>OW618051.2:42500-1242500 GCA_939531255.2 Thera britannica
TGGGTGCTTGTTTAAATTCGTCCATGGCCCCAGCGGCGTTGCTTTTTAGGCACCTTCTTGTGTTGTGTGAATCTTCTCATCTCTTGCGAGAGGCGCGCAGAACACCCGCGCGCGCCACCTCGAGGCTTGTCAGAAGGCGACGGACATCCCCCGATGCCCGCCGCCTAAGCCTTATGGGGGTCGGATTCTGGGGAGATCCCTCCGACGACGCCCAGCTCTTCTGCTGCGAATCGGGTTGAGGGTTGATATTTCCCTCTCCCGTTCTGCAGCTTCCTTCTGCGAGAGAACCTCTTCGCAGAAGGTTAAACAGGCTTTCCACTTTATATCACTCTCGACCATTGCCTTGACAAAAGCCGAGAGTGATAAGTCACATCCGATTTTGTGCATTAGTACTTGCCGGGGGCTCGCCCAAGCTGGGCATTCGGCAAGCGTGTGTTGTGCATTATCAACTGTGCATGAACAATGATGACATGCCTCAGTAGGTTCTCTTCCAATTTGACACAGGTACTTCGAGAAGCACCCGTGTCCCGATAGTACCTGCGTCAGCCGGTACGTTAGTGTACCATGCTCTCTGCTCATCCACTCCTTCAGGACTGGCCGGATTGCCTCGATGGTTCTTAGGCCAGCGCTTGGCTGTGCCAGCCGCCTGTACCACTCTTGTACAAGAAGATCATAGATTAGACTTCTACGAAACTCTACCTCTCTTGGCGCTGGCCTTTGGCCCTGCGCTTTTTGCTGCTCGCGCCAAAAATAAATTGACGAGAGGCCTTTTGCTTCCAGATCCCATGGCAGTGAACCTGCCAGGGCACATGCCGCCTCGTTGGATACTGTGCGGTATCCCCGAATGACTCTTACTGCCATCGCTCGCTGTGGTTTTCGCAGAATGGCAACGTTCTGGTTGTTCAGAGCTTCGGCCCATACAGGAGCTCCATACATGGCCATTGACCGGACCACACCCATGTACAGCTTCCGACAACTAACTTTAGCTCCTTTAATGTTGGGCAGTAACCCTCCAAGTGCGGCTGCCGTTCCCATGAGCTTAGGAGCGAGGCTCGCAAAATGAGCATTAAAGTCCCATCGGCTGTCAAGGACAAGTCCAAGGTATTTCATCGTCGACTTGACACCGATGCGGACACCACTAACCACGATATGGGATTCACTAGGAGGCTTATTCCGAGGACCGTGGAAACATAAAGCCTCCGACTTGGACAGCGCTACCTCAAGACCCAGACTTCTTATGCGACTTACCACCTGAGCTACGCCAGCCGTGGCAAGGAGTGCAGCATCTCTGTACGTTTTGCCCCTCGCTGTGACAAGAGTGTCATCTGCATAGCAGGTTACACCAATGCCCCAGAGAGTGGCACCTCGCAGAACCCAGTCATAACCGATGTTCCACAAGAGTGGCCCAAGGACCGACCCCTGTGGAACACCGCACCACATCCTATGCTGACTCCATCCCTCTTGCCCCTCAAATGACACAAATCGACTTGAGAGGTAATCTCTGATTATACCCCGAAGGTATTGGGGTACCTGGTGGTACCTTAAGGCTTCATGTATGCAGTTCCATGGTAAAGTGTTAAAGGCGTTGGCGATGTCCAGAGACACCGCCAAGACAACCTCGCTCCTAGACACTGCCTCCTCTGCAACAGTCTTAACCTGGAGGATCGCACTGACTGTTGAAAGTCCCCTACGAAAACCGAACTGGTTATCAGCCAAGTCCGGACCAACACAAGATAGATGAGCCACCAGTCGTGTCGCAATTACCCGCTCAAATAGCTTACCCACCTCATCCAAAAGAACAATAGGGCGGTAAGCTGATGGTGACTCTACGGGGCGACCATCCTTCCTTAGCAGCACCAGATTGCCAGTTTTCCACTGTGTAGGAAAGCTCCCCTGTTCAAGACAGGCACCAAAAAGACATTGGATCCGAGGTCCCAGGACCTTAAGTGCTAGCACCCAAGCTTTCCCTGGAATGCCGTCAGGACCAGGTGCCGTATTTTTCGCCCCGAGTTTCCTAACAGCCTCTCTTAACTCAACTTCATTAACTTCTGGCACAACGTCATTTCCAGCCGTCTCCTCGTCAGGCGGAGCCATGTTTGGCGGCGTGTGTTCCTCCACTCTCGGAAACAGAGCTGCCACCACTCTCTCCAGAAGCTGTGGCTCAAGACTTTGAGTCAGAGGTGGCGCCCAAGGGCGAAGTTTTCCCCTAACCATCCTGTAGGGTCGCCCCCACGGGTCCTGGTTCAAAGTCTCCAGCAATTCGTCTCGGGCTTGGGTTTTCGCCTGAGCGATGGCCAACTGAAAAGCCGTCTTAGCTTCTCTATAGAGGCTATATAGATGTGTCTCTTGGCCCTCGTCACGACGTCTTTTCCTGCGCTGCCTCGTGTATTGACGCCTAGCCGTCACGCAAGCAACACGCAGGTCAGCCAGATCAGATGACCACCAATAAACCTGTCGTCTTGCGGATTGTGGACCAACTCTTGGCATAGCCGCGTCACAAATGTCCGTCATCGCCTCGCGAAACCATTCGGCTTCACTCACAACTTGGAGCTCAGCGCCTGATCTTGGTTGCGATACCCATGCCTTAACCAGAGCGGCTTCCTCTAATAAGTCTTTGTCTAGGCGTTTTAGAGCCCATCGAGGACTGTTCCTGCTTGTATTGGATTCGCTCGGCCTATTGTTTACCGGCAGAATATGGGCGACCTCAAACCGAATATATCTGTGATCGGATAGGGTCTCTACATCTTCCAAGACCTGCCAACTATTGACACGGGTTGCCAGGTTCACGCTTGCAAAAGTGACATCTACTATGGATTCACCATTCTGCCTAACACATGTAGATACTGATCCCCTATTAAGAAGCGTGAGACCAGAAGTTAAGGCCCACTCCTCTAATGCGTCTCCTCGCGGATTAGTGACAGGAGACCCCCACGCTGCAGATTTTGCGTTAAAATCCCCTAGAACGAGCACTGGATCCGGATGACTCTGCCCGACCAGGGCCCCCAACTCCACGAGAAAGCTCTCAAACTCAGTGAGGGTTCTATTCGGAGAAAAGTACGCCCCAATGACCATTATCCCCTTTACACGAGCTGCTACGCAACCTCGACCTTTAATTATCTTTTCAAAAGAGTTTCCCTTCACTATAATTGTGACCAAACCTTCATTGTCTGCGGCCCAGTTGTTCCTAGGGGAGACAAAGTAAGGTTCGGTTACCACCGCTATGTCTGTTAACCACTCCGCCATGCTCTGGGTCAAGAGATCCTGAGCTCTGGCGGAGTGGTTAACGTTCGCTTGCAGGAAACGTAAAGCCATAACTATACGGTTTCCATGTGCTCCCTCTCTTCCCGCGCTTGAGACGGGGGACAGCTAGAAGCTGACGCCGCTGCACCTGAAGTGCCTGCAGCCTTATTCCTTTTCGCCTTAGGAGGGGCACACCCCTTGCTACCCAGGCGATGCGCCGCTGACTTGTTTGCCGCTGCACAAAGAGAGCACTTTGGTTGTGCAGTGCACCCTGCTGATTTATGGCCGAGACCGCCGCAACGGTAGCACTCTTCACTACGGTCGACCTCTGCGGTGCACTGAGCACGAACATGCCCACTCTGGTGGCACCGGAAGCACCTCATTGGCCATGGCTGAATCAGCTCTACCCTGGCTGATACCCAGCCAATAAGCAGGCGTCCCTCTCCTCCCAATTTCTTGGCAGCTGCCACTGGGCATCTCACCAGTGCAACTCCCGTGCCTTGGTAGGTGCTCTTAATATCCCCTACTTTAACGGAGTCCTCCGAACACTCTCCTCGCTTTGCCACAGCAGCGACCAGGTCCTCCTTAGTGACGGAATCATCCAGACCTAGGATCCGGAATTCAGCGCACTTTATGGGCCTGGAGACTTTTACAACATCGTTCCCCAGGACCGCTCTCAACTTCTCTGCGAATGTATCCGCCCTCTCCGCACTTAGGTCGCCCTCCGACACCTGTAGGATACGGGCACCAGTAGCGGCTTGGCGGAACCGTATGCTCGCTATTCCGCAACTAGCCAGATCTACCTTATCCTTTGCCTCTTTAATGACCTGGCTATACGTCATTCCCCTTTCCTCAGCTCCCGGTTGCAGCGTAATGACCACTGCTGCAGACCGTGGAGTGCGGAGTTTTGCCGCAGAAGGCCGACGTTCAGCCTTAGCTGCAGGCTTTGGCTTAGCACTTTGGGCTTGAGGTACCCCTTTAACTTTTTTGCCACGCTTGGTGACCGTATTCCATCCGTCATTTGCGGCCTCGTGAGTTGATGTAGACTCTTGAGGCTGCGTTTCCTGGGAGCCTTGGGTATCCACTACTTTCTTCCTCAGTATCTTCTTCTTGGCCCCCGTCTGGGGTGGTGGAACCTGTTGTTCCGCTTCTTTCGTCTTATCCGGTTGTGTCGGGGCGGATGAACGCTTATCCGCTGCTAGAGGTGGGCGAATACGCTTTTCAGGAAGCAACCTCTCTTCCATGCCTTCAAAACGCGCATTAATCATGTTACCCACCTGTAACATCATTGCTCGCGCCATTTCTTCATAGTTGTTGTCTCCGCGAGGTGTTGATTGAGTGGATCCCATGTCAACATGGTTCACTCTCGCGGAGGGCAATTCCTCTGGGTCCCGTACAAGCATAGCTCGTATCTCCGCCAGCTCTTTGCGGAGCTGCACCACTTCAGCTCGCAAGCTAGCATTATCCGCTTGTAGCTTTGTTGTCTCCTCAGATGCTGTGGTAGCGGCGAGTGCTTCTACCGCAGCCTTAATTGATGCAGCCGAGTCTTTAAGGGCCCTTGTGAAGGTTCCCTTAAGGTTGCCAGACTTCGTGGCAACGGTCAATATAACATCTGCCGCATCGGCGACTTGCTTGACCATGTCAGAAGCAAGCCCCCTGTTCTCCACCGGTGTAGGTGGAATCACCGTTTGCCTGGTCTTCAGGTATTCCACTTTGGAAGACACCTCTTGTTCGGCGATTCGTTGAGCCTCTTCCCGAATCGCCTCTTGCTTGAGAGCATTTAACTCTGCTTGCGCCTTGCCTAGGCCAACATATTTGCCTGTTGTAGGCGGACGCCCTCTACCTCGCTTGGCCACCAGCACACTAGGTGACTGGGCTGGTGACGCGTCGTCACTCGACACAGCAGACTCTGGCCTGGATGTCATACGCCTCTTTATACGAACGCTCTTTTTCCAGAACTTGTCCGGAATTGGTTCGACGACCACACTACATTCGCTGAGTCTAGCGGAGTCTACCTCTGACTCAAAACTAGCCACCGAAATGTTATCACAGGAGCCGTAAACCTCGTTTGCGCTCCTAGACCTCTCTTCTAGGGCAACTACCATACCCATGTTCTCCCTCTCAGTATCGCTCTCCAAGAGTGCGAATGAATTCTCTCCGCTTACGCGGCTACCACTAACGTCAAGTTTTTGTTTGTTATTTTTATTTTCCATATTTGTTCCCACGATTATAGGCCGATCTAAAAATAACTCCCAGGTTACGCCCATCCTGAAAGCTAGGGTACATACTGCGAAGGTCCCCTGTTATCCGCAGGTTTTTACGTGTTTTCTCACGGGTTATTTGTTTCAAGGTTTTCCTTCCTCTGGGCCCGGCCAATTAAGGCAACGCCCCTTCGGACCACGCCGCTATTAACATACCCTCGTGCGCCTGACGGAGGGTCTTTGAAAATAACGACGTTGGAACCGGCTGGAGAGGCGGCTAACCCTCTCCGACGAACCGGTCAATAGGATTAGTATTGAGCAGTCCGCCATGTCCTCTTAGCTGAATTCATCAGCATCCTAACTATATACAATTATATAGTTCGGAACATGCTTATTTACAAAAACACAAAGTGTTTTGTTTACATACACAGTTTTATTATAATATTTACAAAATAAACAAAATAAAATACCTCTCAAAGCTCTCCTCCTAACGCTTCGTCCACTGCGCCCTTTGCTACTCAAAGGGACGCGCGGAGAAGTCCCTATTCCCCCCCACCCCCGTGGTCTAAAACGACCACGAAGGCGCCTGGTGGTTTCAGTTACGTCTATTTCAGAAGGAAATAGACCAATAACAGGCAGCAACCACGTGAAGGATTACCACCAGACTTGCCTTGAGGATCTTCACGACTGATGCGCTCTCCCTCAAGACCATTCGCCTCCATACCCACACCCCCGGGTATGGAAGGCCTGCACTTATCCAATTAGAACCTAACCTAACCTTTTTTTTTTTTTTTTTTTTTTTTTTGGTACCCAGGAAAACCTTTTATAGGTACCACCGGCCCGGGGGGACCGATGGTTATGTGGGACTCCCCGCCTTGACAAAGGCGGTATACCCTAACTAAAAACCTGGGGTGTTCCGACTTTCCGCTTTTGGGAGAAGTCAAGGGATCGCTTGGCGCCTCCTCGACTTCTCTGCGGCTGCCCGTTTGGGCTCTTCTCGGGGGGTGTCAGCCTCACCCCCCCTTTACTCCGCTTAAGGCACCTCGGAACACAGGACGAGGTGCCTTACAGCTCGGGACCTCTCAGGTCAGGCAACAGATCCCCCGATCTGTTGCCCGAAGGTCCCCATCAAGGTAACATACGGCTGGCAAAAGCCAGCCGTCTGCGGCCCGGTCTTCGGCGGCGCATGGGATCCGAGAGGATATCATCCTCTCGGTCCCTCTCTGCCATCTCCTTTTCTTTAATTACCGCCTCCGCGAAGGCGGCAACTGCCCTCCACTTTCTCTCGCACTCAACCATACTTCTCAATATGGCTGAGAGCGAGAGATCTGCTCCAATTATGGCGACCATTTCGGCTCGTGGCACTTCCCAGGCTGGACACTCGGCACGGGTGTGCTGCGCCGTGTCCTCCAACGCCCCGCAGTGGTGGCATTCCATCGTCGGCTCACGACGCGCAACACGGCACAGATACCTCCCGAAGCAGCCATGCCCCGAGAGGATCTGCGCCAAGCGGAACGTGGGAGCACCGTGCCGACGGTCGACCCATTCTTGAAGAACGGGCCGAAAGGCAGCCACCACATCCCGGGTAGCAGCCGGTGACTCCATTCTTTCTAACCAATGCCTGAAGAGATCCTCACGGCCCTGCTCTCGCCAGTGCTTGATCTCCTCAGGCATGGGCCATCCTCCGTCTTTTTTGACTCCGGCACTGCGCCAGTACACCGCCGATAACACCCCTGCTTCGAGGTCCCACGGCGGCGTACTGGCCAGTAGGCACGCCGCCTCGAAGGAGACGGTGTGGTACGCTCGGGCTGCCCTTATCGCGATGACCCGCTGCGGACGTCGCAGTAGGGTCTGGTTCGGCGCGTTCAGGGCATTTGCCCATATGGGTGCACCATAGAGTGCCTTTGAGCGTAGCACACCGGCATAAAGGCGACGGCACGCGACACTTGGCCCCCCTATATTTGGGAGCAAACTCCCGAGCACTCCAGCAAAGGCGATTAGCTTAGGAGCCAGTCGCCGGAAGTGCTCCTCGAATCTCCATCGGCTATCGAGGACAAGGCCTAGGTACCGCATCGTCGACTCGATGGCGATGGAGGTTCCGCCCACCACAACGGTTAACCCTGACGGAGGAGCGTTCCGAGGCCCGTGAAATATAAGGGCCTCTGACTTCTCCAGAGCCACCTTTAGTCCGAGGGAACTTATTCTCCTTACTATTTGAGCAACCCCCGCTGTGGCCAAGATGGCCGCCTCTCTCCGGTTCTTTCCCCGGGCCGTGACAAGGGTGTCGTCGGCGTAGCATACTACGCCGATTCCTCGCAGGTTTTGCCCGCGGAGCACAAAGTCGTACCCGATGTTCCACAGGAGCGGTCCTAGGACCGATCCCTGTGGAACACCGCACGACATCCTCCTTTCTTGCCACCCCTGATGAGCTGGGTAGCTAACACCCCGGTCAGCGAAATAACTCGCCACGCAGCTCCGTAGGTACTGAGGCACATTATGGAACTTGAGTGCCTCCTTTACAGTTTCCCAGGGAAGGGTGTTGAAGGCATTCGCTATATCCAGCGACACTGCCAACAACACCCCACCATCCGAAATCGCCTCATCTGCGAGCTCTCGCACCCTTGCTATAGCGTCCACAGTTGAACGGCCATGGCGGAACCCGAACTGCCCGTCGCTCAGGTTAGGGCCCACGTCAACCAGGTGCTGGATGAGACGAGCAGCGAGCACTCGCTCGAAGAGCTTACTCGTCTCACCCAGCAACACGATGGGGCGGTATGCCGACGGGGAATCCACCGGGCGCCCATTCTTCCTTAACAGGACCAATTTCCCGCGCTTCCAGCATTGCGGGAAGTGGCCCTGTGCCAGGCACTCTGAGAAGAGCGCCCTCATATTCTCCCCAAGCTCTTTTGTTGCCTGAACCAGGACTCGACCTGGCACCCCATCTGGTCCAGGGGCCGCGTTTTTAGCCCGGAGCCGTAGCACAGCCACACCAAACTCCGTTGTGCTAACAGGCGGGACTTCTTCATCTGCTTGGCTAAGCAACGCTTCCCTAGATGCCATGGGAGGCGGACACCATGCCTCTCGCTGAGGGAAGAGTCCAGCTACTACCCGCTCCAGGAGCTGGGGTTCCAGAGTTGTGGTAAGTGGGGGGGCCCAAGGACGCAATTTGCCCGTTACCGACTTATATGGGCGCCCCCAGGGATCTCGATTGAGGGACTCCAGCCACTCCTGCCACGCCAACTCTTTGGCCTCCTTTATAGCTGCCTGCAAATTCTTACAGGCGGCACTGTAACTGGCGTAGCGTTCGCGCTCCTCCTCCTCATTCCGAACCCTCCAACGTCGGGACCGGGTGTAAAGACGCCGCGCAGCAACGCAGGCTCTCCTCAGCTCCTTGAGCTCCGGCCTCCACCAGTACATTTGTCGCGGAGGCGCTGTCGTCTTTACCCGAGGCATGGAAGCATCGCAGATCCGTGCCAGTGACTCTCCCAGTCTCTCAGCCGCGGCATCTACGTCCTCCATGCCTAAGTTAGCCCCCCAGGCTTCTACAATAGCTGCTTCAGCTGCCAGCTCCTTATCGAGTCCCCTAAGGGACCACCGTGGCCCACTTGCTGGTGGGGGCAGAGGCTGCCTTGAGGACGCAGAGACGCTGAATCGAATGTATCGATGATCTGACAGCGTCTCTACGTCCGTTTCGACTTTCCAGTCGAAAACACGGCGCGCAACGGAGGGGGAAGCGAACGTTAGGTCCACTATGGATCCTCCGTTCCATCGAACGCACGTGTTCTCGGAGCCCCTATTTAAAATCAGGAGACCCAAAGACGCCGCCCAGTCCTCCAATACCCTTCCTCGGGCGTCAGTTGCTGGGGATCCCCACGCCGTCGACTTAGCGTTGAAATCCCCAGCAACCAATACGGGACTCGGTTGTACTGCTCCCGCCAGCACCCCGACCTCAGCTAGCAGTCGCTCAAATTCGACAATACTCCGGTTCGGGGAGCAGTACACCCCGATCACTGCTACTGCGCAGCCACCACCCACAACAGCCAGCACGCATCCCTGACCCTTCGCTACTTTTTCGAAGGGCAGGGAGCCAGCGGACGATTGTGCTGTGGTGATTGCCACCAAGCCATTCCTGTCTCCCACCCAGTTATCCCGGGAAGGGACCAAGTATGGCTCGGCGACCACTGCTATTTGCGTAGACCACTCCGCCAGGCTCTGGAGCAGGAGATCCTGAGCTCTGGCGGAGTGGCCTATATTCGCCTGCACAAATCGGATGGCCATCTAATCAGAGTCCATCCGATCCTCCGCTTGCGCTTCTGGGCGCATAGATGGCTGTGAGGGGGCTGATGAGCCTACGTTAGCCGTCTTTTTACCACGCTTCCCCTTGCTTGAGGTTGAGCCTTTACAGCTCTTGGCCCCAACCCGGTGATTAGCCGCTTTACCGGCTGCTTCGCAAACTGGACAGTGCTGCTCTGCTTCGCACTGCGCCTTTTTGTGCCCCGGCTTACCGCAGCGGAAGCAGAGGGCGCTGCGGTCCTCAGCACATGTGCATTGTGCCCCAACGTGGCCACCTTCAAAGCACCGGTAGCACCGTAGGGGCCTTTCCTCCAAAATTTTTGCTGACGCCGAGACCCAGCCGATTAGGACTCTTCCGGCTGCGGCCTTTTTCGCTGCGGCAACGGGGCAGCGCAGCCAGACCGTGCCTTCACGCCCTGGTGGTCGCACAATATCGCCGACCTTCACCGACTCTATTGCGCAACCACCCACCTTGGCAATGGCCGCCGCCACCTCCTCTTTACTCGACGAGTCGTCAAGGCCTGAGAGGCGCATTTCCACGCACTTCTCGGGGCGGGATACCTTGACAAGGCCTTCACCGAGGGACTCCCGTAGTTTACTGGCAAGGGCGTCCGCCTTCTCCTTGCTCTCGGCTCCAGTTCCGGGCACTTCCAGTAGACGGGCGCCGGTGGCGACGGTGCGGAACTTTACACCGTCGATGCCCATCGCCGTCAGGTCTATGCGTTCCTTAGCCTCGGTTAGTACCTTGCTATAGGTGACGCCATTTTTTATGGCCTCCGGCTGCAGCGTAAGCACCACTACAGCATTACGTGGGGCCCTCAGCTTCCGTTGCGCAGGCCGCGCAGGTGGCACCTTGTTTGATTTAGGTGCAGCAGCCTTGGCAGTTTTGGTGGCCGTGGCACGCTTGCGTGCAGTACCTTTGCGGCCTACAACGTGCCACTCCTCTTCCATTGGCAGGGGGGCAGGACTCGACGAGCGAGGTGCCGTGGCCTCAGCTTTCTTTGTTTTCTTCTTCGGAGCTTCGGCTGTCCCACTAGAGCCAGCCTTATCTTCCGTAGGAGGGAGAACTTTACCCTTGCCTTTGCTCTTAAGCGGCTGTGGGGCTTGACGTTCAACCTCAGGCACCTCGGTCCGCTCAGAGGTAGCCATGTTGCGCCTGTCTGCTGCCAGCGGAGGGCGAATCCGCTTTTCGGGAAGTAGCCTTTCCTCCATACCGGCAAAGCGAGCATCAAGCATGCTGCCCACCTGCAGCATGATCGAGCGCGCCAACTCGTCTGCCTGGTTGCTGTCCACCAGGGGTGTCGAAGCTGATGGACCTTTCCACCGCTGACTCACTGAGGGCAGTTCCATGCTCTCCTGGGTTTGCATCAGATTAGATCTCAGCTCACCCAGCTCTTTTCGCAGGTCTACCATCTCCTGTCGCATGCGGGCGTTTTCAGCCTGCAGCTTGGCTGTCTCCTCAGAAACTGAGCAATTATAAAGCGCCCTGACTGCCGCTTGGATCGACGCCGCCGACTCTTTCAAGGCCCTAGTAAAAGTACCTTTAAGGTTGCCAGATTTTGTGGCAACCATTAACACTATCTCAGACGCCTCGGTTGCCTGTTTGACCAGGTCGGAGGCAAGCCCACTGTCTTGTTTAGGGGATGGTGGGGCCACAGGGCGCGTAGCTTGCAGGCTAGCTACCTGCGCAGCTACCTCGCGTTCAGCTTGCCGCTGAGCCTCATCCCGTTCCGCCTCTTGTCTAAGGGCCTTAAGCTGGGCTTGTGCCTTGGCTAGACCAACATATTCACCTGTCGTTGGAGGGCGACCCCTGCCTCTCTTTACTTTCCGAAAGGCCATCGGGTCGACAAGAGCCGTCCCCGTGACATCCGAGTCAGACTCCGAAGCTTCCGGACCCGACTGACCTGGTCGTTTACGCCAGAAACGGATGGGGTCACTCCCAGACGCCACCGTCTCCATGCTTCTGTCGGTGTCTGACTCCGACAGCCGCTCTATCACTACTTTGGGTTGCATCTGACCCTGTAAAGCAGCCTTTCTACCCTTCTCACTCAACGGACTTCTTTCCCGTTTTTTCGTCATAGCTGTCCCTGCGATGGGCAGCACTAAGTCTTCCTCACTACCACTCTCCAGAAGAGAGAAGCGGTTATTGCGTCGTGTAGAAACACGACTGCAAACTACGTCGCGCACCTTCTCGGCGCTCTCCGGCGCCGAAGCACCACAAATCTCCAATCCACGGCCGGAACGGCCAACATCATCATTTGTTTGTTTAATATTTTCCATAATAAATCCCACGAGTATGGGGGAAATAAAGTGTCACCACCGAAGTGCCACCGACCAGTGCCCCCTGTAGCCGGGGAAGGGTATATACTGCGGAGGTCCCCTAGTATCCGCAGGTTTTTACGTGTTTTCTCACGGGTTTTTGTTTCAAGGTTTTCCTTCCTCTGGGCCCGACCAATTAAGGCAACGCCCCTTCGGGTCATACTGAATCAAACGTACCCCCGTGAGCCTGACGGGGGGTCTTTGAATGAAACAGTATGGATCCCGGTTGGAGAGACGGCGAACTCTCTCCGACGAACTGGTCGATAGGGTTAGTACCGAACAGTCCGTAACAACACCTCAACCAATGCAACAAAGATTGCATCGAAAAACTTCTTATGTACAGTTAAAACTACACATCCACATGCCTATTTACAAAAAACACACACGACACCAAATTTAATATACAACACAATTATTTTATTATATACAATGTACAATACTATACATAATTACACCATGAGCCTATTCGCACTGCAGTGGGAACTCCTTCCCTCTGCCTGCCTCCGCTAACTGCGTCTTCTGGTACGCATCCAGAGACGCCCACCTTGTGTCGGGTATTGGCCACCATGAAAAACTTCCCCAGTACTCTGCGGAAGTGTTTCATGGTGTTACCAGGGTGCACCACGTGGAGGTTACCCGACCTTGCACCCCAACCTAACCTAACCTAACCTAACCTAACCTAACCTAACCTAACCTAACCTAACCTAACCAACGTGAGCTACCTAAGTTATTTGATATCTTTAAATTTGATTTAAAACAGACAGATTGTCGCGTGCGATACATCAAAATTTTAGTATAGTGTTTGCGAGTCTATTGACCGTAGAACTAGCTACATACAATTTGAAAAAATTTGACATTTCTGCCAAGATTTTTGGCACCTACTTGTTCGTTTTTCTCGCTCATTTTGACAGATTTTCAGTTTCTGATTGTTGAAAAAGCTGCGGTTAGAGAACCAGTTTGTTACCTGTGTGGTACATTTTTCGTTTTCTATAGCAAAAAGTTAAGTTTTTAACTGATTAGCGTTTGAAAACGAACTTTTTGACCCAGGTATAGAACTATCTTCGATTCTGTTGACAGCTACTTAAGGTGAATATAGCCGTGCGATACACCATTAGAAGCGGCCTGCGAAGCCCTACACATAGGACTAGCACCAGGGTTCACCCGTCATACAGAAACTTAGAAAAAGTGGTATTTCTACTAACTTTGCCACCGTTTTAGCGAGAAAACAGTCGTTTTTTCGCTAAAACTTATCGCCACTGCGCATAGCCCGGCTGGTACATCGCTGCCCCACCTCCTGGAACGCATCTGAAACAGAAAAACACTGAAAAATTAGAAAAATTTAAGAATACCTACAAATTGTTATAATTTAGCCAGGCGCGTCGCGTTTCCCTGCATAGCAACGTGAGCTACCTAAGTTATTTGATATCTTTAAATTTGATTTAAAACAGACAGATTGTCGCGTGCGATACATCAAAATTTTAGTATAGTGTTTGCGAGTCTATTGACCGTAGAACTAGCTACATACAATTTGAAAAAATTTGACATTTCTGCCAAGATTTTTGGCACCTACTTGTTCGTTTTTCTCGCTCATTTTGACAGATTTTCAGTTTCTGATTGTTGAAAAAGCTGCGGTTAGAGAACCAGTTTGTTACCTGTGTGGTACATTTTTCGTTTTCTATAGCAAAAAGTTAAGTTTTTAACTGATTAGCGTTTGAAAACGAACTTTTTGACCCAGGTATAGAACTATCTTCGATTCTGTTGACAGCTACTTAAGGTGAATATAGCCGTGCGATACACCATTAGAAGCGGCCTGCGAAGCCCTACACATAGGACTAGCACCAGGGTTCACCCGTCATACAGAAACTTAGAAAAAGTGGTATTTCTACTAACTTTGCCACCGTTTTAGCGAGAAAACAGTCGTTTTTTCGCTAAAACTTATCGCCACTGCGCATAGCCCGGCTGGTACATCGCTGCCCCACCTCCTGGAACGCATCTGAAACAGAAAAACACTGAAAAATTAGAAAAATTTAAGAATACCTACAAATTGTTATAATTTAGCCAGGCGCGTCGCGTTTCCCTGCATAGCAACGTGAGCTACCTAAGTTATTTGATATCTTTAAATTTGATTTAAAACAGACAGATTGTCGCGTGCGATACATCAAAATTTTAGTATAGTGTTTGCGAGTCTATTGACCGTAGAACTAGCTACATACAATTTGAAAAAATTTGACATTTCTGCCAAGATTTTTGGCACCTACTTGTTCGTTTTTCCGCCCACCCACCCTGTTGTCAGTCACTAAGGTTGGAAAAGTCGCTTTTTGGGGCCCGGGCGACCTTTAAACTGTAATAACTCCGGAACTAGGGCACTTTTTTGGACCCGGTTTTCGGCAACGGACTCGTTACCGGACCAGCTACCTTCTAGCAATCTTTGACAGGCTGTATCAACAGCCAATTTCATTTTGACTTTTTAAAATCTATCTTTTTGATAAATTAACAAATTTTGGTAATTACCTCTGCACCTACCTTCTGTAGGTTGCTGACACTTGTTGACCGAAGACATCCGGACACCTGGAACAAAAATAACAATTAGAATAGGAAAGGTTTTCTCGTTTTATTGGGATAACTTTTATTTTAGTTTTAAATTTTTACAACTTTTACAAACCTTTATTAGTTAAGTAAGTAGTGCTTTTGACATAGGTTTTGATAAAAATTTGACTGCATACCTCCCCCCTCTGACCTTGTAATGTTTGGCCTGCGAACGCCAGCGAAGAAAATGAACGTGACGGTGGACATAGAGACCACATCACCGGCTGAGACGCAGGATGCCGGAGGAAACGGCAGTTACGGGATACGAACGCCCGTCAAAAAGCCCACCGTCAATCTAATTGACTTAGTTTCCCTGGCATCCCCACCCCGAATTGGACAGGCAGGGCCCTCCAGACAGGGGGACGAATTGGCGCAGACGTCAAATGTTAGGCGAAGTGTGGGGGAATGGGAGTTAGTAAAGAAAAAGAGGACAAACCCTCAGCAGTTGAAAACTCCCACCCCACCACGAAAAACTGCCGCAAAACCCGCTCCCAGGCCGATACCGTCCTCGCAGGAAGGCAGACTGATGGGGCGTAGACCACCGGTAGAGGCCACGGAAAGTCCGCCGATACTAGAAAAGTTTCCGAACAAAACCGCGGAGGCAAAGGCCTGCTTCACCAAGGTTATCACCAACCTCGACAACTCGAGGAACCTAAAGACCGACATAAAGACAAACGTCACACAAGCGGCAAAACGGCTCTTCGAGCTGGTCAAGGAAGCTGAAGCCAGGAAGGCCAGTGACAGGACATCAACAGAGCAACAAGCTGGCTTCAGAGAAAAGGAAACTGATCTGGGACACCAAGAAAATACTGGTCAGAATGCAGAAATTGACCTGAAACGTCAATTAGAGGAACACAGCAAGCTGTTAAAAGAGAACAGCGAAAGAATGGAAATCCTGAGAGAGGCACTAGAAAAGCAAACATATGCTAGTGTGGCAGCAGCAGCACTGCCAAGGAGGCCAGAACAGACCGCTCTGCATTCCATCGTGGTCACGGCCACTGATGAAACAAAGACTGGGGAGGAAGTGTTTGACAGGATTAGGAAGGTTGTAAATGCCAAAGAGAGTGGTATAGCTGTAGAAAAGATAAGAAAAGCAAAGGACCGGAAGGTAATAGTGGGATGCAGGACTGAAGAGGAACGGCAGAAGTTGCAAGAAAGGCTAAAGGGAGCCAAGGAACTAAATGTGGTGGAGATGAAAAACAAAGACCCGCTGGTGATCCTCAAAGACGTCCTCAAATACAACACCGATGAGGACGTCATCGATGCTCTGAGCAAGCGGATCCCCAGAGAACTTACGGGCCAGAAGCTGGAAATAGCCTTCAAGAAGCTGACGAGAAATCCTCACACACACCACATCGTTCTGAGGGCGTCCCCAAAAATTTGGCAGCACTTGGTCAGTGCAGGATCCGTCCAGATTGACCTCCAGCGTGTGCGAGTGGCAGACCAATCGCCACTCGTACAGTGCTCTCTCTGCCTAGGCTACGGCCACGGTAGACGGTTCTGCAAAGAGACGGTCGAGAAGTGCTGCCATTGCGGGGGGCCCCACCTAAAATCTGAGTGCGAAAACTGGCTCGCCGATGCCCCTCCTTCTTGTTCAAACTGCTCACACGCCAAACTGGATAGGGTAGAGCACAACGCTTTCAGTGGAGAATGTCCGATCCGAAGAAAGTGGGAGGCTCTGGCCCGGTCCACTATAGCTTATTGCTAAGGTGGCCCCAGGCGCAAACAACACCCAGGCAGAAGCAAGGGCATACTTCGCAGCACAAGCAAATCTGCAAAGAAAAGCTTTAGCAACTGATGAGATTATGCTTGAAGCAGACAAAAAGAAGATGGCCTTTGCACTCCTCCAGGAGCCGTACGTCGGAAATATAGGCAGGACAAAAAGCTACGGGAGCACCAGGATCTTCCAGAGCATAACCCAAGGGGATGGCGTTGTTAAAGCGGCAGTCGCCGTCTTTGACGGTGAAATAGATGCAATTCTCGTTCCGGAGTTCACTACAAACAACATCGTTGTAGTAAAACTTCGGACAAGTGCCTGGGAGATCGTGGTGGTCTCGTTTTACTTTGAGCCAACGGAGCCGATAGAACCATACCTGGAACAGCTACAAAAACTCAAAAAGTACGTCGGAAAAGGAAAGATCCTAATAGGTGGTGACGGTAACGCAAAAAACTCCTGGTGGGGAAGCCTGAAGATCGATGATAGGGGTGAAGACATGGCAGGGACCCTCGAAGAAATGGAACTTCAGGTGCTAAATGAAGGCAATACTCCAACTTTTGACACGATAAGGGGCAACAAATCATACTCCAGTTTCATAGACGTAACGGCCTGCTCAACCGAGTTGCTAAACCTGATTGAAGACTGGAAGGTAGAAACAGGTTTAACGAGCTCCGATCACAATGTGCTGACCTTTAAAATAAGGTTGACGAAAGCAACGGGTATAAACATCAAAAGAACTACCAGAATATACAACAGTAAAAAAGCAAATTGGCAACAGTTTCATGAGAAACTGTCCCAATTACTAGAAGAACATCAACTTAACAAAAGAGAAATAGAAAACATAAGAGACAAATCTGAATTAGAACAAATAGTTGAACATTACACACAGGTATTGATAGAATCATGCAACAATAGTATCCCTAAAAAGAAAACAAATAGCACACTTACCTTACCATGGTGGTCGGAGAAACTCGCTGAACTGAAGAAGAAGGTCACCACGATGAAACGTCGAATCCGCTGCGCTGCACCAATCCGTAGATCGAAGGTAGTCAACGAATATCTGAAAGAAAAGGAAAATTATGAGTATGAAGCCAAAAAAGCAAAAATCGAAAGTTGGAAGGACTTCTGCAGCAAACAGGATAGAGAGGGAGTATGGGAAGGAATCTATAGGGTTATAGGCAGGACAACGAAACGACAAGAGGATTTGCCTTTAGTAAAGGAGGGGAAAGTACTCGATAGCAAGGAATCAGTGAAACTGCTAGCAGAAACATTTTACCCGGAGGACCTTGAGAGGGATGACAACTTAGGCCACATAAAAATAAGAAAAGCTGCTGAACAAATAAACGAGTGGGCCCATGATGAGAACCATGACCCACCGTTTACCAATGAAGAACTGAAGTCCGCAGCGAAAAGTTTTAACCCGAAGAAGGCCCCGGGTATCGATGGTCTAACAGCCGACATCTGCGACCACGCGATATTCCACGACCCAGAGCTATTTCTCGCCCTCTGCAACAAATGTCTCATCCTAAATCACTTCCCAAAAATATGGAAAGAAGCCACGGTGGTAGTCTTAAGGAAGCCAGGAAAGGACGACTACACGAACCCGAAGTCGTACCGGCCCATAGGACTACTGCCAGTCATAGGCAAGATATTCGAGAAGATGGTTGTTGGACGGTTGAAATGGCACCTGCTTCCAAGAATGAGCACCCTCCAGTATGGGTTCATGCCGCAAAAGAGTACCGAGGACTCCCTCTATGACCTAATGCAACACATCCGCAGTAAGCTAGAGCAAAGAAAGCTTGTTGTCATTATATCATTGGACATAGAGGGAGCCTTCGACAGTGCGTGGTGGCCAGCCATTAGGGTAAGGCTAGCAGAAGCAGGTTGCCCCGTCAACTTGAGAAGGGTGGTAGACAGTTACCTACAGGATAGGAGGGTGAGAGTACGCTACGCAGGAAACGAGTACTTAAAACCGACCAATAAGGGATGCGTTCAAGGGTCCATTGGGGGGCCACTTCTTTGGAACCTTCTTCTGGATCCCCTCCTTAAAGGCCTTGAAGTACGGGGTGACTATAGTCAGGCTTTTGCAGACGACGTGGTCCTGGTATTTGACGGCGACACAGCCACAGACGTACAAAGACAGGCCAATGCCGCTCTAGCCTATGTTCGGGAGTGGGGTATCGGAAACAAACTGAAATTCGCTCCGCACAAAACCAGCGCTATGATTATAACACGAAAACTAAAGTACGATACACCACTCTTGAAGATGGGCGGGATCGACATTGGAATGTCTCAAGAGATAAAAATCCTGGGGCTCACTATCGACAACAAGTTGACCTTCAATAAACACACTGCAAACACGTGTAGGAAAGCCGTAAATATCTATAAGCAGCTGTCGAGGGCCGCCAGGACTACCTGGGGCTTAAACCCAGAGGTGATTCGCATCATCTACACGGCCACAGTCGAACCGGTAATGATGTACGCGGCCAGTGTCTGGGCGCAAGCTACAAAAAAGTTGAACGTACGAAAACAACTGGACGCAGTTCAAAGAGTTTTTGCCCAGAAGCTCACCAAAGGTTACCGAACTGTCTCGCTCAACTCGGCTCTAGTACTGGGTGGGATACTCCCGCTGGACCTCAGAATCCAAGAGGCGGCTGCCCTGTACGAGGCCAAGCGTGGAGTTCCCCAGCTTATGTTGGCAGACAGAGAGGTAGAGCACATGGTACCTTACAGATTGACCCCACACCCGGCAAAGCATATGAGCATAGAGTTCATAAGTCTGGTAGACCAACAAGCCGTTAGTCAATACAACAGCCAAGCGGTCCGCATTTTCACCGATGGCAGCAAGATTGAGGGGAAGGTCGGCGCGGCGCTATCCTTTTGGAATAGTGAAGCGGAGACCAAGAACCTCAAGCTTAAGCTGCCGGCATACTGCACGGTTTACCAGGCCGAACTCTACGCCATATGTAGAGCCACACGGGAAGTCAGAAAACGCCCTGAAAGCACCTTTGGTATCTATAGTGACTCGCGATCAGCTCTAGAGACCGTGACCAACAACGGCTCTATCCATCCTCTTGCCGCAGAAATCCGTAACAACTTGGCAACCATCTCACTCCAAAACAAGGAATTAACCTTGTTTTGGATTAAAGCGCATGCAGGGATGTCTGGGAACGAGAGAGCTGATGAGTTAGCGAAAGAAGCGGCACTACACTCAAAAAGAAAGCCTGACTATGATGCGTGTCCGATTTCATACGTCAAGCGACAAATCCGCCTGGACTCGCTCGACGTATGGAATCGGAGATACAAATCGGAGAACAAAGCTGCTGTTACAAAGATGTTTTTTCCGGATGCAATAGAAGCCTACAAAGTTGTTAGAAAAATTGAACTCACAAGCGTCCTGACTCAGATTATGACGGGGCACGGTGGGTTCTCGGAGTACTTGACCCGGTTTAAGTGCAAAGAGAACCCATCTTGCACCTGTGAGCCTGGTAAAGAAGAAACTGTAAGCCATATATTGTTTGATTGCCCCGTCTTCGGGCCTGAAAGATACGAAGCCGAAAATTTGTTAGACTGTGACTTAAACGCCAAAAATGCTAGTAAACTTGTATCTGATAAATACATTAGACCTGAATTTATTAAGTATTGTACAAATATAGCAAAAAGAGTAATAAAAAGAAATAAGACGTTAGATAATTTATGATTTATATATATTATTGAATATATATAAAATGCATAAAATAAGAAATATGTTAAAAAATATCACAAATAGATAAGTACATTATATAAAGATAAAGGCTCTAAATGAGTTAAGGAATAGAAAATTAAGTAGATATAAGATGAAAAATGTACTAGAATTAGTAAATAGCCTGTAGATCTGTAAACCTGAAAAAAGAAAATAAAATCTCTGACACTAACTTGTCAGAGGGCAAATCATAGTAGTTAAAAAAAAAAAAAAAAAAAAAAAAAAAAAAAAAAACCTAACCTAACCTAACCTAACCTAACCTAACCTAACCCTAACCTAACCCTAACCTAACCCTAACCTAACCCTAACCTAACCCTAACCTAACCCTAACCTAACCCTAACCTAACCCTAACCTAACCCTAACCTAACCCTAACCTAACCCTAACCTAACCCTTTTTTTTTTTTTTTTTTTTTTTTTTTTTTTTTTTTGGTACCCAGGAAAACCTTTTATAGGTACCACCGGCCCGGGGGGACCGATGGTTATGTGGGACTCCCCGCCTTGACAAAGGCGGTATACCCTAACTAAAAACCTGGGGTGTTCCGACTTTCCGCTACAGGGAGAAGTCAAGGGATCGCTTGGCGCCTCCTCGACTTCTCTGCGGTTGCCCGTTTGGGCTCTTCTCGGGGGGTGTCAGCCTCACCCCCCCTTTACTCCGCTTAAGGCACCTCGGAACACAGGACGAGGTGCCTTACAGCTCGGGACCTCTCAGGTCAGGTAACAGATCCCCCGATCTGTTACCCGAAGGTCCCCATTTACGGTAACATGCGGCTGGCAAATGCCCGCCGCCTGCGACCTGGTCTCCTGCGGCGCATGGGATCCGAGAGAATATCATCCTCTCGGTCCCTCTCCGCCGCCTCTTTCTCTCGCATCACAAATTCTGCGAAGCTCGCCACCGCCGTCCATTTTCTCTCGCACTCAGCCATAGCTCTCAATATGGCCGAGAGCGAGAGATCCACGCCAATTAGCCCTAACCTAACCCTAACCTAACCCTAACCTAACCCTAACCTAACCCTAACCTAACCCTAACCTAACCCTAACCTAACCCTAACCTAACCCTAACCTAACCCTAACCTAACCCTAACCTAACCCTAACCTAACCCTAACCTAACCCTAACCTAACCCTAACCTAACCCTAACCTAACCCTAACCTAACCCTAACCTAACCCTAACCTAACCCTAACCTAACCCTAACCTAACCCTAACCTAACCCTTACCATTCAATGGGTACGTAAAACCTACAAAAGTGGTAAAAAAAAAAAGATGATGAATGCGTTGGTGCTTTTTAAATTTTATTTTTTATCTTCTTTATTTTTAATTAAGTTGTATGCATGTTTTGGATTGAAAATATTATAAAATAAGTAGGTAAATAGCGACTCTGACCTTCTCTCCGACGCATCTCTCTCCAGTTTCTCTGACGTTTCGAGACATTAAAGATTGTCGATAAAGAAAAAAACAAACCTAAATTAAAAAAAAAAAAAAAAAAACTTAACCTAACCTTATGATAATTTTTTTAATAACTCATCAATAATACTGATGACAAAGATCATTGTCCTTAAATATTTCATTTATTTACCACGTTATCACAAATTAATTGACTGCATTGCAAGACTGCAAACAAATATTCTAAAACAAATAGCGTCAATATAATTATTTTCTTGTTAAGTTCTTGTTTTGTATAATATATCTCTGTATTTTTTTTTTTTTTTGTGTGTGTTAAATCTAGGCAAATAAAGTTTTTATCTATCTATCTATCTATAATAATAAATTAGATCTCAGGAGCAGTCCTTATTTTTATTTTATTTATTCAGGGACAACAAACAGCTACAACATAAAAATAATCTAAATTAGTCTAAGAGTAGGCATTATTCTACCTACCTACTTGACTTATAATATTGCAGCCCATTGCGTTATCCTCAAGTTTAATTGATTGAGCTATTTATAATTGCGCCACTTGAGCTATTTAAAATATGCATACATTGAAATTAATTGAATTAGCATTAGAATTGGACAAAATTAAATGTTGCATTACACTGTTCTTACATTTCCTTTTTGAGCATGCGAAAATGATAATTATGTATAAAAGACAATAAAGTATTTATAGCAAAAAGGGTACCCGCACGAACTTCATCTACCCAGTAAATTGTTTTGATTTTCGTTTTGAACTCGGTAACACTTTCTAGATTAGTTACTTTGTTAGGCAATTTGTTATGCATTATGGGTGTTATTAATAATCCTGGCGTAGCGTTGGACTAGTTAATCCGTGTTTTGTCTCTTGCATTGACATGCAATTGTCAACTCGAGCAAATGTGACAAAACACGGATTAACTAGTCCAACGCTACGCCAGGATTATTAATAACACCCTATGATCTTAAAAAAGTCACATTGTATTAGAACTTTAACTGGTCCACTTAGTTCATCTTTGTTTCTCAAAAAATATAATTATGTGTGTCCTTTTCTTATTTCTAACATAATATTATTCTAAAGCATTGAGGATTTTTGGGTTTCTTTTCAGGGTCACTAAAGATTTTAAAACACTTAAAACCCTTAAAATATTATTTTGTTCACTAGTAAGAAGTCACCTGGAGTATGCTTCCCAAGTTTGGAACCCTCGTTACGATAAATATGTTTTAATGTTGGAAAAGCCCCAAAAGAAATTTCTTAAATTTATTAACTTCAAGCACAAAAACTTTATTCCTGACTACATCGACAGTTGTAGACACCATCACCTGTTACCTCTAGAGAAGAGAAGAGAAGCTGCTGATCTCACACTCTTACATAGCATTACACTCAATATAATTGACTCTCCGCAACTCCTATTTGAAATCAAACTTGCAATTCCATCACGACGCACTTCCCGCAGAAACCACCTAAAACTTCATGTTCCTTCGTGTTCTACTAATTACCGGAAGAATTCTTACCTATTGCGCACTGCACATATCTTTAATACCGACTATTCGACAAATGTAGACCTATTCAACAGCTCACAAAATATATTTAAAATCATAATCAGTAGGGACTTCTTCTCGTCATTATCGTAAAAATAGTGTGGGTATGTATATGTATATTATTTTTACAATTTTCTATTAAGTTCGTATAATTTACATACTTGAATTTTTAATTAATAATTGTATTTATTTATAGAATTTATTTGCCTACCGGACACCATTGCACTACTTTCGTTAGTTTATTTATTTGGCTTACCTATTTATTTTTCTCCATTGGTATAAACTCCTTGTATAAGTGAATTTTTCTTAAACATGCGCGGAAATATTGTCATTACTTTTGAATATAGAACACGCGAAGTATCATATTTACGTAGACTGAAAAACCAAAATCACTTCCCGGCGCGTTCTCGCTCCGGCAATGTTGTATGAAACGGTGTGCTGTTTGAATTTAGAACTCTTTCATCTATCGTACACATTGCGTTCTCGTGGCTGTATAGCCACAGAAACGTTTACCTTTCGGCACAAACGATAAAAAAAAAAAAAAAATGGCGGTAAAGCGGAGTTCGTTGTTATTTGGTTAATAAAAAATAAATTTATTACGTAAATTTATTTTTTATTTCCTTGCATTTTTTTAAGAAAAGCACTATACAACGTGTATCAAAATATGTGTACTATCCTGAAGGGGGGTGAATTTCCACCCCCCGGGGAACAACTTTTGTTCAACGACTTTTCGAACTTCGATTGGTATCTCTGAAAAAAACTGCAACGAAGTTTCAACATTAACAGCTGACTTTATACAAAGTGACAACCCTAAACTCAGCTACAGAGGTAGTAGGTAGTAGTAGTAGACCTACAGAGGTAGTAGGTCAAGGGGTCAAGGGGTTACAAGGATAGGGTTGTCAATTTATTTAGGCATTATGTAATTAAATATTTTTGTATGGGAAACTGAAAATAGGAATTTTTAATTATCTCCCCTCCACAACTGATCACCATTGTGGTCTGAAACCCCCCACCTTCGCATAGTACACATATTTAGATACACCTTGTATATGCCTCGGCCGAAATGGCAATTGCCTGTCTCGTATCATTGAAGTCCTCGCCTGCGGCTCGGCCTTCAAACTCATACTCGACCTGCAATTTTTTGCCTATTTCGCTGCCTTTGCAATAATGTACTATTACTTTTACTTTTACCGCAGATAAGATAATACTATACCTACCTACTTTTTACATTGCATTATCTAAAATAAAATAAAATAAAATAAAATAAAATAAAATAAAATAAAATAAAATAAAATAAAATAAAATAAAATAAAATAAAATAAAATAAAATAAAATAAAATAAAATAAAATAAAATAAAATAAAATAAAATAAAATAAAATAAAATAAAATAAAATAAAATAAAATAAAATAAAATAAAATAAAATAAAATAAAATAAAATAAAATAAAATAAAATAAAATAAAATAAAATAAAATAAAATAAAATAAAATAAAATAAAATAAAATAAAATAAAATAAAATAAAATAAAATAAAATAAAATAAAATAAAATAAAATAAAATAAAATAAAATAAAATAAAATAAAATAAAATAAAATAAAATAAAATAAAATAAAATAAAATAAAATAAAATAAAATAAAATAAAATAAAATAAAATAAAATAAAATAAAATAAAATAAAATAAAATAAAATAAAATAAAATAAAATAAAATAAAATAAAATAAAATAAAATAAAATAAAATAAAATAAAATAAAATAAAAAAAAATAAAATAAAATAAAATAAAATAAAATAAAATAAAATAAAATAAAATAAAATAAAATAAAATAAAATAAAATAAAATAAAATAAAATAAAATAAAATAAAATAAAATAAAATAAAATAAAATAAAATAAAATAAAATAAAATAAAATAAAATAAAATAAAATAAAATAAAATAAAATAAAATAAAATAAAATAAAATAAAATAAAATAAAATAAAATAAAATAAAATAAAATAAAATAAAATAAAATAAAATAAAATAAAATAAAATAAAATAAAATAAAATAAAATAAAATAAAATAAAATAAAATAAAATAAAATAAAATAAAATAAAATAAAATAAAATAAAATAAAATAAAATAAAATAAAATAAAATAAAATAAAATAAAATAAAATAAAATAAAATAAAATAAAATAAAATAAAATAAAATAAAATAAAATAAAATAAAATAAAATAAAATAAAATAAAATAAAATAAAATAAAATAAAATAAAATAAAATAAAATAAAATAAAATAAAATAAAATAAAATAAAATAAAATATAAAATAAAGTATATTTCTTATACATTATTTTAGATAAAAAGTGGTAGGTATCACAATCATTTATATTACGCTTAAAACGTTTCCTAACGGCAAGTCCATAAATTATCCTTCGCCTTCTCATAATAAGTATGTTGATAGCACATAAAAACGTACTGTTAAAAAAAAAGGAATAAATAGTATATTATGTAACTAGTGAATAAAAGACTGATTTAAATCGAGGGCCGTAGATGAATCACAAGCAAGTGAAGGATTCTAACGAAAGAATCACGACCGTAGGGAGTGATTCATAATGATTGAATCACGAGCGTAGCGAGTGATTCAAGTGATAGAATCCTAAACGACGCCAGTGATTCATGGCCCTCGATATAAATCCGTTTTATTCAAGAGTTGCATACTATATTTTATACCAAGACTTCGAGAAAAAGAAAGATTTGAGCGAAAAGGGATTAAAAACTATGAACTTTGTTTATATTATTCTTAAATGACATAAAACAAATAATTTTTGATTTAGTTTTGATTTGTAAAAAAAAAAGGATAAATAAATTTAAGTTTTCTACTAAAACAGTATATAATCCAACGCTAAACTCCTTGTCAAAAATTCATATCCAAAGTATTTATGGCGCAAGAAGGTTTTAAGGTATTGAGATGGACGTTGACCTTATTAGTGTGTTCCAAATTCAAACACCAAAACAGTGATTAAAAAGGCTTTTTATTCACTGTTTGCAGTGAATAAAATAAGCTTTTTAGAGGGGGTATGGTATAAATGAAATTTTACAAAGTAATGCCATGAAAATAATATAAATTAAATAGGAGCATTATAATTTTTTTATTTTATAATTAGGGGTAAAACAATAACATGACAGCTACCGGCCACCTTTTCATCGATTTATCTTGCAAGGATTACATTGCTCAAACATAGTAGAATTTATTCTAATAACAATTGTACGACCAATGATAATCTTAAGCTATTTATAGCTATATTTTTTTTAGCTATATATCCTCCGTTAAAGATTGGTATTCAGGCATCATGCATAATATGAATTTGCTATTTATAAATACATTTATTTATATCAACTTAATTAAAATATAGGATCATATTCCAATCTTTGACGCTCGGTCAGGTAGCGAACATTGTGCCCAAACTTCTCGTATATTTATCTTTAAAATAAATTATTTATAGTGCTTTTTGGGCTACGTCTTAGCCTTAGATACCTAACTGTGACTTAAAGAATATAGTGCAAATAATTTCCGAGTGAAAACAGTGCCGATATCTAGCAAAATAAACTAAAAAATAGTTCAACACAAAGTGAGTGAAAAATTGAGGATCTTGGTGCGGGTAGTGCGACGGGTCGTGCTGCCTAAATCGCGCAGGGAATTCTCGCCGTTATACTCATCGTATAACCGCTAAACTCGCGTGCACTGCAAGCGGAGTGCCTACGCCGCGTCATAGCCAGTGCTGTGTCAAAGATTTATATGTACAGAGCGACTACTTCAACTCCAAATAAACACAGCCTCAGTGAGGACACATATCTTTGAAAAAAATTTTTTTTTTTTTTTTTTTTTTTTTTTTTTCATCAGTTAACATGAAGTGTGCAGGTTGTATGAAGTCCATTAAAGAAGCGAACGCCATTAAATGCACATCTATTGCGTGCGATAAATCTTTTTGTACACTATGTATCAGCGCGTCTTCTTTGTCATCTGATCGGAGGAAGGCCTGGAGGTGCCCCGACTGCTGTGCGACTCAAAGGAAAGGAGGTGACAACACCCTGACACCGGCTAAGGCGGGCGTTGAAATAGATACTATGCGTGTAAAAACAGACTCCACTGGATCGGAGATGAGCCAGCTTACGGAGCAATTACGTCTTCTAACCACTGAATTTTGCTCTGTGAAGAATAAATTAGAAGACCTAACGGAGTCTATCTCCTTCACCAATGGCAAAATGAATGACGTTTTGGCTCAGATGGCTGCCACTGAGACACGACTTAACTAACTGGAAAAACGCGATGCGGAAGTAGATACCCTGAAAGGAATGGTATGTCAGCTCCAAAACGAATTAAAGGCACAAGCCCAGGCTAACCTTAAATATGAAGTTGAGGTTGTCGGTGTACCTGAGACTGCCTCTGAAAACCTTTACCACACCGTGCTTGTGGCAGCTAAGAAGGTAGGAGTAGAATTGGGAGACAGAGATCTTGACTGGGTATCACGTGTCGGGCCTCGGCGGCCTCCGGTGACCACTGCCCTACCTGAAGATGGAGCAACAATGCCCCGCCCAATAGTGGTGCGACTACTCCGCCGCCATAAGCGGGATGAACTTTTTAAAGCTGCAAAGTCAAGGAAAAATATTGAAAGCACTGATTTAGGAGTGTTAGGTATATCAAGAAGAGTATACTTCAATGAAAGGTTGACGAAAGAGACCAGGCTGTTATTTCGGGAGTCAAGGGCTCGAGCCAGGCAGCACGGATACGCTTTCTGCTGGTGTAGCCAAGGTGTCATTTACATCAGGCAGCGGGATGGAAAAGCAGCCATACCTATACCAACGCAGAATGACCTGGAACGTCTGCTTCCTCCTCTACCACCTCCCAGTTCTTAGAGACTTCTTGATTATTAGGAGAGCTTGCTTAGTTTTGTGTGGCTTTGGGTCTTTTTATATGGGTTTTCTTTGTTATCAATGTGTTGCATTTGCTCTGATAATTCCTGTGGCCAAGTGTATTTATCTATTATCGCTATTAATTTTAATGTTTGTTACTATGTGTTTGGAACACATTAGTGCGAAATTATTATTTCGTAATATTCATGCCCTAATATTCGTATTATGTATTGTTTATTACCTCAAAATTAGCATTAACGTGATTTACTACTATGCTTATAAACATAATTATATACAACATAGGCACATTTCTCTGATTTCTTTAGCGAACATGCTGTTTGTGGATCGTAGTGAATTTGGCAGAGTACCAGCGTGTCTCAACTGGTTCTTTTGGGTCTATGGATATTTGTTTCTAGCAACAATGATATTCAATGACGTTCTAGGGTCTGATTTGGATTCTATTAAGATAAACTGTGAAACTGTTTTTGATCCAGACAGTTGCAAGCAACACTTTACATCTAAACATAACTTTAAATTGCTTTCTCTAAATATTAGGAGCATACGAAAGAATTTTGACTCTCTGCTGGTAGCCCTTAAGCGTCTGGATGTACCCATGGATATTCTTATTCTGTCGGAGTGTCGGCTTAACGACTCAATAATTATTCCGCAAATTCCTAGGTACTGCTCCTACAATACCACTAAGCACGTAAACCAGAACAGTGGAGTTGTTGTTTATGTTAGGGATGTCTGGAATGCCACTGTCTTTGAACCTCCCATAGACGACGCTGATAGTCTATCTATATGCATCCCCAATGTAATTAATGTTCTCGGGCTATATCGCTCGCCATCAGTAAGAAATATAGAAAGATTTCTCACTTCAATGGAATCCTACATAGCTAAACTAAACAGACTTCCTTTTATAATGGCTGGAGATATAAATGTAAACATAATGGAAACACTGGATAATCCTATAAGTCTCGAATATCAATGCTTTATGGCAGAACATGGTCTTTTACCGGTTATAACACATCCTACTAGAGATGCTTCTTGCCTAGATCACATGTATATAAAGAATGCGAATAACTTTATACAAACCACTATAGGCATTGTTTGCCAGACAATAATCACGGACCACTTTCCGACTATACTTGGCACAAATATTTCCAGAGTTAATAAGCCTGTTCGTCCCAGCCGTCTCATAATAAGAAGAGATTTTTGTGCTGTTCAAAATGATCTAGCTGATGTCGACTGGTCGAATGTCACTAACATCAATGATGTAAATAGGGCAACGGAAGTTTTTATGGGTTTACTACAAAATACGGTGAACAAACATTCAGTACCGGTAAAGATAAGTAGATCAAAATTTAACCTGAAGCCCTGGATAACTCCAGGTCTGATTAAATGTATGCGAAATCGCGACCGTTTACATTTGCGTACTAGGTGTGACCCAGGGAATATCATTGCTAAAGTAACCTATACGCGCTATCAAAACTTTTTTGTTAACTTACTGCGAAAATTAAAATCAGATTATGAGAATAATGAACTTAAGAATAATAAAGACAACCCCAAGAAACTATGGCGATCCATCAGGAACGTTTGTAATCTGTCACATTGCAAGAAAGAACCGTCCGAACTTCTAACATTACAGGGAAGTCCTCAACAATCCATTGATCTTACTAATCATCATTTTTGCTCAATTGGTCATCGACTTGCTGATAAAATCCTTTTGAGAACTAAAACAAGCGAAGTGGACCTTGCCAAATTAGTAAGTGTCAAATATACCCCTGCTGACTCAATTTTTTTAAGCCCAACTGATTATGTAGAAGTTAAAAACATGATAATGCAGTTGGAAAATGGCAAAGCCCCAGGAATGGATGGCTTTGGAAACTCCCTTATAAAACATATAAAAGACTGTATCATAGTACCACTTACGCATATATTTAATCTGAGTTTCTGTAATGGCATATTCCCACTCATATGGAAAATTGCATCTGTTTCTCCTATCTACAAAAGTGGATCGAAAAGTTCTGTTGACAACTACCGACCAATTTCGCTTTTAGGAACTTTTTCAAAACTCTTGGAACGGCTCGCAAACAAACGCCTTTTGCATTTCTTGGAGTCCCATAATTTGATATCGTCTCGTCAATTCGGCTTTCGCAAGGGTAAAAGCACTGAAGATGCTGTCACGCTTCTAACCACTATTGTGTCCTCACATCTGGATGAAGGGAAAAGCTGCGTTGGCGTATTTCTGGATCTGGCCAAAGCCTTCGACACTGTTTCCGTTCCAATACTTCTTGAAAAACTAGATAGACTTGGGGTTCGGGGAGTCGCTTTAGATTGGTTCAAGAGCTATCTGACAGATCGGAGACAGTGTGTGAGGATTGGTCAGGTTCTTAGTAACTCACTACCAATAAAATTTGGCGTACCTCAGGGCAGCATCTTGGGGCCCACATTGTTTCTTCTATACATTAATGACGTACATGATATACCTCTTGAAAATGCAGATATTATGTGTTATGCGGACGACACTGCTGTGATCTTCCATGGGCCAACCTGGCCTGCTGTATTTTCGTCTGCCAGTCGTGGTATAGCACAAGTGTCTCAATGGCTTGAGCAAAACCTTCTCACATTGAACACGAAGAAAACAGTGTACTTATGTTTCCATAAGACCTTGGCTTCAGCCCCAAACCGAGGAGCTTTTATTAAAATCCACGACAGTACGTGTCCCATTTCCGATTCCTGTAATTGCGAGCTACTGGCTCGAGCAAAGTCCTTGAAGTACCTTGGTGTTAATATTGACGAGAATCTATCATTTGTCGCTCATATTGATACTCTATCGGCCCGAATTAGAAAGGTAATTAGTATAATGCGTAACCTGAGGTATATTGCAAGCACAGACACACTAAAATCAGTGTATTATGCACTGTGTCAATCTCTCATTGGATACTGTATAACATGCTGGGGCAGTGCTGCTAAAACTCTTATTATACAGGCTGAAAGAGCACAACGCTCAGTGTTAAAGGTAATGCTTTGTAAGCCCTACAGGTACCCGACGACAACTCTCTATAAAGACGCTGGTGTACTCAGTGTCCGCCAACTATTTGTACTAAATACATCACTTTCGGTCCACAAATCGGTAATTTCCTCCCCTGAATATGATATAATGCTAAAGCGCAGATTATTCAAATTAACCACCCCCTCTGTTAATACCAGGTTTGCTCAGCGTGTTGGTACCTTCATGAGAGCCCATATTTATAATAAAGTTGTTTCTTGTTGTGACATTAAATGCAAGAGAATTGCGGAGGCTAAGCATTTATTGATGAAATGGCTGGCAAGTCTAACCTATGATGAGACAGAAAACATTATTAATTTTGCATGCTAGTGTTATATTTTTTATAAATCAATTTATTATTATTATCAGTTTTAAGAATTTTAGTTCTAAGATTTTAAGAAATACCTACTTCTGTATTTTAATATTTTATATCTTTATTTCTTTTACTATTGTATTTAGTTTGTTATAAATTTTACACAATTTCACACTAAGAAGCTATCTTTAACCATTTATGCTAAATCGTTTAAAATATGTATTGTAAAGACCTGAGCAATCAATTTTAAAATATGTCGAAACAATAGTCTCCTCGATACAGGCTTAGCCTAGTGAGGGAACTAAGAGATATTCTGTAGGTTATTTTAAATTTGTCTGAGATAATTATATGATTATGTCTACATATTTTTATATTCCTAGTTGTTACTATTACTGTTTTTGATATTACCTTGTGTAGATGTAGTTTGTGTTTTCTCTGAAATAAACATTTTTATATTTTTTATTATATTAGACGCGACGGCTTCTGCGATCGAACACATGGTGCGGGGAGCGGGGAGCGGGGAGCGGGGGCGGGGGGCGAGACCTTCGCGCCGCCACGTTACCCGCCTCGCCAGCCGCCACGTCAGCCATCGCCGCGCCGACCTCGGCCTCGGCCGCGGCGGCGCGCGCGGGCTCGGGCTCGGGGCGGCGCCAGTAGCCATGGAGCCGGCCGCGACACCCACGCTCCTGCACGCGCACGAGGACGCGGGCGCGCTCGCGTGCCTGCACGCCGCGCCGGACGGGGCGCGCCTGCTCGGCGGCGATGGCGCGGGGGCGCTGCGCACCTGGCGCTGGCAGCGCGCGCTCGGGTGGGCGGAGGGGGCCGGCGTGCCGCACGCGCACCGCTACGGCGTGACGGCGGCGCGCTGGGCAGGGAGCGGCGCGCTGGCCGCGTCGGGCGGCGGGGACGGCGTCATGCGCGTGTGGGCCGGGCGCGGCGCGAGGCTCGCGTGCGTGCGCGTGCTGGCGGCGCCGGGCGGCGCGGGCGTGCGCGCGCTGTGCTGGGCGGGCGGCGGCGGCGGCGCGCTGCTGGCGGCGGGGCACGAGGACGGCGCGGCGCGCGTGTGGGCATGGCGCACTGGCACGCTGATGGCGCAGGTAGCAACGGGGGGCGGCGCGCTGCACGCGCTGGCATCGCTGGCGCAGGGCACGCTGCTGCTGGTGGCCTGCACGGAGGGCACGCTGAAACTGTACGACCTCGTCGGTGAGACCAGTAGTCACCTATTTTATAATATTAAATAATCACCAGTTAACCTGTTTACTGGTAAGCCCTGAGTTGAGATTATTGCGAGGTCTACTGACTACGGTCACACATTTTAATGCCAACCGCAATGTCTCAATTCGTCATTGACTACTGTACTACAACATTTTTAATAATTATTGTCTTACACAATACTTTCTAGTCATTTTAATAAGCGCGAAGATTATGATTGTGACCCAATTGCATAGGTGTTGCATTCTGTTTTAGGTGCTTTTTAGGATTCCGTAGCCAAATGGCAAAAACGGAACCCTTATAGATTCGTCATGTCTGTCTGTCTGTCTGTCTGTCTGTCTGTCTGTCCGTCCGTATGTCACAGCCATTTTTCTCCGAAACCGTAAGAGCTAGACTGATGAAACTTGGCGAGTAGATGTATTCTGTGAACCGCATTAAGATTTTTACACAAAAATAGAAAAAAAAACTATAAATTTTGGGGGTATACTTGAAACTGAAACTCAATTTTTTTTTTCATTGAACCCATACGTGTGGTGTATCTATAAATAGGTCTTTAAAAATAATGTTGAGGTTTCTAACATCGTTTTTTTCTAAACTTAATAGTTCGCGCGAGAGACACTTCCAAAGTGGAAAAAAGTTGGTCCCCCCCCCTCTAACTTCTAAAATAAGAGAATGATAAAACTAAAAAAAATATATGTTGTACGTTAAGATTTTTATAATGTCCCAAAAGTTAAGAGCCGAGCGGGATTTGAACCCGCGACCTTCCCCTCGGTACGGGGCTGCGCTGACCACTGCGCCATCGGATCCTAATCACACTCGACGAATAACTCTTAGGGACTGTTCGGCACTAACGCGACCGTGGCTCCATCTACAGTTTTGACGTTATAGTCAACTAACCTGCTCGATAACCGAAGTTGCATTCAGTTGAATCGACGAGAGATGTCACCTTGCGTTTTTCATAATTTTTTATTAATTTTATAGTGTTTACTACACTTAAGGAAATCACAAAGATTTTTATAATGTCCCAAAAGTTAAGAGCCGAGCGGGATTTGAACCCGCGACCTTCCCCTCGGTACGGGGCTGCGCTGACCACTGCGCCATCGGATCCTAATCACACTCGACGAATAACTCTTAGGGACTGTTCGGCACTAACGCGACCGTGGCTCCATCTACAGTTTTGACGTTATAGTCAACTAACCTGCTCGATAACCGAAGTTGCATTCAGTTGAATCGACGAGAGATGTCACCTTGCGTTTTTCATAATTTTTTATTAATTTTATAGTGTTTACTACACTTAAGGAAATCACAAAGATTTTTATAATGTCCCAAAAGAATTAATAAAAAATTATGAAAAACGCAAGGTGACATCTCTCGTCGATTCAACTGAATGCAACTTCGGTTATCGAGCAGGTTAGTTGACTATAACGTCAAAACTGTAGATGGAGCCACGGTCGCGTTAGTGCCGAACAGTCCCTAAGAGTTATTCGTCGAGTGTGATTAGGATCCGATGGCGCAGTGGTCAGCGCAGCCCCGTACCGAGGGGAAGGTCGCGGGTTCAAATCCCGCTCGGCTCTTAACTTTTGGGACATTATAAAAATCTTTGTGATTTCCTTAAGTGTAGTAAACACTATAAAATTAATAAAAAATTATGTTGTACGTTACTATAATAATAATAATAATTTAAATTCTTTATTCAGACAATTAGGGCGTCCATGGTATTAGTAACAAAAACAGAAAAAGTGGGTTAGTAACTTATAACTAGTAGTGATTTAGTCCTCTGGATGAGTCCATACCAGAGGACAATTTTGTTTATCAACAATCGCTTTTAGGATGCTGTTTCTACTCCCGCGCAGTCTACTAAGCAGTGACGCTGTCTTTTTGCGCCAGATGGCGTCGAATGTGTCGGTGCGGCTGTGATCTAAAAGTGGGAACATAAATAAATGGAGTAATTATGTAAAAAGTTGTTTAAGTGAAGTAACTCCCAATCCCCAAACCAGACGCGCTACAGTAGCGCGGAAGCCGCAACAGTGCCCTAAATGCGTTATTATATTGGACCCGCAAAGCATTGTAAGTCTTTTGGGTATAGCTGGTCCACAGACTCGCAGAGTATAGCGAAGTACAGTATGCCTTGAATAGAGTGATTTTCACTGCATCTGTACAGCACGCAAATCTGCGTGCCAGCATATTCCCTCGGACTGACAATGCTCTGCGTTCCCTTTCCATGTCAGCATCATCTCTAAGGTCCTCGGTAACCAGATGTCCTAAATATTTAATTTGATGCACTCTTACAAGTGGCACTCCGTTCAGTAACACAGGTGGAACAAAAGTAGGACATTTGGTACCAGCCTTGAAAACCATGACCTCCGACTTCTTTACATTATAACTGAGCCCGTGCGATGAGCTTTTGAAGTGCACTGATCGATGGAGCGAGCAGCACCATATCATCGGCGTAGCTGAGGTTGTTTACACACACATCGTTAATGAAGCAGCCCACATGCATGCTGCTCAGTCTCTCGATCAGCTCATTCACGTACAGGCAAAAGAGCGAGGGCGAGCTCAACCCCCCTTGCCGCACCCCGCACTCCAGCCTGGACGACTCCGAAAACTCACCTGCCTATCTCACACGGTTTAGGTACCAAAACCGAAAAATCGAAACCAGCTCTGGTGGTAAGCCCGTGTCCCTAAGCTTTTGCCACAAAATATCGTAGGAGACAAGGTCAAAGGCTTTGGATAGGTCCAGGAAACACGCATAGACTGGAGTCTGTCTATCCGTATAATACTTTACAGTGTGCTTAAGACTGAAAATGGCCGTCTCGGTTGAAAGACTGGGTCTAAACCCAAACTGAGCATCATGTAACCTAAGATGCTTACTCAAATAAGTGTTAAGCACACTGTCAAATACCTTCGCCACAACCGCAGCCAATGATATGGGTCTATAGTTTGATTTATCTGAGACACCCCCAGTCTTATTTTTAACAATGGGTACCACCAGAGTTTGCATCAAATTATGAGGTAAGTACGAATGACTTATACAAATATTAAAAAATAATGCTAGTACTCGCGGAAGATGAAAGCCAGCATGCCTCAGGTGTTCGATGCTGAGCCCGTCATGCCCCGGAGACTTCCCTCCTGACATTCTTTTAATCGCGCCACTTATGTCTTTGGCGAGAACTAGGGTAGATACTTGAGCATCCCGCGACTCAGCATCGAACTCTCGACATGGTTGTCCAAGAGGAGACTGTACTGCAAAATGTTTTTTAAATATATTTGCTATATCTATAGGGTTTGACTGATTATCCGGTCAAAGAGAGTTGACTTTTTGCACCCTACAATTTTATGTTTTTATTTTTTGTGGCTGCATTACCTGACTAACCCTCTAAGCTTATTGCTTGCTTGTTTCGCTTTTCTAGTATCCAATAAGCAAGGATTGGTCATGCTCTGAATGCAAGAATAAAGTGAAAAAAAAAAAAAAGCAGCCAAGTGCGAGTCGGACTCGCCCATGAAGGGTTCCGCAGCACGACGAACTACAAGAACCTTTATATATGTTACTTGATGTAACATAATAAGGTTCCTGTAGTTCGTTGAAAGGTAAATTGCGGTTTATGGTTTTTTTTTTTTTTTTTTATTTTTTATTATAAGGTCCCCAAATTGCAACTTACGGTTTATGACGTATAAAAAAAAAACTACTGACTAGATCTCGTTCAAACCAAATATCGTTGAAAGTTTACATAGTAATGTACAACATATATTTTTTTTAGTATTATCATTCTCTTACTTTAGAAGTTAGAGGGGGGGAGACCAACTTTTTTCTACTTTGGAAGTGTCTCTCGCGGAAACTATTCAGTTTAGAAAAAAACTATATTATAAACCTCAACATCATTTTTGAAGACCTATTCATAAATACCCCACACGTATGGGTTTGATGAAAAAATTTTTTATGAGTTTCAGTTTCAAGTATGGGGACCCTCGAAATTTATAGTTTTATTTTTATTTTTATGTAATAATCTTAATGCGGTTTACAGAATACATCTACTCACCAAGTTTCATCAGTCATCAGATACAAAATCGAAGAGGAAAAAGTTTTGGACATCTACGACATAACAGCTACATAAAGAACATCATTGAAGGAAAGGTTGAAGGGAAACGGGGAAGAGGAACGCTCAGAATTAGTTACATGAGCCATATAAAAGAAAAAGTCGCTGTCATGTCGTATAAGGAAGTCAAGAAGGCCGCATTCGAAAGACTTAATTGGAATAAATAATATATAACTATATATATTTTTATAATAATACAAAAAAAAAAAATCTGCATCAAAACCCTGACAAGAGCTAAGCTTTTAAATTTAAGAAGAAGAAGCACAAGCCACTTCCATAGTGGAGACGTCCAGCACCAGGGCATGAAAGCCATCCGTGTGGTATTGCGCAAACATACCTGACGCACTGCAGGAGCGGAGCAGCATCAACATCATCCGGAAGATGTTGTTATATTGGATACGTAAGGTGTCCTGCTATTTTTTCGTATGCCTGACCCACAGACTTCCCGTGTATAAACTCTGACAATACGCTTCAAAGATCGTGACTTTAACTTGTTCAGTACAACGGGAGAACCTGCGGGCTACTATACTACCTCTAACCGCTAGCGCCCTACGTTCCCTTTCCGTCAGTTCCGGTCCGGTCGTCGGAAATAATGTCCCAGATATTTGAACTGTGTTACACGTCTTAGATTTAATCCATTCAAAGTGATACTGAGCGAGTCAGGTGGACTTTTACCGCCAGCTTTAAAGACCATGTATTCCGATTTCTTTACATCATATTATTTGAGCCCATATGGTCCACTGTGTACCTCTCACAGATCTTAATGAGTTCTGTCATGCCCCCCACTGTTGAGTTCACCATAAGCTAACACTGGTTATATAAATTAACTCTACTATTCTCTCAAAATAAACAATGCTCGCCACGTGCAGAGCTGCGGGATCGAAACGAAGAGGCGGAGTATGCGGGGGAGGGGGAGGGGCTCGAGGTGGCGCCGCTCGAGTGGGTGGACGCCGCGCACGACCTCGGCGCGCTGTGCGCCATCGCCGCGCCGTGCGCCATGCGCGCCGCCACCGGCGGACACGACGCTGCCGTGCGCCTGTGGGCCCTGTGCGCGGGCAGGCGGGGGCTGCGCGCCGAGCGCACGCTGCGCGGCCACGAGGCCGGCGTGACGGCGCTGTGCTGGCGCGCGCCGCACGTGCTGGCCTCCGCCTCGCTGGACCGCACGGCGCGCCTGTGGGCCACGCGCGGCGCCTGCGCCGTCCTGCACGTGGTGCCGGCGCACGCGCGCTACCTCACCTGCGTGGCGCTCGCGCCCGACATGCGGTACATGGTCACCGGTGAGTCGCAGCCCGTCTCGCCCCCGTCCCGAGGTCGATAGTCACGCACGGTGCAACGTTGACGTCCGCTCCCCGTCCGCAGGTTCGAACGACCGCTCCCTCCGCACGTGGGCGCTGGGCGCGCTTTCGCTGCACGATGACGTAAGGTTGCCGTGCTCGGCGACGCTGCACTACGCGCTCGGGGACCTCGAGGTACGGCTCCGACGACCCCGAGATGGATAGGTTGAATCCATCATAAGGCGGTGGACCTTCACGTTCGTCTCTGCAGGGTATCGGACCAGTGGATGCGGCTGAGGAGCTGCCCGAAAGCACGCCCGACCCTCGTTCGGATGCGGTGCGGGCCACGGAAAGCGAGGAGGAGGAGGAGGTGGAGGAGGAAGACGAGGGGAGTGCGGGCGGGGAGGGCGCGCGGTGCGTGTGGGGCACGCAGGCGCACGCGACCGCCATCACCTGCATCGCCGCGCGCGGAGAGCTGCTCGCCACTGCCTGCAGGTGGGTGGGGGGGGGGGTGCTGGCGGCGCTGCGGGCTGGAGCAGGCGGTTGATGCTCACTCGGTTACAGCGACGGCTCGGCGCGCGTGTGGCGCTGGGCGCGCGCGGACACGCTGGCAGCGCTGCTCCGGCTGCCGGCGCCGGGACGCGGGTACGCGGCGCTCGCGTGCCACTTCAGCGCTGACGGCGCCGCGCTGCTCACCGCTGGACTTGACGGCTGCGCCTACTTGTGGGACGTGCAGGTACAAATGATCCACAAGGAGAACCTACTTACATTTTTTTTTTAAATTTATTTACAAAGTTTTTTATTTGGATGACAGATTTTTATTTGATTGGGCCTGAATCGATAAGTAGAGTCCGAATCGAACGATGTTGGGTCCTCACGCAACATACCTATCCGGTTCCAGACGGGCGTGCGGCTGCGGACGCTACGCGTGCCGGCAGCCGAGGGGAGTGAGGGGGATGACTCGGCGCGTGGGGGGGTGGGGGTGAGGGACGCGCGGTTGTCGGCGCAACAGCCACCGCGCGCGCTGCTCGCCGCCGACGACGGAGCGGTGCCGCTGTGGACCCTCGCCAGCCTGCACCCGCAGCCGGAGCCGGAGCGGTGAGACCCTCCCTTCCTCTCCTTCCCTCTTTCCCTATCCGTGTAAGTAATAGGTGTGCACTGTGCGTCCGCAGCGTGTACGCGTGCGCGGCGGGGGCGTCGTGCTGCGCGTGGTCTGGGTGCGCGCGCGCGTGCGCGGTGGGGGGCGCGGGGGGCGCGCTGCTCGTGCTCGCGCCGCCCCTGCTCGCGCCGCTGCATCACGACGCGCACGCACACGATCTCGGTACTTCGCCTATTATCTAAATATATAAAACTCTTTCGTTACTGACTGACTGACTGACTGACTGACAATCAACGCACAGCCTAAACCGTTAGTCCTAGAAGCATGAAACTTGGAGGGTATGTTCCTCTTATAACGTAGAGGTGTACTAAGAAAGGAAATTGGAAAACTATTTCCCGAAGAGGAGAAAAAGGGAAAAATGGTTTAAAGAAAAATCAACGCACAGCCTAAACCATTAGTCCTAGAAGCATGAAACTTGGAAGATGTGTTGCTCTTATAGAGCAAAGGTGCATTAAGAAAGAAAATCAGAAAATTATTTTCCTAAAAGAAGAAAAAAAAGGAAAAAAGTTTCATGAAAATTCACAAAAAATTGCTTTACAAAATACGCAAAAAAACAGTAAAAAAAATTCTGCTACCGCAGCATCTGTCACCAAATTTGAATACACACAAAAGTTTACCCCACCGTAAACACTAAGACAAAATCGCGGAAAACACCTATCATACCGAAACTAAACACCGCACCGCTTCAAAAAACGGCTAAAGTACATGCTCAAAACTATGGTAACCAGCTGGTCATGTCAAATTAAAAAAATCTGATTCGACTAAACACCAACACGCAGACGAAACCCTAAATTAGCCACTAATCTTAAATATATAAAACTCTTTCGTTACTGACTGACTGACTGACTGACTGACTGACTGACAATCAACGCACAGCCTAAACCGTTAGTCCTAGAAGCATGAAACTTGGAGGGTATGTTCCTCTTATAACGTAGAGGTGTACTAAGAAAGGAAATTGGAAAACTATTTCCCGAAGAGGAGAAAAAGGGAAAAATGGTTTAAAGAAAAATCAACGCACAGCCTAAACCATTAGTCCTAGAAGCATGAAACTTGGAAGATGTGTTGCTCTTATAGAGCAAAGGTGCATTAAGAAAGAAAATCAGAAAATTATTTTCCTAAAAGAAGAAAAAAAAGGAAAAAAGTTTCATGAAAATTCACAAAAAATTGCTTTACAAAATACGCAAAAAAACAGTAAAAAAAATTCTGCTACCGCAGCATCTGTCACCAAATTTGAATACACACAAAAGTTTACCCCACCGTAAACACTAAGACAAAATCGCGGAAAACACCTATCATACCGAAACTAAACACCGCACCGCTTCAAAAAACGGCTAAAGTACATGCTCAAAACTATGGTAACCAGCTGGTCATGTCAAATTAAAAAAATCTGATTCGACTAAACACCAACACGCAGACGAAACCCTAAATTAGCCACTAATCTTAAATATATAAAACTCTTTCGTTACTGACTGACTGACTGACTGACTGACTGACTGACAATCAACGCACAGCCTAAACCGTTAGTCCTAGAAGCATGAAACTTGGAGGGTATGTTCCTCTTATAACGTAGAGGTGTACTAAGAAAGGAAATTGGAAAACTATTTCCCGAAGAGGAGAAAAAGGGAAAAATGGTTTAAAGAAAAATCAACGCACAGCCTAAACCATTAGTCCTAGAAGCATGAAACTTGGAAGATGTGTTGCTCTTATAGAGCAAAGGTGCATTAAGAAAGAAAATCGGAAAATTATTTTCCTAAAAGAAGAAAAAAAAGGAAAAAAGTTTCATGAAAATTCACAAAAAATTGCTTTACAAAATACGCAAAAAAACAGTAAAAAAAATTCTGCTACCGCAGCATCTGTCACCAAATTTGAATACACACAAAAGTTTACCCCACCGTAACCACTAAGACAAAATCGCGGAAAACACCTATCATACCGAAACTAAACGCCGCACCGCTTCAAAAAACGGCTAAAGTACATGCTCAAAACTATGGTAACCAGCTGGTCATGTCAAATTAAAAAAATCTGATTCGACTATACACCAACACGCAGACGAAACCCTAAATTAGCCACTAATATAACATAAAATCACAAGAAATTGCTTTACAAAATACACAAAAAAAACCATTAAAAATTTTTCAGCTACCGCAGCATCTGTCACCAGGTTTGAATACACACAAAGGTTTACAAAAAAAACAATGATAACCACTTAGACAAAATTGCGAGAATCATCTATCATACTTAAACTAAACACCGCTGAAAAAAATCGGGTACAACAGCACCTGTCTTCAAATTCAAATACACTCTAAAGTACATGCTCAAAACTATGGTAACCAGCAGTTGGTCATGTCAAATTAAAAATCTGATTCGATTATACACCAACACGCATACGAAACCCCAAATTAGCCACTAATATAACATAAAATCACAAAAAATAGCTTTACAAAATACGCAAAAAAAACCATTAAAAAATTTTCAGCTACCGCAGCATCTGTCACCGGGTTTGAATACACACAAAGGTTTACAAAAAAAACAATGATAATCACTTAGACAAAATTGCGGGAATCATCTATAATACTTAAGCTAAACACCGCTGAAAAAAATCGGCTACAACAGCACTCGCCTTCAAATTCAAATAAACTCTAAAGTACATGCTCAAAACTATGGTAACCAGCAGTTGGTCACGTCAAATTAAAAAAAATTGATTCGATTATACACCAACACGCATACGAAACCCAAAATTAGCCACTAATATAACATAAAATCACAAAAAATAGCTTTACAAAATACGCAAAAAAAAACGTTAAAAAATTTTCTGCTACCGCAGCATTTGTCACCAGGTAACACACAAATGTTTACAAAAAAACCGATGATAACCACCAAGACAAAATTGCGGGAATCATCTATCATACTTAAACTAAACACCGCTGAAAAAAAACAGCTACAACAGAACTCGCCTTCAAATTCAAATACACTCTAAAGTACAAGCTCAAAACTATGGTAACTTGCATTTGATCATGTCAAACTAAAAAAACCAGATTCGATCATACACCAACGAATACGATAGCCCAAATTAGCCACTAAAACAAAATCACGAAAAAGAGCTTTACAAAATACGCAGAAAAACATTTTAAAAAATTCAGCTGCCGCAGCATCTGTCACCAGGTTCGAATACACACAAAGGTTTACAAAAAAACCGATGATAACCACTAAGACAAAATTGCGGGAAACATCTATCATACTTAAATTAGACACTGCTGAAAAATAAAACAACAGCACTTGCCTTCAAATTCAAATACACTCTAACGTACAAGCTCAAAACTATGGTAACTACAGTTGGTCATATCAAAATAAAAAAAAAGAACTCAAATATCCACGCGGACGAAGTCGCGGGTATCAGCTAGTATTAAATATAATTATTTATTTATATTTATTGGAGAACCAACAGCTTTATAACTAAAGAATACACAACAAATTATTAGATTTAGAGAGCCAATTAGAGGTTCTCACGGGTAGGCTATGTTACATACACAGTGAGTATAATGTAACTATGATAAAAACTAGATAGTGTAAGCTAAAGGAATCTTCTTATTCTATTTGGTGGAAAAACGCATTAAGTGAACAAGGATAACAATAAAAAATTAAAAAAAGCAGCCAAGTGCGAGTCGGACTCGCCCATGAAGGGTTCCGTAGCATCAATTAACATAATATAAAGGTTTTTGTAGTTCGTTGAAAGGTAAATTGCGGTTTACAATTTATGACGTATAAAAAAAAAACTACTGACTAGATCTCGTTCAAACTAAATATCGTTGGAAGTTTGCATAATAATGTACAACATATATTTTTTTTGGATTTATCATTCTCTTATTTTAGAAGTTAGAGGGGGGGGGACCAACTTTTTTCCACTTTGGAAGTGTCTCTCGCGCAAACTATTCAGTTTAGAAAAAAACGATATTAGAAACCTCAACATCATTTTTGAAGACCTATCCATAGATACCCCACACGTATAGGTTCGATGAAAAAAAAATTTTTGAGTTTCAGTTTCAAGTATGGGGACCCCCAAAATTTATAGTTTAAAAAAAAACTATATTAGAAACCTCAACATAATTTTTAAAGACCTATCCATAGATACCCCACACGAATGGGTTCGATGAAAAAAAAATTTTTGAGTTTCAGTTTCAAGTATGGTGACCCCCAAAATCTATAGTTTTTTTCCTATTTTTGTGTAAAAACCTTAATGCGGTTCACAAAATACATCTACTCACCAAGTTTCATCAGTCTAGCTCTTATGGTTTCGGAGAAAAATGGCTGTGACACGGCCGGACAGACAGACAGACAGACAGACAGACAGACAGACAGACAGACATGACGAATCTATAAGGGTTCCGTTTTTGCCATTTGGCTACGGAACCCTAAAAAGGGGTGAAGGTCATTAATCATCTGCAATAAAGAATTCTCTGCTCAGCCGCGATCTCGCTGAGGAGGCGCTTGTGAAGAAGAGATCAAGGTCAATGCTCTTGCTTAGCTTTTTGAAGTTGTTACTTGCTCGCCACAAATAAGAGTTTTGTCTGTAATTGGTAGACATTATAGGATTATTATTGGGTTTCAACATCATAATAAAGTATTTGGTTTTCCAATAAATAAAATTATCGCGAGGATTCAGTAAAGGCCAATTCGTTGCAGGCGTGACGAGCTGCGACTTCCTGCCGGCGAGTGCGGAGCTCGCACCCGCGCCGGGGGGCGCCCTCCTGCTCGCCACCGCCGGGAACGACTCGCTCATCAAGCTGTGGACGATCGAGCTCGACGAGGTGAGGGCTGACCGTCCGCATCGCTGGGCTCCAAGATCCCAGTCTATCGGAGCGGGGGCGTCCTTCCAGCTTCTGGCTGGACGAGAGCTGAACGCTTTACGCGTTCCATCCCCCCGTAACATTTTCAGAAGAAACCTGCGGAGAAAGATGCGCGGGTGGTGATCGCGGCGCGCGTCGTGGCGCACGGCAGCGGCGTCAGCGCCGTGCGGTGGGGGGAGCACCGCGCACCCTGGGAGGGGGGAGGCGCGCTGCTGGCCAGCGTCGGCGGAGACGAGTGGACCCGGCTCTGGAGCGTGACGTGGCATGGGGGGCGAGTGACCGTGCGCGCGTGCGGCGCGCTGTGCGCTCCCAGCGCGGCCGGGGGGGCCCGCGCGGCGGTGCCCGCACGGGCCCTGCTGGCGGTGGGCACGCCCCGCGGCCGGCTGCTGTTGTGGCAGCTGCCGGTGCCGCCGCGGGCCGTGGAGGAGGACGACCCCGCGCCACGGTACTGGCGCACGGGAAGCGTCGCCCGCTGGCTGCGGGACCACGTGACCCGGGCACCAGGTGAGCTGATGCAAGAAGCGAGCGGCGGCCACGAGCTTGACCTTGGGTGACCTCAACCCTCCGGTTACAGGGTCCCGCGTGAGCTGCACGGGCGAGGCTGCAACGCTGCGGCGCGCGCGAGAGCAGGGCCTGACGGGGGCGCGCCTGCTGGACGCGCCCATGGAGGAAGTCATCGCGGCCCTCGGATACGGTGAATCTCAGGCGGACGATCCCTCGCCCAGCCCGCCGCCGCCTCGCTCAGCTCCGCAGTTTGTTCGCAGATGAAGCCAGCGATGGAGACGTGACGGAGGAGGGCATGGACGTGGAGGCGCGCGGTGCGACTCGCGCTTGCATCGCGGCCGAGCTGGCGTACCTGCGCGAGGAGGGCGTGCCCCCCGACCCGGTGAGTGGCGCACGGTGCGCTGTCAGTGCGCTGACGGTGCGCTGACGGTGCGCTGACGGTGCGCTGACGGTGCGCTGACGGTGCGCTGTCGGTGCGCTGACGGTGCGCTGACGGTGCACTGACGGTGCGCTGACGGTGCGCTGACGGTGCGCTGACGGTGCGCTGACGGTGCGCTGACGGTGCGCTGTCGGTGCGCTGACGGTGCGCTGACGGTGCGCTGACGGTGCGCTGACGGTGCGCTGACGGTGCGCTGACGGTGCGGTTGGTTGGTGCAGGAGGCGGCGCCGCACGCGCTGCTGTGTCCGCTGTCGCACGCCGTGCTGCGCTGGCCGACGCGCGCCGCGGATGGTTACACGTACGAGAGGGACAACATTCAGGAGTGGCTGCTTGCCGCTCCACCCGGTGCTTACACCTTTTACTTTGTTTTTGATCGAGTGAGCGAAGCGAACGAAGATCTTACAAACAACTTGGGCCATTTGGCATTTTATGTTTTTTTTTTTTTTTATGTAACTAGCTGATGGAACAAGCATATGGCTCACCTGATGTTAAGTAGTAACCATCGCCTATAACAAAGCAATGCCTCGCAGGTCATGCACGTCAGGAACGCGCCCTACGATGCACTGCCCTGCGTCCATCAACTGGAGGCATACAGATATTCAGCCTCACGTGCCAGTAGGTAATTGTACGTTATGTACGTTATGTATGTATGTTTGTCCGACGATAACTTTCAAACCGTTGATCCGATATGCATGAAATTTGATAAATCGGTAGCTTGAGAAATTTACTGGTATACCAGTAAATTTGCAAAAAAAAAAAGTTTCATGTCATACAAAAGAACTTTAATTGGACATTCCAAAACAGTTTTTACTTTTTTTTAGGACGCTCGGTTTTTGCTATACAAAAAAAGGTACCTAGGTCTGTAAGAATTTCGTTGACGTCAAGGTTTTTCTACTGGTCGGGCAATTCGTTTGCTTTTTGTTATTTTTTTCTTGAAATAAATTAAGGAGGTACTCAGTTGTCATAAAATGGTAAAAGCGACCTGTTCTGATGATGGAGCCAAGGTCTGTCCAATGGAACTCTTCAATCAATTGGCCAATTGAGTAAATACTTGTTTACCATACAAAGGTAGTGAGGGATAGTCAGAGGCAAGGCCAAACAGTGAATCTAGACAAAATAAATACTCTCTCAAAGTATATAAAACACAAAGCGTGATGGTGGCACATTTTTTCTGATTACCATTTTTATATGTACTTTACATTTCGGAGCTTTTGGATCGCTCCACGAGATCTCAAATTCGGGGCGAACTGCTAGTAATAGATGTAAAATATAATGTGTGCGGTGAGAAGATGGTTGGGTCGCTTGAGTGAGGTGTGATGATGAGCAGAGGGCGCCGTGTCGCCGCTGTCGGGGCAGCGCCTCGCCAGCGCGCGCCTGCGGCCCAACCACCGCCTGCTGCGGGCCCTGCGCGCCTTCCTGCGGGCCCGCGCCACCTGATGCCTGCCCTGCCCTGCACTACACTGTCGGGGCAGCGCCTCGCCAGCGCGCGCCTGCGGCCCAACCACCGCCTGCTGCGGGCCCTGCGCGCCTTCCTGCGGGCCCGCGCCACCTGATTCCTGCCCTGCCCTGCACTACACTGTCGGGGCAGCGCCTCGCCAGCGCGCGCCTGCGACCCAACCACCGCCTGCTGCGGGCCCTGCGCGCCTTCCTGCGGGCCCGCACCGCCTGATGCCCTGCCCTGCCCTGCACTACACTGTCGGGGCAGCGCCTCGCCAGCGCGCGCCTGCGACCCAACCACCGCCTGCTGCGGGCCCTGCGCGCCTTCCTGCGGGCCCGCACCGCCTGATGCCCTGCCCTGCCCTGCACTACACTGTCGGGGCAGCGCCTCGCCAGCGCGCGCCTGCGACCCAACCACCGCCTGCTGCGGGCCCTGCGCGCCTTCCTGCGGGCCCGCGCCGCCTGATGCCCTGCCCTGCCCTGCACTACACTGTCGGGGCAGCGCCTCGCCAGCGCGCGCCTGCGACCCAACCACCGCCTGCTGCGGGCCCTGCGCGCCTTCCTGCGGGCCCGCGCCGCCTGATGCCCTGCCCTGCCCTGCACTACACTGTCGGGGCAGCGCCTCGCCAGCGCGCGCCTGCGGCCCAACCACCGCCTGCTGCGGGCCCTGCTCGCCTTCCTGCGGGCCCGCACCGCCTGATGCCCTGCCCTGCCCTGCACTACACTGTCGGGGCAGCGCCTCGCCAGCGCGCGCCTGCGGCCCAACCACCGCCTGCTGTGGGCCCTGCGCGCCTTCCTGCGGGCCCGCGCTGCCTGATGCCCTGCCCTGCCCTGCACTACACTGGCAGAGACGCAGCTGCGCAAAACGATTTTCTTATACCTACCTAAGTATGGGGTGTCGTTCTGCACTCTCATGTGGTTTGTCAATAAACCGCATTTCTTTATGACAGGCTTTTAAATAACAAAGCTAAAACTATCCACTGATTTAATGAAATTCCAAAATGAACGTACCTACTTGCTCAATTAAATAAGAAGAGAAATTAGAAGTTATTAAGAAATAAGAGATAATTAATTATTTAAATTAATAAAAAAGAATGTAATGCAATGTAGTAGCCGTTTTACTTAATTAAATTAAATAATATGAATATTAATAAAACTGATTGCATCAATTGAATTTTATAGAAAAAAAGATGGTGCTATAAAAAAAAAACTGCGCAGTCAGCTTTTAAGTAGGTACCTAACATACCCATTTCACGTACCCAAACTTACCACCAACATCTCTGCTGCCGATAAGACAGGTAAGTATACCTAATACTTAACTAACTGGATACTGAGCTTAAAAATACAGATGCACTACGACTCATAATTTGTGGGTAAAAAAAAAAAATATTAGGATCATTATTGTGGAATGAGTAACACAAAAGTAAAGTTTCAACGATCTCATCTTTATTTATAATATCTCTTACAGTATAATAATAGTATTTACAAGTGAGGCAGTAACAGTGAGAACCAAACTTATATAATTCTGAACCGCTGCGCCGCGCCAGTGTCTGACCTCGCTGACCTCGCTAAGGCTAGCGAGGTCAGACAGCTCGCTGGCCTCGCTAGCGAGGGCGGCGCAGCGGCGGAGCGAGCGCGCGCGAGGATGGTGCGCCCTCTCACTCTAACGCCCGAGCGCACAGGAGCGCCGTCTCACTCTTACGCGGGCGCACCGAGCCCACGCGGGACACAAGGACGTCCCATGCCCCTCATGCCTACAGAGTGTACAGTAGGGAGGCTGGTATAATAGCTCCTTCGACAATACATGGCACATTGCAAAGCCCCGTTTTGGACAGTTAGGTATGAATTTGCAATGATGGTGTTGTGTTGTCTAGATCACAATGCAGGCCGCCAGCCTTCCTACTGCAGCACTTCACGATCTGAGTTAACTGATATTCTTTACAGAGATGATTGAGCAAACAAAATTGTTTCATTAGATTATTTTACAAAATAAATGTACAATAATTATATTATGTGGTTTACAAAATGTGTTGCATACAGTATGGCTGCAGGCCACTCGTGAATATACAAGTCATGGACGCACTTGAGTTCAATACATATCAATAAAAATAATAGGTAGTAGGTATACGGGGTTTAATAATACCTCTCCCGAAAACTTGAGAGAACTTAGATACCTAGTATGTTCAGTTTCGGGAGTAGGTAGTCTTATAACACCCTGCATAGGTTTGATGAAAATATTAAGATGACCGAGGAAAGGACACAACATGAAGGTGGCGCAGTAAGGACGCTGTTGCACTTCCATCGGATTACAATAATTAATAAAATAAAAATAAATAATGCGGACAATCCTTACAACACTATCTAGCCCTAAACTAAGCAGAGCTTGTTCTTTGATTGACAATGACGCCACTTTGCATGAGTTTGAACCAATATCCGAGAGCATCGCATCAGTCGTACCACATAGTATGACACACTATGTATGACGGGACAGGGAGTACAGGGTGTCACGTTGAGGGATGAACATTAACTAGTCAGTAATGGACAGGGTGTCCACGTCAGCGGGACGCGAACAGTTCACTTCGATGTCGTACCTATTATTAATTTAGTAGTCAATCGTATCGATCGTAAGTTTAATTATGTACCAAGTAAGTAATAATAATTTATATTATGTACAACTTTACAAAGGAGAGAGATACGCGAGTGACGTCACACGCGCGCCCCGTACCTACTATGTACAGTCTTTACAAGTCGGCCCTCGAGTCCTCGCTATCACACGAGCCGACACACGCCTTTTATTTTATATTTATATACCCCAAATTACAATATTAATTACACCATAGTATCGCACGCACTAATGCATCGCATGCGAAGTGTCCGCACAGTGCACACGCACACAGACGCACACAGGCGCACACAGGCGCACACAGGCGCACGCTCGGCGTCGGTGCCGTCAGCCGGCCTCGGCTGGGAGGCTATTTCCTCTCGTGTTCGTCGTCGTGGCACATCAATCTGGAAAAGTCAAATAAACAAGATTGTTTCACAGTTCTATAAATTAACTCCGTCTTTCGTTGGAACTCTAGAAAAAGTTTCACAAAATTATAATACTTCAGAGTTCTAAAATTAGGATTCAGAAATGAGTAAAATGGAAACTGTTCAATAAACAACAGGCACATCAATTTAAAAAAAAAGTAGGTAATATCATCCCAAAATATCTATCTCTCATAAAACAGATTTCATTGGAATTGTTATATTCATTCCGGAGATGTAAGGCCAAGGAAATGAACAAAGCAGCATGTGACGGGAGGAAGTAGTTATGCAGGTGCAGTAATACTCACGAGTAGAGCACGAGGAGAGCTGCCAGCTGTAGTGCCCTGAGCGTCGGCGCGCGGGGCCGCCTCGCCAGCGAGGGCAGCGAGGCGAGCGCGCGGGGCAGCCGGGCTAGCGAGCCCAGCGAGGGCGGCCGCGTCGCCAGCGAGGCCAGCGCGGCCAGCGACAGCAGCGAGGCGGGCCCAGCATGCCGCGCGCCGCCGTTGCCGTGCTGCATAGCCGCCGGCTGCTCGCCTGCAATACGATAATGTCGTTCATATTTTATTTATTTATTTTGGTAATATAGGTAAACAGCTAATGAAGTGACGTCTCAGCGAGGCCGCATTTTAAGTCTTTATGGATTCTTAAGTTGCCATGCCTGTTAATCCATCAGGTAGCAATGTACGTGAGAACCAACCAATGCATTTAGGGAAAGCGCAGGATGTTCACACCTACAACCGCCGGAGCCGCCACAAGCTAGCGCTGGCGTCACGTTCTCTAACGAAGTCTTCTAAACTAACGCATGCCTAATCATGGGACCGACAGCATACCACTAACTCCCTGGTATTGTAACGGAAGCATTTACTATTACCTCAATCAAAATGAAATTGTAACGCTAGCTTATCGAGCATACCTTTTATAGCTGTGTATATACATATAGCTATGAATTCATAGCCTACAAAGACAAAGTATGATTTTTTTAAGTATAATTTTTTAAACGATTTGGTTGTTGTGTGTGTATTTTGACTATTTTCCATGTGCACCTGTAGGCCTACCACAAGCTCTGTCTGCCTCTGTTTCTGTTTCTAGTTTAGAGTACTGAAGTAAAAATTAAAAGATTGTAAAAAATAAAAAATAAAAATTATTTTTTACAAACTTTATTTATGTTGCATAGTACAATAACCAAATGACGTGTAATGTTTTAATTGTAACTGTTGGTACCAGCGGGTAACCAACTCCCATGGTCAACCTGGAAGTCTCTGAACAGACTTCGGAGCCAGGTGAGCTGCTGGTGTGGTGTGTTGTGGTGTGGTGTGGGGTGGTGTGGTGTGGGGTGGGGTGGGGTGGTGCGGGGTGGTGGCACTGACCGCTGAGCACGTGCAGCAGCACGGAGGCGGAGTCCAGGTTGGAGGGCGCGCACGAGTAGTTGCCGGAGTCCTCGCGCCGCGGACTGTAGATCACCAGGTTCCCCACCTGCAAGCGGCGCACCGGCGTGTGAGCGAGAGGAGAGAGGCGAGGGGGGTGGGGGGTGGCGGGGGAGCGAGGGAGACGGCACGCACCGTGGTGTCGGGCGCCACGCGCTCCATGCGGATCTCGACGAGGCTGCGGTCCAGGTTGAGCACGCGCTCGCCGTTGTGGTACCAGAAGATGTAGGCGGGCTCCTCCAGCGCTTGCGTGATGACGCAGCGGATGCTGACCGTGCTGCCTGCCTTCACGTACAGCTCCGCCTCGCCCGGGATCGCTATCTGCGGCACTGCAACCACCAACCCACCGACACAACCCGTCAGTCCCTGCCTTACCACTCACTCCGCGCTCCAGCTGAACACTGTTCATTCGCGGTATGACCTACCCTTCAACCGTTTCAGAGATGAGAAACAACAAACATGCTCAATTGCTCACAAAAGTTTTATTTTATTTTAATTATTAGTAAGGATAATAAAAATATGGAAATCTGTGGCAGAACCAAGGTCAATTTGAGCCAACTCATGGAATTTAGTGGGTTTTTCCACAAAAAAAGACGAGTAATTGAAAAACAAATGTATAATGTTTCCTACCACCTCCAGATCACGGGAAGTTGGTGGATGGAAGGGGCTCAGAACCGTTCTTCCTGCAGCTTAATGCAGCATGCGAGGCGTATGTCAAGCGTGAGCTTCCTTAGGGTGAACACTTTTCTAAGCTTTAGCCTATAAAATGTTAATCTTAAATTTTGTATGAATTAGTGCTAGTAGTCGCAATAATAATGAAAGACAATCTACACAATACTATCTAGTTCCAAATTAAGCAGAGCTTGTTCTATGGACTTGTACATGCAAATGGTTGATATATACTTAAACACATTTGTATTTGTAAATATATACTTAGAATACAATAATTATAACAGTGAGACAGCTCTGCTTTCTGCGCCGTAGGTGCGCCATGGGTTCGATCCCCACCGAGAACAAAATATTTGTGTGGTGAACACAGACGTTTGTTATCTGATAGACCCACGGCGCCAATACGGCGCAGAAGGCGGAGCTTCTATCAACTGAGCTGTGAGGCCAGTCGACTGTAGCATCCGTTCTAATAAATGAAATAAATAATAATAATGTGAACAATGAGTAGTGTAGTATAGTGTGATGCAATGCTTTGCTTACCGACGACGTTGAGCTGCACGAAGTGGCTCATCTTGGGCTCCGTGCCCACCTGGCACTCGTACACGCCCGCGTCACGCGCCTGCACGTACTTCACCTGCACACACACACCCTTACACACCCGACACCACGTCACATCACAACACAATACAATACATCTTGGGCTCCGTGCCCACCTGGCACTCGTACACGCCCGCGTCACGCGCCTGCACGTACTTCACCTGCACACACACACCCTTACACACCCGACACCACGTCACATCACAACACAATACAATACATCTTGGGCTCCGTGCCCACCTGGCACTCGTACACGCCCGCGTCACGCGCCTGCACGTACTTCACCTGCACACACACACACACCCTTACACACCCTCTACCCTCACACACCCGACACCACATGTCATGTAGAGATCGGCCAATCTTAAACTGCACTTCCCACTACTTCAGTCAGTCAAAGTAAATTGTTCTATAATACCTACATCACAAAGATCATTTTGAAGTTCTTTGCTGTGAGCCAACTTCAAGAAAACGTAGTGGAGGGGCGTGCATTTTTAGACTGGTTTAACTATACTCTGTTTCAACTGATGACGGCGGTACGAGACGATCCATAAATAAAAAAAACCTTTTCTTTCTTGCTTTTCCTCACTTATCTCTCTCCTGTGCTATTTGTCTTCACATTAGGCAAGAAACAAGTCACATCGGTATAAAAAGATGGACCATCATCATTCAGAGCAAGTCGTTTGAAAAACTATATGAATAGCGTATTCGAAGGGAAGTGGGTGTTGTGGGTACTGTGGGGTATATACCTGCAGGGTCCAGCTCTCGGAGGTCTCGACGAAGAATGCTTGGAAACGCTCGTCCGCGATGAAGGTGAAGCGGTCCACCGTGAGGATGTGCGCGTCGCGGCGCCGGATCCACGACACCGACTTGTTGCTCAGCTGTCGCACCTGCAACCAACGCGACGCCCGCGTCACGTGACGTCAGCAGGTGACGTCAGCAGGCGAGGGGTGAGGGGAGGAGGCGGTACCTTGCAGGGCAGGTAGGCGTGCGTGCCGAGCTGTGTGGTGATGTTGTTGGGCGCGGAGGGGTCGAAGTAAGGTCCCCCGAACATGCCGGCATACCGCCGGTGCAGCCGTGCGCCGGGTGCCTCGCCGCACGACAGCACTGGAACACACAACACAATTACAAGTCGATACACATCCCACATCCCGCACAGTTTTATTTTATTTCATATTCAACGAGATTTGAGGCTCGTAGCGACATCTACTGGCAGAAGACATCTTCTAGCCAAATGGCACCAGCGTCAGTGATTGGTTATCTTGACGCGAGACTTTCTGGATCTACAAATCAATACGTCGTGGAGTGGATTGGGTTCACTTGCGCTTATGAATAAAATGCAAATAGCGTATGTTATGCCTACTTGAAACGCTTATTGGAGCAACATAAACATAATTTGCTATGCCATAATTATAAGTTTAAAAAACTTGAGAAACCGACTTCATTGCCAAACGGCTAAACCGATTTTAATGAAATTTGTTTGGGACAAACTGGACGTAGGAATAACCTTCCAAATAAAAAAATAATTTTCTAAATCGGTTCATAAATGACGGAGGCATGCAGTTACAAACATTAAAAAAATTATTAAAAAAAAATGGCAACACCGATTTTAATAAAATTAAAATGGGACCAATCTGGAAGCAGTACCTTTCAGATAAAAAAATAATTTTTCAAATCGGCTCACAAATGACGAAGTTATGCGGTAACAAACATTAAAAAAAAAAAAAAAAAAAAAAAAAACATACAACCGAATTGAGAACCTCCTCCTTTTTGATTGGAAGTCGGTTAAAAACAGAAAATAACAAGACAAAAATATAAACACACATGAATCAGCAAATACAAAGACACTATAATTTAAGTTTAAAAAACTTGAGAAACCGACTTCATTGTCAAACGGCTAAACCGATTTTAATCAAATTTGTTTGGGACAATCTGGACGTAAGAATAACCTTCCAAATAAAAAAATAATTTAATTTTCTAAATCGGTTCATAAATGACGGAGGCATGCGGTTACAAACATTAAAAAAATTATTAAAAAAAAAATGGCAACACCGATTTTAATAAAATTAAAATGGGACCAATCTGGAAGCAGTACCTTTCAGATAAAAAAATAATTTTTCAAATCGGCTCACAAATGACGAAGTTATGCGGTAACAAACATTAAAAAAAAAAATAAAAAAAAAAAAAAAAACATACAACCGAATTGAGAACCTCCTCCTTTTTGATTGGAAGTCGGTTAATAAAAAGGTTGTGCATGTTAATATAAATAAAGGTACTATACCATATTATTTTAAGAAGTTGGAAAATAAAAGCTCTAAATCACTCAGAATCTCGCCACTTTCACCGGGGTAATTAGCCATAATACTGCTGCTTGTGCTCTGGCACCAACCGACAAAACTCGCTGCCGGTTTTTTCGTGAGACAATCTAATTCTATGTGTATCTTCCACCAAAATATTCAAAGTATTCTAAGTAAACTCGACGCTTTAGCCATATGTGTAGACGAGCTATATCAATACGTTCGCGAAATAGATGTTATCTGTCTCACAGAAACGTTTGTCAAATCAGGTAGCGAAGCGAATATTAATTTAAAACAATTCCAATTAGCCAGCTATTTTTCAAGACAAAAGGAAAAGCGGGGTGGTGTGTGCATATTGGTCCGAAAAACGTTAGATTATAAGGTACTTGACATTGGTTTAGGTGTTGCGTCCGAAAAGACTTTTGAAATATGTGGCATCCATATTCCTTCCGTTAATTGTATATTATTATGTGTGTATCGAATTCCAAGCAGTGATGTTAATGTATTTTTTCATAAACTTGACATGTTGTTATACAAATACGTAATTAAACTTTCTAAAAAAGTTATAATTGCAGGTGATATTAATATAAACACTTTAAATAATGATTCATCATCTACTGGTCTAAAAAACCTTATTGATAACTATAATCTCAAACTTCACATCACAAAGCCAACAAGGCAGACAAGTTGTATTGATCATATTATAAGCAATTTTGACCAATCAATAGGCGAAACTCATGAGATGGGTCTTTCAGACCACAATACGTGTCAAACTTTAGTTACTCCTGTCACTTTAGAAAAGAAAAAATTGCATCATTGGTTTATTGAGACAAGGAACTACGATGATGATAATTTGAACAAATTCATTCAACATCTGTCGGCTTTGTCATGGACCGATGTATACAAAGAAAATGATTTGAATAGAGCGTTTGGTGAATTTCATGACTCTTTTTGCCTGCTCTATAATTTGTGCTTTCCTATACAAAAGCGCAAAATACACTCAAACTTCTCGTCACCAAAATGGTTAACAAAAGGAATTAAAAAGAGTAGCAAGCATAAACGTGAGCTACGCTTCCATTGTTATAAATATAAAACATGTGAAGCAAAATCGAAATACAAAAAGTACAGTGATCTCCTTCGATAGTGTATTAACGCCTCTAAAGCAATAGTGAACAACAGGTTTATGTCAAATTCCAAAAACAAATGCAGGGCATCATGGCAATTAATAAAAGACAAAAACGACAGTGTTCAACACTGTGATACTATTGATGAAATTATTTATGAAGGTCAGGTATCTAAGGAACCACAAAAAATAGCGGAAGTATTTAATAAATATTTTATCGAAATAACGAATGAGGCGCCGCCAATCGCAACTGATACTAACCTTTTGCAAGAAATAGATAACTTTAATGCTAGTTTATTTCTAAGACCCGTGACCCATATTGAAGTCGAAAAAACTATACTTTCCTTGAGTAACACGAGATCTGTCGGATTTGATGACATCTCGACTCATATTTTAAAACAATGTGTGTTCCTGATATGCCCTGTGCTAGAATATCTTCTGAATCTCTCTCTGGCTACTGGGACTTTTCCTGAGAGACTAAAACTATCCGCGGTAAAACCTCTACATAAAAAAGGTGGAAAAAATGACTAATATAATTATCGTCCTATAACTCTCATACCCATTTTTGCCAAAGTTTTTGAAAGAGTGATGCATAAACGATTGACTGACTTTTTGGAAAAGTTTAGAATTATAAAAGATGAACAGAATGGGTTTCAAAAAAATGAATCTACAACATTAGCCGCATTCACGCTTATGCATAACGTTATTGACTATATTGACAGACGCATACCAGTATCAGTTATATTTTTCGATATGAGTAAGGCTTTCGACTTTGTCGATCACAACATACTACTTCGAAAATGTGAAAAGTATGGTATCAGGGGCCTTGCTCTGAACTGGTTAAAAAGTTACCTTTCAGAAAGACGGCAGTATGTGGAGGTAAAAAGTATCAACGGAGACTTGATGGCTACTACGTATAAGTCTAATCCGCTCAATAATAAATTTGGTGTCCCACAGGGCAGTATATTGGGTCCATTACTGTTCCTACTATACATTAACGACTTACCACTGGTCACTAAGCACCAGTGTGTTCTTTTCGCCGATGACGTTTCTATTGTTGTGCCTTTTAATGACAAAAATCTGAATTATGAGGAGCACTTAAATCTAGAAATTAAGTCAATTATCAAATGGTTAGAATGTAACAATCTTCGCGCTAATTTATCTAAGACAAAATTTATTCATTTTCATAAATTATAACAATCAATTTAATTTAAATGTAAACTTGACTCATATCGTGATGAGGTAATAGAGAAAGTTGACGAAATTAAATTTTTAGGTATAACTTTAGACAAACATTGTAACTGGAAGTCGCACGTTCATAACACTTGCAATAAGCTGAACCGGTTTGTCTATGCAATCAATAAGCTCCGTCGTATATCGGGACAAAAGACAGCTCTGACTGCATATCACGGCTATGTTGCCTCGGTGTTAAGGTACGGGCTTTTACTCTGGGGAAACTCTACTGAGGTGAATAGAGCTTTTATTGTTCAAAAAAAATGTATCAGGGCTTTATGCGGCGTAGGACCGCTAGTATCTTGTAAACCTCTCTTCAAGGAACTTAAATTGTTAACCTTAACAGGTATGTATATATTTCAAGTTGGTTGTTTTGTAAAAGAACATAATAAATTTTTTGACACATATTCCGAAAAAGTACATTCCAAACTTAAATATAGAGACCCCACTAGGCTGCTATTTCCAAGCCATAAAACTGCTTTAACCCATAAAAATAGCTATATTATGACTGTCAAAATCTATAATAAAATTCCAAAAGTTATTCGAGAGCTACCACTTAAACAGTTCAAAACGAAACTTTATTCATGGCTTTTGGAAAAATGTTTTTATAGCGTTAAGGATTTTGTTTGATTTATGTTATATTGTAATTATGTTGTTATGTTCTATGAGTTATTATTTTTTTAATTAATTAATATTTTTGACCATTATTATTATTATTCTGACTTAGGTACCGATTTATTTTAATTTAACATATATAATCTACATTGTGAATTTTGTATGTCGGTCTCCGACGAAGTATGCGAGCCACTTTTTCTTACATGACGATCGAATTGTACCATGCTTCTTGCAAATAAAAATATTTCATTTCATTTCATTTCATTTCATGGCCTTGTGGGCTGACAAGGACACCACCCCCAAAATTACGACGTAAAAGGAGGTGACACGAGGCAGTTCGGAGTAGTTTGCAGATCGGCAGGAAAGAGCTTAGAGTAGTGTTAGCAGTTATACAGTTAGTAGTACGCAGTTTCGGAGGTTGTCAGTTAGACCTTTGTAGCAATACTTTGTTCTACGTTTTAGAGTGGCATTTATTGGCCTAATCTAGTTTAAACTCACGTATAAATTCAGTGTAGTTCTGTATTCATGTATAATAATAGTTCTTGCAGTTTATAGAGCCAGTGTTTGCCTCTAGTAAATTTGTAAGACAGTTGAATCCTGCGCAGATTTGCTTGTTATTAAATATAACTTCAGTGTTATTAGCTGCCAGCTGAAAATTAAGTCTTTTGTACTTTGTCGTGGTAATTTCAAATGATTAAAGGTTTCTTACATATTTGGTCTAAGGACTCGATTTGAAGTAAGGATGAAATAGCCCATTTAAATTAATTCGCAACCTTAAATAATTCGAGACCAATTACCAATATTTTTCTGTGTGTTTTCTAGCTCTATGTCCGCTCCATCAGAGCCCCTTAAACTTTGCTAGCCTATTTTCAGGCTTGTGGTCAGTGAAACCACTGTAATTTGTTGTTTCTCTCTGTATTGGCAGTAGGGAGAATTAAAGACTTCCTTTTGAACTTTTATTCTCCTGAGGAACAAGAATTATATTGATTGTGTTGTGGGAAGACACTTATGACAAGTAAGTTACTTAGCTTTGGTGATCAATAAATAATTTTCCTGGCCAGTCGACAGTGAAGGGCGAATACCGACAAAATATATTTTGTCATACTCTTAGAATAAATGTCTAGCTTTACTCAATAATATTATAAACTTGTCATTATGTGTCATGCTTTGCTATAAACAATAAACTTGTCTCTGTTAAACGATTGTTTTCACTCAACTATAACCACCCAGCAAGTCTAGCAAGTGGGGATACTCATAGTCTTTACTTATCTTATACCTTTAAACGAGAAAATCTTGTATATATATAATTATATATATATATATATATATATATATATATTTAGGATCTCGGAAACTGAGCCAACGATTTTCATGAAATTAAGTATACAGGGGTTTTCGGGGACGATTAAACGATCTAGCTAGGATTCATTTTTAGAAAATGTCCCCCTAATCGTAAAGTAAATAATCAACTTTATCATAAAATCATAACTCCTAGCGCCATTTGTTGATTAAGTCATGAGTTAGTGGGACAGAGAACGCCATCTATTGACGAGTAGTGGAGTATATTATTATGTCGGTAAGATTGAAAAATATTAATATTTAATGAGTATGTAAGTAATTCGTATTTTAAAAAAATACCAAGCGAAGCTCGGGCACCAACTGCTAGTTATTATTTAAAGAGCACAGCATAATTATATCACAGAACTGAAATCATATTGACAATAGCTCAAATCGTTCTATAACTGTCTATATTTGTAATACTCGCTATAATAGTGAAGCTCGAGTCCATACAGATTATAATGATGATGCAATAAAACTTCATTCATTTGCAAGCCGTCCATCGACAGGCTTATTCATCATTCTATAGGGAACTATTTCTTCTTGGTTTTGTCCAAGCTCCACAAGGACTGCACTAAGACAGTATAGTATGACCTGAAAGGTCTTACACACATATCTACTTTATATCACACCTAGATTGGTCGCTTAGAGAGGGCGGGCCCGCTCCAAAATACTTGTCTGCGTCCGAGCTGGATCTAAGCTAGAAGCAATAGATGTGGCACCGATTATCAATGAACATACTGTCTTCGGATGGGTAGATTAAATTGTGAAATCGCTGCTTTATACCGTTTTAATATTGTATTGTCATTTTGATCTCTATGTATTCGATAAGTGAAGGAGAACCAGGATTCGTTTAGCTGAAGAAACCGACCCATCGCGGCCGGATAACAATGATTAAGGTTAACGAAGCCTCTCTTGAGCTTTTCTTAATAGTAATTTCATTCTTAAAAGGAGCTATAGTCATCTTGGATTAGCTAAGTTCTATTTTGGGCTTAAACTTTTAATAGGTAGACTTGGTATGTAGGATTCAGGGGGGATATCTAGGTACATAGTTAATTGTAGTTAACAGCTAATAGGTAGTTTGGTAGGTTATGCTTAAAGCTTGGTCTTGTGGGGGGGGGGGGGGGGGGGCGTCACACCGTGTGCACGAACAGTGTTTAAGTCGATTGAAGCTCGAGGCACAGTGTGTTCGATTGAGGCTCGATCAGTCGAGCTTCAATTCGAGACTCGTTTGAGTCTGAGTTGAGCCTCAATTGTAGATACTTAGTGGTTCCCTATTGAGAAGTCTGAAAACATTTATGCTTGAAGCTCGACTCAGATTCGAGCATTGTTTTTGCATCATCACCTGCTCTTGAAACGCTGTCAAATATTGCCATGTTGCCATATTTGATAGCGTTTCACCGATCGCCACTACATAACGCTTAGATGCGACTTTAGTACCACACTAAAGGAAACTGCTAGCCAGCCCCTAGCCCCTAGCCCCTAGCCCCTAGCCCCTAGCCTAGCCGAGCAACGAAAGACGTCACCCGCCGATTCAGGACTTCATTTCCATCTCCAACATCCGCCGCAGACGACTGCGATACATACAAATTAAATATATTCCGGTGTCTGCCCTCTCACAGCCGACTATCCGGCCCGACTTCATTGACGAACTGTTAGCTTCACTTCGAAAAATTAATCTCAATTATTGTAGTACAAACTTGTGCATCACTTGATGTGATCACTCTATTATTGATGGAACACGAACTGGTCTTGAAAAGTCAGATGACTAGGATGTCCGACAGAAGGTTAGGGGGGGTTATGAGGGGTCGCGGGGGTTACGGGGGGTCGCGGGGTGGAGAAGATCTAAATGCGAGTAACCCTCGTTTAGATGATGTCGGCGCGGAATCGGTGATTGCAAGGCAGGCGGCCGGTAGCCGGGACTACACTACCTACGCTGTTCCGTAGAACGGCGTAGGCTTCCTCTGCGGCGTAGCACCCCGCTACGAACAACACGATTTAACATTATTATTTCGTTCCACCACACACTGGAAGCTTGTCTAAATATTTAGTATTTTATGAAAATACAAATACAACATTTCTTTATTCGGCTGGATCACAAGGACATTTTTTGTCTTTAAGCGACTAAAAAATTTGATCTAACATTCCAAAAAAAAAGCCCGTCCTACGCCAGTTTTGTTTTAGTTGTGCCCCCGATTGGTATAAAAAAATATGAATTCGTTCATCTAGTGAAAATGAATACAACTTTATATTTTCACCTTAATGAATGCACTTAACCTTAATCAGACGTTAATGATTTTAAGAGAAACTAATAAAATGTTCAAAGTACTGTTCCTAGTGTAAGATCAAGTCTCTTTGCTCGAGGAGGAGAATAATTACGATGATCCCCCGAAGCGATGTTTTGATAAGTGGGTGGCTCCCCGCGCCCGAACAATTCTTAGAAGGGCGGAAGGGGTGGAGGCTCCTTATATATTGAATGCGCCCCATTAATCCTGCGCCGCGATCTCGGAAAATAACACCTTCAGTGGAACCAGTCCCCGACAGCCATCCGTCACCGCGCCACACACGCTACAGACAACTGCGAACGGATTGTACATAGCCATCGGCATCGGCATGGCGAACACCTACAAGAGTAATTAGCATTATTTACCGCAGAGTGATCATCGCTACATTTAGAGTTATCACAATATGAACGCGGTGGGAAGGCATGGACAAACATAACAAGCGCACGCCGCGAGCACGGTGGCGGCGCGGCGGCCGGGAGCGGCGAGTGTCGGCGCCGCGCGAGGGCCCTCCACTGCAGGGCCGCCGGCCGTGTCCTACAGTGCACTGGAGTGTAGTACCACTGTACACTGGAGTGTAGGGGGGGGGGGGGGGCATGGCTCGGTTCAATCACAGCGGAATGTATGAAAACATTTTAAGTGCGTGAATGGCGCGCGTTGGGTTCATTACTCCTAATTTATGTCGTAGCAGAGCTACGGCGTAGCGGCGGGCTACGCGATCTTGCTGGTCCGTCCTGACGGTCACTGCTCTGGAAATAACTTATTTTGTCGTCTTTCTTAAAGTTTTCCAGTATTTGTATGCAAAAACAATGGAATTTTGTTTTCATTATAAGTTTTTTCTTTATCTGATTTCGCATCCAATGCGTTATGGTAAGTAGAATTTGAGCACAATATGCAGTAGTGTAGTACAAGATACGTATGCAGGATACAATAAGACGAGTGAGCGGAGAACATTATGTTGAGGCGTGTGGGCGCGGTGAGTGTTGGATGGAGTGCGGGTTCGGTGCGTTGTTGGCATGCCCTCCACAAACAATGACAGGCGCGAGTGTGCGTCACGTCACCGACACGTGTGTATCAATACGGGATGTGACGTCACGGATAATGCATACAGATCCTGTTACACTTATCAATAAAAGTACTGTGCAGTGGATCAGATGCACAAACATAAACCTGCATACACCGCCTGTGTACAGTTATTTTTAATTTGTGCAATAAGGAATTTTCTATCTATCTATCTATGTTTCATGCACACGGAGGGATCGTCATTCAATGGCAGGAGCCTCCGCCGGAAGAGACTAATGGTGAAGCAAATGCCTTCAGGTAAATGTATTTTTAACTAAAGCTAATGTTTAATTAAACCTGTGCCAAGTACCGCGGGGTAGCACCCCCCCCCGCTGCTCTCCGGCTGCGGTTGGTTTTGCTTCGGTTCCCAGATGAACCTCATTTCACTTTATGGCTCGAAAAAGCCTCATAAAACTGCCGAATAATCACCACTCGTTATTTATTTCCGAGTGAAGGCTCGTGAAGGCCGCGCTGCCTTCCCTCCACCGCGCTCTGTCTGAATGCGCTACATAAACATGCCGTGTTCTTTTACGATTTTCATAATATCCTTTTCATTAACAACGGGATATTTGCCATGATTTATGAGCTCGATTGTTTCCCGATATTTTGGCACATTTGCTTGGTGCAAATTAAAGTGATCCTTTTGAAGCAATTGACTAAACTTTGGCAATAACTAATTTTTAACTTCGAAGATATTTTTTGAGAAATTTTCGTGATTGTATAAAATTAGGATTAGAATGAGGTAGGTAATGATTCTGAATTAGGTATAAATGTATCCAGCAATGCGAAAGCGCTGCCTGCTGCGTGTGGCGTGTGGACGCTGCGAGAGGGAGCGCCCCCCGCCCCCCGCCCCCCGCCCCCCGCCGCGGCCGGCGCGCCGTGGCAGAGGGCGGCGGCGCTGTACCGTCCGTGAGCCAAGGCTCCGCAATCAGACAGACTTTACAAATGGTTTCTTGTTCCACTCCCGCCCTAGATTTGCGGCGCCTAACAAATGCCTAGTATTCATTACCCCCTCCTCCGCGCAACCCTCTCATCCCTTCCCCTTCGCTCTCGGCTCCCTAAGCCATTGATTTCAAATTAAGTACACCTACTAACTAACTGAAAACTGAGATTTCACAAAAATAATTCTTCGGTAAATATTGTTGCGAACACTAACTTGTGGCCTATGAAATGAAATGAAATCTCTTTATTAAATAATTGATACAATTAATTACAATGATAAGTTCTTTCCCCAAAAGTAAAATTGTATATAATGTGCGACGACTAGATATTATCAATTACGAGTGTATGGTCACGACAGCGCAGGCTCGGCGCCGGCGCTCCTACCGCGAGGGAACTGCAACGAGTGCTGTCATTCATCAACGAGGCCGCAGGGTCGAGCTCGCATTATGCTCGTATACGCATATGGACTCGTGTGACAGCTCCAGCTGATAATACTCGAGCCTGCCTGCCTATTTACATAGTACATTACATAGATAGAACAGGCGAGAAGTTAGTGCGAATTGCCATGATGAAAGGCTAAAGGTGCGCACAAATAACGCGCGGCAACGAGCGTGCCGCGGCCCGATCCGTTTGATGACGGTTTTTGAGAGCGCATCGAAAAGATTTAAAGATTTTAAGTTAGCCCTGTCACTGTTTGTCATTACCCAGTGGTAAGAGATGGCAAAAGTTTAAGCACTGTTTATCTTTTGACATATTTTTATAAGTAAGGCCATCAGTCGTCAGCACGCGTCGTGCGTTGTAGGGACGGTACTGAATGGTCTCGTGCGGCACACTCCTAGGATGGACAACGAAAAATGACGTCTACTTGTACAGTATGGCGCTAATGACATGTTGCTCCCAATATCACAGTAAATCGCTGAAGCATGATGCAAGGGTAGAAATTAGAAAAAAATTGATGCGCCTTGCAAAAAAAAAATATCGATAGAATTGTCCCAACTTTGACTTCAAGATTGAATACATTCACTTGTAGTAGCTCCGCCTACGCTTCAACTCACTCGCACACAGTTTAGCTCCATAAGAAAGAAAGAGATAGCATATGCCATGCTACCGGCTCTAAGCTTCATTCGTTTTCGTGCGCGCACGACTACCGCACGCAGTGACTAAAAATATATATATTATACTCCGTATCTACTTATGATTTTCATCGTCATGTCTAGATGGAATACAGTTAGTGATAAAGAAGAAAGGTGTCGTAAAAAGGTGTGACATGTGAAGTTAAGTGAATTCAACGGATTTTCTCAAGATGTACCCGCCTGGGGCCTTATTCGCTATTACATTGGAGATTCCGTGCCCAAAACGTGTGACTTCACAACGTGATCTAAACGCAAACGCGCCTTGGTGCGGAATCGAAAAATGGTATTCTGTATGCCACAAGACTAGTTGTCTATGCCCCACGTTTGATGTTTTGGTTATTTCACATGATTCGTTCAAAATCCGACGATTGCTAAACCGATGTCTTAACGTGTTCACGTAACGCGCGTGGTTTGGCAATAGCGAATAACGGCCCTGAACGGAATTGTATTTTCTCAGATCTAATACGTGATATTAGACCGTAGAATTTTGAATGCTTCGAGTCAATACGAGATATTGACCAATAGCTATTTATGAAATGAGTTAATACGAGATATTGACCAATAGTTATTTATGAAATGAGTTAATACGGGATATTAACCCTTCTCTTTTTTATTATCCTGGCTCCCGTCACCACCGGCACGATCGCTAGCACCTGTCATGAAAACAACGTACATTCCCTTGGAAGCCCAAACACGATCCGTCTGGCCACGACAACACCACCTGTGGTGACAAGTCTAATTCAACCAGACGCCCGGCGCCCAGTGCGACAAATACAGTGACGGTAGTAGCCTAAGAGGCTAATGCTTTGCCTTTTGCTTTGTCAGAGCTTTCGCTTGCCTTCAAGACCTTTGAGGTCTAGACGAACGAGTGGGGTCCTTACACCTATGATAACCTGGAAACGATGAACCTTATGAGGGAACCTCCTACGGGATGGACTCAAAAAGAGGTAAAAGAACATTTATTCAAGGAATACCTATTTCACGAAAACTGCCTTTTGAGAAATAAACTCAATGTTAACGATTGATGTTAAAGAGTCTGCTCAAAATCCCATGAGCCTCAAAAATCCTCAAAAAGCAAAATTGGCTATTAAGCCTGCTTGCTGTGCTTGATAAATGCTTTTGATACTTTTTCGATGCAACAAAAGTTAGAACATGTTTTCATTGATTGATGACCAACTGAGCTATCTCATTAAGTCTGCGTAGTAAACAGAAGATATGAAAACTTATATACTTTCGTGAGTTTCTTCTGCAAGTAATTCAAACTCCAAAAGCGCCTGTCGGCCAATTGTTGAGTAACCGTGGTTCATGACACTGGAACCACGCGGTGACGGCGGCCGGCAGCAGGGCGGTGCGCCCCGCTGGTGCCGTATTGTCGCCGACCGATTGCATACCGGCCTTTATCCACCCGTGGGCAGCAAGCGTCGGCGCCATCACCAACAACGACGCATCGGTACAAGCAGTCGGGGATATCGAAGCAAAAGCAGTAACCTCGCAGGTACATGCAGTCACATGAAATATTTTCTAGTTTTTTCTAGAAGTACCTATAATTATCTGATGAGAAAATTTCTTATTAAGAAATTTCTTATTTAAGACTCAACATTTTATTCTGAGATCTTCGTCTTCAAAAAATTATGTTCATTATTTTAATTAAAAAGAAATAGCTCTATTATATACCTACTTTAGGCTATCCCTATGAAAACCGTTGGGGAGCCAAAGGGGGCAAAAGTAACGGTGGTGGCCTAAGCTGCGCCCTATGGTTTTATGGTATTACGATAAGGTATTATTATAAATCTTATGCCTAAAGATGAAAGTTGTTTTTATGTAATACTTACAAAGATTGCTCAGAGCATGTTTAAAGCAGAAATTAAATTTTTTTAAGCTCACTGAGTAAAAAAAAAAAAAAAAAAACTTTGTCCATTTTGAGCATTTTAACTGCAGACTGTTCTGCTGTTGTCAAGGCTGGGCTTACACAACATCCTTGGAGTGCGTTTGTGTAGCGCTTTGCTTTATTACATACCTTTATTACCAAAACTAAACTAATCCATGTGTATGCAATAAATATAATATTATTGAGTATTGAGTATTACGATTCAAAAATAAACGTTACCATTTTGTATACACTATGGTATTTTTGTCGTCGGTAAATAATATTCTGACAACAGATTATTCTTACAGAAATTAAATTAATTTTGCTATTCCTATCGATTTCGATCTTGAAATATACCGATTTTATTCTATTGCCCAAAGTGCAACTTGTAAAAGAGAAAAAATCTTTATCGAATATCTATAACACGTCTTTTTGGAACTTTTGGCAGCTGTAACAGCACTACAACTGCAGTTGCTGGCGCATACATATATCAGCAGTACAGCACCTACTGCCTTGCCTTATTGATAAAATTATAACTCGAAAGATTACGTAACATTTATTTGTTCGTTGCTTTTCTACAAATTTTGATTTTGAATGCATTAAAGCTTTAATAACAATAAACACAAATCAGAGATAGATCTATTCGCTGTGAGGGTAAACGACAAAGTCCTTAATATGTATATTCAAATCTGTCAAAGGATAAACAATGCCTAAACTATTGCCATCTTACAAATGAATGATGACAAACAGTGACATAGCTAATTTACAAGTATTTAAAAATTTGCTTTTATTACTATGGCAGTAGTAATAGTAATCTTTTGAAAAAGAGATCCTACTGTGTACAACGTGTATGCATTTACAGTCAAGGGACCTGTATTTTTTTCGTTTTTTATATATATGCATAATTATGTTTTATCTAATCAGGTTACTGAAATAGTCTTGTTCCTTCATGCTTCTTATCTGATCTCATTCCACCTGATGGTTTTATTTTTTCGATTGTCTATAATGTTCTACCCTCTTCACCGACACCTTTCCCTGGTGCCGATGGTGTTACCCAGCAAGCCTTGGCCAGACAACAATTCCTTATACAGCAATTATTACGACTCTTGCATCTTTGTTCAATAGTACATACTAAGTCTCAATATACTATTCTAGCTTTAAACCATGGGGGGTACTGTGGAACTTAGCATAGGTATAGGTTCATACCATATCAGGGTACTATATCAGGGTATTGTGACTTACTTAACTTCCTAGCAGTTTTTACGGAAGGGATCTTCGTATGGGTCAATAAATAAAGTTTTTCCACTTTATCCCTTATTTACTGAAATGAAGTAGTACAACATGAACGAGTTCAAACGTTTGTGGCGCTTGCAAAAAGTTTTAGTAATTCCAATAGTACTTTCGTCAGCCAGTGTCATTCCAAAACAGCTGTTTCTATCCTTGTCTTATTTAGATTTACCAAAAAAAAAAAAAAAAGGAAATCTGCTGAGCTCCTCCATGAGTTGCACTTAGCTTAGTGTTGTGTACTTCAGTTAACACCGTTGTTTATTTTTCAGACACCGAGTAGTTAAAATAAAAAAAAATAATAATAATAATAATGAAAAATCCCCAATAGGTATAATACATTTTGTGAATAGCCCCACAACACTATCTTGCCCCAAATTAAGCAGAGCTAGTATTATGGAAACCAGATAGCGGATGTTTCCTATGAATGAGTTCCTTCAAAATTAAACCCATCAGCTTTCATGACAATGATTCCACTTGTAACACAAGTGATGTGCTGATTACCAGGCCAACTTAGACTCAAACTTGTTGTTGTAACTCCTTGAGTTCCCTGACTCACGAAAAACCTAGTCGTTTTGTTGGCTGTTCCGTGGTTTTGTTTGGTCAAAGATGCCAACCATTATCATTGACTAGAATGAAACATAATATTAGGATAGTGGAAGAATAATTGTAATGTATGTATGTATATGCGTAGTGTTTAGGTAAGCTCAACCAAAGCTGATCTTTAACTATGGCGCCCTTGCATTCGTTCTGTAAGTACACTATGCATAGTATCCTTTATGCATAGCTATAATCTCGATAGATCAAGTAACAATGCAGGCCACATTGACGGTAAAAAAAAAAAAAAAAAATCCTCCAAGCAAGATACAACCATCCTGCTTGATCACAAACTTTAGGCGGTTGAATAAAAGAAATGCTAGCAAGTCGATGCCTCATCACGCTATCAGTGTGTTTAGTGCGCATAATACTCGTTAGACAAAATAAATACTTCTGCTGCACAACGAACAGAAGGCGCCCGAGTAGATGTTATTATAAAAATACTAAACTACTGCTACTGCTCATTTCATTAGCAGACCATTAACTATGAATTTGATTCTAACTTAACAAACTAAATTTACTTTGATTAATTTTATTTTTATCTACTTAAAAAAAAAAAGAAAAGCAAAAAAAAAAAAAAAAAAGTCTTAATAACAATTGTTTTGTTTTTGAAAGAACTATTTTAATTATTTGTTTTTTTCTAATCAACACTAGATTTAAAAGATATCAATTTTTTCATAACATTTTACATTTTATTTGATTTATTTTTCTCCAACATTTTTTCATTTTCTCTGAACATCCTACAAGTGAATGTATTCAATCTTGAAGTCAAAGTTGGGACAATTAAGTGATCAAACTAACTTACCAAGTGACGTTCGATCATAATTGTCCCAACTTTGACGAAGAGATTGAAGGTCCCTCCCATCCCTTAGGATACCCCAATGTGCAATGTTGGAGACCCTGTACGTGCTTATTCTCTGAACTAAATGAAGCTTAGAGCCGGTAGCATGGCATATGCTATCTCTTTCTTTCTTATGGAGCTAAACTGTGTGCGAGTGAGTTGAAGCGTAGGCGGAGCTACTACAAGTGAATGTATTCAATCTCTTCGTCAAAGTTGGGACAATTATGATCGAACGTCACTTGGTAAGTTAGTTTGATCACTTAATAATAATCGTGCTCTTAAGAACGTCGAAAGTTAATAATTCGGTAGTCGACAGTCAGATTGCATATAACCGACTTGGTACAAAGATGACCCTTACAGCCGAACCGCCAAGTGATGCTGAATGTGAAAAAGTCGATCGATTTCATTTAGAATGCAGCTACCCTCTTAGAGTCGATCGCCACAGATTGCACAGTATAGAGTACGAAGCCAATAGACTTTATTCATCTTAAGCGTTTGTAAAGGAGCATGTAGGTTGTGCTAGTATGGTGCAGTCGAGTGAGTCGAGTGGAGAGTGAATGGTGTCTCCATTAGAGCGCGCAGGTGCGTCGTGTGTACTCTCTGGTAGTGACGTCACCCAGGGCCTGCACTAACAAAGCGACCCTAATGACTCCGCATCGCTTGTCTTGTCGCGCGTCACGCGGCGCCGCTGTCGTGTCGCGACCGACTACAAGTACAAGTAGCTGATGGAACAAGAATAAAATATGTATTAATAACATCGAGATATAAGTACTACGTACTAGAGAAGACACCGTAAATTCCTACTTTGTCTCGTTCAACTGCGGCGATCGCGCCGCACCTCACTCAGTCGCCTCAGTCGCTCTCTCTCGAAAACGCGTAAGTGCCGTGATTTACATGGCGCTTAAGACCTTTTTGCCGAGAATAAATTAAGAAGAATAGGACAATTCAGTTATTTGACGTAGCTTCTCTAGTACGTAGTACTTATATCTCGATGATTAATAATCAAATATTTTAGTACATGATCCATGTTTGTTATTAACACGAAAAAATAAATCCCCACCTGATGTTAAGTAATTACCATCGCCATCGCGTTGTTATAGGCGATGTGAATCCTCCAGGATGGTCCAGGATGGGCATCCTGGATGGAACGCCTTGGCGTTCATTCCATCCAGGATGTTTGTTATTGAGTGCGTTGCATGGAGTAGTCGTGCCCCAGTCCCGCGCCGTGAGCGTGTGAGTAGTCACTCCACACTCCGGGTACTCCTCTAATAGTTTGGTGGATTGAAAGTGAGTGAGGTGCGCTGAAGTGCGCGCGCTACAATGTCACGAATTCAGTTACATAGCTTTTACAGGAACAACTGATTGCTTTGATCGCACTCAGAGCATCGCTGGAGCTGGAGGGGCGAGGGGCGAGGGGCGAGGGGCGAGGGGAGCTCCGCGGATCAAGGCGCGACTGACAAACAATCAAAGCGTATTAAAGGCGGCGTTTATTCGACCGGCGTTGCGGCCATTCGTTGTGTATCAACAACAGGGATTTAAATATAATCGCAAATAACTGTTTCTGTGAGTGTGCGAGTACAACGTGACCGGTGCTCGATCAAGCGGTGTAGCAATTTGTTAAACAATAGTTATTTGTTATACAAGAGTGCAAAGCTGCTTTTTAACCGCGTGCTAAGTTTTGATGAGTGAGCAAGCGCAGGATTCTAATATTTAACCACGAGCGTAGCGAGTGGTTTAAAAGTTAGAATCCTAAGCGTTGGCGATGGAATCAAAAGAGCACAAGGTGAAAAATCTTTGCACTCGAGTGCAACACGTAACTTTTCATCCCACCTCAGCGAGGAAATGACCAAATGCAAAAAAGAACATGGCGCGACTAAAACACACCAAGAAGGTTCCGAGTATGAGTTTTTAACAAATTTGAAAAGGTTGCATGATAAATTCGGTACCATGCAGGTAGAAGTTAATAGGTTAAATGATGTTTTGAATTCACAAATACACCAAGAAGGTTCCGAGTGCGAGTTTTCAACAAATTAAAAAAGGTTGTATGATAAATTCAGCACCATGGAGGTAGAAGTAAATAGGTTATGTATTCACAAACTTAGTGAACACGATATTCTATATTCAAATTTACTTTATCCTCTAGCGGATAAAAACGGCTTTTCCAGTCAGATATTGAACAGCAAAAACACACTTTCCGAGCTGGTGGGATGAAAATACAATTTAAAAGCATCAATAATGCAACCTGCAATCGAGGTCGCCGCGGGTGCATGAAGTAACGCGAGCACATAGCGATGTGCTTAATATTTATTTTATTTATCAACAAATAGCGACGCCAATTATAGCAGCGAGCACTACTACGGTGACACGTCTCCTATAAAATGAGTCATATTTTTTTCTTATTACTCGTTCTCTTACTACTCGCCGACTGGGACAAGATACAGCAGAATAGAACTGAACCTCGAGTTGCGCGATTGCAAAAGTGATGGAATCAAATGGCTGGGTTGGATGAACCTTCGTTTCGTGATTCTAATGTAGCAAATACCTTACCAGCTTTAGTATCTAAGAGCCGACTTGAACTTATAACATGCCCAACTGTTTCCTAGCATTGTGCACTAGCACAGTAGCGGCACGGTAGCAACACGGTAGCGGCACGGTAGCAGCGCGGGAGGGAATAAGGGACTCGCTATAAGGAGGCGGAATTTATATCCAGTTTTCTTTTTAAATTTATAACTTTAAAACTCTCTCCCCTAACTGCATCTGCGGAGCGTTTGAAAGCCGCGACTGCGGTCTCTATCCTGATTTACAACGCCGCAGGTGTTAACTCCCCCCCCCCCCCTCCTAACTCTCCTGGTTTTGCCCCTCTCTTTCACGACATTATTTACGATTGCCTTTACGTCGTCACAAGACTTTATTCCTGATGAATTACTATACAAACCCAAAAACATTTTATTACTTAGGTGTAACAGGATAATAATATGAATATAATATATTATATACTAGCTGAGCCCGCGACTTCGTCCGCGTGGTATAGTGTCTATGGGAAGCATTTTTAATTTGCAGCGGAAGAAAACAGTAATTAAATAACAACGTCATATTCGCGTGCACGTGACATAGTCGTCTGACCTCTTACTAAACTTAGACATATGGCGTCGTACTACGCCACACTTTCATCCCCCCCGCATTCCTCTCCGAACTCCCCCCACACTCCCCACGCACCTCCCCTCCACACTCCCCCCTGTACTCCCCTCCACACTCCCCCCGCACCTCCCCTCCACACTCCCCCTGTACTCCCCTCCACACTCCCCCCGCACCTCCCCTCCAACTCCCCCCTGTACTCCCCTCCAAACTCTCCCCTGTACTCCCCTCCACACTCCCCCCGCACCTCCCCTCCACACTCCCCCTGTACTCCCCTCCACACTCCCCCGCACCTCCCCTCCAACTCCCCCCTGTACTCCCCTCCAAACTCCCCCCTGTACTCCCCTCCACACTCCCTCCGCACCTCCCCTCCACACTCCCCTGTACTCCCCTCCACACTCCCCCCTGTACTCCCCTCAACACTCCCCCCGCACCTCCCCTCCACACTCCCCCCGCACCTCCCCTCCCTCTACCCCCCCAGCACAAACTTTGAATGTCATATTTTTTTATATCGAAAGACTTTTGCTGCAGCTGCCTCTCTCAGACGGTTACGCAACTTCCTTCCAACTTCCACCAAAATTGCGCTAGCACAGTCTTTGTTGCATCCTATTTTAGATTACGCCGATATTAGCTACCTGGACTTAACTGTGGACCAACTCAATAAACTTGAGCGTCTTCAGAATCTATCTATAAGATTCATTTTCGGCTTGCGCAAATATGATCATGTTTCTGAGTACCGTAACAGACTCAAGTGGCTACCTATCCGTCTTCGCCGGAATGTACATATCCTCTCGCTCCTTTATAACATTCTTTTCCTTCCTTCTACTCCAGTCTATCTCAAAGAACGCTTTGAGTTTCTTCACCTCTCACATTCCTTATCCCTACGCTCTTCGAACACCCGTCAGCTAAAAACTCCTGTCCACTCTTCACAATTGTACGGACACTCCTTCACACTTCAAGCTACAAAGCTATGGAATGCACTCCCCGTTTCTATCCGTCATGCCAAATCCCTTCCTATCTTTAAAAGCATGGTTCACCAACACTACTTGTTATCACTCCCCTCATCATCGTCGTAGTCTCCCTAATATCACGTTTGTTTTTTGATTTCCTTTAAATTTGTTACTAGTTTCATTATATATCACAATTACTTATTTATTTGAGTATATATGTATTAGTATTAATATCATATTTATTAGTTTATGACTATTTATTTTATTTTATTATATATGCCCCGTCCCTACTCGTACCATTATGTTTCTTTCCATCCAAAGGTTGTCTGGAAGAAATCGCTATTAGCGATAAGACCGCCCATTGTACCTCTAGTCTTTAAGTATTCTTTTATGCCATGTTTCTGTAAATTTTTTGGTGTACAATAAAGTTATATTCTATTCTATTCTATTCTATATCAAATCAACAGACTAAAAAATAAGTTTTAAGTTTCTAGCTCTAAAAATGACGATACTTCCATACAACTTTCAACCCCTATTTTCAACCCCTTACAACCCTTTTTTCGCAATAAAAAGTAGTCCTATGTCCTTCCTCAGGCCCTCAACTATCTGTGTACCAAATTTCATTTCAATCGGTTCAGTAGTTTTGGTGTGAAAGCCAGACAGGAAGACAGACAGACAGACAGAGTTACAAACGCATTTATAATATTAATAAGGATAATAGGTATGTATAAACCATTTTCATGAATAATTCATACAGGACAGGAGTGATATACAGGGTTATTCATAATTAGCTGCAAATACTCAGGAATTAGGTTCAACAAATAAAATAAAAAATATATATGTAATTATTTTTTTTTAATTTTGATTTTATTTTTATTTTTATTAATTTTTTTACGGCTATTGCATAATGATTGCCATGGAGAACAGCACAATGACCCACCCAGGCGGTGACTGAACGCAGAGTGTCGCTCACGGCGCGCGGGCGCGGATCAAAGGTCAAAATAGGTCAGGCGCCAATGATTCCAAAGGATATTTTTTGTCGATTTTCTCGGGATTTTCATAACAAAACTTAAAAAAAATCATTTCATAAATATTTTTTATTTTATTTGTTGAACCTAATTCCTGAGTATTTGCAGCTAATTATGAATAACCCTGTATATATATGTATATAACCACTACTTAACAATAAACTACACTAAAAGTCGATCCTCGAAGCAAAGCTGCTAGATTCAATGAAATACCTAATTATTTCTAGTCTAGATTGATTATAATAAAAATAATTATGTTACATACCAGACTGGCTCACAACATCATTTGGTACAAGGAATAGCTTGTGACAGAAAATCCATACCTGAAACAAAAGATAAGAATTTGATGAAGGTTCTTATATTATGGCGATGCTGTCGCGGATGGTACTGTCATTAGGGATGTCTTCTGATCCTATCGTGTTGGTTGAATGCCCCCCTCCCTCCCCCCTTGACTATTCCTCAGCGAGCTTCCGCACTCGCTAGTGTCAGCTAGCCGTCAGTTGCAATGTCGCGTCGCGCGGCATGACATGTTGTGGAAGTGACACTGCACGTGACCACAACAATAAAAACGGAAGAACAACATAGGTATGTACAATTATAATAATATGTATATAACACGTGTTCATTATATACAGCACGCAGGTTGTCGCGCTCGAAGGAGTAGCTCCACACTTCCACACTCAACGCTCCTGTGACGTTTCATAAAAGGCCATAGAAGGATCAAAGAGTCGGTATCTTTTACAATACCTTTCCTAAAAACTTCAGAGTGCCTGTTAAAGAGATTCTTATTCAATTTGCTTCACAAAGGGAGTCTCGAGTTTATTACACGACGAAGGCGTGAAAGTCGCCGCTTCCGAATAATAACGCAAGTAAGCGTTAAACAAAAAGATACGACGTCCGTTAACACACAATGGAGTTCGAAGCGGAAAATAAAGGGTGCGATGTCAGGGGGGGGGGGAGGGGGGGGGGGGAAAGGAGGGTCAGGAAACCAAACATAAGTCATAGCGCCGTGGAGCCAGCAGCGCGGTGCGGGATCGCTTCCCGTTCTAATAGTACAGCGCCATCAATGCAGAGGACACCTCGGCTCCACACTCTGCGACACCCGCGGCGCTGCCGTGCGGTGCGGCGCGTGCGGTGCGGCGCGTGCGGTGCGGCGCGTGCGGTGCGGCGCGTGCGGTGCGGCGCCGGGACGTGTGCGGCGCGCCTACGTGCTATCATATTGAATGGATATCGATCCTTGTACAACGGTGAGTCACGTATTGGTATGCGTCCCTACCGTGCCTCCGCTGGTTTAGTTATATAATCTCTTGAACGTCGCCCAGCGCCGGTGCTGTGGACGGCTCTACATCGAGAGCCCTCGGCGTTAAATGCGCTGCCACCTTACCTGTAGCCGGGGATTTGGATGCATTGAGCGTAAGACGACGTCTGATTTTACTAAACACAATTACAAAAACAAAACGGTACCATGTAACGTGCCGCAACTAGTGTGGTGTGGGCGCCCGCGTGTCGGTACTGTTCATGCGACTTCATGTTGTGTGGGCGCCCGCGTGTCGGTACTGTTCATGCGACTTCATGTTGTGTGGGCGCCCGCGTGTCGGTACTGTTCATGCGACTTCATGTTGTGTGGGCGCCCGCGTGTCGGTACTGTTCATGCGACTTCATGTTGTGTGGGCGCCCGCGTGTCGGTACTGTTCATGCGACTTCATGTTGTGTGGGCGCCCGCGTGTCGGTACTGTTCATGCGACTTCATGTTGTGTGGGCGCCCGCGTGTCGGTACTGTTCATGCGACTTCATGTTGTGTGGGCGCCCGCGTGTCGGTACTGTTCATGCGACTTCATGTTGTGTGGGCGCCCGCGTGTCGGTACTGTTCATGCGACTTCATGTTGTGTGGGTGCCCGCGTGTCGGTACTGTTCATGCGACTTCATGTTGTGTGGGTGCCCGCGTGTCGGTACTGTTCATGCGACTTCATGTTGTATCTCGTGCGGCTGCTTAGCATCCAAATAACGTAATTTACTTCCAATTTATGTAAATTAATCACTTGTGACAACGATTCCTAACATGAATTGAGAAACCTTTCATCGAGCCGAACTTAGCCTTACAGGGTGTTGATTGCCACCTCTCAGTGATTTGAGGTTACAATTCATGTTAAACTCAATAATTAAAAATAAATTTTGAATTCTACATCTGTAGACCGGGTACAGATGTTGAATCCAAAAATTAGCAGATAGCTTAACCTGTCCCTATCTGTAGTTCACAAACCACAATTATCTGTAAAACTAAGTATCGTAGAGGCTCTACGGCGTAGAGGGCTATGGCAGCAAGTGGAGGAGATAGAACAGAGAAGCAAGAGAGCGAGGGAGGAGGAGGGGGGGGGGATAGTAATTACGGCTACAATTTATCCGCAGATTCTGACGAGCAAATAAGGCTAAGCGTTTAAAATAACGACGTTTGTTCTCCGTCGGAGACGTACGAAAGTTCACGAGACGAAATATTCCATGTATTTTTTATAACTTCTAACTTCATAAAAACATGAATATAAAAATATAGTCTTAAAGCAAACCATTTTGAAATAAGTGCAGCTTTAAAACAGTGAATGTTCTCTCAGCCACGAGGATGAGGTCGCGCGAGTTAGTCCAATAATAGGTTGCGATAAGATCGCGCTCTCAGTGCCGTACCAACTGTTGCGCAAGCTGTGGCGACGCGTAGTAACTGCTTGCGCAGCTGTGGCGCGGCGCATACTGACTGCCAAGCGAGCTGTGGCCGCGCCGCGACTACAATGTGGAGCGCACGCTTCATATCACTCCTCGACTGAAAGTTTGTCAATTTCCTCCGCGAGCGTGCACATTCTCCAACTAGTTATTACTTAGTATTGGATATAGGTGAGCAGGGTGACGTCACGTGTCGTCTCACGCCGATAGGGCACGACACGTCTCGGGGAATCACTATTTCTTAACTACATGTTGCATAATAGTCACACCGAGCGAGCGGTCTGTACTGTCTCTCCTCTTCGGAGATTGAAGTGTGAACATTCATTCCTGTAATAATGCACCGAACTCTGTGAGGATGAAGAGAAACAAAGCGACAATAGTTAGTTGTTATCAAAATAACAATGTGTGATGAACATTATTCGTTTATGCTCTCTAGGTGCTATACAATTTTATTAATTAGTAGGTATTTTCGAAACAAAGTTTTCCTAACTTTTTATTATTTTTTGACTACTGGATGCAAGATGCTTGAGACAGCACGACACCCTAGATATAACACACATCCCTCACACTGGCACGCTCCCACACATGCTAGTACTGGAGGTGTAGGTATAGCGGCCGCGTGGCCAGCAGTAGCAGGGCACGCGGCCTCGGACCGTATCTCATCGCGAAGGGCACGGATGCTACCTTTTCATTATAATAAGTTCTATTGAATACCTACTTCAGGGAAAAAAAACTTTTGCTTAGCAACAAGTTGTCAGTGTTTAATTTTGTCGATTAGCGGTCCGTGGCAGCAGACTTAACTCAGTATAGTGCAGTCAGTCAGCCGAAGCTTTGAAGCCACGATCCTATTACAAGCATTAGTGTGAAGGCGATGCCACCTGTACGTTCATATCTGTTCCACACAAGTAGGTTCTTTAATGGCTTTAATATTATCAAGACGGAGCGAACACGTGCCGGTCTCAACTAGTAGCGACGCAAATGACATCTCCCCCCCCCCCGGCAGCGGCAGAGGGAGGGGGGGAACTTATAAAAAAAATGAAAGAAATTAATGATGAGTGCTGCGGCAGACAGGTATGTGAGCTTCGGTTGTAGAGAGGAATGGAGGACGAAGACAAATATATAATACAATATTATTATTTATTCAAGAAAGCAATTTTGGAGAAGAAAAATTCTCTATCGAAGAGTTTTATCCAAAAATGTGAAACCTGTTTCAGTATCAATAACTTGAACAGTACCGACAGTGTTGTTTGACCGAAGGACCAAGTAACTGCCAATTAGTACAGCTGCTGCACGCGTCTATTTTAAAATATACAAGCAATAGTTTGATTCGCTGAAGTTAGTAAGCTTTAAATGCAACTATTCTGTGGTAAATCCATAGTCGAAACAACATTTCAAAGCCACAATATGACAGAGAGCTTGAGACGAGAGGCGTCTCGTCACTACAAAGGCAACCCTCGTGAAGCACTGACTGTGACGAACCTGAGTAAATAAAGAAGGAAAAACTGCCAAAAGCAGGCACAAAGGTGGTGCTCGGATGCAAATGAAGCAGTCCTCGCGGGGAGTTAAGGCGGCGTTTCCCTCCGCGCGCGCGCGAGCTCCAGCTCCCGCCAGCGCGCGCCCCGACCTCCTTTGACGAACCGACGCTGCGAAATGAAGTGACAAGCACGCATTACGTAAGCAAATAACTACCCTTATGCCTGCAAGCTAGAGTTTATATTCGAGTTAGCGAATAACTCAGTGTAAGATTGCGATCGCATGTCTGCGGCACATTCCCCGTGACGCGGTGTGCTTTAATGTGCGCCCCCCCCGCCGCGCCGACATACTCCATGCCTGGCTCGCGGTGTGAGCGGCGCGAGCTCCACCTGTGCCGAACGAATGGGCACGTCTCCTGCTGCTAGGATTACATTACAACAATCAGAACGGTTGGCTTTATGTTTCCGCTTTGCTTACACCTCAATAAATTGGATTGGCAACACTGGAGATGGATACAAGTGTGGATAACGTACGTAGTTGACTATCAGAGTATGCTTGCACAGATCGCGGGAAGGTCGGGGGCCTGACATCTTGTATATCGGACCCGCATTCATCATTCACCTAGACGTTTACAACAGAGGCAATACACGCTGAGGGCTGTTATTATAATGAAAAGCATTGTTTCCGTATACGATCGCTGAAGGCCGGCATTATTAATATTACACAGTATTCATATCCTGCATATTGTGTTACACACGACAACTAATTAATCTACGCTCGAAACGCACGCACATACTCTTACATCGGACACCTCAGTTTGTGGTAATGTATAAAGGCATGTGGGATTTTATCTAAATCGAGATTCTTGCTGCGAATATAGATTTTTTCATTTGTTAATATAAGCTCAAAGCTTCATTTATGTCTTCCCACACCTGCTACGCGCCCGCTACGCACCCGCTACGCACTCACTACGCACCTGCTACGCGGTGCGCAGTAACCGCGGATATAGCCGACCGCGGCGCATGATGACGCTCGCCGCTGACGCCGACACTAAACTTCGAGTACATGCCGTCTTGCATAAGCTGAGATTTTAATGTTAGCTCGAACACGCAATTTCATCCCGAATAAGCTTCAATGTAAGACAAAAGAGACACAACCCGCGGTCCGTGTTCCGACCCCCTGGAGCCAGATCAGAGACTCATACATACACTGAGTATACAATGCAATACTTGTATAACAAGCTTTAGACCTATTTGAATTTTCCGAAGGGCAGCCTTCGATCCACCTGCGTACGAATACACACAATATTGTCCTCGCGCGGGTCTCGTGAGGCGTCGCGACTATATTATTGATAGCTGTGATGTGTTCAGGTTATCGGCGCCGTCCTCGGAAGGGATGTCGCATAGCGCGGCACGGTAGACACTCGCCGTACTGACTGTTCATTATCAACTATGAAAATTCAATCGGTTCAAACTAATGTCAACACTCTGGCCCATATTAAAAACAAAACGCGCTGTGTACTAATAAATATGTAGTACCCTAACTTATTTATTATAAACTCAAAGAAACTTGTGTATATTTTTCTACGAATTAGATGGTCTAGACACGTGAGTTGCGAATAAGGTTTAGTTTCAGTGATCGAGAACGAGCGTGTCGTGTCGGTATTCTACGAGTTTTGATAATCATTCGTGTTTCGTTCAACTTTATAAAAACCAAGAGACGGGGAACTTTCTCAATAAGAACCAATTATGTAGTTAATCGCTTCGAGGACAAAGAACATAGTTTGAGTAACCGAAGTAAACGAGCGGTTTCAGTTGAAATGGCAAAAGTAATTGCAAGTGACCGCCAACTATTCATTCAACATAGAGAACATTCGTAATGGAACCTGAAGGTAACCTACCACCGGACCACGAACACAATCATTATTATTATTTTGAAATGGAGCTTACCTACAACAGCCTACCTAAGGTTTATGCTTTAAGCTACCTACAACAGCCTACCTAAGGTTTATGCTTTAAGCTACCTACAACAGCCTACCTAAGGTTTATGCTTTAAGCTAACCAAAAATGCAGTTACTAAAAAGGGTTTAGGGACTTAAAAAACTTCTCCCTTATAATAAGTTTTGTGTTGAGTTGGAAAATTGGCTAACAGAAGAAAGCTTTTACACTGTTGCCTCTCCTACTAGTGCCTCTCCCCAACAGCGTATCCCAACACAGACTTTCCAAAAAAGGGTTTGTGTCGTTTCTACAACTATTAAAAACAGTCAGTGTAATATTTCATTATTATTATTATTTTTGTATAGAATTTTTAAATTTTTGAATAAAAATAATTTTAAAAGCCAAAATAGTTTCAAAAGTTAAGTTCTTATCCTATTTACTACTCTGTAACTATTCGTGAAGACCGCTAATTGGCTTCTCTGATAACCTAAATTAATTAGATAATAAGTTATTTTAAGCTGTTGGTCTTCCAAAAAACAAATAAATAAATAAATAAATAACTCCTTACATTCATGGTGGCCTTTTCCGCAAATAAAACAATGTGTTCGCTCAAACCCACTCTACTAACTCCTATTATTTAGCTTTTGCCGCAGTAATTATTAGCGAATCTGTGGTCTCGCTTCGGTTACCGACAGAAATAATTCATCCGCGGTTATTAAATTGAAATTAGGATACCATCGATTTAGTGGCTCGGTGTAGATACCTACTATATACTTAGTGGGCGATGTGACGCGACAGTACCTCCTACACCCCGGTCCTGGTTAGTATTTATGTTTAGCAAGTTAAATCAACGTGAGTCAGAGATGGATTTACTCGGTTATTTTATATTTATCTAAATATAATGTTGATATCCTCGTGTGATTCAGTGTGCTTAAAGAGCATTGATAGTGAAGCGCGCTCCGCAGATATTAATAAAATGTGTTTCCGTGACATTGTTGCAGTTGACGTGAGGCGAGGCGTGTGCCGCGGCCTGGCATAACCTCCGCAGCGCCTCACGTGGACCTTACGCCGTCGGCTATACGGACGGTATTGCCCCAGCACGAGCGGCGCGCGGCCTCGGGGAGTCAGCGGTGCTATACAACGGATCCGCTTTACAATATTTCTTTTCCAGTTGGAAGGAGAGTTCCCCGCAGTGGAGACGTGGCGGTGAGGCGAACTGTTCATGTCGGGTCGGGGAGATTTATAGCAAGATGTTTTTTAGTCGAACTCGAATCGAAGTTTAAATATTAAAATGATATGTTTGGGCGGCCAGAAGTAGCGGGGCGGGCGGAGCCGCGGGCGAGACACTATGTCTTAGATTCGATTTGAATTCACAGTTCACGGGCTCGTTGTTTAATATGTTATATTCATAATATCCTCGCTCGAGCTCTACTAGGCACGTATAAAACGCTTCACTTGCCTTTGTATAAATACGTTCTCATGATTATTTGATTGAAAGTGTTCGATTGTGCCAATACTTGGGAAATTAATACTACTAATAATATACTCATTGAACAATGATTAGCTATCCGAAAGTGATTTTTACCATTGATCGAATAATAGAAACTAAAAGATCGGTAAGAGAAGAGAACAAAATTCTGAAATATTATTAAAAAACTTTTGGTGAAAACTTAGTTGCAAACAAGTAGGTACCTTTGCATAAAAACTTAAGACGACGTCACATTGTGATTTTAAGACAAAGCTACGGTCCCTACAGCTTAAACTACGGTCTCCACACTAGCCGAGCCTGTCTCATGAGAACCGTAACAACGATTGAACCGATCTTATTATCGCGTCGGAGGACAGTTCAAACAGAACAATATAAAAAGAGGAAAAGTGGAGTTGTATTTTGAAGAGTAAATATGTTACACCCGTAAAGGTGAAATTGGTGAGTATCATAGGACGAAAAGAAAAATAAAGGATTTGACCAAAAGACATCGACTATATAACCAAAAATAGCGGAATAAGAAGTAAAATCCATTCTGAGCCGGAAAACATAAAAGAAAATCCTGCAATTCCGGCACGGATAAGCGATCATCGATACCATCCGTCGCGATATCCAGCATATACGCAGCTTCCATATTGGAAAGAGCTTTGCAAGTGAGAGCCTGCACTTCACCGCACCGCACCGCACCGCACCGCACCGCTGAAGGTTTCTTCTTAATGAATGGCATCCGTCCATTTCGGATCAGTTTTGTCAGTGTCGAGTAGTTTAATGAGTTTAAATGATGATACATTACATAGATAAAACACTTTTTCGTCAAGTCGTAAGTCACAAGTCAGCCCTACCCTAATTGGCACAAAAGATGGCCGTCTTTTGCAAAACCGTCTGAAACATTTTCGATCAAATCAGAATATCACATAATACACTTTAATTCCAATTCCTAACACTGAGCTAAGACCTCAAGTAATGTTGGTTAAAATACCACCAAAATTACACAACAGAACTCAAAATAACACCAGAAAAACAATTAATATCAAAAAGCTATGTGTCTTCCAAAAATGACAGAAAACGAATCTCCGCTGAAGGTTTAAAATGTCTATCAAAAGGTAACAATTAATAAAGTGACTTGACGAGACTTGTGCTCAAAAACTAAAGTGAAAAAATCCAAAGTGTACATTTGCAGCGGCCTGTAGCTAACCAGCACCACTAACAATGAGATCGCAATTCATGTGGCGTTACAGTGCTTAACGAAACAAAAAAAATGTTGTAATTTTAGAAATACAACTATTTCTCAGCAAAGCCTTTGTAATGTAAATAAAACTAGTGCATAAGTTAGGTCCCCCAGCGCCGCGCCGGCTGATTAGAGGGTGCTTTCTAATAGGCGCGCGCCGGCTCGCTCCCGACCCGACCGGCGCGCGGCTCACACGGGAACTCGCCCAGTGCCCGCACAGGCCTCGAGATCACCATTGTACTGTTGCCGTCAACTCTATAGTCCTCTTAACACAATATTGAATGGACGTCCTTTTCCAGGTAGTAGTATGTATGTATGTATGAAAGCGGTGACGTCACCCGCGACGGATGGCAGCTGCTATTCCACGATCGTAATTTCGATATTCCGTAATCGTGTTATTGTCATAAAAAATTGCTTTTTTACAACATACTCGCACTCTGCTGGCTGCGAAGCGAAAAAACTCGATATTTCGGGAACGCTTGTTAAAAGATATAGGAGTTAGATAGGTATGTGGAGTAGTAAGTATAATATCCTGCGTATTGTATTAGGTAGAGCAGCTTTATCTTTATCATAGAGAAATAATTTGTTTTATAAAAGAGTAACAGAGCCCCGGGACGTGGGGGGAGTGGGGGGGGATCGGCCCACTCGCGGGATCCCGCGGATCAACGGGGGATTTGTTTATATTTGGCGCGGATTCACTAAACATCACAACTTCTTAGGAGTGTTTGCTAGAGGCGGATGAACACTTTCAAAACAACCGATAGTTATGAAAGAACGTTGAGAATCAATATTAGCAATTTCAAGATAAGTTTAATGTGTGATTACTTTGAAATGTCTTAAAGCTAGGCGAGTAGAGGTGCTAGTTCCACGCGACCAAGCTTAAAGAGAACATGCAAATAGCAGCGGCATCGTTTTTTTAGCATAATCCTTGAACAAAACAAAAATAAAAACAGCAGCAAAGTTCCAGCGTCTTTAAATAAATCTCAACAAATCCGAAATAACTTAGTAAAAAATAGTGGCTATAAGTCAACGGCTAACATTTCTATTCGCATACCGAAACCAGAACTTGACTATTTTGTTCAAGTTCACAACAATCACCCCCCCCCCCCCCCCCCCCTCTACTGGCGATGCACGCACACACCGCTCGGTGCTCAGCTGTAGATGAGAGATGCATCGTCAGTCCAGCACCGCACCGGAGGCGCTCTGTAAGTACTTACTTATTTACTTACCTACTCACCTCTATATTTTTTTTTTTTTTTTTTTTTCATTAAATTAGTATACCCCTTTGATGCGGTACCCTAATAACATTACAATCTAGCCAAGTAGGCTAATGAGCAATTTTGCTTTAACTTATTTTGATAGAAAATAATATAACTAAGAATGTGTCCATCGGCACTTTTCTTACAGTCTCTACACTTTGTGGTGACACTTTGTTCTTGTATTCATTAAAAGTAGCACTATTATTACTGCACAATAACTATAACATTACACTAACTCAAAAGGTTTGATTCTTTTGAGCCTTCTCACTTTGTCTGTGTTATCGAGGAGCTGGATGGCCTCGACATTCACGTGGTGATGAAGTCTTTTCTCGTGAGCTTCTGCGAATTTCTTAATTAATTTATCAACGAATTCGATCTGTAGGTCCCGGTGCAGATCTTCGTCTCTCACGTACCAGGGTGCATTAACAATGCCCCTTAACACTTTATTCTGGAATCGTTGAATTATTGCAGTATTACTTTTACAGGTACAGCCCCACAGCTGTATACCATAAGTCCATATCGGCATTAGGACTTGTTTGTACAACAAAAGTTTGTTAGGCACTGAAAGAGTAGATTGCCTTCCAAGCAGCCAGTACATCCTCTTGTAGCGTAACTCTAGCTCTTCTTTTTTCTTTTTGACGTGTGCTTTCCAGCGCAGCTTTGCGTCAAGAGTCATACCAAGGTATTTAGCTGTGTTTCCATATGGAATGATTTTATTGTTAATGAATACCGCACAGTATTGATCTTTCTTGTTAGTAAAGTTGATATGAACCGATTTGGATTCATTTAGTTTTATTCTCCATTTTCTAGTCCAATCATGGATTTCATTAACAGCTACTTGTACCTTTTCAGCTGCTTCTGCATGAGTGCCTCCGACAGCCATTATGGCAGTGTCATCAGCAAAGGTTGCAATGGTATTATTGGCTAGGACGGGAATATCACTTGTATAAAGAAGGTAAAGGACCGGACCTAGTACGCTTCCTTGTGGTACCCCAGCTCTTATTTTCTTAAGTTCAGAGAAGGCGTCTTCTTGCCTTATTCTAAAAGTTCTATCAGATAAGTAGGATTCTATTACATCTGTAAAATCAGGAGGTAATACTTTTCTTAATTTCAGTAATAGGCCCTCATGCCATACCTTATCGAATGCCTGTGCCACGTCCAAAAAGATAGTGGAGCAGACTTTTTTTTCTTCGAGAGTCCTCTCGATAACATCTGTGATTCTATGAACTTGATCTATTGTTGAATGCTGTTCTCGGAATCCAAATTGGTGATCTGGTATGATGTTTTTACTTTCTATAAGTGGCTTAAGTCTTTTCAGTAACAGTTTTTCAAATAATTTTGACATGATAGGTAGCAGAGAAATTGGCCTATAAGATGAGGTCTCATGAGGTGGTTTTCCTGGCTTTGCTATCATAATGACTTCGGCAACCTTCCATAAATCTGGAACAACCTTTAGTCTGAGTGCTGCGTTTATAAGGGTCGTCAGTTTCACTAGTGCTTTTCGTGGAAGATGGTGTAGTATTTCTCCCGAGATAAGGTCGAATCCAGGAGATTTCTTTGGGTTTATACGGTGTTTTATTTCGCTCCAGACTTCTCTGGGTGTAACCAGCTTTATCGAAAGTGTTTCGTCACAAACTTCGTTAATCATAGGTACTTGGTTTGTTTGGCCTTCGTTAGGTGTAAATATTTCTTCAAGATGTTCTGCAAATCTTTTGGCTTTCTGTTCGTTACTAACGGCCCATTTTCCAGACCCTATATTAATCGGAGGAATTTGGGTAATGGGTCGTTTCATATGTTTAGTTGCCTTCCAGAGTGAGTAGTTTGTACTGTGATCACTGGTGAGGTTCTGGAGATAGCTGTTAGTTGACTCGTCATTAAAAGCTTGAATTTTTCTTTTAAGCAGTTTTGTGAGATTATTTAATTTTGTTTTGTCTTGTGGAAATCTAGTTTGGTGCCAAACGTTCCTCTGTTTTCTTTTTTCACTTATGAGTTGCAAAATATCCTTAGGGTAGTTGTTTCTTGCGCCTCTTTTTTTGTTTACTGGTGTATTATTCCAGGCAACCTGTTGTATGATTTTAGTAAAATTGTCTATTTCTAAGTTAAGTTGCTCCGGGGCTTTCAGAGGAACTTTTAGGTCTATATTAAAATCTAATTCTATTTTAAAACTCTCCCAATCAGTATACTTATTTACCAGGGTCAGAGCGTTTTCTATTTGTAAAACTTGTTCACTTATTTCTAGGTATATTGCAGAATGGTCAGAGTTCATATCATAACTTTGCTTCATTCGTAGGTAGTTCTTCAGTAATTTTTTGTAGATGAAGAAGTCGATCAGGTCTGGAATTTTGTTTTGGTCAGTTGGCCAGTATGTTGGTGAACCAGTAGATATAACGTCACCTTTTATATGTTTAATGGCATTCATTAAGTTTCTGCCCTTTGTATTCGTTAGTCTGGATCCCCAGTACGTATTCTTTGCATTGAAGTCACCTCCAAGTACAAATCTTTCACCAAGGGTTTGTAAAAATCTTGAGTAGTTGTGTTCATGTATCGTATGGCGCGGTGGGCAGTATATGGCTGCTACCGTAAGAGAATACCGCGTTGTATTAATGCAAATAGCTACGGACTGGATATCTGGCTCTTCACATTTACTTATTTCATAGTGCTTTATGTTTTCTTTCACGATAACAGCACTACCCCCCCTTCCTTTGTTATCTGGGTGTAGTGCATGATAGGTTTTATAGCCTTTGAAAGTGATGTGTGACTGTTTATTGAAATGCGTTTCAGATACGAGACACAAATCGACTTTTTCTATGTCTAGGACTACTTGCAGTTCGTTTTGATGATTGAGTAGCCCATTGCAGTTCCAAGCCATGATTTTTAGTGTACAAATCATTTTTTACTCTTAGGAATAGCTTGTTTGGTGCTATTTTCTATTATTTTCAATCTCTCATCAAAGGATGTCATGAACTTCAGAATGACATCTAGTTTGCTATCGTTGCTTGGCTCTTTGCGTTGCATGGTTGGTGTATTTTTGGCAGTTGCCTGGGCATATGACACAGATCTGTGAGTGGTGCTAACTGAAGGAGTTCTTACGTTAGAGCCTGGAGGAGCTACCTGCTGTTTGCTGCTGGAGTTTTGCTGTGTAGCCTGAGTTTTATTTATACTTTTGGTCCGCATCTTCTGCATTTCTTTAGCTACCATGCAGCCTCGGTAGTTTGCTGGGTGTGCTTCCCCACAGTGCACACACTTTGGTTTTTCTTCTGCAGGTTTTTTGCAGTCCTTTGTAAGGTGCTTACCTGTGCATTTAACACACCTTGGTTCTTTGGAGCAGTACTTTTGTGTATGACCATATACTTGGCATTTCTTGCACTGTGGGATAAGTTTGGTGGATCTTAGTGGTTGAATCTCGACCACGCACCCCAATATATGTTTTATTTCATATATTTTTTTTATATCTTCTTCGTTGCTGAAGGTGGCCATGAACATGTTTAGTGGTTCCTTGGTTTTCCAACTTAGTTTGTTCACAACTTCTTCAATCTTGTAGCCTCTTCCATTTAGGTCTTCGATAATTCGGTCAGGTTTACACGAGGAAGGCAATTTCTTGACCATAACTCTTATCGGTCTCTCCTGTTTGTTTTCATAGGAGTGCCAAGGGCACTCGCTTTCGCTTAGAATTTTTGTTAAGGCTCTGTATGCTTCATCATTGATGGCATTTACTTTAACACTCTCACCGCTTAATATCTTGATTTTAAAGGTACCAGCGGGCTGTTTTAAAGACAAGGAGTCGTAAAAATTTTGGTAATTATTCACCCCGTCTACTATGATCGGAGGTGGGGAAGGAATTTTTTTTGGTCTTTCTTTTGCTGGAGAATTGGCATTTCCTTGTGGTGAGACAGTAGGCGAGGTGTTCATTTTCCGCTTTTTCCTGGATTTCGCTCTTATCCACTCTGTCTCTTTTGCTAGTTCTTCCTCGTCCGTAACATATTCCACCTGTACCGAGGAAGTTTCCATGCTTGATGTTGATGGCATGTTTGTTGATTGCGCAACGCATTTCAGCTGCTCTTGAAGAACTTCAATTTGATTCTTCAAGTTCCCAACAAGGCCCTGAAGCTTTTCACGCTCTTGCCTTTCTTCTTTAAAAAGACGGACTGCGTCATTGTAGTGGTCATACAAAGTATGCTCCAGCTCTGTATGCAGGGTAAAGCGTACCTTTGATGGCGTATCCATTGTAAAGGCAATAAATGGTGTCACCTTAACAATATAATTCGTCGTCGATGCACATGCCTTACGCGACAAAGAACGGGGTCATTGTCACAGTCGGCAGCACGTCCGCGGTGACGTTTTTGTGATGCGCTTGCACTTTGCACTGTAGGTACCTACGCGCGAACGCGAGACGCTACTGTTCTCAGCGGAGATCGAACAGCCACTGACTCACCTCTATATGAACATACTTTAATTTCTTCATATTTTCATCTTATTTTCCGAGTCTTTTATTCGTGAACCGTGCTCCTAGTGGAAACTGAATGAAAAACATTGTCAGAAAGCGAAAACATCTCGCGCGGAAAGTTCCGCGAATAGTGGAAGGTAATGGGCGTGTTGCTACAAGTTCTACCTATTTATTCCAGCAGAAATATAATACAACCGACGTAAAAATGTAGCGCCGACCTAACGAAACGAAATGTGGGTCGGACTATAAAAGTTCTATTCGAAAGCGAGCCTTCCGCTTCCGCGCCCGCCTCCGCCTGTGCCGGCGCGATCTCTAACAACAGCCGCGCGACCGCGACTGCTACGATAAGTAACGAGCTGGAGTGCTAAGAAGGACGACCAAATTAATTCAATGTTGGGAGAAAAATGAGGGCGGTCAGTGAGGCCCGATCGTTACTCATGATTGCTGTAATTATTCATAGTTTGCAATAGCACCCCCTTCCCTTACCTCCCCCCTCTCCCCCCTCTCTCCCCCCCCCGCGCCGAATATGGAGTGAGTGGCGCGGCGAGATCTCGAGGTAGCGATTAGCGGCGCCTCATTTGGAACATTCGTTACTCGGCTAATGAATAATGTCGAGACCATTATGAACGAGACTATTATTAATGATGGACTCGAACAGCCACCGCCAGCGCCACCGCCAGCGCCGCCGACGCCAGCGCCTCGCTGCCGTCCATACCCCGCGCCGCTCTCTCTCAAACAAATAAGGTTTTCATAAGTAACACTACTTAGTTATGTGATACGTAAACAAATTTCAATGAGCTCTTGGCGCTTAGCGCCGGAGCTTGGCCCTGATACCCGGATGTCGATAACTCTTCATAATATTTAGGGCAAACTTTCAGCAAAGTTCATTCACATAGTATTTCAAAAAATAAGTACGCATCGCTTATGCATGTCGAAGAGAACGCACGATGTGGTGCGGTGCGGTGCGGTTCGGTGCGGTGCGGTGCGGTGCGGGGCGGTGCGAGACATCCAATGAGTGTGGCGCGGAATGTCCGCCCACTGATTGAAAACGATTTCAGTGGAATACCAACTTGCGGCCTGAGGGGAGGGGAAAAGAGGGGAGGGGAGGGCAAAGGGCCATAAATATAAAAAACTGAGCCGTAAATCCCACAATTCGCCATGTTCTACAAACAAGGATAACTTGTTTTTTTCATGGGCTGTAAAAATACCGATCCTGTAAATTGAAGGCGAAGCCAAGCTCACCTCCGCGGGCTCCGGTTACTACCGATGCGAGAAGAGCTTTATATTCATGCCGGCGTAAAACGGTTTGCTGCGATTCTGTATTAGGATGCTTAAATGGAAGCTTGCATCCTTGATACAAATAGGTCGAGTTGCTTATAGCGGCACGAGAACGGACGCAGGGGTGGAATAACATGCGATAACTATTCAAACAGCTAACAGGCTCGGCCTCCATCTTGTTACCAACTAAATAAAACCTATTTGTGTTTTATATTGTTGCGGCTACGAGCGAAGTTGTACGGCGCGCCTCTGTATCGTTGTAAGTGCTAGGAAAGTAACGCCGCAACAATTGACCGCTACGCCACCGCCGCCGCTACGAGCTTGCTACGAGTGTGCTACGAGAGTGCTACGACTTGTGTCGACGAAACTTGTACATTGACTACTCACCGCAACGCCCTCAACGAAACGGCGTGTGAAATGGGATTATCTTTAAAAAGTTGCTGTTTATACCAGCAAGCTGAAAAAAAGGCATTCGGCTCACCTGTTGGTAAGTGGTTACCGTTACTATTCGCAGTGGAAGCTTGCCACTCACTCGTATCGTTCGCACGATAGATAGCAGATCTGATTTGCAAAGATGTTTTTAGGGTTCCGTAGCCAAATGGCAAAAACGGAACCCTTATAGATTCGTCATGTCTGTCTGTCTGTCTGTCTGTCCGTCCGTGTCACAGCCAAATTTCTCCGAAACCGTAAGAGCTAGACCGATGAAACTTGGCGAGTAGATGTATTCTGTGAACCGCATTAAGGTTTTTACACAAAAATAGAAAAAAACTATAAATTTTGGGGGTCCCCATACTTGAAACTGAAACTCTAAAACTTTTTTTTCTTCGAACCCATACGTGTGGGGTATTTATGAATAGGTCTTCAAAAATGATATTGAGGTTTTTAATATAGTTTTTTTCTAAACTGAATAGTTTGCGTGAGAGACACTTCCAAAGTGGAAAAAAGTTGGTCCCCCCCCCTCTAACTTCTAAAATAAGAGAATGATAAAACTAAAAAAAATATAATTATGTTGTACATTACTATGCAAACTTTCAACGATATTTGGTTTGAACGAGATCTAGTCAGTAGTTTTTTTTTTATACGTCATAAATCGTAAACCGCAATTTACCTTTCGACGAACTACAAGAACCTTTATATTATGTTACTTGATGCTACGGAACCCTTCATGGGCGAGTCCGACTCGCACTTGGCTGCTTTTTTTTTATCTATCTATTCAGCACGTATGCACCCACGTCTGGGTATTATAAGCCTCCTCCCTAAAACGCTACTCTCTTAGGTCATATGCCAGTCTCCGCTATTGCTGCCAAGTTTTTTTAATTAGTTTTATTGAATTGGTTTCAATTTAAATAATATTGACCACGCAAAGCTCCAGAGCTCTTTTATAGGTATATGATTTTTGCTTTGAAAATTTTTTTGAGAAACTTCGATTGCGTGTTTTTTAAATGTAAAGAACTTCACAAGGTTTCGTTTGAGTCATAATAATAGGTATGTCATGCACAGGCACAATGAACACGACAGGCATTAGAAGGCGACTTCACTCTCACCGGTGCGGCACAGCCTTCGGCTCGGCGGAGGCACTACTGCGACGAATCGAAACACGCACGACCATAAACTTGAATTTACTTCGCCATAAATAAACCACATTTGAAGACGCAAGACAACGCAACGCATAGCAACTGTAGCTCGCGACAGTCGCGCGACACCCAACTACTACCTCGCTATGTATACGCAGATTCAAACATCGATTTCGGTGTGAAGAGAAGAGTTTTATCTGCATAGTAAGTTATACAAATCGTACTAAACTCATGGTCTGGTTCTTCAGCAAAAGATCATTATTAACGCACTTTCTGGTTGTCATTGGTTTGTGGGAGTTTTTGTAGTATTACATAAATGATAGATGACGTCACACTGGCATATTTGTGTAGCTCGCTGATAATATAACTTTTGAACTGTGCCGAAATATTGAGAGTCAAAATTCACAAAAATAATCATAATCCTGTTGTTAATAAAAATCACGTTGATACGACGCGACGAGTACATCACGTACAAAATAAATAACGCGGTACAGTAAACACACAAAAAAGAAGAAAGTGCATAGTCTTGAATTTATCGCTTCTGAATACGTCATTATTGTATTTTCTGTACAATCATGTGACGAAAAGAGTGTTAGGCATGAATGTTGATGGATATAAAAGTAGAGGTAGGCCTAAGAAAAGATGGATGGATTGTGTGAAAGATGATAATATGTTCAAGAAAGGAGTGAGTACTGAGATGGCGAGTGATAGGGGAGAATGGAAGAAAAAAACATGTTGTGCCGACCCCACCTAGTGGGATAAGGGCAGGAAGAAGAAGAGAAGAAGTTAGAACAGTGTTACTTGAATCCAACTTATTAGTTTATCTGCGTTTAACTTTGTATAACTTATTATAGTAGTTATCAAAGTGAAAAGCATGAGTATAAAGTGTAGTCTGGCACTGCTTTGTTAGTATTCAGTATCCTCTAGCAGCTCAGCCAGCTAGGGTCCAGTCCAGCACTGGTGGAGGAGCTTTCCTGAAAGATGTGAACGTCATGGCATATAGTCAGTTAGAGCGTTTAGGCGCCGCCGCCGCGTCAAATATCTTCGCTGGAGATATCTCGATATTTTCCCGAACTCAACATTATTTTCTTCGCGGTGATAAATCAATCGTAATGTGTTATTTTGACAGCGAGAAAATATGATTCTGTGGTGTAATATTATATTCATCTCGACGGAACGGGAAACGCGGCTGAATATTCAGTGGGCGCGGGTGCAGGGCCGCACTCAGGCTCGGCGGGCGCAGGGGCGGACTCAGGCTCGGCGGGCGCAGGGGCGGACTCAGGCTCGGCGGGCGCAGGGGCGGACTCAGGCTCGGCGGGCGCAGGGGCGGACTCCACGCCTCAGGGCGCAGGGGCGGATGCAGGCCTGCCAGGGTAATGGGGCCGGTGTCAGGTGGACTCCGGCTGCGGTGAAGTAAAACTAAGCTGATAGAGACTTTGTGTTGGATAGCTATGTCAAAAAAATGGGCGATTTAATCCAAAGAAGGATATCTTTTTAGAGAATAATTTTTGTCAAGGAAATACCAAACTAGGCCCATGGGTGTCGCAGGGCTCGAGGACCAAAAACTGAGTGGCTCATTAATAATAATCGCGTTAATTTAGATTGCTTATTGTCGGGCGGGCGGCGCCGCGCGCCCATTGCGGTGGTTCCCTCGATACTCCGCCATTACCAATAAGCTTTCCTCAAAGCATCGCCACCCCCCTACCCCCACCATCACCCCCCCCAGGACCTAATGTCATGAACATCATAATTATGGCTCTTCAAGCGATTAATAAGCTACTCAAGTTATTTAGTAGTTTAGTCAACTTAGCGAAAAAATTAAACTATTGATAAAAATAATCCTTTAGTTCTTTTGTAGATGCTTTACCTAGTCAACGCAGTGCTTCATTAGTAAGGTGACGAATAAGAAATGTTAAAGATTAGAAGAGAATTATTGTAATTTGAGGATACGAAGATAAACACAACGTTGTAATAAATTCTCAGTAATTCAGTGGATAACATCATTGGTCGGCGAGTGCTTGTATGGCAGTGAGTTTACGCACACCCACTCACACAGCGAGTAGGTACACTTGCGGAGCACGTAATTGGTTCCGGATAGGTCGCGCGAGGCCGACGTGTCAATATTGTACGTGTACTGTACTGTACTGTACTGTACGTACATCAGTACATTACCGACGCGAATACGCGCCTTACTGTGATTGCTACTCAACAACATTCAAAATAGGATTATGAAAGGCTTTAGTCGAAGCAAGTTCGCTATAGTAATTACGGTTCTAGCACTCGATAAGGCATGACGGAGGCCTATGAGGACAAAAAGCTTGGTCCCCCAGGACACTACTCGTAGCTGGTACAACCTCGTTGCGTATTATTATTGTTCAATAATCATTGTGATCAATGGAAATGAAAATAACCAACTCTCACACACTTGTATAAGGTCGATATTGTTTTCAATTAACCCTATCATTGTAATCCATTAGTAGGAGAGAGCAATCCTTCGATAACATTTATATCGTGAACGCGTGTAGTTAGTTTGCAAGTACTTGGGTACAGTCAGCGGCAAAAGTGGATGAATGTATTGCTAATGTTTTAAATTATTTATTTATGAAGCTAGAGTTACCTTTTATCAAAATGTTGTATTAAACTGATAATTTGCTTGATGATTATCTGCAAACTAAAGGTATTTGGGCTTCTTCCATAATACTGATTGCAGGTCTATAATTTGTTGGTAAGATCTGGGAAAAAGGCCATTAAAATGACTACAATTACTGTTGTTAATCTACTTTTGTCGTTAACTGTGTGTTCAAAAATAGGAGTGAGATAACAATTTTCATGTACACTCGCACACACGCACACCCAACTCCACAACACACACGCACACAGCGGCAACGACGTCAGATTAAATTCAATAAGTTCTACAATTAGCGTGATTACTCGGTAATTCAAACAAACAATTAGTCAGCAGAAGTTTGACACGAACTTTGTTAGGCGCTCGTCACACACTCATTATATTTGCACGATTTTAAGGGTCCCGACAATCTGTCATAATTCCCGAAGCGCAAACGACTTTCATAATCCGTCCCGCACTTTGTTCCGTAGAACGGTTACAAGCACACGACCGGCGACGCCACAGAGTACGCACACACAGACTAACAATCAAAACAAGATGGCGCCTATCACGTGACGTCATCTCACTCAACTACTAAGCACGTGAAAGTACTTGAGCATCTAAATTATTATCATAGTTTTGTGGTAACCGCAGACAAACATAGCTAGGCACTTCAGGTTTTAAAGCGTATTTAGCGTGGCTTGCTTTTAAATTGGTTGGTTTTACAAAACAACGCTTTCCATTGAATATAATAATTATGTACATGGGTGACCGCTAGTACCATTTTTATACAAGCATTATTTTACTATGGAGATGTATCGCTGCATACTGATTTCCGACAATATTTTGTCACACACACTAAGCATTCATTATGCGTAATTTGACGGCACAAGCTAGGAATCTATTTGAATATTATTTTATATAATATTATAACTAACTTGTTTCCAAAACAAGTCAGTTTACTGCAAAAATCACTCCCAATTTATTATTTCAAAGAAGAAATGAATGAATATCAAATAAATTAGCTTTTCACCATCTCGGAATGTGTATTTTTACTATTCAATATCTGAGGCAAACGTCGTTTTTTTCTAATATTCTAAATTGAATTTAGGATATCGTGTGAAAAAAGTTTGTCGATTCAAAACATCACCTATTTACTTTTACCTCCATGGTGCCAATATCATACAACCTTTTTAGGGTTCCGTAGCCAAATGGCAAAAACGGAACCCTTATAGATTCGTCATGTCTGTCTGTCTGTCTGTCTGTCCGTCCGTATGTCACAGCCATTTTCCTCCGAAACCGTAAGAGCTAGACTGATGAAACTTGGCGAGTAGATGTATTCTGTGAACCGCATTAAGATTTTGACACAAAAATAGAAAAAAAACTATAAATTTTGGGGGTCCCCATACTTGAAACTGAAACTCGAATTTTTTTTTTATCGAACCCATACGTTTGGGGTATCTATGAATAGGTCTTCAAAAATGATGTTGAGGTTTCTAATTTCGTTTTTTTCTAAACTGAATAGTTTGCGCGAGAGACACTTCCAAAGTGGAAAAAAGTTGGTCCCCCCCCCTCTAACTTTTAAAATAAGAGAATGATAAAACTAAAAAAAATATATTATGTTGTACATTACTATGCAAACTTTCAACGATATTTGGTTTGAATGAGATCTAGTCAGTAGTTTTTTTTTATACGTCATAAATCGTAAACCGCAATTTACCTTTCGACGAACTACAAAAACCTTTATATTATGTTACTTGATGGTACGGAACCCTTTATGGGCGAGTCCGACTCGCACTTGGCTGCTTTTTAAATTTGTTAAAAACTCAGACTCGGAACCTACTTGGTGTGCTACTTTTAGTTTAATTTGCCTAACACGTGCTATTTTATTTTTTGCATTTAGTAATTTCTTCGCTGAGGTGGGATGAAAAGTGCACTCTAGTATAACAAACAACTATTATTGTTGGTCATTTTATTAGATTTTTGGTTAAAAGAATGATACAGAATTCAAAAACCCATTACCAAAAATTCACGACGTTCAAAGCTCAGCGGCAGACAGACACCGAATTATCTCGGCTACGGTGCTTTTTGAATGAAACACTGAAATAGCTCGATCCGTAGCCGAGCGGACAGTGCCTAGTGAGTGCGGGGGTGTCCGACGCGCGACGCGTGACGCGTGCCTATACGCCCTGCTTGTCGGGAGAGTACTCTACTCTTCAAGATATTTATTTTTTACTGTCTTTGGCCCGATTTCTTGACTGAGTTTATAAAGTTATCATATCATCTGCTAAATTATAGTCATGAAGTAAATCTACTAAATCCCATCATGCTTGTATTGCTGAATCCACGGAAAAGACCCGTTTCCAACAATAAAACCCACAAAGCAATAAATACAATTCTTAGACGACTTTTTCAGTGCTCTATTTTTAATAGAAGAACTGCAAGTAGTGGTCCGTGAGTAATTGTTTATCCAGCACATTAGTGCGGCGGCGGCTCCACTCTCATGACTATTACACGACCTAAGGAAACACGCTCCAAAGGAAATTGCCTCCTCTCTTGAACCAACACAAGAGGAATTAGGACGAGGGTTGCACTGCACATTGCACACTGCACACCCAGGCAATGAGTAACAGTGCCATTGAAAGATGAAACGTCAATTAAGTCTGCTTCAACAATAGTTAAGTAAAATAATTCATTGGAATTATTATTTTGCATTGACTTGGTCTCTTCTCTAGGGAAATTATAGATGAACAATATTTATTTATGGCGCGGAGATGTGACGGCTCGTGGGCACTAGTAGGAAAACATTAAAAAAAAGCAGCCAAGTGCGAGTTGGACTCGCCCATGAAGAGTTCCGTACCATCAAGTAACATAATATAAAGGTTCTTGTAGTTCGTCGAAAGGTAAATTGCGGTTTACGATTAATGACGTATAAAAAAAAACTACTGACTAGATCTCGTTCAAACCAAATATCGTTAAAAGTTTGCAAAGTAATGTACAACATATATTTTTTTTAGTTTTATCATTCTCTTATTTTAAAAGTTAGAGGGGGGGGGGGGACCAACTTTTTTCCACTTTGGAAGTGTCTCTCGCGCAAACTATTTAGTTTAGAAAAAAACGATATAAGAAACCTCAACATCATTTTTGAAGACCTATTCATGGATACTCCACACGTATGGGTTTGATGAAAAAATGTTTTTTGAGTTTCAGTTTCAAGTATGGGGACCCCCAAAATTTATAGTTTTTTTTTTATTTTTGTATAAAAATCTTAATGCGGTTCACAGAATACATCTACTCGCCAAGTTTCATCAGTCTAGCTCTTACGGTTTCGGAGAAAAATGGCTGTGACATACGGACGGACAGACAGACAGACATGACGAATCTATAAGGGTTCCGTTTTTGCCATTTGGCTACGGAACTCTAAAAATTACATTCACACAGATTTAGTTTAGATCTGTCACCGGTTTGGGAAATGTTTTTACTTTGGAATAGAAAAACATGGAAGCTGACTCAAATGTTAAAACCTCAGAACGGTGCACTAAATTTATAAATGACAACTAATAATTAAATTTCCGTGAACGAGAAAAGTATAAAAATTACAGCACAGTTAGTATGGAATCGTAATCCGTCACATTGGTTAACGGTGTGACTCTCTCAGTTAGCCATGAGCCCGGGGCCTACTCCGTGTTAGGCATTCTGTCAGTTGAAGCAATGTGAGGCGAGGCAGTTTGAGGCGAGTTGAGGCGAGGCGAGGCGAGGCGAGGTTGTTCCAGACACGCTTTCAACATGTTCACATACTCGCTGGAGTTATGCGAGAGATTCCGCTGCGCCCGTCAGTCCGTGCGGTCACTGAACAACCAACCCTTTGACGCACACTTCTACAAACAAATCTACAGACTTATCTGTGTATTTATACACAACGCATTACTTTGGTTCACAAGGAATAATCGTAATAAGGAGGCGAATAAGAGTATGTTCAAGCCGTCCTTTGAAGGTTACAAAGTTGTAAAGTCAAATACGTTTTTGAGTATTATTTCAGAATAAATATTAGTGTCACAAGAGTTTGCAAAAGCCAAATTGCAAGCGCTGAAAACACGTGATACAGTTAAACCGCATGAAGCACATCTAAGCGTTGTGCGGTGGTAGGTTATTAGTGAAATGTTGTTGGGTTTAAAACATTTTGGTAGTCAATTTTGAAATTTTTTTTTTTAAGTTTGATGACAAAAATACTCAGCACGAGTCTTCAAAGAAAATTCTTCATTCCGCACACCTTGTTCTGAGTAGTATTGTTGCGTGACCGTTCACCGCGGCGCCCCCCCCCCCCCCCTCGCGGTTGATTGAGGCGTCGCGTCGCGTCGCGTCGGTGTCAGCCGCGGCTCACTCCTACAACACAATGAGTGGGCACCAGCTCGCGACACCGACACCATCACGGATTAAGTTATGTAAACCGGCATGGTCACTGGGGGCCTCACGAATTGGACATTCTCATTATATGAAATTGTTACTGATTGAAAATCAACGTCAAATTGATCAAAATAAATTATGAAATAGAGAATCATCTTATGTAATGCCTTGTCTTAGTCTACCATTCGCATTTAGACTCTAGAGCGGTCTGTCTGGCTCAAGCCTACCACAAGCTCTGTCTGGCTCTGTCACTGACTCTGATTTTGAGCCTGTGTGAAAGCTCACCAGTGTATTTATTATACTGTGTGTTTGATGTTTCGACGTAAGATTTATTTGGACAGCACTCACACAGACTCAAAACCAGAGCCAAACACAGAGCCAGACAGAGCTTGTGGTACACCTACAGGTTGAACTGGTTAAGTTTGTAGCAGGCCTAGCTCGCCCCAAGCAAAAGTTTTCTGAGAGCTTCTCAGGTTTGAAGAGGTGAACAAAGGTTTCCTAGGAATTCTTGTCAAAAGGACGTAGGTGTGGATGAATGTATCCGGACATTCTATTGCAACCTTCACTGTCTGCATACCGTGGCACAGAGTGACCTGTAGACCGTGAACCATGCTGAATCTAAAAAGAATCTTCAAAGTTCAGGATGCGCACGAACGAGGCGCAAGTTCCATTTGAATTGTATTAGTAAGTTATGAATATACTACTACTACGAATAACTAACTTTAACACAGTTTCAAACAGTATCAAAGGGTTGGTTCATACGCATAGAAGTCTTGTAGATTATGCTTTGTTGTTGAAACCGAATAAATAGTCAGTAAATGTTTTTATAAAATTATCCTATAGTGGTTGAACTACTACTATTGGAGAAAAGTAGGTAGGCTTTCGCCCTGCAGTGGGACAGGATAGGCGGAAAATAAATAATAAATAATATAGTGGTTGGTCTAGATATAGATGTTTATTATAATATCTGTAGCATGAAAGCCATCCAAGTACTAACAGATGAGTGAAGCTTACGATGTCGGACTTCCTTATGAACGCAATCAATTCGGCGAGGGAGGTCTCGCGATCGATGACGTCACAACGGCATGAAGGACGGCTCATCGCCATAGAAGGCATCTAATCCTCGTACAAGAGGTCTATCCTCGTATCATCTCTTGAGGTAAACAATCAGTCGACCTAGTTACGGTAGTTTTACGATGCCATCGACTCGTAGTATTAACTGTGGAGCCGACGAGCGATATGAGAGTCTCGTAAACTCAATCATGTATAATTAATTATGTATGAGCTATACAATTTTTAATTTTTTTTTTGTCTTTTGCATTCACGAACAATTATCATACCACTACAAAGTAGTTAATCAGCTCTTTTCGCCTTTGTATCAGGGCGTCAAAGGCACCAGTAGGTATCTAGCGATCCAAAGCTTTATAATAAATATTTCAAATTTTTCAGCATTTACCTTGGGTAGAAGTGGTACTTAGTCTCAAAATAATAAGGTTCGTGCGTCGTTCTTTCCCGCGGTATTGTTGACGGCGTTCAATCCCTTCGCACCGACGTACGACTCACCGTTTATTTCTCGTTACAATCGAGCTCGTTACAATTCCTTATTCATTCAGTCAGACCGAGCGTAGTAAATTATATGAATAAAACAGTGCTTCGCTACCAGAAGTGGTATAAAACCCACATCCAACACGACGGGGCTCTATACACACAACCAAGTTGTAATAAATCAATAAAGTCACTTCGTCAACAGATCACTGAGATCAGCGAGCAAAGCCCACGGGTAAAAAACAAAATAACAAAAATGAAGAAACCAGTGAATCGTAAGTATATTGAAATATTTGCTCTATCCTGTTTTACGTATGTATGTACATATACAAGGTGTATCTAAATATGTGTACTATGCGAAGGTGGGGGGTTTCAGACCACAATGGTGATCAGTTGTGGGGGGGAGATAATTAAAAATTCCTATTTTCAGTTTCCCATACAAAAATATTTAATTTCATAATGCCTAAATAAATTGACAACCCTATCCTTGTAACCCCTTGACCCCTTGACCTACTACCCCTGTAGGTCTACTACTACTACCTACTACCTCTGTAGCTGAGTTTAGGGTTGTCACTTTGTATAAAGTCAGCTGTTCATGTTGAAACTTCGTTGCAGTTTTTTTCAGAGATACCAATAGAAGTTCGTAAAGTCATTGAACAAAAGTTGTTCCCCGGGGGGTGGAAATTCACCCCCCTTCAGGATAGTACACATATTTTGATACACGTTGTATAGACAAAGTCTTCTGGAGTAGTTCAACAAAGCTGAAACTACGAGACAAGCCTTGTTTTATTTTCTGAATTCCGGTTGCTTGTGATCCCCCCCTACCCTAAGACACGGCTCGAGACAAGAATTGAGCCGATGAATAATAAGTTAATAAAATTTCGGGTCACGAACCCGAATGTCGCTCTGTTAAGGTTCTGCAGATATATTGCTCTTAATAGCCCATTAATATCAGTTGCCGTCTGCGATGCACACTCCTCTTATACTTTATTCAGGTGTGGAATCACCTTAATGGCTTTTTAACCCTTCGGAGTCGTTCCGCAGCCCCCGGTACATACCTGGAACAAATGGAGAATTGTTTTAGATGTTGTCGCGTCTGAGGGTTAGAGCATGGACACGACACTTTCAATAATAACAACTCTCATTCATCCATACTAAACGAATGAAAACTAGCGCCGGACGCACTCATACTACACTTGAACTCATCTCTTCGAGCATCGTAAAACAGTACATGAAAGATCCGTGTTGTATCGCAGTGCAGACTGGATTCCACATACGTGACCAAAGTAATGAGCTATTTTATGAGCATTGTTCATTTTCACGTCGTCCCACGACATTACTGGACGCGCTAACTGAACAGTTCACTGATTGTACCCTTACTTTTATAGTTATGTCAATGGAATAAGACATAATATTGTTCGCGTTAGTAATATAGACTCGTAGATAGTTTTTACAGTGTAAATGGTTTAAGGGCACTATTACACCACCCCGTGTGTGTGTGTGTGTGTGTATGTGAGTGTGTGTGAGTGTGTGGTGGCCTGCATACAAAGAAGACAAGTCTATAACAGAATGCTAGTCCGTGAGCTCGCGGGCTTATACAATACAAACTAGGCTCATGAAAATATATCAACCACCATTTTTAATGCCACATTCATTTAAGAAGCATATTGAATTAATATAGTTCAGTAGACTCTCTGATAAAAAAGAAACAGACAAGAATGGTGGGAGGAAAATCAAAATAGAGAAAACAGTTTTGTGAAAGTTTTTGAGAGAGTTATTTACCCAGCAGTGGGATGTTAGGCAAGGGTAGAAAAACAAAACATCTCCAAAGCATGCTTATATGCAGTACCTAAATGCTCGACATAGCAAACACTTTCAATCAAATACTTCGTAGCTAAAAGTAGCAGGAGTTTTTGCAACTGTTACCTATTTGTAATGCCCATTGGATTTCCTTAGGTTGTTTTTTTTACTTGAAATGTTTCTTGTAAGTATGACGTGATTGGAAGCCGTTTGTCTCTCTGTGGTCGCTGTGGCGTGAGGTTCGCGGGTTGTGTTATGTTATGTTCGTGTGTCAATAAACTGGTTTGTTTGTTCCCAATGCTACGAGTACGCTTTGTTTCATTTATTAGATTACATACAACTCGTTCCAGTTGACCGACGACAGAGATTGCCTTATTGTGCCGCAATACAGTTGAAAGCGTGGGACAGTATTTACGAGTAATATCGCTTATCTGAGAAAATTGATTGTTCAGGAACAGGTACAGAATTTCATCATCGTATATAGATGGATCATGAATTTACTGTACCTGTTTCTGAACAGTTATTTTTGTTAAGTGAAACTATAAATGAATCACCATTTTAAATCTATTGTTTAAGCAAACGAGCTTACAGGCTGGTCCTAGTGCGGGGACCACCAGTAATTTAAATAAGACTGTATGTTCTTTGGTAAATAAATAATTTTGTATTTGTATTATTTGTATGTATTTACATATAACGAGAAAAAACACGAGTGGAATATGAAATCGACAAAACATTTTTACGAATACTTGAATACCTATTAAGTAAACAAATTAATAAAATGTCAATCTGTTAGTTGTTTAGTTTCGTCAGCGCAGCCCTGAGGCAATCTATTCACCAGCGACAGCAATGAATGAGTCACTTTGTCGCGTTCCGTGCACTGGTCACATTCACATCGCGTCGACGGTGACGGATTCCCTTCGAGTGGTCTCTTTAATTTAATGCCACGCATTATTACAATCACAATGATGAGAAGGCAATGGTGGCAGCTGCTTCTATATCTATGCTTCTATAGCTAAGCTTCTACATAATATAGCTAAGTCGCATTTGGCCGTTGTTTTTTTTTTCTAATAAGGCTTATTAGGCTATTTATTTGTTGTTAAATGCTACTCTTATCAGATAAATTGCTTGGTTTTTCTGATGGAAAACCCCTGAACAATGAATATCCTAGAAATGGAACAGTGGATTACTTCAGGTCATCATCAGATGATACTAAGGGTCAATTCACACCGAGACGCGACGCGACGCGACGATACTCAAAAGCCTCGAGGCGCAGTGCTGCGTGGTGCAACGTAATCTGAATTCTCACAATGTAATGTGTATCTTTTCGTGTAGTGAATAAAGTATATTCTGAGTCGCTCTATGAAAAATGTGCGCGCAGCGTCGCGCCGCGTCGCGTCTCGGTGTGAACTGACCCTTAGTGCTGTCACTGTTATTATTGAAAGTTCGCGTCCAGACCTGCTGGTGGCAGTGATTGGTGTATCGCTGTCAATGTTCTGTCACAGTTCGCGGCAGGGTGTGTGGATGTGTGCAAACCCCTTTGCTGAATCTGGCCGCTACCGCCATCGCAGCATTTCTATTTCTATTTGTATATGCGCAAAGATTAATGGGCTTAAAAACAATATCACCAGCTACTAGAAGGCAGGGGAGGGAGGGAAGAGCATTGTCCACATTCAATTCATCGTCGGTTGTGTTCACACGAAACACATTTATGTATGTTTTTAGCGCTTGTAATTTATTTCTGTTGTTTTGTTTGTACTAATCGGAGATTACGCGGATACAGACGATAAAATTGTTTGATGTCATTGTTCACAGAGCACGACGTATTCGATACGATTCGATACATCAATATAAATATTTCTAGTCGTTCGGATATAAGTGTGGAGGCTAGTAGGTATTCAACGTACTGTACTAATATAGAGCAGTTAAATCCCCCCCATCCCCCCCCCCCCCCGGCTGCATCCCCTGGTCGGAGCCGCAGCACGCGCCGCTGACGTGCAATTATTCAACAAAAAGACAGCAACGCATAATTATTCTAAAAGTTTCAACACTTTCCAACCACTATTACTGAAAAGCACTTAGCGACGGGTAAATTGGAGGGTAGTTGCACATCGGTGAATTGTTCGCGAATAACGAACACTCCCGCTCCCCGCACCCCGCACCCCGCAGCAATGCCTATAGTTTTCCAATCATGTCCGGGCGTGCCTTTTCATTTCATTTCATTACAATTAGTCCGCAAGAAGTGATTGCTGTCGATACGACGCGGTCGCGCCCGTGGACGGCATTATAATTATCTTGACAAGACTCTTAAGGGTGTTATTAATAATCCTGGCGTAGCGTTGGACTAGTTAATCCGTGTTTTGTCACATTTGCTCGAGTTGACAATTACGACATGTCAATGCAAGAGACAAAACACGGATTAACTAGTCCAACGCTACGCCAGGATTATTAATAAGACCCTAAGGCTTTACTTCAAAATCCAGGCCAACACAGTATTATAAATTAAAAATTCATATTATCCATGTAAGATAGGATTGTAACGTTGTAAATGCATAATACATAATTACTCAATACATCTTGTATACACATGGTTTAGTTTATGTACATTAATTGTTCTTAGGTGTAAGTCAGAACCACATAATATAATAAGAGGCAGGCCAAAGTTTTTGGTTAAATAGTAGGTAGGTAGGCACTGGCACTGGCACTGGCACGGGGTGCTGGAACATACTCTCGTTGGTTGGCATTAGTGCGACCCTTGTACTGTAACAAGGGTCTAATGTTTTAGTAATACGTGGCTACTGATTTACTGGCGTTCCTTACCTCTGCCTACCCCTCCCCCGCCTCTACCTGAGGTTTACTCTAAGCCGTTCACTGCAGTAAAGCACAAACTTACAACCAATAAATGCCTGTAGGTATGGCACGCCGGTCCACGGAATAGAGAAATATCTTTCTGAAATAGAAATGTGGATGTAAACAAAAAGCGCCAGTTGATTGTGCAATTTCCGACAAGCGAGAGTCACACGGAGGGGAGGGGAGGGGGAGTGTGCGGGTGCAGGGGAAGAGGGGGGGGAGGGGAGGTGATAGTTATCTCGGCGGGAATTCTTTAATGCCGGAAATAAATAAAAAACTTTCCTCAAAGCCCCACGAAAAGGGCAAAAAGGTACAAATTAACCGTTGTCGTGGAATATACTCGGATCACGCGCGTTGTGGGAACTGAATAAGGCAGTTATTAGGAGGAACCGTCTAAGGTTGCAGGATAAGGCTCGTTACACACGCGCCGCACAACGCCGGTGACGACGCGGTGCCGGACGGACGAACGTTCAATTGGTATATACATATGTAACTCCAATTCAATTTGACAAGAACGCTAATATTTTGATTAGCGTATGAAATCTCTGGAAACAACAACATACAATACCATGTCAATTGTATCATTAAAATCACATGGCTTTGGGATTTATTCATGATATTCAAGTATGGAATGTTTAATTAACTTATAGCATGTTAGAACATAAGTATTTTCAAATTCATAGCATACAATTTTTTTGTGCTAATTTTAAAAGTACAACCTTTTTCAGTTTTATCTGTTGTAGAGTATAATACATATACATAAATATATATAGCGTAATAAACATAACAACGTTTAAAATAATAAGCAAATAAAACGTGTTATCTACATCAGACAGTCTCGAGCGTGTCGCCTCAATGTACGTAATAAGTTATTTAATAAGTATGTTCGCAAGGATTAGTCACGTTACCACTGGGCTAATGGCGTCTTAGTTATAACAAGTGTTCGTCCCTCGCCTACTGGAATGACGCTATTTGTTCTTGTTTATCTATTCGTCCATTACACTTGCCTGCTAATGTAATTGCAGTTCCTAGTTGTTATCGTTGGCCCGCTGCTTGAGATAGCGACTATTGTATTTGATTAAAACTATTTGTTGCTCTGCTCATAGAGTCCAATAAGTCATTTCCTAAAACGTATGTGCATGTAACATAGCAGTGCAGTGGTCCGGCTTGGGGCGAGTCATAGAGTACGCGGCAGGAGGTGGACTCAGCGAGCTCGCTACATTTTTATTCTAAGATTGTAGAGCACGTTCTGCAGACTAGTGAAATTGCTTTCTGTATTTATAGCTCAATATGAGCTCGTAGATGCTCTACGCTACGCCGTAGCAGAGCGCTACGCCGTAGAGCGTCCGACCTTTTAGTTCACGTGAGTGATAAAAGCTGTAATCCGAAACTGCAACTTGGAAAAGTAAAAACTTTATTTTTATAATCTACTTCTTGAAACAAAAAAAAGCAGCCAAGTGCGAGTTGGACTCGCCCATGAAGGGTTCCGTAGCACGACGAACTACTAGAACCTGTATATTATGTTACTTGATGTAACATAATAAGGTTCTTGTAGTTCGTCGAAAGGTAAATTGCGGTTTACGGTTTATGACGTATAAAAAAAAAACTGCTGACTAGATCTCGTTCAAACTAAAAATCGTTGAAAGTTTACATAGTAATGTACAACATATATTTTTTTTAGTATTATCATTCTCTTACTTTAGAAGTTAGAGGGGGGGGGACCAACTTTTTTCCACTTTGGAAGTGTCTCTCGCGCAAACTATTCAGTTTAGAAAAAAACGATATTAGAAACCTCAACATCATTTTTGAAGACCTATTCATAGATACCCCACACGTATGGGTTCGATGAAAAAAAAATTTGAGTTTCAGTTTCAAGTATGGGGACCCCCAAAATTTATAGTTTTTATGTTAAAATCTTAATGCGGTTCACAGAATACATCTACTTGCCAAGTTTCATCAGTCTAGCTCTTACGGTTTCGGAGAAAAATGGCTGTGACATACGGACGGACAGACAGACAGACAGACAGACAGACAGACAGACAGACAGACAGACATGACGAATCTATAAGGGTTCCGTTTTTGCCATTTGGCTACGGAACCCTAAAAACAGTTAACTGAATAAAAGTCCGCAAAGAAAAGTAAAGAGTCTTCAGAAATGATAAATACCTACGGTTGAGTCACAAAAAGGAACAGTAAAAAAATACTCAAATAAAAACAACTCGCCATTTTATATCCAAACAAAGTCAAAAGAAGATGATAATTGAGACTTTGTCTCGGTTCGTGAAAATCTTTTTGTCGGCATGACATCTAGGTATGTAATTATTACCAGAGAAATAATGATATTTTGTACAAAGTTGAAAAGTAATCTGAGGGGTTTTTATCCTGACCTTAATCTGCAGTCTGGACAGATTCCATCCTTGTCTGACCTTCGCCCTCCGCCCTCTGCCCGATACGACACGACGCGCCATACAATAGACACGTGAATGGGATTAGTTGTACGTATAACGGAGAGACGTTATGAGAACCGAAAGAGATGTAGCCGTGAACTCTCTTACTAGACTCGAGTGGACATCACTGTAATCATACGAGCTGGATACAGTATCAGTAAGCATAGTATCGAGTTTTGTATAAGCGTTTACCATAAGGGTAATTTTGTACTTTGTTTTGTTTGTGTTGTTGGTAGTTACAGTACAAGGTATGTAATAACACGTAGGTACTTGTGCCTAATAGTTGTAATCGAGATCGGCGGCTAAATTCAATTTGAAAACTAGTTCGTGAATGAAATAGTTCTAACAAAGTTTGTTTAATTAATTTGCAGAGGATGTGTCACGTGGCGAGGGACGGACCCCGTTAAACAAATCATGAAGTTATTTTTGCGTGAATGGTTTTATAGTAATATGCAAGCTTGACTCGTTCCTAGCTACATTGCGTATCAGCCACGAGTATTGACCTCTCTGATAGGAGTATTGGTTGGGCCCTGTGATGGAGGGCACGAATCCCCCCCTTCACTCCCCCATCCCCTCCTCTCACCGATACATCGCGGATACAATCTCACAGCGCTCAATGAATCCAGATCACTGGTATAAGTACACGCACAACAAGAACACGAGTACTCTATTTGACATGAGCGCTACGGTTGGTTCGTACGCTTGGTGTGCATTTTTTATGTTGATACCAATTCATAGCTCTCGAGTGTATTATGGTTAATAACAATACGCATTATAATATTTCAGATATAATTCGATCGAGAGAGTATTCGATCGCTGTAATATTCACTGTAAATGTTTAGTTTTAACTAACAATATAATTTGTTTTGTATTGATGTACAACGCGTAATTATAACGATTCGTGCGTGGAACATTTGCAGTGATGTACAGCAGCCACTACTCGAAGGCTGGTTCTGAGTTCTCAACATCATATGTCAAATAACTTATCGTCAACAACAGTTACGACCTGGATTGTGTATCGAGAAACGATGGGTTACGCCCCTGTCGGGTTACGAGAAGAATCTTGTATTAATAATTATTTATTACTTACGACCGCTACGTAAACAGTTCATACAATCCCGACATCGTTTTTCCATAGAAAATCCATGTCGATAACCTTTAACGTCTTTGCGAACTATAAGTCATTTTAAGATAACAACAATGATTTTAAAAGTGGGAATATGCCTACTGTGCGTGTGTGTGTGTACACTAGCGCCACCAGGACGGGAATTTACTATTTGTTCCTGAATTTACATAAAAATATCGAAAAGATAAAATTTAACGGTTCTGCCAACAAAATGAAATATCATATCCATATAAGCCGCAGCAACTGCACTATAGCCGTATACAAGCAGCAGCTGACGTCACAACATTATAGAGGAATAACTTGCGATTCAGATCGCCTATTTATTTCGGTTAAGTAAATATTTCATTTCCATAATGCGCTCAAAACCAAATCCCATTTCCACGATATTCTATTGAAACAGGCTCATCAGCGGGATGGAATCAGACTCTCGAACACAAGTGCTTACGTTTTATTCGGTCTCCGGTAATGGGACGCGCCCCCTCATGTAATGGCGGCGGCGGCGGTGGGGGCGGTAGGGTCGCATATCCTAATAACGCACATTATCTAGTCGTCAATTTGATGGCTAATTTGAACCCGCCCTAATGAGTTGTAGCATGCAAATGTGCGCTTCGCCCGAATACAACAACAACCGGCTAAACCAATCAGTGCGTTCACTTCCTATGCTGTTATGCCGCTGACGCGTACAGAGACCACTCGTGGGAATTGAAAGGGCGAGTGTGTAGCGAGGTGACAATCAACACTCCAGTAGTGAGCGCTAAGTGCTGCTGTATTGGATAGCCATCGCCGGTGTCCATGCGGAGGCAACATCTAGTGCGGGCTTACACGTTGGATTGCCGATAATATGTGTACGTCATGATAGTGATACCTAGGTCAGGCCGTGTGTGTTCGCTGGCTCACTCGTGCATGCACGTCACGCGCGGGTGCCGACCGTGCCGACCATGCCGACCGTGCCGAGGTAGAGACGCTTTGTGCCACGGGCGGTAATAGAATTCAGACCTTGTCGTAAGACGGCTCCTGATTTTCTGAAGATTTTAAGTAGCGTTGTGAGTGAAATAACAACGGAAAAGGTTTTTCCTGACTTAGAAAAAGGAATAGGACATTTCTACTCGGACCTAGCGATGAGACACATCACTAACTTAGCTTAAACTAAATCTTAACTTCCCCAGTGGAGGGCATTTTGCGTAGTTGTGATTGTTTTGCGTGTGTGCAAAAAAGTAGCTATAATAATTGAAGAGTTTTCGCGCTATTATAAGGTACTTGTATTAATGTTTTTTTTTTTTTTTTTTTCTCAAAAGCCAAAAATGTCACTATTAGTACTCGTAGTAAGCTCGTATGAGCGAGTATAGTGCATAGCTTATTCTAACAGCGGCCCCCCGGCAGGCTTCACAAATGACAAAATCATAAAATTGTCTGAACGTTGCCCATACTGGAGTTGTTTATTCGCTCAAAGTTACGCCACGATCGCTTTAGGCCAATGCAGTTCCAAGCATAGGTAATGCCACATCCAGATGTTGTGCAACAATTAAGGCAGTGCCACAACATGTCCGTTGACTAACACGAGCCAGTAGCCGCAGCCGCGGTCCGTCTGTTCCTTTAATATCTTCAGCATAATCCCCTCATACTCATAAGCCTTCCCCGGGGGTTGTATTGTGCTCGTATAAGGGCGCGTCACCTTAGTGTCACTCGCACAGGCCGCTACCTACCTAGTACATTTAATTATATTTGTAGTCCTGTGTCCTCAGAAACGCTAAACTTAAGATAGAAAATTATTCTAAATTAAAGAGCTAATTTAACCACATTTTGACCCTTTCGACTTTAATTAACTTTGGTAGCTCAATACAATAATTATTTTAATGACTGATAACCACCCCTTGCCTCCACCTACAACTGCTTCTGAGAGTCATCTAAAAATCTATGAATTATGTTAATTGTGAGAGCACAGCCTGCTGGAGGCTGACCAGCAGCACGGCCCACACGGCCCATACGGCCCACACGGCCCATCAGCTATTGGTTAAAGTAACTTATGTCCAGGCGAGCCTTTGCCAGTTTTTATGACGAAAAAACACGAACGCTTAGGGAAGTTAATTTTAACTGAAAGATTAAAATACATCTAAACGGTTAAAACCCAGTACTGAAACACACGGCACCTTAACATAATTAAAAAATCTGCTATAAAATTTTAATGTTCCAATTTTGTCTGCACCTGTCATAAAGCGCACACACTGGACTTAACCGGTTTTTATATTTTATTAAAACTGGCTTCACCTGCTCATACATACCCCCTCTACCCCCTCCCTTCCCCCTCTACCCCCTCCCTTCCCCCTCCTCCCTCCCCCTTGCAAACAAAAACGTGAGCAGTTCTTTCCGCTATACTTTTTATAGCTTATTCAATTTTTCTCCAGTGTCGCCTGTTTGTGTACAGTCACCGATAATATAACTATAGACTCAACTGGAGTTTCTTTGGTTCGAGATTTGCAGTCGAAAAGAACGTATAACAGGATTTTAAATAAAATGTGATCTATCCACCACTTATGAGCTTGCCACCACTGTAACAACCAACGATTCCAGAATCCAGTTACTCGAAGAACGGGACAGGGAGGTTGCTGATTTGCAAACAACTGTTGAGCTTCTTAAACGCGAGCTAAACGCCCAGGCTCAAGAGCACCTGCGTAACGAGATAGAAATCTCAGGCATTCATGAAAATAAAAATGAGAATCTCCATCATATTGTGCACGTGACAATGCAGAAAATAGGTGTCGAAGTCATAGACAGTGACGTAGACTGGGTCACTCGAGTTGGACCTCGCATCGTGTCGTCCCCAGAAAGCGAAGTAAGAGCCCCACGCCCGTTAGTAGTCCGCTTCATGCGTAGATCAAAACGCGACATTGTCCTGAAAGCATCTAAGTCAAGGAGAAATATTATGAGCAATGACCTCGATATTCAAGGGCCTGCACGCAGAGTCTACTTTAACGAGCGGCTGACAAGGGAAAATCGTATGTTATTTCGAGAAGCTAGAAACAGAGCCAAAATGCACGGGTATGCCTTCTGTTGGTGCAACCAGGGCGCCGTCTACGTGCGCCAGCGCGAGGGGCACTCTGCCAAGCACGTGCTATCTCTTGGAAATCTTGATAACATCTTCGGCCCTCTTCGTGAAACTGATGCTACTAAGAAGTGATACTGTTTGTTGCATAAAACTTGTTAGTATGTCACGGTTGCTCACAATGCTTAAATCAGTGTGGCATCTTTGTGTAGTGTATGTTAATTATTATGTTTTAGGTCGAAACCTTTTGGCAGTTAACCCGAGTATCCAAGTACACTTATTCTTATTGGCTTTATCTATGGCCCCCGAACCTGAGGTTCGTCGGATCCTTTCCAAACCATTATTTATATCACTCTTAATTTTGTTGATTTCATATCTAAGTTTATTAGGACAAAGTGTGCATTATTCTCATACTGTTATGAACGTTGACTACTTTATAAAACATGGTGAGTGTTGTGGCATTTATGCAACTGTTTCGTTAGACTTTTGGCATTTTAATTTTGTCTGTAAACAATGGATTTAGATGACATTACTTCTGAGTTAGAATCATTAGATATAAATTGCCACCCACTCTCTGAACTTGAACAAGTTAGCAATATTCTCACACCTAACTATAACTTTTCAATACTCTCGATCAACATAAGAAGTATAAACAAAAACTTTGATTCCTTTCTGGTAACCCTGGCGCGGTTAGATACAAATTTTGATGCAATCGTCTTGACTGAATGTTGGCTAAATGATTCCTCTCACATACCAAATATACCTAACTACACAGCGCATCATACTCTAAAAACAATCAATCAAAATGGCGGGGTTGTTATCTACGTAAGGAATATTTGGACACACACTGTTACCGAACCTCCCCTTGATGACGCAAACTGTCTAATTGTCAACATACCTAATGTTATAACACTTATAGGTATTTATCGCTCGCCATCCTTTAGGGACACAGAAAACTTCCTTCTCACTCTTGATAAAATTCTCCATGACTTGCGAGCTGAATCAAACATAGTATTAGCAGGTGATATTAACATCAACATAATATCTTCGGTTGACTGCAACCAAAGCGTAGAATACCTTTGCCTCTTAGCTGAACATGGTTTATTGCCTGCTATTACCCTCCCAACCAGGAATAAAGCCTGTCTTGATCACATTTTTGTGAAAAGCAAGAAAATCGCAGTTGGTATTGTTTGTGAAACCGATCTAACCGATCACAGTCTGGCTTTACTTGGATTATCACTTTCAAAACATAAACCTAACTATACAACCAAATGGAAAATATCAAGAGACGTAGAATCCATCAAAGCTGAGCTTAAATTGGTAAACTGGGAGGAGGTTCTTGAAAGAAATGATGTCAACGAACAGGTTAGGATTTTTACAAATATTCTACATGGCATTATTGACAAACATACTCATAGGATACCTGTCAAGCGTAGCAACCGTATTCTAAAACCATGGATCACTCCTGGCTTAGTCCGTTGTATGCGCCATCGCGATCGTCTTCACTCTCGCTCTAAATGTAATCCTACCGACCTTGTACAGCAAACCATCTACACTCGCTATCGTAATTTCTGCAACGGCTTGCTTCGGAAACTAAAAAGAGAATTTGAAAATAAAGAACTAGAATCAAACAGAAATAATCCAAAGCAACTATGGAGAACCATTAAAAGTATTTGTCACCTAACGTCGTCCAAAAGAGAACCACTAGAGCTTCTTAGTGCACACGGTAACAGCGATTCTAAACAAGCACTCAATTCCTGCAATGCTTATTTCTCCACCGTTGGCCAAACGCTGGCGCTCAATATTTTAAACAACCTACAGACAACAGAGGCCGCCCTTGCTAGCGAGGTAATGACCCAAGACTACTCTCTTCCTAACTCTTTCTTTATGCACCCAACAGATTTGAAGGAAGTTGATAAGCTTATTGTTAATCTACACTCCAACAAGGCCCCCGGCATAGACGGAATAACTAACCTACTCTTAAAACAAATAAAAGATGCCCTAGTCGTGCCTTTGACCTTAATCTTTAACAATAGTCTTTATACCGGCATTTTCCCTGAAGCTTGGAGGGTTGCCTCTGTCGTCCCCATACACAAAGCTGGTCCTAGAGACATTCCGGATAACTACCGCCCAATCTCGCTTCTTGGTGTCTTTGCCAAGCTATTAGAAAAACTAGTTAATAAACGTTTAGTAAATTTTCTTGAGGCTCATAATATTCTGTCGGAAAGGCAATTTGGTTTCAGACAGGGTAAATCTACCGAAGGTGCTATGTCTCTTTTACTGTCTAAAGTAGTCTCTCACTTAGACCAAAATAAAAGCTGCGTGGGTGTGTTTTTGGACCTTGCCAAGGCCTTCGACACTGTTTCCGTTCCAATTCTGCTCAAAAAACTGGAAATGTGTGGAATAAGAGGAATTGCACTACACTGGTTTAAGAGCTACCTCACTGAACGGAAACAGTGTCTTAGCGTAAATTGAATTACTAGTACCTCTCAGCAAGTGGAGTTTGGTGTGCCTCAGGGCAGTATCCTGGGGCCTACACTCTTCATTTTGTACATAAATAGCATACACAACCTGAAACTCACAAACGCGGATATCGTATGCTATGCAGATGACACCGCGGTTGTCTTCCATGGCTCAGACTGGGATGATGCTGTATCACATGCGGAGCAGGGCATGAAACAAATTAATCTCTGGCTTTTGAGAAACCTTCTCACCCTTAACGCGCAAAAGACTAAATTCATCTGCTTTCACAAGACTCGGGCATCCTCGCCCTCTCAATCTCTTTCTGCCATCCGACTCCACACATGTAGCAGCATAGTGCCATCTGACTGTTGCTGCGAACTGATATGTAGAACTAACTCTATTCGATATTTGGGAGTTTTGGTAGATCAAAACCTTAATTTTAGAGAACACATAAATAGCATGTCGGCTAAAACACGCAAATTCATTAACGTCATGCGTCTACTCAGGAACTCTGCAAGCTGGAATACATTAAAATCTACTTACTTAGCCCTTTGCCAATCTGTATTAACTTACTGCATTACTAGCTGGGGCAGTGCTGCGAAAACCATACTTATCCAGTTGGAAAGAGCCCAAAGATCAGTGCTAAAAACAATGTTAAATAGGCCTTTCAGATACCCAACAACCAACGTCTATAGTGAATCCGGTGTTCTCACCATACGTCAACTTTTTATTCTCAAAACATCTCTTTCGGTTCACAGGACCATACTCAATAGTAATTGCTATCATGATATGTTAACCCATAGAGTATTTAAAATTCAAACTAAGTCTGTAAATACCTCATTTGCCAAACGCTTTAGTCCCTTCGTTTCGAATTTTCTATACAATAAAATAGTAAAATGTTGTGATATAAAGCATTGTTGTATTTTCAAAGCTAAACGGATATTAGTAAATTGGCTTGGATCTCTCACCTATGACTACACCGAAAATCTGCTAGTGTCAATTACATAAACCTACTGCACTTTAAAAGATGTAAATTTATTGTTATTATTTATAGTTAACACATACAATCTTATACTTTTATTGTCTCCCCTAAAACTAAAACAATCCTAACCGAGGTTATTCACCCCATTGTAATCGTATGGATACTCACGATACAGATTTTTTATCTAGTGTGGGTATCACAGGTAACTAGAACCTTATCCATCTCTCAGCAATTCAATACAATAATTTGTGAATACATTTATTTACTCAAGGAATCTTACAATTAAGCAATCATTTACAAAATGTACAAAAACACAAGAAGCGGTTGAGCTATCTGCAGACCGTTGCAAACGATCTAGAGATAGCTTAACTGATCTAGATCTAATTTCAAGTAACAGACGCAAGCGTCCCCAAGACGCGGTATTAATCTGTGCATTATGGTTTCACCTTTAACCTACCAAGATTTTGCAGCTGCCTGTATCGCCTGCCTACTTTTGAAAAACTTATAAGCCATGCCTTGGACTACTGTCATCTCTTAACCAGTGTTTAAATGTAATGTAAACAGTGATTCAAAATTAAAAATGTAAGTAGGTAGGTTATTAAATTTAAACTGTGAGTAGGTATGTTAATTCATGAGTATGTCGGCTAGTTTTAATAGTTGTAAAATAGTACACCTCTGTAAATTTGATATTGCTGCAAATAAACATTTTTTCATTTTTTTTTTTTTTTTTCATCCTTTGGCGTGAAGGATTTTTTTATCGAACATAGATAACTCTTTATTGTTCACCACACAGAAACATAATACAGGATTCATGAAGATTTTTGGCAAAACAATGGGCGACCTTATCGCTTACATAGTTGTGTTAAAAAGCCACTTTGAAATATATACTTTTTTACCAGATTTAACACATTGAGCGGAGTAATAAACTGCAATTACTCCGCTCAATGTGTTAAATCTGGTAAAAAAAGTATATATTTCAAAGTGGCTTTTTAACACAACTATGTAAGCGATAAGGTCGCCCATTGTTTTGCCAAAAATCTTCATGAATCCTGTATTATGTTTCTGTGTGGTGAACAATAAAGAGTTATATATCTATCTATCTATGTATTAATGACGTGCTACCTCTCAAATCTGTTAAATATCTGCATTTATGAAAATTCTAAGAAATGATATAAGATGATACGATGTAGTATGTACGCGTAGTTGATGTGAAATGTTAGCTTTCTTAATTCTATCAGTAACTCTCCTAAAACAATGGCGCGACAGGTTGAGAAACCGCTAAAAAATACTTACACATAAAACTAAATTGTGTAGTTGAGTAGTCTCTGTAGAGGCATCCATCCTACTGAGTGCGTGACAGAGGGAGTGCGGAGTACGGACGCATCCCGCGCATCGACTTCACGGAGCTCTACGAACACATTCAGGAAGTAGTCGCCGGATTATCATACATACGAGTACTAGCGCGGCACAAGGGACGTGCGGCGCCTCACAATCACACCTGTCAGAACACACATTACTCTTTCTCACAAGTCACAACTACACTGAATATATCACTCGTGTCAGCCACGATGCCCTTCTAAAGTCATATTTTCACAAAAAAATGTCTTATTCACTTAAAAACAGCAATTGTGCACTGTTTATTCTTTTTACTTGCATTTTAGAACAAACTCTATGGCCCACTTGACGATCATGATGTCTTTGGATGGAAAAAGTAAACAAAATTATTCCGAGAATGTAGCTTCAACAAGAGTTTTGTTCTCGCCAGTACCGGGGCCGAGGGATGCGTCTGTATGCCGACACAGACACAGATTGCTACACAAAACGGCTCGCAGCTGAATTGTTTAAATTCCAACGAAAAATAATAATTTAGAGAATGATTTGTTCGCTTTGGAAACGGACGAAATTTATTCGAAACGATAAAAATATCATCGAGCTGTAACCGGAACGGAACGGAACGGAACGCGTCACATATCAAAGTGACGGAGAATTTAGATTTATTGCCCTCAAGTGTGCCTTTATGGAGAAGAGGTCAACTGCCCTTTTCCCTTTTATTAAAAGTAATGTGAACCATCTACGTTATGCACAAATCATTCTGAAATGTTACGGGAATTTACTATTACATAAATTAAAGTTGACTTGACTTGAAAAATATTCAAGCTGCATCATTGGATAAATTTTATATCTATTTAACATATTTAAATGAAAAAAAAAACATATCGTGATTATAAGCGTCGTAACTCATGATTCTTATATTACAAAAACAAAAATATATGAATTGCATTGAACTACAATTAATGTAGCCTACCAATTTTAACTTTTATATTTTTTATCTACTAGCTGTGCCCACGACTTCGTCCGCGTGGATTAGTGTTTTCGAATAACATAATGAATTAGCAACGGTTACGATGAGTAGTATTCGCCTGTGTATTCCCAGCTCACTGTATCCCGCCGCGCACCGGCTACCAACCCACCCTATTTGTTCGGCAATCACAATCATAAAAAATCAATAAAGTGTTATACGTTCAAACAATAGTTATTTGTTATACAAGAGTGCAAAGCTGCTTTTTAACCGCGTGCTCAATTTTGATGACTGAGCAAGCGCAGGATTCTAAAGTTTAACCAAAAATCTTTGCACTCGAGTGCAACACGTAACTTTTCATCCCACCTCAGCGAGGAAATGACTAATGCAAAAAAGAACATGGCGCGACTAAAAGTAACACACCAAGAAGGTTCCGAGTATGAGTTATTAACAAATTTAAAAAGGTTGTATGATAAATTCGGCACCATGCAGGTAAATAGGTTTAATGGTGTTTTGAATTCACAAATACACCAAGAAGGTTACGAGTGCGAGTTTTTAACAAAATAAAAAAGGTTGTATGATAAGTTCGGCACCATGGAGGTAGAAGTAAATAGGTTGTGTATTCAGAAACTTATTGAACACGATATTCTAAATTCAAATTTACTTTATCCTCTAGCGGATAAAAACGGCTTTTCCAGTCAGAAATTAAACAGCAAAAACACACTTTCAGAGCTGGTGGGATGAAAAATCATTTTCCAGCATTCGAATGACCTTAGTTTCCTGTCCAACATTTATTATTTGTGATATTTTATTCGTAAAAACAATATCAATGTAAATAACACCGTGAACGCTACATCCGTATTTCACAGCTTAATGTTAGCGATCGCTGCACCCACGCTGTATCTACTTGCTGAGGGGAACTGTAGACCTACCACAAGCTCTGGCTGGCTCTGACTCTGGTTTTGAGTCGGTGTGAGTGCTCTCACCAATGTATTATACTGAGTGTTTGATATTTCGACTAGGATTTATTTAGACAGCACTCACACAGACTCGAAACCAGAGCCAGAGCCAGACAGAGCTAGTGGTAGGCCTACTGAACATCATCAATATTGTCATGATATTATGTACTATAATGTGGACCCACATAGCCACGTAGGTATTGCTGTCGTTTACCATTCATCTCTATTTGTAACTCTAGTTATGAGATGTTACTTCAACCGATTTCGTTTTTAATAATAAAATCTCTAATAAATTAATGTAAGCCAAGCTACGACAAATTAAGAAGAAAGTGAAAACATTTTAAAAACATTCCGGCACAAATAAACAAGTTATTAATTTCAAAAACAGAAGGCATTGTGCTTTCATTTTTAAATGTTTTTAAAACTTTACCAAAATAAAATGAGGTTCCAGAATAACTTACATAAGTGGTGTGCGGTGCATGCACATTCCTTGGGTTAGACTCATACCGAAGAGGAATTCCTTTTTTACCGCTCAAGATAAAAATGTGTTTGTTTTTGAAAGCACGCATCTGAGCGGTTTGTAACAAGCGGCTCCCTTGTAAAAGGGTTGCTGCAATTTGTAAAGTGGGCTTATTGTAATGTCGTAGGGCGGAGTGTGGCCATAACTGCTAATCTGACGCATTTGTCATCGGAGGCGACGCGGGGCAAGGGACGGAGAGCGGGGGACGTGCAACACGCACGAAACGGAGACGGTATCCTTTTGATGCTATTTCAAAACTTACTAGTTCTAGTGAGTGGTTAATAACATTTTGTTCCTCTCAAAAGTGCGGTACCTCACACAATAAACTTATAATAATAATGGGCATGCATCGTGGCGGCTAACAAGAGCTAAAAGCTAGAGTCAGGTTCCAAAAATCTAATTGAAAAAGCTAATTTCAAGGTAGAGTTCGTATGCAGCGGATAATGAGTGGTCTGCGAGCGCGGCGTGACGTCACGTGCGAGGCGCCCTCTGCCGGACTCTTTGTGTTTCATTTAGTTTCCCGCCGGCCTCATGTCACACTAATTCACGGCTTTTGCACGATTTCCTGCAACGCCAACTGTAATAAACAATTTTGTTCTGGCAGCGGTATCATAAAGTCTGCTACGAATTTAGGCATCTACCTACTTGTGCTTTGTGACATAGTTAGTTCATTTTCCTTATTTATTTTGTGATGGAACACCATTTTATTGTATAGGGATAGCGAGAGTTATACTTCTCAGAATGACTTATCGTTGATTTGCCTCAGAGGGAATCCAGGAGAGCTGGTAATAGTTTTGTTAGTTATCAGCGTCAGGACCTAAGTCTATTTCACAAGTTACGTACGTTCTATGTAATGAAAGACGAGAACTGTGTGAAAGTAATTTTTATGGGACTCATAAAATAATATTTAAAAAAAATTGCGAGTTATGCGGTAACAAACCAAACCAAACAAAAAATATAGCCAATTTCAGAACCTCCTTCTTTTTTTTAAGTTGTTCGTTTTAAAAAGAGGAAAGTAGTCAACATGTGACGTGGTGCACCATAGAACTGGCGAGAGCGTGCGAGCCAGTAGTTGTAATGCAGGGCGCGTGCCCGCTCGGGGGAGGATTACGCGCCGGGACTCGACTCAAATGAAACTGGCGATTCCACATTCAATTTCAGCATTTTTTCTGTCACTCACTTACTATAACGCGTTAAAGGATATAATAGAATTGAATATACGGTGGGAAATATAATGTATTTTTTTCGAGAACTGTTACTACCATCCAGCAGGCCTACCACAAGCTCTATCTGGCTCCGGTTTTGAGTCTGTGTGAGTATTGACTAAATAAATCTTACGTCGAAACGTCAAACAGAGTATAATACACTGGTGAGCACTCACACAGACTCAAAACCATAGCCAGAGTCAGAGCCAAACAGAGCTTGTGGTAGGCCTTCTGACCTAGTGTAGAAGAGCGACCAAAAAATTAACGGTTAGCTTAATTTTTTCGTATGATCCTTCTTATCCAGTGAACCTTGAGTTTGGCATTTACCAATCAAAAAGATACTTTAGATTGCTATTTCGGGCACATTGATCAACATAATTCCACACAAATACATCGTGATTTTCAGCTTTACAAAATATTGTCGGGTTTCGTGTTTGTTGCGTCGGCAAGCGCGCTCATTACCGACCAGAGGCTCATAAGCATTATTTACTTACTCAATTACGGCCCCTTTACAATAAGGCAGTTACTTACCTTCAGGTTGCGATCAATAAGCTGTCTTTGCATCAGGAAATCATTGTTCAGCTTCCGGTTGAGTATTATCTGTTGGTTAATTTATTGAAGCCTCAGAGTGAAGTAAGCTTTGTAAGAAGTTATTTAAAGTATGGTGAATTTAAAAATATAAAACTTTTACGTTACTGACTGACTGACTGACAATCAACGCACAGCCTTAGCCGTAAGACCTAGAGGCATGAAATTTGGAGGGTATGTTCCTTGTATAGCATAGGGGTGAACTAAGGAAATTGGAAAATTATTTCCCTAAGCGGGGAAACAGAGGAAAAACTTTTAAAACAAAAATCAACAGGGAGTAACAGCAACAGGGCGAGCGAAGCCGCGGGCGGCCGCTATCATAAACTCGCTTTTTCCTTTCCCAGCAAGTGGAGTAATATTTAACTCTTGTCGCTTCCTTTTGCATCAGCTTTACGGTATCATAGTAAACAGCGAGGCTAATTCCACTGTATCGCGTAATCTAAGCACACTCCGATACGACGTGCTACATAAAGTGTGTACTTTATTGAAAAGCTGCCAGCAGAGGGCAGCACTCGCTAATGAACGAATTCAAAAGTTAATTAAAAACCCGGAACCCGAGGTCGAAGATACCACCATACTAACTAGCATGTACTCTGTGTAGATACTGTGACGGCTGTGGATCCCACACACACACAAACACACAGTGTGTTAGTGCACAGCACACCACAATAGCACTGTGTCAGAGGCACCTTTATGCAGGCACTTAATAAAAGGAAGAGCTACCTAGGTGTCCTAGGACAAGTGACTACAGCATTGCCTTTTCATGAAAAGGCAGCCGTCATTTGTCGTTCGTAAAATAGTGTCCGTATAAAAAAGTATGATGTGAATCTGGCATAGTAAACCATGCGAAAGTAATTCACCAGAGCGCGTAGAATGTAACGAAAGCGAGAATATCAATGATGCCTGTGACTGAATGTCCTCGTGTTATTTTCTAACTGCAGAGCAGCATCGTTTGTTATATTTTATTTTGTTCTTTTATCAATAGTTAGTACATTTTTATATTATAATTATAAGCAGATTATAGTCCTCTTTAAGGCTTATAAGTTCAGACTATAATTCAGTGTTTTTATAGACAGATATATTTAGAAGGGCTTGGTCTAAAGGAACAAAATAATGCAGTCACAATATAACGGTGAGCGTTAGTCAGGAGAGTTGAAACGTGCATGAGGCTTGAGTCAAGCCACAGTACAAGTTTGCAGCGACGCTACTTTAGTTGAGTTGTCGCTTTTACTTACACATTCGTACTTCCAGCTTATCCGGCAAACTAACTCGCTTACCACTGCACCAGTCGAAACAATCCACCGCATTTACAACTCTGTGCCACTCGGATTAAGGTGGACTTCACATCGCTGTTACAGTTTGTCGAAAAGACGGTGTATAATGTATGGTTTGCGAGCAGTTTACGACCGCGGGCGAAGCTCCGGGGCCGCTATCGTCAACACTTAGCATATTTCAGCGATAAACGCTGAGATATCCGATTGTACATCGAAACCAACCTTATTACCTTCCGCATAGAGTCTCAGTTATAACCGACTGCGTGACCAAATCCAATGCTTGACCGAAAACAGAGCTAATGTACACCAAGAAACATGGTGACGTTTATTCTGACCGGAACTTAGCGGCGGAAGTTGGGAATACAATATGGGAAGCCGCGGCCGCTACTTGCGATCAACACATTACTATGAACATTATATATCATACCACTTTATAGGACATTCTACAATGTAGAATATTGTTAATATCATGGTATAGCATCATACAAAGTTGCACTATTGATATTCCTATACCTACGTGGTATAGATGCTGACCTAATGCGTCGTGGTGCCCTGTTTGCACCACGTTAAATCTCACGGTTGCTTTTTAAATCTAGCTTCTGCTTCTTTCTCCTTCATTAAGCGTACAGGCTCGCACCACAATACCTATAAGTTCCGAGAAGTAACGAAGCATGTCAGTTGTCCTACTGCAAGCGGCTACACTGCTTCAATCTAGGGTTGTCAATGTTGTGATATTGTTGCACGGACAGAGTAATCAGCGCTGTGTGCGGAACTAATTGCCAGCCCTACGACTTAGCACTATTATTTACTGTGGCTTTAAGACTGACGACATAGAAGTGAACTTCCATCATAGCATAAAACTGGTGCTTGGACGTTTGTGCGTCAAAGCTTTTTAATGCATTTTGCAGTCATCATAATTATCTTCCAGTCTATATCCTTCATGCAGGGCCAACCAAGATGCAGTCATCTATTGGTTAATAATGTGGTGTTTATTTTAGATGGTTGATCGCAATCTTATCTGTCAATAATTTAACGAAATGTTTTTGAATAATTACAGTATCAAATCCATTTATTCTGCTTGCGTTTTTTTTTGGGTATTATTTTAGGTCGCACGATTGGCTCTTTGATGTTTTAAGGCTGGGGTGTATGTGGAAAAGTAGTAATGCATAATGAAGTTGTAAATTTAGTGTTTCGGTTCTATGTGCTTGGCATTAGATGTGTGACACAGTAAATCATAGCATGTTGTAGTTGTGCGGATTGATTCATTGGACACAGTGCAGCGCCGCCTGTGTTGGTAGTTATATACTGCGGGACCAATCACGGACTACATTAACATCACAGTGAGTGGAGTCAGTGCCATCCTATCACCTACTGTATTGTAGCTATACACAGAGTACTTATTAACTGGGTCAGTAGGCTGCGGCCGTGACTCATTCTTGAAAATCACACGATTGGCAACCTGCCCGCCGACATCTCTATTATAACGGAGGTAATATTTAAGGTACACCTCATACAATGCTCAAAACATTCAATAAAAATGTGTAGTCGTGTAGCCTTTCTATCGAATGTTTTCGGAACAATCACTTCAGTAAAACACTTTGTAAAGCCTAAAGTAGCTTAATATACAGAGTAATAGCACACAGTTTAATTCCGCCCCATTGAACCCACACGGGGCATAGTCCACACAAATCACTAGTATAAAGATATCACCAAACTTGGCAAGCGACAATCAGCTTTATTGCTATAGTAACAAAGTTGTGGGTACTTAAACAGTTGATGAAAAATGTTTAAATGCTGTGTAATCTCTATCCGGCGATAACAAAAAGGCTTTAAGCGATTCCGAGGAAGATATCGCGCTTAATGTGTTTATTAGAAACTTTTATTTAGCAGCCTTTAAAGAAGTTGCTTTTGCAAGTCACCTTTTATTTATTAACACTTCATTTGCTATTTGGAAAACACGAGAATTTTACTATCGGACAGAAATTTGCTGCAAATGGATTTATTTTAATAAACTAAGAATTTGTCTAAATTATGGAGCTCTTTTTAGTCATCTAGCGGTAACCTAAAGATTGTTATAATCTGTACTTCGGAGCCACAAACAGACAAATCATATTAACAAATACATAGAGTGGCATGAAGTGGCACGCAGGTGCAGTTGCAAGTGAGTTAGTAGTAGCGCGGTAGTTAAGACGGCGGTACATCATGTACGTCGTACATTGCGCGCTCCGTACATTGCGCGCTCCGTACATTGCGCGCTCCGTACATTGCGCGCTCCGTACATTGCGCGCTCCGTACATTGCGCGCTCCGTACATTGCGCGCTCCGTACATTGCGCGCTCCGTACATTACTCACGTACACGCTCTACAACACACAACTACGTACCTCTACTACTCTACTCACGGTATTTATAACTTTTGGAACACTATGTTATTTAGTAAAAATAACGTTAACTGCCTGTAAAATTATCATTTTAAGTGGTGCTATAGGTTGTAAGGAAAAAAGAACAAGTTTTTACGATATGCCGGTATCCTCATGACGTTTTCCTTCACCGTTCGATAGTACTGTCATAGTGCACACACATTTTTGAACAGTGAAACTCATTGGTGCACGATTTGATTTGAACCCACGACCTTAGGTTTAAAAGGCGGGTCGCTATCACTAAACCACCATTGCTCTCATTGTACACACTAAAACACATGAACGAAATTATTCTGTAAGCACGGCCCTCGTTAATTAGAAACAATGCGAGTGAACCCGCGTGCGTCATCTAATTAAATTAAGCTCAAATAATTGAACAACCAAAATTAGATCTGAATCCACTCAAACGTTGGGAACTAAATTGTGTATTAGGCGATCTCCTTTTATCTTTATTTAAAAATTAAAACCCAGTTCTTTAATACAAAGAAAAAGATTTTTTTGCAAAATAAATTGCCCGGAGGCGATATTGTAAGCCGAATTATGAGGGGGAACATAATAATTATTATCGTGTTAAGTTAGATGTCTTTAAAATGAAGACCGACCGTTTGGGTAAAGCTATGGGTAGTTGAGGCAGCGGTCAACGACCCCTGCTCTGCGGTCGACGAGGATCTCCATCGAACCAACACTTTTTGTTCGCGTCCGCTCAGGAAGGACGCACAACAGATCGAAGGGACGCTGATAAATGGTTTTCGGTTTAGAACACTGGTGTGATGCTGCTTAGGAAATAAGGCAGAATAGGCGGAGGTATCATAGTTACATAATATTATCGTAGGTACATCACAGTGCACGAACATAAATAACGAATGGCTGTAAGAGGAGCTCGTATTTTGGAATTCTGCTTCCTCAACAAACAAAAGTCTCAGCAGACAAAATATAACCAAATCGAAACAACATTCCCGAACTTCGACGAAATTATATTTTCGGGGCAAAATGATTTCGCAAAAGAAGCTTAATATCCCAAAGCTTTTGTTATGTCATTATTAAGGGCAATGTTTTCGTATACGCCTATAAAAACGAGGAGTTATTTGTATGTTAGGACCGGCGCGTAATGCATTGCCGAGTAGGTGGGTATATGATTATAGCGCGCGGTGGCTAGCGTGCGATGTATCAGTAACGCGCTAATGTCTCGCCCTATTTCGGGGGAAGTGGCCGAGCCGCAGAGTTTTCCGTCGATTTACATACTCGTAGCATTACCTACCGCGCCACGCCCGCGCCACGCCCGCGCCACGCCCGCGCCACGCCCGCGCTGGAGGCGGTGGGACCGACGGGACTACGTCACTATACCTACCTATACCAACCGGTAATGGTGGAAAATATTGCACCAAAAAGTTATGGTGAATAACCTGAAAATCATAAGTATAGGGTTTACTAGCAATAACTTGAATGAGCAACAAAATTATTCATAAAACGGCAAAATTTAAATAAAGACTAGCTACAGACTAGAACAAACCACTAGGCCTTTTTTTTACGCGGAGGATATCATCTTCATGCTTACCATGATGATGATGTCCTCTGCGACATATCCTTCAATTCAGCTACGAATGACTACGAAGTTGAATTACTTTTCAAACTCGGGATATAATAGTACATTGTTACCTGAGTGTTGAAAGTCACGTTTTTTGAGTCCCGAGACGGGTTTGGCGCCAGAGCGTTAGCGAGGGCGCCAATGGAGCTTGAGGGACTTAAAAGACTTTCACCCGAGGTAAACACTGTGCTTTTCATTACGAATACAAGGAAAGTAAAAATAAAAACATGAAAGAAAAATTTGTGAAAATGATGATTGAATTGCCGCCTTCCCGGTTTTTTTTTTCTTTTTCTCTGGCGGGCCTTCGGCTTCGGCTCGCCAGCATTATTCAGCCATTATTTTCATTCTCATAATTTAAAAAATGGTAAATGTCAAATCTATGTTATTTTAAATAAATAGTTGAAGCTATATATTAATCAAGTAATTTAGAAGATATATTATTTATTTAATACTATCTTTATGTTATTTAAATTTAAATTTTACATTGCGCTATCTTATTAGACTTTTTAAACTTCTTACTGTTGTAATGGGTTTCCAACCTACTTGCTGAATAAAAAGTTGGAATTTGGTTCAACGACCTCCTTGCTCAGTTAGAAAGACTTTAGAAAGTTGGAACATGGTTGAATAAAATCGAACTTGTTTTTTTTTATAATTTGACAGCTGTCAGTAGAAAGCGATTCTCCCTAGGGCTGAAAGTTTTACTTTCAATTAGGCCCCTCAGGCAACTTCAGACCTACTTTCAGAGTATGAGTAATGAAAAATTATGTTAGTAGCAAAGTTAATAGCGGCGCTTGTGGCAAGTGCCTGTCCACTCTCTTGTCCCGCATCACGGCTGGCCATGGACCCCAGCACCACTAGGGATGACGGAGATGCACAGACAGATAACTAGCTATTCAATAGATCCTGGAAAGCATTGCCATAGCTTGCCAATGCAGGCTTTGGTTCAATATGGGGATCATCCAAAAGCTATACTCTACAGATTTTAGTAGATGTACCTAGCCCCCTTTCTAGGGTTAGCCCACATTCGTAGTTTACCAGGGTGTGGCCGCCGCGACTACAACTTCTTGGAGCCATTATAGAAGAGTTGTAGAAGTAAAAGTACGGAACACTACTGCACCCCAGCTACATATCTCTTTTCCAATAAGAAACTACCTTTCCTACTTTAATGTGCATTTCTTAGGCCTCTTTCCTTTTTTAAATGTTCTATGTGCATTATGATGGTGCTTTAGGAGCTTTTCAAATAATATTGAGTTCCTATCAACCTGATTAAGATACGGCACAATAGTCATTATCCAGAAAAAGTTACTTGCGAAAGTTAGCACACAGTTTAAAGTCTGACAAATGAACTATTTAAAAACCTAGTTAAACTTTTTGCGGCACTAACTCGTAAATTCCTGCTAAATGTAGCATGCGCCGAGTATTTTAATTTAAAAATGGAATGAACACGAAAAACAAAACGAGTTGCTCGTTACTGCCAACCTGCCGATACCAACACATTGTCAGCACGCCACGCTGCCAACTTATTGACACAAATTATTATGTTTACCCTGTTTCCCGTACAAGCAGCTCTTAGAATGGGAATATATAGTAAGGGCGCTTGTACACGCTAAGAAAAAACGCCGGGCCTACCCAAGAATTCGTGTCCTTACAAGAAAATTACTGTGTACACTGCTCGCAGCGGTGCACGAAAAAAGTCTTATCTGCGCAAGACAAGAATTTTGTCTTTTCCACACACGAAAACGCAACAACGTTCGCCGCGTCGTGTCTTGCGCAGATAAGATTTTTTTCGTGCACCGCTGCGAGCAGTGTACACAGTTATTTTCTTGTTACGACACGAATTCTTGGGTAGACCCGGCGTTTTTTCTTAGCGTGTACAAGCGCCCTTAAGGCACTCTCGGCATGTTGTAAGGATAGTGATACACTCGCGCTCTATGTAACGTGTGTACAGCACACTACAGGTGTTACCGGCAGGACGGTGAAATACCAATGTTACTGGAATTCAATAACCTAATACTGCTGAAACTTTCAGGTACTACGGATGCACTTTCTTGTTGAAAGATATGAAAATACTGTTCAAGTTTAATAATTATTACGATTATTATTCAACAATAGACTCCAAAATCGAAAAGCGTTCTCTCTCCCCTCAAGCCATCTAAATACGGTCAACACACGCCACTTTAGTGTATGTATTCATCCTATTTTATCTTCTATTCTATTGTATGTCGATCAGTGAAACGCTGTCAAATATGACAGCGATAATTGACAGCGTTTCACTGATCGCCATCGCCATCGCCTAGAATGTGCGCAGGCCTTAAGCGTTTTTTTAACGGCTGCTGGTTTGTGATCCTTTCAATTAAAATAAAATCTCCATTTTTATGGGACAACTATGTACTTAATTGATTTTTAAACAACGTTATTTGGTTCCAAGCGTAACAATCATTGTCTAGCTTTCAAAGCTTAAAAAACGTTGCATGATGTATTTGCTTACTTTTTTCTTAAGTAAATACCTACAGGAAAGCTGTGGCTGTACGAAAGCTTAAGTACAGTAAACCGCCGTTAGCATGGCACACGTGATGTATCGCGCGTAACTTTCGGCCGGGATGTGGCGGTGAGTGTAACGCGACTAGTTGCGGCTACATTCTAAGCGGAGGTGCACCTTACCCGCCTTTGCACATGCACTCGGTCATCTTACTACAATACGATCATTGTTAACATGACAATGTGTCTTACCATGCGATCATGTGACATGGTTGCACGAGTATGCATGATGTCTTGAAAAATATTGTATACTTCGATACACTTAAGTTATGTATATTACACAGCGCACAGGGATAACTAGGGGACTGGAGTAAATCATGTGTTTTGAAATGAACTACGGTTATGCAATGCATATTTCGTATCGTACGTATTGTTCTTTTTTATGGAAAATTCGTCCAAAAACATGACACTTTATAGTCAATATAATATAATATCATTTATAATACACAACGTGGCAAATATTTCGAATGTTACTTGTGTCATTTTTATTATGTAAATGTAGTTTAGTTGTGAGAGTGTGCATGTGTGTGGGCGCCGAGGAAGTGTGTGTGGCGTGGCGACGCTAATGTGACGTCACACCACGCTAACAAGGCGCGGCGCGACTGATGGATCACATCTATGTACTTACTAAGTGGCTCCACGCTTGCTATATTATCTACCTTACTTATAACGTACTGGAAATAAACTATTCTGTACTTACGTTCGAAATATTATTTTTATCCTTTTAAGGTTACACTGCTGAAATTCGCGGCAGGGTGTGCGGACTTTTCGCTGAAACTGATCGAATCTGAAGGAATGTCACAGCAACAAACATTATCGAAATAACTGCTAACGGCTTATTCATAATGCCGGACATTCGTGTCTACTAATAGAGATAACTTATTGGTCTGTTAAGCTATGATTGTGCGTGGTATGACTAATAAAATGTCACTTTTGGAACTATCATGGTTTTAAACACAATTTTTATGTAGGGATATTAACAATGATTTAATTTTGTGAGTTTTGACTCTTGATTGTCGAAATCACCTGCGAGTTGTGTAGCCCAAATGAATGATTTATTGTTCAATACTCCCAAACTTCACTCACGGTAAACATCCAGTCGTTCATAAAAAAAAGCGATTTGATTCAATCGCCGCCATTACATTTGGCTATTTCCTTTTACGATGCTGCATCTCCATTACGACGTGGAGTAGATCCAACCCTTCTGGAACAGCTCACGGCCATGCCTCGTCCCGCTCGGACGGCGTGAATGCCAAGAGCAGCCGCGCGCGCGCGCCAAGCGGCCATTGTGGGGATCCGGCCGGCTCGTTAGGCACCTCATAAAAACGTAATTTGCATACAAAACGACCGATACAGCCGACGGCGAATGTGTTGCGTGGGGCCACTATAACTCTCGGCTACCCGCTACCCGCTACCCGCTACCCGCTACCCGCTCTCCGCTTGTCGCTTGTCGCGCGGCCGGCCTTCGCTCGCCCGCAATGCATTCAATTATAGCTAATTGCTGATGATTCGGCCGTGTTTAATTAAAGCTAATAGCTTATTGCATCGGTATTATTCCGCGATTCAATTAAAACTTTTAAATTAGGAGGATAAATCCAGAATTCTCTCGGCACGATGAGTTACGTTCGATCGGAGACCGAATTACAAGTAGGTAATCTATCGGCGCCTCTGCGGGAGCCGTCTGCGGCACCACCGCCTCGCGTCGCGGCGCCGCCGTGCGGTGCGGCGCGGCGCGTTGCGGCGCGGGTTGTTGCGGAGCGGAAGTGCGAACAAAGAGAGAGAAATGGCCGAGGTTCCGTTTCGACAAACTTTTACAAATCGCATCTAAAATTTGAAACAAAAGAATTCTCGAAATATTAAAAGTTGTGGAGAGTTTGCGTTGGCGAGAGTTCAATTTCAGCGATACGTAAGGGAAGGGAACTCACTCGTAAACTTTTTATTTGACAAAGGCGTGACGCAAGGGTGCCCCCAGGGAGGAGGTGAAAACGAAGGGGGGGGGGGAGCGAATGGACCTTCTGAAAGAACGTCAGTTAAAATGAAGATCAAAAGATTCGCGTTTGGGTCAGAGCGAGCCGCGATAACCGGTCGGCGCGTCGGCGGTACAGCGTCGGCTCATGCCGCCGAACGTCACGGATCCCACCTATTACAGAAGAGCGGATCGAGTATCCCGGCGGGTGCGGGTGCGGGTGCGGTGCGGGGGAAGACGAACGGGGAAGTGTACGTTTCAGCCTACTTATGTAAATTGGAAATTTGGAGAACATCGGAACAAGTCAAAGTATAGCGCGTCGAACGTAAACATAATGCGTGTTTTATTCAAGACTCAAATCTATAAGAATGTCTTTACTGACGAAACGAAAACACTAAGTAGATATAATTTGCGAATGTAGTTTGCATTTGTGTGGTGAACACGACGAAATATGTTTGCTCTGTCTGGGTATTAAACTGTATTATTATATAAAAAAATGCAAGTATTATCTGGTTCACATCGTACCAAATCTGCTTAGTTTGGGGCTAGCTAGTGTTGTGTGGATTGTCCACAATATTTATTCCGTCAGATATTGGTCCCAATAACTAGAATAGCTACGAGCATTCGTGATACTATCAATGAGTATCATCCAACAAAAGAGCAGAGCATTCGAGCCCAGAACGGCATTATGGATTGCCCAACAGCCGTATAAATGAGGCGAACAATCGAAAAACTTCAAGTTTTGGTAACTCTTCCAAATAGACGGCGGCGCGGCGCTTATGAACTAAACTTTCTAAATTGATATTGTTGCGATTACTTCTTTGTAGGCTAATGCTTATTAGCGAAGGGTTCCGGATTTGTTTAATGGAGTTTAGGGTTCAGTACACATCGGGATGAGCCTTCACTGCGGCGTGAGGTGCCTTTATACGGTCCCGGGGCCGAGCCGGGACTCACTGGGACTCGAGCACCGTATAGATGTTCTAGGCCGTTCTATCAAAGGTGAGCATTACGTATTAGATTTATTTAAAAAAACAACTGATTCCTAAACACCCTTAGCCTTATAAAATGAAATATCACTGGCAAATAATATAATATAAATACCGACAAGGCAAAACAATACTTGGAGTTTATTTAAACATTAATTGTTATCATAAAGTTGGTTAGATTAGCAGAAGTCTGTTGGCTTGCCAAATAAACTGTGGGTCGACCCCCCCCCCCCCTCGCACCCCCTCCAGCGAGTACCCCGCGCCGCGCCGGAGGGGTTGTAAAGGGATGTTTATCCTCAAGTTGCTGTGAGCAAATAACGGAAGTTTTCTGAAGAAACGCGTTCAAACAAGCGATATCATTTTGAAGTAGGCGCTGTGTTTCTTTCCCAGAACAGCGAAGATCTATTTTCACGTCCTTCGCTTTACTGTGTACAGGCGACTGCACTAGGATGTATACAGTTTGTTTAATTGAGTTATTAGTTAGGGTCACAGAAATGTAATGGTCATTTGTTTATAGGGTAAATATAAAAAAATAATTGAGCTTAGCAAATGATTCGATGATTGTGTTACTGCCCTGTTGTTAATCATTGCAGAGTTGTGACACACCCACCCACACACTACACACACACACCCTCATTAATGTGTGTAAGTATACATTCTGGTGCTGACTGTACCTATTTTGGTAAAGGATAGACGGAGGCAGATTTCCGGCAATCCGAGGTAGCTTCCCTAATTAAATAGTTTCTGAAGCTCTTCCGACAATTTCTGTCAGTACTGGAGTTGATATTATCGAAACTTGGACTATATTTTACTATGGACTTTTTTTTTTTTTTTCTAACCTATCTCGTCCCACTGCTGGGCAAAGGTGAACTTATGGACTTTTACTATAATTTATTTTCAGCCTCTATATCAAATGTATTGAAATGTAGATTTGTGTATGCGTAGAGCTGGGCACCCATGCAACGTGCAGAGGGTGCTTCGCGGGTGCCTCACGCGTGCCTCACGCGTGCCTCGCGGCGTGGGATAGCGGAGGTGTACAGATATTAAATTTGAGCACTCTCGGGGCCGCTTGACCCAAATACCGCACTACGGTACACCCAACCTTATTATTGGACGAGACTTTTGGTCGCACTATCTACCTAGGTACATTATCAGTCGTGAACATACCCATTATGTTCTTGGCTCTAGCGTCACTGTACATTTTTACATGGACAATAGTCAATGTTTTTTAGGGTTCCGTAGCCAAATGGCAAAAACGGAACCCTTATAGATTCGTCATGTCTGTCTGTGTGTCTGGCTGTCTGTCCGTCCGTATGTGACAACCATTTTTCTCCAAAACTATAAGAGATAGACTGATGAAACTTGGCGAGTAGATGTATTCTGTGAACCGCATTAATATTTTTACACAAAAATAGAAAGAAAACAAAAAATTTAGGGGTTCCCCATACTTGAAACTGAAACTCAAAAATTTTTTTTTCGACGAACTACAAGAACTTTAATATTATGTTACTTGTTGCAACGGAACCCTTCATGGGCGAGTCCGACTCGCATTTGGTCGCTTTTTTTTAAGTGACTTATACGTTCCACAAGAAGATGATAACAATTAACCAAAATCTCTCTATCAGTAAACATACAATTTGAAATGCAATTAACAATGACAACACTATAGTTTGCGACCGCAAGTCGCGTCTGACGTCTTGAAAGTAAGCTTGCTAAGTGCCGAGATATTTAGTGATGGCGCCGCGCGCGTTAGCGGCTCAGCGCCATGTCCTCGCACTACTTGTACTCATCACTATACTATTATCTCCGCCGCATGGAGCCTTATATCTCCGCCGCATGGAGCCTTATATCTCCGCCGCATGGAGCCTTATATCTCCGCCGCATGGAGCCTTATATCTCCGCCGCATGGAGCGTTATATCTCCGCTGAGCCTCACGACCGTCTTACGATCCCGCACTACTTATTGTTATCACTATCATCAGCCTGCACACTACTACTGGCCATCAGCCTTCCCGTTACGATTCTAGAAAGATCCTGAGTCATCAAGATCATAACAATGTTTAATTAAAAGCCTTTCCGTTAAATTCGAACATAATGATACAACAACGATAACCATGAGTCCAGCCTTGCGTATCTACTAGGCAGTCTGCGATGGCGATCACTTTCAGCGTAGGGTTTTCCATAAATCCGCACAAACTGCCGCAAACTTTGACCCTGCGATCTTTGACAGCGATACACTGATCGCCACAACACTTGATCTAGAGAGGCTCAAAGCTTCAATGAAGAAAAATAAATAAGCTTCTATTAAGTTTATATGTGGAAAATTCCCATAGTTGTTGTTCTCTCAAGCCAAAGTTTAATGAAAAGGATCCGGGAAGATCATTCACCTCATTGTCAATGTTTGGACGACTTTTCGGGTTTAGATGTTTTTCATTCAAGAAACGACCTTCGAAGTTTTTTCATGAATTGGAAATAACGTGAGTTTCTGCAGAATAATAAACTAAGTGTATTAAGCTCGTTTGGTTATTCTGCGTAAGATTTGCTACTTTTACATAGGGTAAGAATCTGTCCAGTTGCTCCAGAGGCGAACATATAGAGGTCACGTGTATTCTATGGGAAGGAACAAGTGTGGTGAAAGGATTGTGTGTTGTACGTGTAGTTCATGTAGTAGAAGTGGAAGATGTGTGTGATCGTATAACATGATGTCACAGTGTAGCTCGGGTGTCTGCGCCGAGCTTGATGTGTTGCACTGTGTCCATCCGTAAGGCGGCGCATACACGACACCGCTCACCGCAGCGACAACCGTGCAGTGCATAGCTTGCCTTGCCTAACGTATTCATAGCACTTCAAGCGAACTGAACGTAGAAAGTTTATCTTGTAAAAGTTTTATTGTAAAGAAGTAAAAGTTATATTACCGTCGTAGAATAAGCGCGCTTGTGCAAATCTATGTGCGCGGTACAAGGCGGCACGTCCCAAGGGACGGACTCGCTTATTCCACTAACTTCTTTCAAAGCTAGTTCTATGTGACTAGTAGCTCCCCCCGACCCCCTCTATATACTAAGCGGGTGGGTGGTACGTCGACAAGTTAAGAAACATCAGTGGGCGAGTTCGCGAGACTGTAATAACTGCTGACAAACACAAATTTCATTAAGTTACACACAAAGCAGAAACTTTTTAACTTTTAAAACGATGCAGGACCGATCCTGTTTACTCTCGTGACGTCACGGCGGCAAACTTTTAATTTTATTTCCATTATAACTTGCTTATGATTCCGGCGACAAGTTATCGAATAAATACAAAGTTGCGGAATTTACGGAACCGGAACTCTTGTTTGCTGCATTTAAATATTCATTAAAACTAGCATCGTGCCGGGAAGTTGTGTCAAGTTGTCATCGGAGGCCGCCGCATCGAGGTGGCGCCACTTGACATAACATCCATTAGCTACAAGTCGAGCAAACTCGATCTATTGTCGATGACTGCAGTAAGTAGTTCGCACGTCACCACGGATTTGTTTGATTAGCGCTCAGCGCACATCGCCCTTGTGACACACTCTTTCGTTCATTGAAAACATACTAGGTAGGTATTACATGTTGATAAAATATTAAAAGGTTTTTACTAGAGTTGGACCAATACTCAATACTCAATACATTTACCAAGGGACTCTACATATACTGCGGAACTGAATAAATATTTTTACACGGTCATTAAATCTGTGCGGATGTGCAAGCCATTCCACTTTCCCAAAACCCCTGATTCGGTATTCAATTTCCAGGAATAATAAAATATTAATAATAGCCGCGCCGCACCGCACGGCCGCCGCACCGCCGCCGCCGTGCGACGCGGCATGGTGCCAGCTGGCAACGTCGCCCGCTCACTGAAACCTGCCTTTTTGTGGCATCGCTCGAGCAATGCCGGTGCATTGTGCTATTGAGATATGCGATGCGATACACTACGGGCACCTTTCTTATTCACTCACAAAAATCTGGTGCTGTATTTCGCATATTTATTCAGGAACGGTTTAAGGCACGGAATCTCATACTCAACTAGACTCGTTATTGAGTGAGGGGGTGGGGGTGGAGAGGGGGGGGGGGGTTACTGACCTTTGATGAGATGCGCGGCCAGCACCAGCAGCACCGTGCACACGCGCAGGCGCCACGCGCACCCGCACATCCTGCGCACCCAACCCGGACCCAGGGGGGGGGGGGCACCAGCCCGGGGGGGGGGGGATGGAGACCCTGCAACACACACACACACGCGTTTACATCATCCCTTCATGACATCAAGGAAGTTAGAAACACGTTACAAGGAGTTTAAAGTTTTTCAATCAAACCAGTGAGAAAAAATACCCCAGTAGTTCGGTCAACGGAACCATTCAACTGACACACTGGGAACAAACGCATTTGACAATAACGTAATAATGGAGATCAAACAGAATAAAATTATTCTACAAGCAACAAAATCACTCACAAGTAACTGTAAAGTCTCGCCTTAATAATATTACTTAAATAAATTATGTCTTTACCTCCATTACTTATTACATTTGCGAAATACAGAGAGCTCTAATTAAAAGAACATAATAACAAGACAATCCTTAATTAGATCTCGTATTGAATCACAGAATTTAAGCTAGAAATACGAGATTAAATACTTACATCTATATTTATGGGTTAACGGAGCGGTCACCGTCATAAAACTGTTGTTAATTTTGTTCATGCCAAGTAATAAGCCGTTGTGCCGGCTGTCGCTACGAAGCGATTAGGATATTTTTTTAAATTAGATTCTAAAAAAACTAACAATCATCAAAAATAACGTAACTAAAAATAACTTTAATCCAACTCAATCGGTTGCACAAACTATTTAACAAACCTCAAATAATGTAAATCTTATTCAAAAGTTGATAAAGTCAGCTAATAATAAGAGTAGTAGCGAGACGCGCTCAAAGTTAATTATTATTCTGAGCACTAACTTTATAACTATGACGGACGGCAAATTCTCGTAAAAATTAAACTCAACTTCAACTTTGGCCCACAGCGAGTTTGAACTGACTTCGATCTGATAGCCCACGGGACACCCACTCACAACTTCTTTATTAAAATAACTTTGAGGAAAATAAACGATTCCTACAAAACTATTTTTGTCGACCTAGTCATAAAAAGGTCAACATACATTTCATTCCAACGAAATAAACCTTAAACCTTAAACAACAAGTTATTTCGGTACATGCTCATAAAAATATTCAATAAACTCAAATATTACAAAAAGGAAAATTCATTTCTCGCACTCCAAATATTTGAGGGTGTCGTGATTCAGGGCAATAAAACCGAGATTAATATCAAAATACCCACAGAAATGTCTACACACTGAACCGCTTCAATAAATAACGGCGAAGGGGCTACGTTAATAGCTAATTTGGGTATATCTAATTGCCAAACTAAAGCACTGTATGAAATATTCAAACGGTCATTGCTGTAATGTCGGTGCCCGCAGCGATCGAGGCGGCCGCGCCTCAAGGACGGCCGCTTAATGGCGTTGGACGTTACACTAATGATAGTTTCCACTTCCAAGTAGGCACTACTTGCTTCCGTCCCATGCGATGCCATCTTACGCCGCTAACTTACATTATTGCATTTTATTTGCTAAGTTTTAAGACGATACGCGCGCTCGTAGTTTTCTCTAATCTCTATTTGCTAGCTAAAATTAGTAGCTTCAATGGCGTAGCGGTTATCGGTGCTACGGCGTAGATATATTATCAGTTATGAGCTAGTTTCGTAGCGCGGCTACGCGATATACCGCTATTAGCTTGAGCCTGAGGACGTTCAGTAGTCATTTAATATTACGTGCTGGTATTCTTTTATATTTACAGCTACATGATCAATTTTATTTTTTTATGGATAACATTCTGAAGTTGAGGTAGCAATAATATTTTTATTAGAAAAGAAACGGAAAATAATACCGAGGGGAAGACATTTGTTTGGGGTAGAAAAAAACTCATAAGTGTCAGAGTCTGTAGCAATAAATAGAGAAGCATAAAATAAGCTTTTTTATGTCGTCAGATTTCACATGACATGTAACGGTATCCGTTATAACGGCACGATGTGTCGTTGTAACGGCGCCGACACTCGACTAGTCCAATCAACGTAACGCGCTATCAGGTGGTTACCGCACTGTTCAATCGGTTTAATCACAGCCGCCACAGCTCACGCAGCACCGCTGCAACACACAGTGACTGCGACATCAACTTGCGCAAGTTGTTATCGGACTATATCATTTCGTTCACTTCAAGAACCATTTTTAAGCCTAACAATAATAATACAAATATGTCATTTTTCTGAGTAACAATGAATTTAATTTTGAAATAAATTCGAAATTTTTCTCCTTTCTTTTCTTTTTTCAGCCATGAAGTTTTTAAGAAAATATTTTTACGTGAACGAGGTCACAAGTAATTTAAGCAGCTATTCTTGGGTCACTGTGGCTTTGACGCAAATAATACAGCCTTTATAGCCCTTAGCATAGGCGCTGTAAAATTTTATACGGCCATTTTTGAGGGCGCAATAAAGGGAATTTAATTAGGGGTACGCGACCCCTAGGACCGCGGCGCGGCGGTGGCGGTGGCGGGGGCGGGGGGGGCGCGCCGATTGTCAGATCGTTCCATAATGAAAGATCGACCATTAATACTCAGTGATTGCCTTTTCATTTTTGTTGAAGTACAGTCACGCTCATAAATCGTGTCTATTTTTCTTATTTTCAGAATCGCTGAGCCGCTTCAACTAGAATTGTTCTTTCAAAGTCAATGTCAAATCCAATGCAGTTAGTCAATGCATTTGTTTGATCCCAGTAGTTCTATTGAACAGTTCTGTTAATTATCTGATGAACTAGTATCACATAAACTAGTTTCAGTTATTTCAAGTTTGCGTGTGCTGAGTAGACAATTTGTAAATATTGTATTATGGAAATTATTTAGGTGATCACTATGCTGGCTCTGTAGACCTACCATGAGCTCTAAGAACGGCACACACAGTATAATGCACAGGTGAGCACTCACTCAGACTCAAAACCAGAGCCAGAGACAGAGCCAGACAGAGCTCATGGTAGGCCTACTGATCGCCATCGCCATCGCAGATCGCCTAAATATGGGCAAGATTTCACAGAAAATAAAAATGTATTTCTGGTCCGGTTTCATTGAAATGAAGCGAATTCTGATTGTAAGCTATCGAGTGTAGAAAAACGTACAAATAGCGTTGTAAAAGGGTAGTTCTCCGAATGGAGTCACACGGAGAGATGGATGCGCCCCATCGCTCAACGTCTCACCCTCACAGGGTTAGCGACGAGGATGGCTTGCTTCTACAAACGAATATATTCTTATATTTGACCTATTGTAACCCACCTACTTCAAACGCCAAGCACTGGTGTTCACATGTTGTATCGTAGGATAAGTACAGTAGGCCTACCATGAGCTCTGTCTGGCTCTGTCCCTGGCTCTAGTTTTGAGTCTGAGTGAGTGCTCACCAGTGCATTATACTGTGTGTGTAACGTTTTGACGTAGGATTTATTTAGTCAACACTCACACAGACTCAAAACTAGAACCAGAGACAGAGCCAGACATAGCTCATGGTGGGCCTAGAGGTACTCCGTCGTTTCAGAGTGGTGGACGCAGTGCAATGCCACAAAGGGCACGACTCCATTTTGACAGTAGTTTGGACGGTGGATGTCTAATGTGAGCCCATCCATCCTCGAGCGATAACTTTATTGTCAAAAAGTTGTCAAGAGGATCACCGAACACGAAAAGTGCTGACTGAATAATAGATTTAGATACTTTTAACTCATCGGATTCTGTTGTCATAAATTTATTTAGTGCTTGTACGTAACCGGATTTCGTAACCAGCTACGTAGAAGGTTTTTTTTTCTTAGTTATATAACCACGCTACGAAATAAGTAAATTTGATTATTTTATTCATCAATTCAATTCACTTATAAAATCGATCACTAGCTAATTTTGAATACAAAGATAGGAAAATTGGCGTGTATATAAACTTTGCAGACCTGAAGCCATGACTCGTCGAACGCTAAGCCCCAGCGGACAATCGGAAGTGTATTGTCCGCTGCGTCCGCTCGCACGCAGCGGATTTACGAGTGTGTCGCGAGAGAGGACGCATTGTTCCACGAGATGCCGACGTCGGCAAATAACGATTTACGGTTTTATTGCAGTTTATAGCCTTTTCTAGTGTTTGTGGAACATGCCTAGGCATTAAGTCAGTATGCTAAAGTATTGGCTAATAATGTGACATACCCAATCATTTTTCAGGAGGTGAATATAACGCCTGAATAATATCTTTTAGATTACTCGTAGAATATGCTGTAAACTTTAGACCTTATTTACAAGCGTTACATAACTGAAAGATATTGCTATAAAGTTAGTTCTGTCACTGTTTGTCATTACCTAGTGGTAAGAGATGGCAGTTGTATATGCACTAATTATCTTGAAGGAATGCCTATAAATGAGGGGGTTAATGTCCTTTCTTTTTTATGGTTTTTTTTATGGCTTCGATTGGCCTCTCAGCTCAGTTGGTAGTAGCTCTGCCTTCTGAGCACGTGAGGTCGTGGGTTCGATCCCTACCGAGAACAAATATTTATCTAGTGAACGCAGATTTCTGTGCTCTGTCGGTGTGTTATATGTAAATACCTACTTAGAATTTGTATTATAAGTAGGTATTTACATATAACACACAGACAGAGTCTACAAAAAAGTAAGTTATAAGTATTTACAAAAAAATGCATCTAAGTATTATATCAGCTATCTGGTTAGTAAAATAGCTGGGCTGATGGATTTGAAAACACTTTTAAGTCTGTTTACTACTATGAGAAATCCTCTAGAAATATAGGAGCACATTATTTTAATAAAAACAATGAATCTGAAACGTTTCACATGATCAGGCTTTTATCCATAAAACCAGTACGAGTTGCTGTCAATCCAGATTTGTCGTGACGTCACTGGTGACATCACACCTGGACTCTGGGGAAATGACGGGAGTGGATGACATCAGGAACAGTAGTACCATCATCTGAATGTAAACACAACGGAGTTATTTTGAATTATGAATTCAAAAATGTCTTGTATAATTTTAAAATCATGCTAGTGCCTCGTAGTTTATATTTACTTATATACACTCGTATTTTAAATCCTGTCCCAGGCACTGTAGCGTCCCGTAAGTAGGGGCATGAGTAATCACCAATTGCCCCGGACGCTATATAAATCATCTACAATAGATGCAAAGGCATGTTTACTTTTACTATCTACGGTGATAAAAGGTCTTGCGACGGTTGCTATCCCTAGGCATGGTAGCCATCCTCCAGAGGCCAGGTAGGTACTCTTTCCGTGAGTGGGATCGATGGCTCCTACTCACCTCCAGTGCTTTGAATATGTATAATATGGGAGTAATTTAAGTATCTAGTACATAAAAAAATATTTTAACAGTTTTATACGCTGTATAGTTTTATATATTCGTTTTGTCATCATTGTCTTTATTACGCATGATGTATTTTTGTCATGCGGAGGGATGAGGGTCATATAACGAGGAAAGTGTTGGTAAAGGATGTGGATGGTGGTTATAGAAGAAGAGATAGACCAAAGAAAAGATGGATAGAGTGCGTCAGGGATGACATGAGCAGGAAGGAGTGAGCACTGAGGTGACGAATGATAGAGGGGAGTGAAGAAGAAAACCTGTTGTGCTGACCCCATGCAGCGTGGGACAAGGGCAGGAAGATCATGATGATGTTGATGTTGAAGCATGTGATACATAATCCTTGGATTATGGATGCTAGAGTGAGCCGCACGTACGGATGGATGCTAAACAGTTAGGTCGAGCCGTACGTACGGATTCATGAAGCAACAGCGCTCCGATCAACTGGAACAAGTGCTCTGCTCTATTGAACAATACACCTACTACCAGCGCTATACCATGGAACTGACACACAACATTTTATAAAACAAGTCATTTTAAGACCAATTTGTTTAAACAAATACTTATAAATAGCCTGACAACTAATAATAATGAGTAACAATAAGAAATAAAAATCGAAAGATTATCTTATGTGATACAATATGAAACTTTTTAAATATTAACTAACCGACTGTGACAGGTGACTCCACATAAAAAAATACTTAAAAAAATGTTGAACCTAAGAAATGTAGTTCCAAAATTCAATCACCAAAGAGACCAGAAAAGGGCTTCTTACAAAATAGTATACGAACAAAGTTCCCCTAGTCCTGTAGTAATGGTATAGAAGCAAGGCCAGACAGCGTCGTATAGCGCGTGGAGACTCATGGAGTACCTATAGAACCAGCCATCCGAACACACTCACTAGAAAATTATTCCATTTACCAACTGTGTGTGTGTGAAAACATTTTAGTCACTGCTAGAGTAATCCAAATAAATCCTTCTATTCAAAATTTTTCAGAGTATGACTGTATAAGAATGGCTGATCACAAAATACAATATGGCTAAAATGTCAGGGATAAATAAAAAATATCAAATGTTATTTATTATGAATGTCGACATTGTAGCGATCGCGGGAAGTCGGTGGATGGATGCAGATCTAAGTCGTTCTTCCTGGAATTCCTGGTTCAGCAGTCCGGCTCATTGAGTTTTTTACTTATTTATTTCAAGTATTTTGTACTTCAAAAAGTAAACAACGATGAAATGGAGCTGTATTCAAAAGCTGTATTTTAACATCAATGTTTCAGACACGGCTCTTGTAACGCAACTCTTAAACATAGAAACCGCTTCAGCGTCCTTCGACATTGAGCAAGAGTTCTTTTCACTCGTTCCAAATTAAATTGAAAACTAGTTATACCGAAAGACTCAAGTAGTTAGAGGCGGGAGTATTGGAGCGGCTCCGAACATCCCGGAATATTCCTCACGTTCCAGAACACACCAACTTTTCTCCCGGTACGTGCTTGCCCAAGAAACGCGCCGGCAACGCAATATAAACTGTATTGCTGACACACACGGTTTACTATCCTCGGTTAGGCGACTGCCTACCGATGCAAATACAGTGAGGCGAACCAGCAATGTTTCCGTGTAGTGGGAGCGAGCGAGCGCAGGCCTCCTCGCGCTCAAATATTGCCTCAGAACAAAACATTTCCACAAACAACTAGCCTCATAGGAATAAACGTTTTGCTTCCTTTTTCAGAGCCTCCTAATACTCGAGTAGGTAAGCTTTTTGAATGTCACGTGGAATTTTCCATTCAACTCTCGATATACTTATAAAAGACGTGAAGGGATTTATTTCCCTCAGCAATATTATTTTCCGCGTATACATAATATATTATATACTGTAGTGCGAACGAAACGTTATCGGAATCGCTTTGCATCTCGCTCCGCTCGCTCGAGCTGGTGGATGCGAACACAAATCGCTTGCGAAGTATTTTTTCGAGTTAAATTAAATCGTACCTGGAGTGGAGTGAGCATCAATCAATCAATTTACCTACATCCGTGTCTGCGTCCTCAGGGATTAGATTCCTCGTCGGGGCTTTTACATCGATCCCAGGGGGGTTCCAGGGGGAGGGAGAGGGGGCGGTAGGCAGAAAACACGTGATGTTTTCTTATATTCATTCCAATTATTCAATTTATGGTTAGAGTCGAAATTGCCACATCGAGGTAACGAAAAGCGATACAAAAAATTCTTAATGTTTCCCATTCCATGTTCAATTTCTTTAAAGACGATTACCAACCCAAGATTCGGTCTGCAATATCAGTTCTCTTAAATCAGATGAGGGCCGCAAAGGGTAGATACCTCTAAGAAGACAAGGGTCACCGCGCTGCCTGCCCGATGCCCGATACCCATTAGCAATGGACCTCGACCAGGTGCCGAGGAACTCGTTCCCGCAACGCTTACAACGCAAGACACTTCTATTAACTTCTGAACTTCAGGATAGGTCCCGAAGTTCAGAAGGATAATTCTGAGGACCACATGAAGAAATGATAAATGAATGAGTCACTATGTTACGTTGATAGGATAGAGGTCATTTATCACTTTTATAATATATCCATGCTGGTTAGAAAACATTAAGACAAACAATTTACGAATAAAACGAGGTTGAATAATTCATGATGTTTCCGAAATATATTCAAATAATTCTCTTGTGATTTAAATTAATTTGATCATTCTAACTTAGTAGCCATCTAGCAAAATTAATCTTTGATTAGTTTAGTTAATCACTGTTATTATACGAGTATGTATCTAGTGTTACTCTGTTGTCTGACTGAAGGTGATTTGGTCGCAGTGCTTGCGTAATAATGGTTTAGTTACATTATAAAGATGGAAAACCTCGTATAGTTTTTTAATGAATTCCGGTTAATAAATTGAAGCTTCAAACTGTCAACTGTTTTACAAGATTGGTGACCCCGACCCGCTATCTATCAAACCCCATAAAACAATAGAGCGGATCGCGATTAGCCTTGCGCCGCACGCCCGCGCCAACATCAATGAGCCTGGAGATTGCTGCCTCTTATCGGGAGACAACTTGCTGATAGCTTGGCAGAGCCGCAGTGTACGTCACACTTAGTGCGAGCGCCCGCAGCCACGGACAGATTACATTATATTTAGTACGGAACAAATGGCGACGGCCGCTCTAGATAAATCTTAAAGCGGAACAATCGCACAAGCTCAGCCGCAATAGGCTCACTGCGAAATTTGAGAAAGTGTTGAGCAAAACTAAGCTTTAAAGTCCTAACAGGAGCGTTCACGCGCTCAGCCATCCTGGACGTGAATCGAAACAACGGCTTTGAAATGTTCTACGTCATGATAGAGCTTATAGTCGAGTGAACCCGCGCACAGCTTCGACTATTAAACCGATGTAAGGACTGATTGGAGATTACAAGTTTAACAGGAAATTGATCTCAAACTGAACATAAAGCCTACGGATTTGTAGCAGTGGTCATGATTCCCAGTAAACTATTTATACGACTACTGTCAGATGCGATCATAATGTACCGGTTCGAAATACATCTATGTACGTCACCAGATGTGCTTCAGCAGAGGATGAATGAGTTAGGAAACAAATCACCAGCATTATTGACAATACAGCTATTACCATCGTGTATGCAAGAAACAAGGCATCTTTATAAGAACGTCAAAAACAGCACAGAGATGACAAAGAGCCAAGCACGAGCTGCGCTAGTTCTTAGTGAAGGTTGTGGGTTGTAAGTCGATGTAGGTCGATGCTAAGCCCCTAAACAAAACACAGCAACAAACATGTTGTGAGAGGACTCACTTACCCGGATTACAAAGGGTCCCCCTGAGTTATTCCAAAGTTGTAAGTTAGTAAGTTTATGTATATTTTTATTGTTTCGTATCCCTAACAAAACTATTGATCTCCGCAGTTCGCAAACTGACCCTGACCGGCACATCCGCTTCCGACCGCCATTTGTTTCTGTTGCGCTAACTTTCTAACTCACGAGCTCGCCTCTTGCCATGCTTTCCTCGTCCAGATCAGCTTTCTATCTAAAATGAACTTTATCGTGATCAATGTTAGATTGAACGTTCCTTGTCGCCGTCTGATTTTTGTTGAAAATGTTTGAATAATAGTATATTCAACAAAGTCTATGCATCAGGGTCTTATAAACATTGCTCCTGCAGCGCTCAACAATAAGAAGGCTGCTAAATATGTTGTCATGAAATTAACAGCGAAGACAGTACTGCATAAGGGGGTGAATAAGAAAATCTGTTTTAGGCAGATCTTGGAATACAGTTTTGCTATCGGTACGGTCTCTTTGTGTGATGAATTATTACTTGCTTTGACGTTTGCTGTAGTGATACATTCGTGTTGGGTATCATCATTAAGCTGTGACCAAACTTGAAGACGCAGAGTCAGCTCCATAAAAGCAACATAAATTGGAACATGTCTCGAGGATTGACTGCTGAGGAGTGCTTACGTCATGTTTAACGGGTTATTCGGAATACTGTTTTAACAGTTTCGGGTGAACATGGCCTTAGAAAGGGTTTATTACTTTCGGAAGGGCTGGAATATAAGTGCCTAATAGCAACCCAGTTTGCCCCTTTCTAAACTGATAGTGTTTGCTGAATAATTAGATAAGTTTTCTTGTTCGTAACTGTTCTTAAAAGCTAGCTTGATATTAAAAGCTGAGCTGAACTTAAAAATAAACAAATCATATTTACTTGAGAGTTATTCAATATAGCTGAGCTGAAAGAAGCAACGTCAGCTACCATAAATATAATGCTCGATGATAAATTATTCTCTATTTAAAATTAACAGCCTATTTGCATTACTGGCTTTTTTGTGCATTAACAATTAACAGTCGTAATTAGGCTAAAATGTATTAACTAATAATGGCTTATGAATATTATATTGTACGGTTTAGCGCTCGCACTCGCTTATATAATGACACGTGTGTGTATACCTCAGTGCAGTCTAGATGGCACGAGTATCATTGTATAGTGGTGGACAACAGGCGCATCACTCCCATTGGTCGGTGACAGGCAGCGCGACCGTTACCAACTGAAAACAATTCAAATACAGCGCTCGCCATGAATCCTTCACTAGCCCGCGCAGCCTCCAGTCCTGTCGCTACTGAAATATTCAGCCACCAGTTAAAGCTAGACCGTAAATTCTCATCCAAATAAAACGCGCTGAATGTCAGTTTGAAACAATACGACGAAGTACAACGTAAAGTACAATGCTGTAAATGTTGAGGAGGCCGGCATGCGTGCTGCGCGGGGGACAGCGATGCTCAAACTTGTGCCCCTCGGGGACCGCAAGTTAAGCGGCACCACCAACTTTATGAGGCAGAGCAGAATCTGCTAACTCAATCTGCTTATAATTATGTGGGTATGTTTGTCTCTCAAGCGTCCTGTTACTGTCGGTAAACCACTTTTTTATGCCCCGTTTATCATTTTTATGCAATCATTAAGAAAACTCCGGTAGACTTTAAGCCACTTCTATAATGTGGGTCACCACACTTCATAAACTGCAGAACGCAAACTTTAATACTTGTAAAATACAAACAAAATGTAATATTTACTCTGTGCAAAATGAAAAACCCGTCGGTCGTATTTCGAGAACATATTTCAAAGTGGCGTCGGAAAAATATTTGAATGTTCCCATTCCTGTCACCCTTTCTCAACACAAACTAAATGCCCCCCTAATCGCATCATTAAACGTTGAGATCCGCTCTCATCCCCCTGAAAGCTGGGCCAGAGAGAGGGGATGCCCCCCCCCTTGTCAGCGTGATTTAAGGCGGCGTCTCCGCGCAATCATGGTGCTTGGAAAAAAGATATAATTGCGCCATATTTCAGCAAGTGCGATGCTATTTCACGGTTCATTACAGCGGCACGGGGCGGGAGTGCATGCGGCGTCGCCGTCGCTAGGGCACGGACCGCCTCGATGGACGTGCTCCCTTACATCGCTTCACGCTTCAACTGCTATTTGAACGGCATTTTATAACAAGCTCAGCGCATTTGTCAAAGGAATCTACGATTTATGTAGATTTAACAATGTTCAGCATTCCGAGATTTTATTGTAGCAATTTAGAAACGAGCCTATAAATATTCGTACTTACTTAGCAAACTTTAATTGTGAGAAAGTATGAAGTTTCACATTCAATGAATAATTCCTTCTAATTTACTTTGCGTAGGATTACTAAGTTGTAAGAAAAACTTTTCTAGTTTCTTATACCTAAAATGAAAGAAGTATTTTCATGTAAACATGTCATTGTATTGTTATTTTATTTTAAATGACATGTGAATGTCTGAGGTTGCTTAATGTGGCATCCAGCCATAGTGCTTCAAAACAAAGTTTTTGCCTTTTGCTATCCATTTAAATAAAATATAACAAAAAAACCATTCCAACATACCTATTTAAATTTAATCGCAAATCAGGTAAAAATATGATGATAATATTTTGATGACAGGAGAGAGTAGAAGAAGAAAAAACAGTAATGCCACACTTAGCGTGGGATAACAGAGCTTGAAGGTGAGTGTTAGAACACTACAGCCAATAAATACTTAGCTTAGATAGTTATTTGAACATAATAATTCTGCCCAAACACAAGGAAATATAATAAAAAATTATGGACAATGAAAACAACATTATCTAGACCCCAAATTAGGCAGAGCTATGTGAACCAAATAGCTGATATCTAATACTTACTTAATTATTTTTTTTATTCAATTAAAAAGGTAATCGCAATAAATACCCATTTAATCTATATAGTTATGCATAGCAAGGGTGTTAATTTGAAAAGTGCTACAAACAATAAGTCTCTCGTGGTTTCACTGCGTGTCGAAGCACCAGCAGACAGTAAGTAGGTACTTGCAATAAGTACAGAGAGAAGCACCAGCAGACAGTAAGTAGGTAAGTACTTGCAATAAGCACAGAGGGTAGGTAGGTAGGTAAGGCAGTGCTCCAGCACATAAATAATGTTCCTTGTGAGAGCGCTTCATAAGGAGTTTATTACAATACAACAAAGGGCATTGTGCGTTATCCATCCAAGTAACGGAGACGCACAGCTCATACATTACAGCTAGTTTAGTGCAATTTCCCGAACACTGCCCATCTAAGTTGGATTCGTCGGGTGATTTCTTTGTTCAAATTGCCTCTGCTTAATTGTTTCGTTTGACTTTATATAAGTACTTATTGGTCCCCAACTTTGATGATATCGCTCCAAACATGTACCACTACAGGCTACCGCATGTTACCTGCGATCATAAGCAATAGTCAATATTGTTATGGTTGCAATATAGAATCGCTAGAGATGAGGTGCGCCGCAGTCAATGTGCATTTTACAATGTTGGTCTTCCGCCCTGAATCATAATATAGTATTTGTAAAAGGATCATACAAAAAAATGGTTTATGGCGTTTCGAAGTGATCATTGTGATAAAAATTGAATTTTAAAAGAATATTGAAAAATAATATTTAGCATCGACAATAAAAAAGCGCAAGGTTCTCAAATCGACTGTATTTTTTTGATGCTGGTTATCGATTTAAAAAACATTTTGATCTCATAATACTTTCTCAAATTTCAGCAGTCTGGTCATGAAGTTTCTCAATATTTTTAAACTTCACTTGTTTGTATTGTTAGCTTATTTGCCTTCCTGTTCTTTCTATCTTTTTGCGCCAGCTACCCCGCGCGCGCTGTGCCAATGCCTGTGCGTGAATGGAGTCCGCGTGCTCTCGCTCGAGCAAACACCGGTATTGGCTGGAGGTGTGAGCCCCAGCTCCTCTGCAAACCTCTTCCACGGAGTTATACACTGTTTGTTTGTTTACACTTGTTCAAAGGAAACTTTTCTTTGTTAGAGCGCCTTTGAAGTGCCTATTTTATCTTTATTTATGACACAGTGAGCTAAAAACTGTGTATTTAGTAAGTTTTATCATTTCTGCTTGATGGCTAATACAAAAGATGTTCGACGCTGTTTCCAATAAAACTGTATTTAATCAGACAAAGAGTTGAAACGGTACACATACTTCAATTTATTTGAAACACTGGCGGTTGTACTTGATAACTGTTATGGAAGGAAGGCCAAAGAGCAATAAATGAATGCATGTAATAAATGAACAATAAACTTTTTGTCAAAAGAAGTTTCCAGAATTGAGTCATTAAACTGAAACTTTCCGTTTCAGTAATAAAGATATCAACAAACGAGTTCTCATTAGTAATTTACTTTCATCTAATTTAACTACACTTGTTTATTTTTACCTTCAAAGTGCTAGAGCAGGGGACAAAGATGGTTTTGTCTCGTGGAACTGGCATCTAGACTCATCTAGCTTTAGACATTTCAAATTGATCCTTGTGATACAACAGAATAAACATAGATTTTTGTAATGTCCCAAAAGTTAAGAGCCGAGCGGGATTTAAACCTACATTCCCCTTGGTACGGGACTGCGCTGACCGCTGCGCCATCGGATCTTAATCACACATTTTTACTTTGACTTTTTGCTACGTCATCTTTGAATCTCTTACGTGCTAAATTTTTTATTTTTATTACACAAGATTTTTTTTTATCAAGAGATTTATTTTTATTTAGATGATGTGACAAGGTTAATCTCAGCTTACTCGCTAAACGATGCTTAACGATGAGAAGTTAATAGATAAGTCGTTTCACCTGCGTTTGAGACTATTTTATTACTATTGTATTGCTCTATTGTATTAGGATACTCCTGTAAGGATAGGGCAATGGTTATATATAAATAAATAAATAAATAAATAAATAAATATTTTAAGGTCAATTTTATTTTGAGCCTAGAGACTCTAAATGAAATAATTCATACTTGACAAAAGCTTGACGCAAAAAAGTCCCCCCTGTCTCCCGGGCTATGCATATATTTGTGTCTGTCACCCTCGGAGACTGGGGACACTTCCGTCGGGTTCGAGACTTGTTATTTTAACGACTATTCAAATGTATCCATTCTAAATATAGTTTTTTGGGGAATGTCAGTGCGTGCGGACGATATACTTTCTTTTTAAATTATTGCTTTTCAGGATTTTAACAAACGTCGTAGTAAATTATTATAAGTAGATGCATTAAATTGTAACTTATAACGCTGTTTACCATATTTATTGCGTTTGTGCAACAAATTAATTCATTAATTTGATTAAAATTTCTATTTCAAATAGTTTTAGTGCTGCTTTATATTTTAGCTGCGACAAATTTAAACCTTTTAGTTTGAATAGCAATCACAAATGACTAGAGTCTTGGCGCACAAGTAATTAAATGACCCCTGTGGGTATCAAACCGCATTTACTACCCTTCCTAACTACGTCTACGTCACATATTTGATATTCACACAGCAATTATGAGGTGAAGAACGTGCGCTTCATTCCTTTAGCGAGAGATTGGAATCAGCAATTAGTCTGCCTCACGGCTACTTCCGCGCCATTCAAACAAACTTGCTTCCCAACAAAAACACAAAAGATCTCATTATGGACCGGATCGGTGACATTAGGGCCCGCGCAAACTCCAGATAAGGCCCGCTGTAAACAAAACGAGCGCTGCACGCGACGCGCTATGCTGCGTTCACACGGGGCTAGCTACTGGACCTACTAGCTACTAAATTTGTCCGTCATATAAAAATATGCCCGTCTCTTGTTTTGGCTTGTCAAAAACTAGGATCGTCATTTTTTATTCGACAAATAGTATTACTACATAGATAAAAAATCTGTCTTACTAAATAATCTAGTCTAAGTATTTTACCTACTCCAAACAAAGCGTCAGGTTGTTTAGTCGACTAAACGAGTTTAGAGAGCACGTTGTAGCGTGGCGTGTGAGTCGCGATAGCCCGCCGCCCCCCCCCCCGCCGCCCCCCGCCGCCCCCCGCCGGCGAGCGGTCACCGCTAACTAAGTGTCGTTAACTAATCTGAAATATTGCACGAGATAAGCCACCACTCAATATAATCCTGTGTTTATAAGTATATTTGAGTTGTAAAGCCTACTTATTATCGATGCGAAAGTTTGTAATGACATTTTACTATTACGAAATCACTTTATTTATTTGTAACTTTGATGTTCAAGTCTTTTTAAATAAAAAAATGTACATGTACATAAATTTGTACATACATCTTTGTACATTACCTCTATTTCTGTCCTTTTCCTATGCTTTGTGTGCAATAAAGATTTAAGAGAAAAAGTAAAGATATTACAAACCTGATGTTGAACGGGTACTACTGCGTTCAAACTATCCTATAACATGTCTACGGAGATCTGGTGTAGGATTGCTTCATGAGGTGTGTGGTGGGGTGCCCTGTGAGCACTCATCAAATAAACTACCTACTAGAAAGTTAAGCAAAATCACCAGAGTAAAGCTTTGCGCACATCTAGCGCGATGGCTATGGCTATCAATGAAACATTGTCAAATATGACGGCAATATTTGACAGCGTTTCACTGATTGCCATCGCCATCGCTCTAGAACTGCGCAGGCCTTGAGTATTCTGCTAAACTAAAACTATACTGACGTTAATATAACAATTCGTCTTATATAACTTATATAAGACGAACTGCAGAAATAATTATCAAAACGACTATTTTCTTAGACTTTCTATTTGTTAAATGTTGGACATGTTTCGGAAGCATAAAATATAATGTCAAACTGCACAGTAAATGACAATAAATTAATGTTGGTTTCACGGTAAAAGTAATTGAGTGGAGGTAATAAATACTGCATCGTCTTTAACACGGCACATGTTCCCGAGCCAATTACGTACTTAACTACTCAATATTCAGTGTGTCGATTGTATTTAGATTAGTGTTGTATTTTAATGCATCATTGTACATAATAGGATATTCAAACGTGTTAATAAAATCTTATTTTCTTGTGGTACTTGTGATTATAGTAAATGGGTGACTCTATATTTCTTTTGACGTGATAACGTCTTATAAATCGATGGAGCCGGCTGCACGCACGAAAAAACATGACTCATGCGTCGTTACGTCGTTTCGTCGTTCCATTTACCTGAGCCCGAGCCCGGGTCAGGTAATGGGTAAGGGTAAATGAGGGTAAGGGTAAATGAGGGTAAGGGTAAATGAGGGTCCGGAGGGGGTCCGAGAGTTCGAGTCCGAGACCGAGTCCGCGAGTCCGCGAGTATTTTCTTATGACGTTATCACGTTCAACTATCGTCAGTAAACCGACTTTACAGACAACCGATTTTTTTTTTTATACAGTAAAATTGCTGAACGAATTTTACAGATTTTTACTAAAAAAATTGGTAATTTTATTATTGTAGCTAAAGTACTGACCCAAATTATCTCTGCAATTTGGCATTTTGATGGCAGTATGTTTAGTCCTTTACTGTAGAAGTCTGGACGAGAGACGATGAAGTCAGGTAACTTATTATTTTAGAAATTATTTTGTCATGAACATGTAAGTTTCTTGAAATAAATCTTATATAATATTATTAGGTCTAGAACAAACGCGGCCACATCAAAGCATATTTTATTGAATCTGTGCGTATATCGGTGTAACAGATGTAAGGCACGGAAGCCACCGGAACGCGTGGCGAGGTCTGAAGCGAGCTCTTCAAAGGTCTAATATGTACGTCCGTACGTCCACAGCCGTCTCTAAAACAGACCCATTTTACATAAGAAGGTTTAGGTGCTTGAATAAATAAAACCGGGTACCGTAAACTAATCTCTTTTGGAGACATTCGCTGGCTGATTTTGTCACGCGAAAACTCGTACTGTTTATTTGATGATCAAAAATCGATTTAATCAAATAAGGTGAGGTGTATGACCTTCTATTTTTGAATATTTTTTACAAATTGTATGGTACTGAACTAATTAGAGAATCTTTTTGTTACAACGAATGAATGTTACGACTGCGTTTATTTACTTATGTTAATTTATAATAATAATCTGTATGTATATATAAAAATGTTATGTTGCTTTATGTACGCTTCAAAAACTCAAAAAAGTACTGCAGCGATCGAGCTGAAAGGACGATGGGCAAAAATGTATGAAACCTGGTACCCCCTCCAACAGTAATAATTTTTATCTGGCTGGAAAGGTATGTGTATTTATAATAGTAGTTACTATGGCGCTTGTCTCAATTTGTTGTCGGTTCGGAGTATTTTGACTCCAAATAGCATGATAATACAATCCGCATCAAGGATTGTTTTTATCTATGTTTTGGATCAGTCACATATGTACCACAGCGAAGCGTGGCAAGAAACAGCTAGTTTGGAATAAATCTATTTTAAATAACTTTTATGAAGGTTACTGAAAGAAGCAAGATTGGAGTAGAAAGAACAATCAAATCATCACGACAATTTCCATGCACTAGCTCTCATCATCTCAGTATTGATCAGTAGTAAAAAACATGAAAGTTTCAGGCAAATGCTTTTCCCGCATATCCGCTCAGTAGTAAAACGACCGGAAACAGCATATCGCGCGTCAGATATTGACGGACAAAACGTCACATCCCGGATACTAACGAACACGAATTTCAATGATGATTTTATATTTATGTTACAGCCACCGACTTCCAGTAAATATGAACCTCAGTGCACATGACTCGCAGCGCAGCTTACATTTACACTTGTATTTTTATGTATTTACATTTTTGTGAATAAAACTCCCAGCACTTGATATTCATTTGTGCACAATAGTTATTGAATACCGGTCAAGTTAAATAAACATAATCAGTAGGCCTACTACAAGCTCTGTCTGGCTTTGTCTCTGGCTCTGGTTTTGAGTCTGTGTGAGTGTTGACTAAATAAATTCTACGTCAAAACGTCACACACACAGTTAATACACTGGTGAGCACTCACAGACTCAAAACCACAGCCAGAGACTGAGCCAGACAGAGCTTGTGGTAGGCCTACAGTTATTTGTATCTCTTTGTGTTACTTTATTCACGTTTCCTGACGTTAGGAAAGTGCTGAACATAATAATATTTTCAAAGTTATGTGCATAATCTGTGAAGTTTAGCTATACAAGTCCTTGAATGGAAATTAAAAGTTGCTCCTCATTGCATTCAGTAATAAAAGCAAACAAGCATCTATTAAATGTTATTGTGTGTGTTATTTGTGTGTTTTGTTGTTATTATGTGTAGATGATTTAAATAACGTAGGGGCAACTGGTATTTGCTCATGCCCCTACTTACGGGACGCTATAGTGCCTGGGACAAGATTTTAGATAGAATAGGCTGCCCAGCACCTATACCATCCTGAGAGCTTAGTCGGCCTAATCCACAGGAAAGACATGGTCAATACGTGTGGAGCTGACAAATCCGTGGGTTTTTCACGATGTTTTCCTTCACCGTTTGAGAGTACTAGCATTGTGTACATAATTTTTTCTAACAGAAAAATGCATAGTGACCGTAGGATTGGAATGCGGGGGCAATTATTCATCACTTTGCACCTTTTTAATATGGTTGTGCATTCAGGATCGTGTGAGATTTGAGTGAAACCACGTGCAGCCAGTGGCAACCTCAGCAGATATTAATTATTCCAAGTTAGTTGAGCTATCTTTAGGTAGTTTGTAACGGTCTGCAGATAGCTCATTTGTTTCTTGTGTATATTGTACATTTTGCAAATGCTTCTATCCATTGATTGTAAATTTCTTTGCGTAAATAAAGGGATCATTAATATTTTTGACTATTATTATTATTATTCTGACGTAGGTACCGATTTATTTTAATTTAACATATTACATAATCTACATTGTGAATTTTGTATGTCGGTCTCCGACGAAGTATGCGAGCCACTTTTTCTTACATGACGATCGAATTGTACCATGCTTCTTGCAAATAAAATATTTCATTTCATTTCATTTCATTTCATTTCATTTCATTAAAGAAAAGATATCATAAAATTAATAAAAATAAATTTATTTACTTGATGTGGGCACAACTGGCCCAAGTCTACCACTTTAAGTATATTCGTTAGAAATGAGCTAACATCTGCTTGGCAGCTCACTTTTACACTCGTTAAACTAGCTTGTAGAACCCCAGCTCGCATCATTATGAGCTAATTATGCAGACACTCAGCCGTCATTAGTGAGCTGTTCATTGTAAACTGGTAGTTTTGTTAGTTTAACTGCTACATCTGGTTGAAGGGCTTACGGGCGGAGCTGAAAGGCACACAGTTTAATGGCTGTATGTTAATTACCTTGTTAGGCGCACTTGCGATGCACAGAGACCTGCTTTTTACGAGCGAATGGACGAGGACATGCGATACTCTTCCACAAGTATTTGTTTACGAGCTCTTCATCTGAATGGGCTTCGTTTGAACTATTATTACATGCTAATAGTTTTACTCACCTTTGTCAGTGTTGGAGCCGGAGCTCGCGCTACTTGATAACGGTTCTGACATTGGAAAGGAACGTTTTAGTGTTGTTTAATGTCTCATCATTTCATTCTGTCTCATGGTAGGCCTCTGTTTTTGAGTCTGTGTGAGTGCCCACCAGTGCATTATACTGTGTGTGTGACGTTGGATTTATTTCAACATTCACACAGACTCAAAATCAGAACCAGAGACAGAGCCAGACAGAACTCATGGTAGGCCTACTGATTACCAATACAGAATATTATTTTTATTTGTTATTTTATGTTGGCGTCCCTAATAGTAATAATAAATCTTTAGAAATCAAAGATTACTCAAAAACAAGTGTTGCCAACTCTCACCACTCAAGTACGTACGATAGGTACCGCTTGTTATAAAAGCAGCTGAAATTCTATGGAAACATAATAATATAATGTAATAGATACTCTGTAAAATAAACAAATAGATTTCAGGTGGAACATTGAACAATAACACACGAAGCGCGTGAATTTCTCAAACATTGTAAAAGTTAAGGGTTGGAAGGGGCTTGAAGGGTTGAAACAAGATTGAATCAACAGACGTTGTAGCTTGCTCGTAATTAGCACTGCTGTTAACACAAGTTTCTTACGCTATCAACATGTACACTGCAGGTTTAAAGCCCTAAATTCAATGCCTAAAGTTCATATAAAACTTTCTCGGACGTCAAAAACAAAGGTATTCCACAAATCCGTCATGGCATACAACGTTTTTTTTTGCTATAACCTCGTGCAGAAATGATAAGAGAGAACAGGAAAGTAGGTGTTTCATAGTCTGTGCAGCTGCTATAATCATGGAGTCCAATTAAAATGATTGAAGAGCAAACAACGAGCAATAATTATTAAATATCAAAATAGTCGGCTGACAGTACCGGCAAAAACGAACTTTATCCAACTCACATAAATAAAGAACTATGAACTATGAACATAATATCAATTTTATCAGTTTATAACACAAAATGAACTCCACAATTTCCTACAGTAAATCCACTTTACAAGATCGCATGTCTATAAAACAACAAAAACTGAAGCTTGTTTTATAAAACAAAATGGCTGTAGACAAAGCTCCATCGCACACGTCGTTAGCTTTTTGTTCGATTCACGAACATCACTCGAAGACTTAATAACAAGCCGGTTTTCGTTTACACGCCAATTTGAGGCTCGCTGTGTACCTACCTACCTACGGGGCCTGTCATTAACTTGGAGCTATGCTCACGAGAATTAGGCAAATGGTGGTGCTACCATTATATACAAAAAATGTTATGTCAAAATTCTACAAAAATGTATGATAAAGTGCCTGAAAACTCGTGTTGCGAGAGCTTAGCTGCTGCAGGCTATGGTTGGCATTTTATGACAAAATAATATGACGTTCATTTTCTAGTTAAAGAGGCGAAATAAATGTTTCCTATTTTAATAATTATGTAAGTCGCGGCAGTTTGGAGTTAGCTTAATCGCATAATTTTCCGGCTCTTCTAATTTAAAATTTGCGTAGCATGTACTCTCTCGTAATTTGGAGCGCGTACCCTTTTGTGGAAAGTACACGGCGCCATTGTGAGGCCGAGCCGGCCTAACTGTTGTTTTTTTATGAAACTAGTTGTTTTTCAGAAATGAACTTTTGTAGATTTGTTTGAAAGCTCTACTTTAATAAATGGCTCTACTTTTTTTTTTGTGGCAGTAGAATACTTTGTGATAAGTTTAGTACAGTAGGTAAGCAGTCGAGCGATAGAGAGTGGAAAAAACTAACAATGACGTCGCAAACGAGGCAAAATGTCAATCATTCAATCCACGCTCCACGCATTCAGTGATTGACATGTTGTCTCGCAGCGAACGAACTACTCTAGAGGTCACTAGGGGGTGATCTAGGGAAGGGGGCTTCTTCATATTGTTGTTTATGTCTACTTTTAAGAAGTCTTTGTCAAGAACAACTTTTAGCAGGGCTTAAAATACTAAAAAATGCATGTGTAGAATTCACTGTCGCTGCCAGCTCAGTAATATAGTAGTCATCGTTTTAAAGATGATAACTTTGAAATGAGTTGAAGGTGAAAGTTTGCTTAAACGAAAGACTAGTCATAATATTTATATGAAAGCTCAAGTTTCGTGGCTGACATTTATTTTTTGGCTAAAAATTTCAGACAAGATTCATTGAATAATAAATTTATAAAAATTACGACCCAAGTTTAACCGCTGTGTTTAATCTTAACCTTATAATGTGTAAATTACATTATGCTTATTAAAAAGTCTCGCACGTAGCAAGTATAAAGTAAAACGAATGTATTCTATACTCACGCAAGCGAAATCTCTAAAATCCACAGTTCATAAAACTCTCATTACTTATTCAAAATAAGGGATCAATGGGAGTTGGAATAAGCAAAATGATTGCGAACCCTTTCACATGCGCTCCAAAATGCTCAGAATTTTAAAAAAAGCTTTTACAAGTGAATTGAATGTAATGATGAAACGTCGGCGCGTTGGAGCCATGTACTTACCGCGGTACTTCGCGCGGGATCCATCTTCAAAAACGTTTTAATTTAAAAGTAAAACATTTTCAAGGGTCTCCTATTTTCCTCGCCGATGTAACTTCGTCTGTTTATATACCCCCGCCTCTATTTTCACAACTCTACTCGAGTTACAAAAAGCACTTTGAATTTGGAAGAAAAATAATTCAGCTTAAATATAATAAGAGGCGCCGCTTCAAGGTCGCATCGAGAGGACATCGAGTGCGCTCTCACTTGTTTAGCGGAGCACCTGTCGCCGAGTTGTGCCAAGTGCGAGTCGTGCGCTTTGTGCTCGGTACTGAGGCGAGGGCTGGCGGGGGGGTGACGCGGGGGGCGGGGGGCGCGGGGCGAGCGGGACAAAGTGTCGAGACGTGACTTCGATAACATTATTCCAACAACCCGCTTATACATTTTAAGCATGGCGGATGAAGACGAGGGGAGATTGCGTATACCTAGGAACAATTAAAAATTATTCTTTGATTTTCAGTAGATTGCCTGAGGAAATAATAAGCGTTCAGATTTTGAATCTGGTACTAATCATTCTTGACGTATTTTTTTTAAATTAATAATTAAAATATTATTTTTAATTCTTTCTATGAATGAAGTGACATTTTGTATACCAGATATTGTTTTTAGACCTTAAGACACTGTTGGTGTAATTTTATTGGTGCAACTTAATTAATAAAATGAAATAAATAAACTTTACAAAGTCAATGCCCTTCAACGTAAAGCGAAATTGAGGGGTTGTGAAAGCTGTAAGGGCACTTCAGGTTGGGGAGCCGACGCCCCGCGGTGAGGGTCCGCGGTGGAAGGACAGGAACATGAAAGACGCCACCGAAGGCAGCGTTACGAGATGATTGGAGTGCCATGATTGCCATCGACTTTTTAATATTCCATTATTGCCCACGTCACGTGTGACAAGCGCCTACAAATTAAAAAAATGAAATTGTTTATTTTGCGGGATAAGGTTTATGCAGTTATTGAATACGTAATACTAATTTTCCCTTTCGTCTTAAAAACATGTAGACACAGGCTATTGCATCTAAAACTGTGCCAAAACAAGTTATTATAAAAAAATGTCGTTGTGATTATAATAATACACAAAGTAATCATGCTCATACTCACATTATTTATGCAACTACATATATTATGTTACATGGTGAGGTTTTAAAGTTAAAAATGGTATATAATTATGTACATAATAAGCTCATAATAGGCTCGCATAGCAATATTTGGAGCTGCTAAAACCTTGCATTTAAATCAAAAAGAGTCAGATGACTGATCATATTCAAAATTTATGATTTACGTGGACTAGAAATACCATAAGCATTAGTTTGTTATGGTTTAGATTTGGTAAAGATGTCGTAAATATCCAAACGAAATACCCGAGTTATAAATCAGTATAACTGGGCTACGAGATCATGATATAAATCCTCATATGTATGGCTACGTAATATAATTTAATGATTACTTTGATGGTATAAAAAAAAGTCTGACTTGCTCAGTAGGCCTACCACAAGCTCTGTCTGGCTATGGTTGAGTCTGTGTGAGTGTTGCATAAATAAATCCTACGTCGAAACGTCACACACACAGTATAATACACTGGTGAACTCACAGACTCTAAACCAGAGCCAGACAGAGCTCATGGTAGGCCTACTGGTGTGACGAGGTGGTGTTATAGATACTCGAATGAGATCTAAATGGCTTCAAATGATTAACTCCAGAATACCTTATGATATCTTATGATTATAATATCTTATGATTATAATTTGGCGTATCACATTTTTCTCGTAAAATCTTATCTTTTATAGATTAACATAATACTTTATGAAGCCATTTTACGGTGAATAGATGAGGGTGAAAAAAAAATCACCTATAAATATAGCACGGTTGAAGGAGAAACTAAATAGGACTATGATTTAAAACCTTCCGCGATCCGAGCCATATTATGACAGCGTTTCGTAACGCTTAATGTGCGCAAGTCTTAAATGTAAGGCAAATTATTATAATTGAAAACAATGAAGACGATCAATGGTCTGATAACTTGAGGCACTAAACTAAACTTTTACATCAAACTTTAAAAAAAATTGTAGGTAAACTAATATTTGTAGATAATAATCATTAATGGTGCTATCGATAGATTAAAACAACAATACACAAAAGTGTAAAGTAATACGACTAACCAATTAAACATCAATTTGTGGAGGCATGACGCCCGTGGTACCGCCTTCATACACGCACTGTACTGAAGGACTCAGCTCTATTTGCTTTCAATTTGATATAACGACAGAAGTCAAACAGTTTTAGGAAATAATTTGGGCATAATTTCCAGCAATTATACACACTCCACCGTCACAGGCCCTTGACCCTACTAAGTTTCCTTATTGTGGGTGGGTTACGAGTATTGGTCATTATATATTGATGAATCGGACAGGAATAAGTTATAAAACTTGTCATTTGTCCTTGCATTACTTTTTAGAATTTTTTATTTACATACAATATCTATAAGGAATATGCCATCGTGGTGTTTTTATAAAAAAACAACGCAGGTTATAAAAAAATACGCAAAAAGAGATATTTATTATATTTATTGCATACACATGGTTTAGTTAAGGTACATAGTACATAGTTTTCAGGTGTACCTAAGTCAGTATCACATGGACCCTGAGATTTAAATATAACTATTTTTTATCACTTGCAATAGGACTTATAAGTAATTTCTGCACATGAATATAAGACACATGAAATTACTCCAAACAAAGGGATCGTTGCGATTTTATTAAATCAAACTAGTTTGTCTTTGACTACGTCTATCAATTATTCAAAGATATTCACGTGGCGTCGATCCACAATAGTACATTGTTACCCGAGGATTGAAAGTCACGAATTTAAGTCCCGAGACGGAACTCGAGGGACTTAAATAAGTCTTTCACCCGAGGTAAACACTGTGTTTTTCATTACTAATACAAGGACAGTAAAAATAAAAACGAATTAGACTTTTTAAACTCCTTACCGTTGTAATGGGTTTCAAACCTCCTTGCTGATTAAAAAGTTGTAATTTGGTTCAATAACCTCCTTGCTATTTAGAAAGTTGGAACATGGTTGAATAAAAATGTGAAATAAGATTTTTTTTTTTATAATTTGAAAGCTGTCATTAGAAAGCGATTCTCCCTAGGGCTGAAAGTATTACTTTCAATTAGGCCCCCTCAGGCAACTTCAGACCTACTTTCTGAGTATAAGCAATGAAAAATACATATTATTAAACGCTTTGACTTTGCCCGACCAATTTGTATAATAGCAATTAACTGTTTTCATCGTGGCTCGTCCATTGTTAGAGATTAGTGGAGCAATCCATCCCGAGGTGTCGGCACCAAGCGATCGTTCGATACAGTATCGCCATCCCTCATATACTACTACTGCAGACACCATTTATTGAATTAACAGACGCTTAGCCAGGCCATCCGCATCATCATCGCACACCTTTGACAAAAGCACTTTTTAAATTAACGCAATCGTTATGCATAATAAAATTATATGGAAAAAACGGGTGTTTATCGCGATTACCTTTGTTATTTCCCGACGTTTCAACCGTATTACAACAGCCGTGGTCGCGGGGAGACTGGAGTTCATTGGAGTTACCCTCACTTGGTCTTCAGAATTAGAAATGTCCACGTTCATATAACGACACACCACACTAACTGTATCTACACACTGCGCTGATCTTTCGCGACGGGCACACTAAACGAAAACAGGATTCCAGAACGAAGAAAGTTTATACCTTTGACAAATCCACGACTGAATATTATCTTAAGGGCAAACCACCGTGAAATCACTTCTCGCTGGCACACTTTGATCTTTTTATATTTATAAAATCACTGAACATATTTATTGAAAATCGCGAGCAAACTATCTTGTGTGAAATCCGATTATACACCGTTCAGCACATAATAATTTTGATCTAAACACGTTTTTTATAGTGTTACATGTATTTATCGATACACTGTATTTTCTGTTGTCAAAATGTGGGAGCGAAAAGTTGTTTGACGGTGTTTATCATCATAATAACTTTATAATTTTGAAAATTATGAAACTAACCTCTTACTGCAGAAGACTGAAATGATAGGGTAGCCTTGAAATGTTTTTTGTTTTATGTACGTTTGTTAATCATAAGGACTTGGCAGATACCTACTACCTCAGCAGTGTGCCTGCGACCAACATTATATTTGGAGACAAGTATCGTATATTTAAAATAGTCGTAGTTGTATTTCTATTTCGCTTTCAGTGCAAACTACAAAAGATGTTAAGGGTTTTCGTGCTTTAAGTATACCACTACACCACCCGTGGTGTACATAAGCACTAGTAGAGTACTACATAGAGAAGGAAGGAACAAGGCAGATGTATGTACGGCATTGTTAGTAAATGGTATGACAGGTTTGAGTCGGGTCCTCGTTAAACGCAGCCTTTTGTTCCGTCGAGTGTACAGCCTTCGCTTCTGGTACATTATTTCATTGTTCAACTTTATTTGTTTTACTTACCTTTGGCGGTTTACCTGCTGATTTTATATGGAAATAAATAAAAAGTATTCGCGTTGGATCATTTCATAATATGCACCGACAAATATTATTTATGAATACGTGTAATAACTCCGTTCGGCTAAAGATCGGTTAGAGTAGAGGTACTATCACAGCGCACGATATTCATAATTTTTATAAAGACACTAGTGGGCGCCCGCGGTTTCGCTCGCCCGTTCCCGTAATACCCCGTTCCCGTTGCTTTTTCGGGATAAAAAGTATTCTATGTCCTTTTCTCGGTTTTAAGCTACCTCCCAACCAATTTTCAGCCAAATCGGTTCAGCCGTTCTTGAGTTATAAGTGGAGTAACTAACACGACTTTCTTTTATATTGTATATGTATAATAAAGAAGATTAAAGATATAGATTGCCATGGCCAATTGACGTTGCGGCAAAGTAGTTGACAAATCGATAAAGATAGAAACGACTACTTATGAGATTCGTTTTCTCTCATTTTGGGAAGTCACATAGGTTTTCCATTTTAATTGTTTTTCTAGTGTTATTTTGAGTTCTGTTGTGTAATTTCGGTGGTATTTTAACCAACATTACTTGAGGTCTTAGCTCAAAGTGTTAGCAGTTGGAATGAAAGTATATCATGTGATATTCTGATATGATCGAAAAGGTTTCAGATGGTTTTGGACTTGACTTGACGAAAAAGTCAATCAAAATATATCCTCATTACTCGACACTGGCAAAATTGATCCTAAGTGGACAGATGCCATTCATTAAGAAGAAGAAGAAGAGTACTTATGAGCACAGTGCACAGTGTGTCGTGCACCCATCACCATCAGAACGTTTGAAAGTGTCGAACAACTCTACACTTTTTAAAAAGATGTGAAAAAGTGTGTCGAAGAAGTTTTAAACTCACAAAGGTTTCCGGGGAACAATCGACCTCTGACACGTTTCCAACAAAGAGCTTAACTCTTTTATTAATAAATAAACAACATCAAAAAAGCTCATTTTCTTGAGCCCGTTCTTTGACCGCCGCCATTACATAATTAATGGGTACTTATTTCTATTTTATTGTCGATGTTACGAAGGCTTTGCTGACCTAAATACTGCCGTTTATTGACGTACCCTTAGCACCAGTTCAGCTAAATTGATAATTAATAAAGAAAGAAATATAATATATTTTGGACAATCCGCACAACACTATTAGCCCCAAATTAAGCAGAGCTTGTGTTATGGGAACCAGATAGCTGATATACTACTTAAATATATTTTTTTTGTAAATACATACTTAGAATACAATATAACACCCAGACAGAGAACAAACATCCGCGTTCACCACAAAAGTATTTGTTCTCGGTGGGGATCGAACCCACGACCTACGGCGCAGAAGGCAGAGCTACTACCAACTGAGCTGAGAGGTCAGTCGAATAGCCGTGCTTGTGGCACAACTCAACCAAACCTCAGGGTTGACAATTATTTAATGATCGTAATTGATTAATTCCCGTCACTCGGCCGCGGTGCTATTGTCATCGAGCCATTCATCAAAGAAAACGAATTGGTAATCGTCGAATTGTATAAATTAGTTTAATATTTTAGCAAGTGAAATCAGACCTCACCCTCGTTTTACTCAAACATTGGATCAATAGCTTTTAGTAAAAAGGTAGTAAGTAAAAGTTTGACGGACAAAATAAAAACTATCAAACTGTTATGTAATTGAGGACTACAATAATTGTTATTCGTAATGATTATAGCTATCAAAAACATATTCTAGTATAGAACTGCGCACAATGATCTTTTTTTGTTGTTGAATTACACCGAGGGGGGGGTTTAAAATGACACTTTGTAATGTCATTAAAGCCCATTTCAATTATTTGACTAAAAGCCTACGCACACCTAGGTCACTGGCGTTGGCGTTAAGTGAAACGCTGTCAAATTTGACAGCGTTTCATTGATCACCATCGCCAGCAACCTAGGTGTGCGCAGGCCTTTAATGAAGTAGTTTAGTGCGCTCTGTGATCCATACCCTGAAAGTATCTCTCTCTCTCTCTCTCTCTCTCTCTCTCTGCATGACAGGTAAACCACTCATGATTTTGTTGAATTTTGACAGTGACAATGTTCAACCCCTGCCTGTGTAGTTGAGTGACCAACGTTTAACGATTAATAATTTATTGAAACGTTCTGTATAGGTATATAGCAAATCGAATACACGTGTCAGCATAATATACAAATTATACATATATTATCATTCATGGCGTGATCTAAAATAATAAAGTATAATTTTAAGATCGTTTGTTCGTCTGCAGATAGCTCAACTAATCTAAATGATTACCAATCAAAAGTGTCCTCAGACGACTACAACATCACCACATACACTTAAGGCAATACTGATGTGCTAAGCCAGATACTAACCTACCCTTGGGTGAGTTGACGAGATCTATAAATAAATTACAAAAGATTTTAAACCAAATATTTCGTGAAAAAAATATTATTCACATTTAATTGATCAAATCAAAGAAGTACCGAATTAAATAGTATAATGTATTCGATTAAATCGTTCTTTTGAAACGAACTCTGACGAAATGGTTTCTTCGCCTGAATTGAAATTACATTTACTTAGAAATAAATTCAAAGCCATTTTCAACAGAAAACTTAAAAATCTAACTTGAAATCTGATGCCGTTTACGATTTTAAAGTAAAGCTGAATAAATTATAACATCAAAGTTGAATATCCTCTGAAAAGTAGTTGCCATTAGTCATTTAACTGGAGGCGATCTTTGGTTATTCAGTATTTTGTAAATAAGAGTACGAACAAACTCACTTAATAATTTTTATTATATTTGAGAAAATATGTTGCACGGTCACTTAATAATTATTGTTATTATATTATGGGCCATGAGCTCTGTCTGGTTCTGGTTTTGAGTCATTGTGAGTGTTGACTAAATAAATCTTACGTCAATACGTCACACACACACCCTAATATACTGGTGAGCACTCACACAGACTCAACACCAGAGCCAGAGACAGCGCCAAACAGAGCTTGTGTTTGCCGACTTTTCAATAAATACATACAAAGTCAAAGTCAAAGTCAATAATTTTTTATTCATTACGATACATAACAAACTACTATACAAACAAACTAAAAACTACTTACTTCAATAGCAAACTTTTTACTTCAGTAGAAAACTAGTAAACTTTACGGGAAATATTACCCTTGTACATTACCAGGCAGATAAAGATTTTGAGTTTTACTTAATTTGAAAACTCTATAGGTTTTTATTTTAGTTAGATTTTTTTTTCATAAATCAATAAATGCAAAAGCCATTAACCATTTATAAGTAAGCAAACTATTGGCATCTTATAATACGGTACAGGAGCCTAATTCTCGGCTTATCTCGGATCATTTTGCAATTTTATTTAATTGCTTGTTTTCGAAGAGAGAATGGATGATTTCCTTGAGTAATTCATTGACGACCTCATCGTAGAAGCCTCGACAGCTACGATATACGGAAAACGTAGAAAAAGTGCGGGGTTGTGCAATGCCAATGTGTATTTAAGGGACATTGAAAATCTCGGTCGGCCCGAGAGTTAGGCTCCTGGCCTTATCAAACAATGCGGCTGATTCTATGCTTTATTTATAGCTACGTTTATAAGTAGAAGTAATAAAGATATTATTTTGGAGAACGCCTATCTTTATGAGATCCCTCTATAAAGTATGTTGCTAAACATTTTGCCAGCTTCTAGTTTATCTTAAAGGAGAGTGTCAAAAACAGAACATTTACTGTCGTATCTACGTCTCAGCCATAAAAAAGTGCGGGTTTATAGTCGCAGTGCGTTATCAACTCCCGGAGGAGAGATCTGGTTGAGACATGTCGTGACGTCACAACACCATCCTCAAACTTTTTGGAACAATGGAAGGATCATCAGCAGCAGTTAGACGAAAGACATACTGTATGGTTGACCTTTTATTTTTGTATTTTAACATAATACTAGCGGCCACCCGCGATTTCGCTCGCCTTGTTACCGTTACGCTTCATTCCCGTTACTTACATCCGTTATCCGCTACAGTATCTTTATAAATTGTAGCCTATGTGTTATTCTGATGTATAAGCTATGTTATTGTAAAGTTTCATCAAAATCCATTTAGTAGTTTTTACGTGAAAGAGTAACGAGCATCCATTTATCCATACTTACAAACTTCTGTGTTTATAATATTAGTAGGATTGGATAGAAAAGTCTCGTAATTATTATTTCTGAAAAAATATTCAGTAGTAAAATTCTCTATGCTGATGATGATGGTAATTTAGTTTTAATGAACGTAAAAACCGTTCTACCATTAAAACTTCTAACGATGTATACAAATATTCCATTTATTTAAAACTGAAAGTGGTCACGTTTATTCCACAGCATTCATAACAAAACTTTAGCTAATAACGCTATTATATGACGTCACAGTGCCACGTCATCCATATATAAAAATTAGAAAAGGAGATACAAACAGATTTCTTCTTCTGCCTGTAGTTCTTGCGCCTTCAGCGAAATGTAGGCCGATAAACTGTTTATTTTTTCAATTTTATAGAAAGAAAGAAAATACATTTATTTTGGACACACAACAGATATAAACACAGCACAAACAGAGTACCAATAAGATTTTTTTTTTTAGTCAACCCATTTGTTCTTCGGCGGGGCAAAGGGAGACCTTTGCCCCGCAAAGGTCTCCCAAAGGTTTCGAGAGAGAGATAAGTGAGACCCACCATCTCCTCTCAAAGGTGTCAATAAGATTTAAAATATAATAATATATATTTAAAAAATACTAACAGAAAGAACAAACATAAAAGAACAAAGAATAAACACAAATAAATGGTGTTATTCTAGTACTTCTAATTGAAACCAAATCGCTAATGATTCCTTTTATTTTTATGGGTATTTGATGAAACAAGATTTATTTTTATGAAACAACGGGATATTTACCATGATTAAATTTTGATGATGGTAAATATCCCGTTGTTTCATAAAAATAGTGTTAAAAACCATGATAGTTTCAAAAGTTGAAACAAGATTTGTATAAAAGCTGTCAATTATCAAAGTTATGAAAGTCAAGAACAGAGACACACGCCCACTCGTGTTCCATGGCCTCCCACCTCAGTCTCTTCTGAAGGCCTGCGTACACCTAGGTCGCTGGCGAAGGCAATCAATGAAACGTTGTCAAATATCGCTGTCAAATTTGATAGCGTTTCACTAATTGCAATCGCCAGCGACCTAGGTGTGCGCAGGCCTTGAGTCGACACCGCTGTGATCCCTTCAAATAAAGATTTTAAGCTATACACCCCACATTGATTAGAGTTTGGCATCTATACCTACAATACGTGGTACGTGGTAACGTGGTGTCATTATACTCGACTAGCGGCCGCCCACGGCATCGTCCACGTAATTGACTAATTTTTTGTTTTTGCTTCTTTTTTGCATTAATCGAAGTAACAATCTTCATTATTATATTTATATAAAAAAATCATCTAAATTGCTCGAGTGGTTAGGGCGTAGGGCGTGATTGAGCCACAAACATTCAAACATCGTAACTTTCCCATTTATAATAAATAGCCGCCTTGTTCATGCTCTAGCTGCCGCCCACGGCTTTGGTCGCGCGCTGCTCGTTAATTACTACATCAATATTTAAAGCACTCTTCCTTTTCGGCTCGTTCGTGTGGAATTAACGATCTACAAGTTGCTTATTATTATTCAAAGACGCTTTCCACATTTTTTGAGAATATTTTTTTCAGCCATTACAGCTACCTAGTACTTCGACTTCATCTTAGCCACCATCATCTAGACTTGGGTTATTTTTTCGTGCAAATGTAGGTAAATAATAATGTTTCTTAGCGGACGAAGTCTTCAATAATTATAATAATAACGTAACGTATAGGTAATTTTCGTAAATCACTCCTATTCATCCTGAAAATGTTTGGAAACCTTAATCATAAGGAAAAACCGAATAAAATAACAGCATAACGAACATACGAATATTGCGAATGTAGCAATATGTTTTTGTTATATTTGTGTAGGAGTGGTTGTCGCGTCACTCATGTGACGTCACGCAGTAAGCACGCGGGATAACGGCATGTCGTGGATAACCGTAATCCTCTCCTGAGGGAAAATTAGCTCTTTTTATAGCGAGAGATTATGAATTATTTCTCAGATAAGGTTTGCGGGAAGTCTATAAAAGAGAGGATAAAGTGCGGGATAAAATTGCGGAGGAAATTTTGTGAGTTTGCTTCGCTGCGGACTAACAAAATAATGTGTACCTACTCAGTTTCGGAACATAAAAACGTTGGCTTTCTAATGCCGCAGCTAGACTACGCGAGCGTGCAGTGGAGAGATGTAAAGGTTTGCTCGCACTAGGAATTGATTTGCACATGTTCGCTTGTTCGCATTCGTTCGTTCAAAGTGTCGGCTCAAAGTGAATTGACCTGAGTAGATTATTAAAAAACACCATTTAAATAACATAATTATTACAATTTGTATGGCTTGCCGCCATCAAAAGTTATCATAATAATTTTCTTCTGGAGTCTTTTCTAAAAAGGTTATGTAAGAGCCTAGACATAAAATAACTGTAACAAAAACTACTAAAAATTCCAAACGAGTTTGAAAGTTATGTCAATTAGGAGAAAATGGAGTCCAGCGAGTAAATATTGAGTTAGTTAATAGAGGAGGGCGGGGAGGTTATACTGTGTGCTTGTAGGTCGGGGTATCTGATGAACTGGGTTGATCCCTATAGTGACTTTGACAAAAATAGTTTTTATTATTTTAATTGATTTTATTGAACATTATATTTGACAAATGCCACATTTTTTTTATGACATTCAACGGAGAATTTTGCAGATTAATATTGCTGGAAAAATAACAGGGGGAGAAGGCTTTTGCCCAGCACTGGGATACAAAATGGCTAATTTAGAACAGAAGACACTATTTACCTACTTTTATGTGACATGTTGGCACATTTGACTTCAAAACCACTGAACACAAGTCATCTACGTTCCTGACTCGTAAAACTGTAGCAACTACTAGCTGATCTGCGGCGCTAAAACGCTGCGACGGCGACGATGCCAAAGTGCGGTGTAGCCTTCAATGTGTGCTCAATAATTTACAAAAAGGTCGTATCGATAGTTCTCTATCAGCCAGGTAAGGGAAGGTCCGGTTCCTATTAAAATAGGGTTATTTGAAGCCAATTCGAGTCCGCATATTAGTTTATCGCGTCCCGAAAGGGCTAATTTCATTGGACCCTCGGTAAAGCGATCCGCCGCGTCCTCCGAGCGATGGCGCCAGCGGAGGGTCCTCACGCACACACAGGGCCGGCTCATGCGTGCCGCGGACGGAACCTCCGCCGCTCGTTTGGGACATTGTTGGGACGCGAGCGAGTTCTTTTCACGTACTACTATAGCGGCGTTGAGGCGTGACTACTGGCAATTTGTGGTCTCTGCCTACCCCTATGGGTGACCTGTATTTATATATTTATGATAATTGTGAATAATATAGTCAGTTTACTGAATTATTGACATATATAAATAAACGAAACACTGTAGTTAGATAATTTTGAAACTAACAAGTTAATGTCAAATAAAGCACTCAAGGGATAAAACTTTCGCTTGCAGTTTATTTTATGAATTGTACGCAATTAATTTTAAAACAATTCTTAGAAGAAACAAACAATGTGATATCGTAAAAACTGGTGCTCTATATACTGAATGATATGGGTTCGAGACTTTTTTGTATAGAAAGAGTTTTTTAGGTGTTTTCGTCCAGTGCGTCTGTTTGTATATCCATTGTGTTTATTAAAAAGTTGTATTTTTATGATATCAAGTTTATTGGTATTAAATCAGTTTGTACGGCATCAAATGAATTGGAGTAGGAATGATTGACTGTTTAAGTTTGGATAAATCAAATTATCAGTGGTAAAATTGTTAGCAAAACGTTACGTCTGAAATCTCCAGGCGAGGATCCCATACAATTGTTTCATTTATTATGAAAATGCCAAGTGTGTATCGCACATACTCCTACAAAGCCTTGGTGCGGATTTAAATAATTCGAGAGAGTGGCTCCAACGGCGACGCTCCGAGGCACACCTCCTATTTTATGACACAAAATGAAAACACTTTTTATTCCCCACAACGAAAACAAAACAACAGAAAAACCAATTAAATTAAAACATTTATCTGACACGACAAGCACATAACATAACAAGGTCGGGTTAGCACACGTTTCAGAAACGCTAGCAGAAGTTAACTTTTGTTACTTTTTGTAGAAACAAAGTTGAAAGAATTCATTATTAAAATTTTTCGGATTTAAAAAAATATATGATTTATCGCATGATAAACATGGTTTATTTTTTTTTCATATAAGTGGTCAATATGAATATTATTATTTTTTATAATGAAGTTACAAAATCTGTAAATTGAAACCGTTTTCCAAAAATTTGAGAAATATAAAAACAAGATACAGACATCTTGGTGAACAAAGCAATATAATATTATAATAATGTATCTGCTGCCATTCAGCCTCAATTGAGGAAATGTTGACTCTCAACTTCGCTTTCATCTCAAACTTTTAATTTAATAAATGTAATTATATACCGCAAGCAATCCTATTCCAAACTTTCCTCGCTTCCCTTTATTTTGTACTGGAGATTTTTGCCCGGCTCTAGCCGAGCTAGTCTAGTGGATTATTGAAAATCCTTTGAAGAGTTTCAGCGGGTACTCCCAGTTATAGATATTGAAGTGAAACGTGTTGCGATTGTATAAGATATCCTGACAGACGACACCACTAGGCCACCATGAGCTCTGTCTGGCTCTGTCTCTGGTTCTGGTTTTGAGTCTGTGTGAATGTTGAAATAAATCCAACGTCACACACACAGTATAATGCACTGGAGAGCACTCACACAGACTCAAAACCAGAGCCAGCGACAGAGCCAGACAGAGCGCATGGTACGCCTACAGCTCCCTCGCGGTCTCACACATGACGCGAATGATTCAACGATAGGTTATTTGTATCACGCGAGCGATGCTTACCGCGCTCTAACTCAAAGAGGTTTTATTCACTTTGAATCGTTTTAAAAACAGTTCACAATTTATTTGAATCTAAGTTCAAAGAATTTGAATACTTACAGAGTGTTTTTTTATATTATAACCTTATGGAACAAGGATAATTATGGTCCTGATTTTGAGATGCAATCATCGCTTATTATAAAGCAATGCCTCGTAGGTCACGCCCATTGCGAAAGTGCTCTTCGTCCCTAAGTCCATCAACTTGAGGCATACAGATGTTCATAACGAGTATGTAACATAACGAGTACGTACAAACACAAAGCTGTATCATGTTTATTTTTATTTCGTACTAATCTAATTAAATAAACGTTTTATAAGCTAAGGACATTCATAGTTACACTGAATCAATAATAATAAAGCAGAAACATAATCTTTGCAATGCAAAAATAAAAATTCAATTAGAAACTGAAAATACATTTTTCTAAGCAGTATCCAAAATATTAAACAGTATGTTGTACCTCTAAATAGCTGAAAATGAATTATTAAATATTAAAGAAATAAATATCACGAAAGCCTCCACGTAATATTCAAAACAGTCACAGTGAAAAGAGCATCATATTTATTAAAATAAGAGACCGTAACAGACTTCTTTTAAACATCTTGAGTACCTACTAAAATATCTAAGTACGACTTTCTTAGAGTAAACCAGAAGTACCTATTTGACATGTACTTTGAAGTACTTGGTCTAGTCATAGTTCAAACTGGTTTAAAATAACCAGTGACACGATAAGAAGAAGAAGTTATAGTTTTATTTTAATACAACTTTTATGATAGATTTTTATTGTTTAATATTTTATTATAAATAATAACAATACTAGTTTTCATTTACAGCACTAATAAAGCCCCCAATTTATATGAGCCTATTCCATAATATCCGTTTTATTGTCGTAAATAAAAGAAACTGTCGCAATTCTTCCAGAACATGTCATGACATGCCTCAGGTCCGGTTATCTCATAATTAGGAGTGATCAGCGGAGTGCCTCTCTCGAAGATTGAATGTTTTATTCAGGAGCCGTTATCCGGCGGTTAGTGCCGGCTTTAAACTGACACTAAAGTTTTACGAAGCCGCAGCGAGGAATCGAACCTACGAATAGGAGAGTCTATGTTTTATTAAACTTTGATCAGTCGTATAGGTATTATGAAAATATCTTCATTTTTGCAGGTAGAGAGAGACATCACTCGTCGGGAACTTAGATAAGTAAACTTTCAAAGTTATTTTTAACTGATCTCTTATTTAATTTGCTTGTAATCGGTGCTAAGTATTTTTATACCCTGCATAGTTGACAATAGTATTAGGTACGTAAAAGTTAGTATGCGCTTCTCACAAAATATTGGGGAAAGCAATTAGACTGTGCTCAGGTTTTAATCGTAGCTTGATAAGTTAGTTGGGAAATCATCAACTACAGAAAATGCCCTATGAGGTACAAAAGAGGGTGCATTATTGCATTGAATTCAAAAATGATTTGAAGATGTTTCTATTGTACCTGTTAATGACAATAAATAATACTAAGTATTAGATGCGAGTAGCAGTCAACCATCCATATCGACATGGTAAATGTCGATTTAAGAAGATTACTAAGAACCGATCAAGTAAGCTGTAGAACCGCGACGGGGCAGGGCGTAAGTTCCGGCTATAAAATAAATGGCAGCGTGGGTCGTGGGTTCAACTCCGGGCCCGGGCACGCCTACCGCTGGTTTACGATGCAATCTAAAGATACCATCGGAATACGCTATGGCTCCGACTCCATACACACGCATGGAGCCACGCTTTGTGGTTTACCCTGGCGAAGCGTTTTTATATTAAAACTGACCCGATGCATAGTCAGGCATCGTTTGATCACTGCAAGTGTCAAAATGATTTGGCAAATTATAATATCAAGTTTAATCTCGAGGTTTGGAGAAATTACTTATTACTTTCACACAAAAAGTAGCTCTTTTCTGGCCCCAGAATACACAATGCATGTTTAAAAACGTAACAGATGGAACACTATGACCCACCCTTTGATCGCATTCTGGTCTGTGGACTGGTCAGTGACAATAATTGGTCACAACTTCATACGTCATCACATTGAACAAATTTTTTAGGTCATACATTTATTGTAGTGAGTATCCAACCTGCACCTATTGCGTAACAGCCAGATTCTCACCAGCTTCACCTTTAGCCATCTCAGAAGAGTGGATTGACGTTCGGATGCGTACGCGTGCGGACTAATACCTACCTACGTACTGAACGCGGCTGTGCATGATGCCAGCCAGAAACTGTGATTGCATGCGGTCATGTAGGGTCAAGTATAAGTCCGTTAATGTATGCGTTTCGGAAACTTATGTGGGTTAAGTAGTACTAATGACTGTTCGTTTACTTTACAATAGTAAGAAACTAGAGTTGAACACTTTTTCATAGTTTCGTTTATTTCATTATCACCTTGTTTAGATTGTTTATGACTATACCAACGTAAGTAATTAGGAATCTTATCAACATAACATTCTTAAAAGTATGATTATTTTTATAGCCGTTTCCATTTCACACATTTCTAAAGATCATAATGGCATACTAGATATTTTTGGATAACTTTAGGAGTATAAATAAGGAATTCAACTTGAAGTTTAATAAACAATCCCCTAGAGTTGGCTTAAAAATAATATATACAATACAACTGCATCCTATTTAACAGTAAGTAAGTGATTTTGTTGCTATTTTATTGAAACCTTATTCTTAAATATTATTATTACTAAAAGTCTACTTATTAATAAAAGTTTATTCAAGCTAAAACTTACCTATCCGGCGCAGAATCCACAAAAAACCGGACGAAGCCGGGCGAGCGATCTAAACGAGATCTACACTTTACATGTCTTCTGATACACAGATAGTTATCAAACTGTCACAATAACACAGCTCACTTAACTTTATTAAACTAGTCACAGGTTCCACAAGTTTTAAGTTAAAATCCAATTGGCATCACAAATTTTTTTTACGGATTTTTTTTTCTATTAATTGTAAATAATTATTAATTTTGCTAATCGCTAGCTAAATTTTAGGAAGGCCAAAGTAAGCGCGCGGCTCAGTGGGGGTGCAGTAGAGTTAGCACGAGTTGCAATAGAGTCGGCGCGGAGTTGCGCGGGGTTCGCGGAGCGGGCGCATGGCGGTCGCAGTGCGGCACACTCAGACGCGGCTCCACACGCGCGCTACCCGCCGCCGCCCGGACACTGCCGCCAACCCGCGCCCGCGCGGCGCGCGCATGCCCCTCCCCGCCCCCCCCCCCGGCTCCCCCGCCCCCGCCCCCGCCCCGGCCCCCGCGCGCGAGCCCCAACGATCGCTCCGGCTCGAGCCTCCGATTTTTACATCTGCACTGTGACATTGAAATTCAATTTTCGATTGAGCGGCCTTCGACCGCCGGACTCCGTTCCGGTCGGCCGGAGCCGGAATCTTTGTGTGCTCGGATCCGTCCCGTCTGGATTCCGATCGGAAACCGTTTTTTTTTGGAAATCGGTTCGTTTCAACCGTGTAAATCCCGCAGGATTTTAAACACATCATGGCGGGCTGGCATCATGTTGTATTAGATTTCAAAATATTTTTATGACCTATAAAACTGTAGACTGAAATAAAATGTAGAGAAAGAAAGTTATCTGCAGTGACAGCGCTCTAATAACACAGCTCGGAGCACAATATCACCGCGTAGCGACCCCGGCTACGGCGTAGCGGTACGTGCTACGAGAATGCGTAGTGGATGCTACGCTTTTTAATTTTACCTTAGAATTTTATTCTCAATGGGACTTTCATCATTTAATTTAAAAGTAAATTATTGAAGTAGAAAAACATGCTTACTTATTAGAAAACAGACGATGTTTTCTGAAACGCTAACCCCTTATTTAGACAGTTTCTGATCTAAAACTCTGTTTTTATAATATTCGTTGCAAAAATTACTTGGGGTTGCAAAAATCTCATACAAAAACTTGTTACTATACGAGCTTGACAGTTTAATTAAAAATGCCACCCACGATTGACCTGACAGTGTAACCTACACATTAGCGCAATAAACACACTGAATACTGATTAGTTGATTACCAAACCAGCAGAATCCAAAGTAAATTGTACAATTTTTGTGCGTAAATCCATTGTCCAAAACAATAAATGGACACGTTACAAAGTAACCCAGGTTAACAAGTTGCCACCGAACCCGCACCGCTTGTTCCCGGTTCAACTATAAATCCGCTGCTAATCCGCGGTGGCCGCTCTTTACAAATGGCCGAGAGGAATTTCAATTCCCCAACTTTCTTCCACTATATTGGATATCGCAAGGATTTGCGACTTTCATTCATCCGATGATAAAAAATCTCGTATGTTATCGAAGTTTCAAATGCTCTGTGGTGCGGTAGAGAGGGGGCGGGGGGAGGGGGGTGTTTGGACTGTTCCACCGCTTTTCAATTCAACCCCATTGTTATGTAATTGCGGGTACAATGAAAGCCATATTTCATCTGGTGTTTCCTCTCGTGCGGTTCTTTTTTGCCGCCGTGTGTGTGTGCTGTATCCGCTATCGTAACATCTCCGATACTATATAGTCCTGTTTAAACTAGCGGGCAACTCCGGAAGCATCGTTGCTAAGCTGCCCTTTAAAAACTCTTATCCTACTTGTTATTAATTACTTAATAGCACTAGATGAATGAATTCAAGTGTAACTTCTTATAGGTTAGCATCATCCAATATATCTAGCAGCAGAAATTGCCTAGGGCTTTACCTGTGAGAGTAGGCTTCCCTAGTTCATCTAGCTAGATCAATCTAGCATTTTTAGGCGCGGTTTTTCGTGGGCTAATTTTCATTTTTTACAGATTTTTATTATAATTCTCTTGAACTAACATTATTTTAATACCCACAATTAATAAAATGTTATTTTTATTAATAACGATGTTTTCATACGTCTCTGAAGCCAATTACTTCATCGAAGCATTTCTTCATTGTTTCCAATTTCGCTCGTTAAATGAAGATATATTTTCGTGTATCGAGAAAACAGGAAATTTCCAACAAAATACCATCCAAATATTAAATAATAGCGTACTATTAATTACGTAATAAATTAAATTATTTACTGCTAAGTACTTACCTTGAGACACATAGGCTGGTTTGGCGGATGACTATTCAACCAATCAAAATATTTAACAGTTAACTCAGATTTTCGCTTGCAAAATTTGATATAAACATCTGATAAATATTTGATTGGTCGTTAAGTAATCCGTGAAACCAGGCCTAAAACAGAAATACTTTTAATCAATAAAATTCTGATAGCGTTATAATTTTTTTTAAAGAAAGTTTTAACATCGTGGACCCACAGTTTTATTTTGGTGTTCTACTCTCGTAGAACGTAGCAGGAATTCCTAGTTTACTTTTTTGTTTTGATACTAAGTCTTTAAGACTCTGTATCAGAGTTCTAAATGAAGAACTTGTGATTAAAAGTACACAAAAATACGAAGTACGGTAAGTCTCGTCGCAGTCGTATAGCCGCGCTCGTTTTCACCTCAAATGATTAACTGATTCACAGACACTGGCACCCGATGTCACTCATCCAGACAGTAACTAACTTATTATAACTTCACGAATCCTATTATAAAGTTTTTGAATTCGGGAGTGAATGAATGAATGAACGAGTTAGAACTGAACAGATTCGACGGATTCTATTGTGTGAATTAATGATTCTACTTTGGTTTTCAGTAGCTTTGCTTTGTCGAGGGAAAATTATACTGTGTGTAATTTCCAACAATATAATTTACTTATTTTAGTGACGCACGATAGTGGAACTGATGAAACTTTTTATATTGACTAGCTAAAAAGTGGTTTCCTTTACTTAATTCTTTACAGATCACATCCCCTAAATACGTGCCCTTCGTGGTGTTGCCCCCTTTCAAATAAGAAGACAATAATGCAAAGAGTACCAGTAGAAACTGTAGATAATGGTATGGGCTTTTTTCGGACAAAAGTTTGTACAAAAAACTTTACTTCTTTATTGGATATGTTTCAGGTGTCTATTTCAGTTAGGTATTTAAATTGAAATATAAGAGGTAAAAAGTGAGGGGATTACAGTTGCATATAGCTTGGATTAGCGACGTGCGAGGATGAACGATCATGTTATTTGTAGAAAGCCCTGGAGACGCCACCCCACCGTTCGCTGTTGATTTTGCTTGATTTATGGGAACAAAAATATTGGGGTGTTATTTCATCTCCATTGATGCAACACAGGGCTATGGTATTGTGACGCCGTGCTGACGTAACTACGTAAGCGTGCAAGGCAGTGAAGTTTTTGGCAAACATCGTCATTGTCACAACGGCCGGGCTGTCAGAGCTACGACTGCAAAGCAGACGTACCCGAGTTCGAGCCCGGTCCAGCTATGAAGATTTTTGTTCGACATTTTAATGTTACCAGAAAATTCTAGTAGCGGCGAGTGCCTTCTTTAAGGAATTCAAATAAAGAACCGAAAGTTCTGGACTAAAACAAGAAATGATGTAAGAAGGAAAAGACGATCGGAATCCAACAGAAGAAAACGAAAAGACTAACGAAATTCAATAAATGACGATCGAAATCCAATAAATGACAATCGAAATTCCGGGTATATAAGGAGCTGCAAGCGCGTCTACGGGCAGTTCAGTGGAAAGTGATCTGAAGAAAGGAACAAGAAGGAAAAGTGAAAAAGTGGAAAAAGTGAACAGTGAAAGTGAATAGTGAAGTGAACAGTAAATAGTGAAGTGAAGTGCAAAGTGGTAAAGTGCTCCCAGTGGACTGTCAGTGTTCGGAGCACAGCGTTGGACCGTGTAACGCATAGTGCGCGGGGACAGTGTCGGACAGTGCTACGCGTTTCGTGCAGTGCTACGCGTTCAGTGCAGTGTTACGTGTTCGTAGTGCGAATAAATCGCTACTTTCGGTAAAACGTTCGTTTCCTTCCAATCCCTGTACCCACTCTCGTAACATTTGGTGTCAGAAGTGGGATTGGAAGGTAAAATGCCTGTCATGCCGAGGGAAGGCATGAGTACTCGCGCTAAGGCTGCTTCACAGCAAGCAGGTGGCTCCGGCGCAGAGGCTCCTGAGGAGGAAGCCCCTGGGCACCGAGACAACTCTGGTGGAGCAACCTCGGAAAGTTCGTCGATGAGGACCCAGGTTGGACCAGACCTTGGCGCCTTGTTTGAGCAACTGCGCGCCATGCAAGTGGACCAGGCTCGCCGGGAGGAGGAACAAGCCCGCCGGCAGGAGGAGCAAGCCCGCCGGCAGGAGGAGCAAGCCCGCTGGCAGGAGGAGCAAGCCCGCCGGCAGGAGGAGCAGCTGCGCACCATCCAGAAAGAGCACGCACGCCGCCAAGAAGAGGATGCCCGCCGGCAGGAGGAGCAAGCCCGCCGGCAGGAGGAGCAAGCCCGCCGGCAGGAGGAGCAAGCCCGCCGGCAGGAGGAACAGCTGCGCGCTATCCAGGCGGAGCAGGCTCGCCGCCAAGAAGAGGATGCCCGCCGGCAGGAGGAACAAGCCCGCCGGCAGGAGGAGCAGCTGCGTGCCATCCAGGAGGAGCAGGCTCACCGCCAGGAGAAGCAGCTGCGCGCCATCCAGGAGGAGCAGGCTCGCCGCCAGGAGGAGCAAGGCCACCGGCAAGAGGAACAAATGTGCGCATTGCAGAAAAGTCTTTTGACCGCCATCACCGACAGCATGCGGAGGGTAGAAGCGGTGGAGGAAACTATGCAGCAACATGAGACTCGCCTCTGTTCCATTGAGGAAGGTATCAAAACTGTACAACAACACGGAAACCGCCTCTCCTCCGTCGAGGAAGTTGTCAAGAAGCTCGAAACGAATGGAATCCCGGCCTCAGCGTCCATAGTAAGTGCATCGACTGCAGGCGGAAATTTCAAAGTCCCGCCTTTCGATGGAACCTCTTCCTGGGCGGCTTACAAGCTACAGTTTGAGGCTGTGATGAACCTGAATGGGTGGACCAAGAACCAGGCTAAAACCGCGCTTACTTTGGGACTACGAGACAAGGCTTTGACCGTGCTGGAGGCCTTGGGGAGTGATGCAACCTACGAGCAATTGCTGGAAGCCTTGGAATCGCGCTACGGGGACTCGCACTTGGAGCATGTTTTCCGCGCTCAACTCCGTGATCGATGCCAACGAGCGAACGAGTCATTGCAACAGTGGTCCCTGGAGGTAGAAAAGTTGGTCCGGAAGGCGTACCAAACATCGCCGGCATCGGTCATTGACAGCATGCTTTTGCAGTCGTTTGTCGACGGTATTTTCGACGCGGAAGTAAGAGCTGCCGTGCGCTTGGGTCATCACGGTCACATCAAGGAAGCCGTCGCGCATGCGCTCGAAGTAGAAGCCGTCCGACGAGACCCGAGGAGTGGACGTCTGAGGGAGATTAATTCAACGGAAGTGGAGCGGGTTAACCAACGCAGAGCTTTCGTCCCTAGATGCTACAACTGTGGGGAACGGGGACATCTGAGAAGCGGCTGCCCGAATCGGGTTACAGAGAGACGAGGGACCGATGCTTGTGTACAAGCGTCGGAGGACCAGGAAAACTAATTCCAGCCAGGGCTAAGGGGTGGGCGCTGGCCGGTAGACATGGAGCCCCGAAAATCAAGGTTCATCAGAGCACAGATGGCAACAGCTTGACTGTTAATGGATCAGTAAATGGAATTCCGTGCTCATTAACTTTGGATACTGGAGCGTCGCGTACGGTAATTGGAACACAGCTGATAAGAAGAAGCGGAAAGATCACCGTTCGGAAGGGAGCTTACCAGCTAACAACGGCTACCGGCCAGCGCATACCAGTATCAGGTGAACAGAAAGTGGCTATCAAGATTGGTGATAAACTTTACTGGCAACAAGCGGTAATAGCTGACATCGTGGATGACTGCATTATTGGCCTGGACTTTTTGAAGGACCATCGGTGCAAGCTCGACATTCACTCCGGCGTCTTGAAGTGTGGAGAAGACGAAATACCGATGAGAGGCGGTGGCGAAGGCAAGGTGTACTGCATTAAGAACACTAAACTATTGCCTAGATCACAGACGCTAGTTCCAGTAATTTTTCCTGGAAGTAAAAGTTTGAAACAGCGACGGTGGACAATACTAGAAAAAGTGGATAACGAGTCATCTTGGCTGCCAGCACGTACGGTCATAAATTCATCCGCAGAAACAGTGGTACCTGTGTTAAATTTGAGCAATGAGGAACAGGTGTTAAAGAAGGGTACCCTAATAGGGCGGAGCGAAGAAATCGTGTGGTTGCGGAATTGTCAAGAAACCAAAAAGACGGATGCAAGTTCAATCGACGTTAACAGTATACTGGAAGAATGTAAGCACGATTTGACAACTATTGAATTGCTCAAGGCGAAGAATTTGCTACGTCGGTTCTCCGATATATTTTCGAAGAATGAGGGTGATATCGGAAGGACGAGCATGGTTCAGCATAAAATCAATACTGGAAATGAACAACCTATACGACAACGACCCCGCCGAATTCCTTTTGCCAGAGAAAAAGAGGTGGACGACATGATTCAAGACATGAAGGATAATAAAGTAATCGAACCATCGTCCAGTCCATGGTGCTCACCAGTGGTTTTGGTAAAGAAGAAGGATGGGTCAACGAGGTTCTGTATTGACTATCGCCGCCTAAACGACGTGACCAAAAAGGACAGTTATCCATTACCAAGGATAGACGACACCTTGAATACTCTCAACGGCATGAAATGGTTTTCTACGCTGGACCTAAAAAGTGGCTATTGGCAGGTGGAGTTGGATCCTAAGGATAAGGAGAAGACCGCGTTCTCCACAGGAAAGGGCCTCTGGCAGTTCAGAGTGATGCCGTTTGGGCTGTGCAACGCCCCGGCTACTTTCGAGAGGTTAATGGAACGTGTCCTTGCTGGGTTGCTGGGAGAAACCTGCTTGGTGTATCTCGATGACATTATAATAGTGGGGCGAGAATTTGATGACCATTTGAAGAAGCTGGAATCCGTATTCAACAAGTTGAGAAGTGCAAATCTGAAACTAAGCCAGAAGAAGTGCTCATTCTTCAAACGGCAGGTGAACTATTTGGGACACGTTATTTCGGAAAGCGGCGTCGAAACGGATCCATCGAAAATTTCGGCGGTTAAAGATTGGCCAGTGCCTGCGGATAAAACACAAGTACGGGCGTTTATGGGACTTTGCTCTTATTACCGTCGTTTTGTCAAGAGTTTTTCGGATATAGCGAAGCCATTGCATAGACTCACAGAAGAAAAACGACCTTTCGTTTGGGACCAACAATGCCAGGTGGCTTTCAAGGAACTAAAGAGCCGGTTATGTGAAACACCAGTACTCGGATATCCGGATCAGTGCAATGAGTTTGTAGTTGACACGGACGCAAGTAATACAGGGATAGGAGGAACACTCTCACAAAGAAAAGAAGATCAAGAAGTTGTGATAGCTTATTACAGTAAATCCCTGTCAAAACCAGAACGGAATTATTGTGTCACTCGAAGGGAGCTACTTGCAGTTGTCAAAACACTTCAGCATTTTAAGAAGTATTTATTGGGTCGGAAATTTCTAGTCAGAACAGATCATGCAGCCTTGAAGTGGCTACTGCAGTTCAAAAATCCTGAAGGACAAGTTGCGCGATGGATTGAACAACTACAGGAGTACGACTTTGTAGTAGAGCATCGCAGTGGAAAGTCTCATGGGAATGCTGATGCTTTGTCAAGACGGCCGTGTTCTGAAGACTGCAAGCACTGTGTGAAACAGGAAGATAAAGAAAAAAATATGGTCCGAGTTATAAGAACTGATACAGTAAATGATGATTGGAGCAGCGATGCCATGCGTAAACTACAAGAAGAAGATGAAGACCTTAGACCAATACTCAATTGGGTGAGAGATGGATCCGCACGCCCAGGATGGAGTGAAGTTGCTGGAATGAGTGCAGTAACGAAGAGCTATTGGGCACAATGGAATAGCCTGCTCTTACACAATGGTCTTTTATGTCGAAAATGGGAGAGTGCATCAGGACAAGACAATCATCTTCAGACAGTTGTGCCAAAGTCAAAGATTTCTGATATGCTGCGAGCGTATCACGACGGAACATCAGGCGGTCATCTCGGTGTGAAGAGAACTTTGGTGAAAATTCGTCAACGTTATTACTGGTTGCACTGCAAGGAAGATGTTGAAGACTGGTGCAAGAAATGTACGAGTTGTTCCTCTGTCAAAGGACCACAAACAAGAAGTCGAGGAGCGTTGAAGCTATACAACGTGGGTGCTCCTTGGGAACGAATAGCTTTGGATGTGGCTGGGCCGTTTCCAATGACGAATAGTGGAAATCGTTACATTTTGGTAATAATGGATTACTTCACAAAGTGGCCAGAAGCGTTCGCATTACCAAATCAAGAAGCTGTCACTGTGGCTAACAAACTGGTGAATGAAGTTTTCTGCCGATTCGGACTACCTCTTGAAATCCATAGTGACCAAGGCAGGAATTTCGAGTCGCAAGTCTTTCAAGAAACATGTAAAATTATGGGGATACACAAAACTCGGACAACGCCGTATCATCCGCAATCTGATGGAATGGTAGAGAGGTTCAACCAAACCCTAGAGCGGCATCTGGCAAAGGTTGTTGAAAGTCATCAGAACAATTGGGATGAGTACATTTCTCTGTTCCTTCTGTCGTATAGAACGGCAGTTCATGAGAGTACCTCTACTACTCCGGCCCGAGCGAACTTTGGTAGAGAGCTTCGACTTCCAGCGGATCTTCTCGCGGGTAGTCCTCCAGATACGCCTAGCTGTATTTCGGAATACGCGGAAGATTTGAGAAGGAAAATGGAGGAAGTTCACGGGCATATGAGGGAAGAGAATCTGCGTGCTAGTGAGCGAATGAAAACGCGATACGACAGAAGCGTCAACTCCAAGTCCTTCGAAGAAGGTTCTGCTGTTTGGCTTCACAACCCCGTTCGAAGGAAAGGAAAATCTCCAAAACTACAACCGAGTTGGGAAGGCCCTTTTCAAGTAATTACGAGGATCAATGATGTCACATATAGAATTCGGAAAACGCCAAGAAGACCAGCGAAAGTGGTTCATGTGGACAGGTTGGCACGGTACTACGGCTCTAACGATGCTCGGGACGAGCACGTCTAAGGAGGGGGTAGTGTGACGCCGTGCTGACGTAACTACGTAAGCGTGCAAGGCAGTGAAGTTTTTGGCAAACATCGTCATTGTCACAACGGCCGGGCTGTCAGAGCTACGACTGCAAAGCAGACGTACCCGAGTTCGAGCCCGGTCCAGCTATGAAGATTTTTGTTCGACATTTTAATGTTACCAGAAAATTCTAGTAGCGGCGAGTGCCTTCTTTAAGGAATTCAAATAAAGAACCGAAAGTTCTGGACTAAAACAAGAAATGATGTAAGAAGGAAAAGACGATCGGAATCCAACAGAAGAAAACGAAAAGACTAACGAAATTCAATAAATGACGATCGAAATCCAATAAATGACAATCGAAATTCCGGGTATATAAGGAGCTGCAAGCGCGTCTACGGGCAGTTCAGTGGAAAGTGATCTGAAGAAAGGAACAAGAAGGAAAAGTGAAAAAGTGGAAAAAGTGAACAGTGAAAGTGAATAGTGAAGTGAACAGTAAATAGTGAAGTGAAGTGCAAAGTGGTAAAGTGCTCCCAGTGGACTGTCAGTGTTCGGAGCACAGCGTTGGACCGTGTAACGCATAGTGCGCGGGGACAGTGTCGGACAGTGCTACGCGTTTCGTGCAGTGCTACGCGTTCAGTGCAGTGTTACGTGTTCGTAGTGCGAATAAATCGCTACTTTCGGTAAAACGTTCGTTTCCTTCCAATCCCTGTACCCACTCTCGTAACAGTATTTTAGTTTCTGTTTTCGTCGCAAGTTGATTTATATCGTATGTGTTGGTCTTGGCTATGCAACTGTTTTGGTATGCTTACCTACCTAACTTTTAACTTGGTAAATTGCTTTTAGACTATTTTTATAAAAATCATTGAAGTAGTGATTCATTGAAGGTAGTATGTCCTAGGTCTTCAACAATAACTAGACAGAACAATTAGTCTAGAATTCCAGAATGAGCTCTAATAACCTCCCCGGCTGAGATGAAGATGCCAACTGTTACATCTCAGTCCGGTTCAGATATTGGCACCCCCCTCACCCGCTACCCTCCACTACTCAAAGAGTACTCTAAAAATAAACGGCAAAATATACGTAAGCTCTTCTAAAGCTCGGAAATAAATGTATTGTTTCCTAGTATGCAGTATCTGTATAATAATAAAACTTTATTTTCTAAATATAAAATGTTACGGCTGAGCCATACTTAAAAGTTTTAGAGGTATAAAAAGAGTGTAATTTTTGTGTGTGGTGTGGGATTGCAGTCAGAATTTTGCCTGTTTTTTTAGGCTTGGTCACGTGAAACTGGCATCTGTCTAAAGACGTTTCAAAACGATCCTTGTGATGAACAAATGATTTTTAATTTATATTTTCAAAATGTTACGCTTGAAGCATAAAATTTACAGAATATGATGGATGAAAAAAAATATATGTTACAGTGATTGCTATATTTTTTGAGAAATAACAGATAGACAAAACTAGTTTAAAAGTAAATTAAGCAATTGTGAGTAGTATCTGTGAGCAGCGGCTGGGCCGTTTGGGAGTGATTAATGTATTGCCTTTGTGATCCCGCGTTATTGAGCGAGGCCATTCCTTATTACTGGAGTAATGAGCCCTGAACGATGACGATGGGCCTTTAGCTTGGCGTTCTTCTAAAACAACGGCCGTCATTTAACTGCACAGTACCTAAAAACGCAGGGGAAGCTATTTCGGTTGATAGCTTTTCTAATATGTGTGCGAAAACTGTTTAGCTTTTATTGTTCTATAGTACCTACCATTATGTTTTTAGTGAAGCTGTTTGTTTTCCTGGAAAATAAAATAAAAATATTTTAGGATTCAAATAATTATGGATACCATTCCCGAACACACCTATATAGCCACCATAATAATGGGAACCAAATAACTAAAAGAAACTTATTTTCCTAACGTTAACACACAAACAAAAGACGGAAATTGGACCCACATCTTACATAGTAGAAGGCGTCAACCAACTGTAGGCCTACCATGAGCCCTGTCTGGCTCAGTCTCTGGTTCTGGTTTTAAATCTGTGTTGACTAATCCTCCTACGTCAAAACGTCACACACACAGAAGAATGCACTGGTGAGAACTCACAGAGACTCAAAACCACAACCAGAGACAGAGCCAGACAGAGCTCATGGTAGGCCTACTGAGCTATGAAGCTTATCAACTATTCAAAAACACAGTGCACCTACTTTCGTACCAGAAGACGTTTGTGATTGACGTTTTTGTAACATTAACTTTATTCTGATAGTGAAAAGGCTTTAGATTAAATGTCAAAGTGATAGGAACGCCGTGGATGGTTGCCGTCACAACTGGGTTAAACTTTCAATCAGCGAGCTTTTATTAGTTTTACTAAATTATGTTCTTACTCGCGGTCGCCCGCGACTCCGTCTGTGAACTAGTCTTTTTTGATTTGAAACTTTCATCTTTAATAAGATCCAAGATTTGAGGTTTTTGCTGAAACTTGACCGCCTTTGGATTCGTTAACTGCCTTATTTGCATTCCTTTCCAAGGTCTGGTTACCAACTTTACTGCCAAATCATGATCAGTATTACTGCTGATGAAGAAATGCTCAATAAATGGTGACTATGCGAACCGACAAGCAAAATTGTTCTTCCTGATAGTAAAAGAGAAGTGTATCTAGAGCAGTGGACTTCTTCAGGCTAATGATGATATGACTGTGACTTTCGTGACATTTGAAATATTTCATAGTATACTTCAATCAGATTAGTATTGAAGCATCTGAAAGGTAACTTATAATTCATAAAAGTCTTCAGCGAGAAGCAAAGGTAAATAAAAAGTACCTCACACACTAAAATATTGGCAACTTTCACAAAGTCATATAAAAAATGTATGACCTATGCTCCATTCAACTATTTTCTATCCCACACAAAGGCCGAACATCAGTCTAAATAACAAAAACTAGAGGCAGCAGGCTACAGAACAGTGACTACTCCGCTCGAGTCTGCGATTGAAAAGGGTCTGTATAAAATATTCCGAGTTCCGGCGAGAGAGCCACTTCTCCTTTGTTGTATGTCAAATGCACTCCTTTTGAAAATGGCTCTATCGGCTCATTTGAACCTGCTGCACTTTTTTAGTTTAGTTATTACATACTAGAAGTGAACTTGTTCAATGGAAGCAAAAAAATCGGTTGTCTGTAAAATCGGTAAGAAAATACACAGATGTCGAACGCTGCCGAACGTGGAGGCCGATTGTGCCTCTTTGTCGCTTGTTCCGTGTTCTCGCTTGCACTTCAAGCCTTAAGTGGAACGCCTCAGAGCGAGGTAACGCCGCATGAGTCATGTTTTTTCTTGTGTGCAGCCGGCTCCATCGAATTATATAAGACGTTCTCACGTCAAAAACATGATCTAAGCTTTGTAATAAGATGATGCCCCTTAAGTAATTATCTAGTAAAGTTCAAACTTACAACCGTATCTTTGTTTCTGTTGTCTCTGGTTCTGGTTTTGAGTCTGTGTGAGTGTTGACTAAATAAATCCTACGTCAAAACGTCACACACACAGTATAATGCACTGGTGAGCACTCACACAGACTCAAAACTAGAGCCAAAGACAGAGCCCGACAGAGCTCATGGTAGGCCTGCAGGCTATATAGGCTTGCGTTGCGAATGTTCAGACCAGGCAAATGATTTTGGATGCATGAATAGTCAATCTCCATAACTTAATTGATCTATGGAGGCAATCTATTGTCTGAAGCTGAAACACCTCTTATTACATTAGCAGATTAATCAGTCGAAACAAGGTGTTTCCGATAATATGAGATAATGCTTGTCGTCATATTATCTGTTCTATTGACAAAGGATACAAGTGATTTCTGTGAGCCGACGGCCTATTCTAATTGCCAATATTTACAATAATAACTAATTATTTTAAGACATTTCACAGCACCATCAGCCCTAAATTTAGTATAGCTTGGGACACAACTGAAATATTGCTATTATGTGTAAATAGGTACTTATCTATATTGTATTATATTGTATACTAAGTATGTACCTACACAATCCTTCAAAAATAGGCTAAAAAATTGGCTTGTTGAGCAGTATTTTTATAGGATTGACGAGTTTATTAAATCATTTAAATTGTTAATAATTATTGTTTTCAATAGTTATATGAGTAGATACTTATTATACAAGGTATTATTTATTTTTACTTTACCTTTGACCTGTAACGAATTTGTTATCAATAAATAAACTATGAACTATGTATTTACAAAAAAAAAAGACGGGTTGCACTCCGGGAGTGCCGGCAGAAGTGAAAACTTGCCGCTCGTATTAAAACTTATAAAGTACTCACTCATTTTCTTTCGCTATTCATAATACCTAAATAAATACAGTAGATCTATAAAATCATGTACCAATGACCACTACTACCTGCCGCGGGCGGCCGCTAGTTCATAAATCTATAATAGGTATGTACCTATACCTACTACAGTCACGAAAAACGCCTTGGTATGCTTGCTACTAACTATTATGTATTCTGTGACGTTACCGTGTCATAGTAACTACTAGCGTATCTGTAGCGTCTTACGCTTTTTCGATCAAGTCACGTGATCCTGACGCCCTGACGCCCTGACGCGAGTTTAAGATTTTATACCCATTACAGAAAAAGTGCTCAACGCCGCTAAAGAAGTTTTCACTTCAAAAAAAATATTAGGTATTATATCAGCTATCTGGTTGCCATAGTACAAGTTCTGCTTAGTTTGGGGCTAGATAGTGCTGTGTGGATTGTCTTTGATGTTTATTATATCATACTATACTACTGTCTTGTGTGACTTTAGTTCTTGAGAAATCTATACTAAGTAGTGGATTAAGTAACCGTTTACGTCTCTGAGTGGAGCATTAAGTGCCAACACTGAGCGTCGTGATGCGTATCGGTTACAATAATAAAGTTTCGCTTCTCATACTAGGTGACGCTCATGACACTAAGGCTGACACTTGTGTCGAGTGTCAGTGTCGCGGCATAACATTAAATCCGTTTTTAAAACTATAAAACCACTATATAAATAAAAAAATGGTTGTCTCTAAAGTCGGTTTACTGACGATAGTTGAACGTGACAACGTCCTATGTAATACACAGATGTCGAACGCTGCCGAACGTGGACGCCGATTGTGCCTCTACGTCGCACGTTCCGCGCTCTCGCTTGCACTTCATGCCTTAAATGGAACGCCTCAGAGTGAGGTAACGCCGCATGAGTCATGTTTTTTCGTGCGTGCAGCCGGCTCCATCGAATTATAAGACGTTGTCACGTCAAAAATCAACCTTATCAAATCACACAAAATCAGCAAAATAAAGATAAGCGTTGTGTGAGTTTTCATAGAAAGAAAAAACATATTTTAAAAAAATAACACCGATGTAGAAATGGTTTCTCCCAGTTTTTCATCATCAGTAATACCTGCTATGTATACAACCTTATGACAAGAGCTGAAGAGCGTTTATCGTTCAGCAAATTGAACTGTCAAGTGCAGTCTGACCATATGAATAAGTAAACGCTGAACCAATTGCTCTTAGACTAAGAAACTTAAATTAACCGGATCGCACTGGATCCAACCGGTTTGAACTGGATTCCAGCGACTTGTGCTGAAAGGGAGAAGTTTCTAACTGCGACAGGCGGACGTTTGTGGAGATTGCACTAATCTCGAATACCTATCTCTACTGCTATGAGCTATTTGTTGTATAAACGATTAAAATTATAATGGTAGACATTTTACATAACAACACCTGGCCCCACATTAGCAAAGCTTGTAGGTATAGGTACCCATAACAGGACCCAAATGACCAATATTATACTTACTTAATAAATATAAATATACCAAAAAACCTAGCTTGTACGTAGTTTAAAGTATATCTGCAGTACAAGGCGTGTTTCCCATCTCTGCCATCGTTTCGTTCCGGGTAGTTATAACGTGAGTCCTCTCCACGCGGGCGGCTAGCACGAGTATTTAGGGTACACCTCATTTGGACCACTACAGAATGTCGCTTTTTTTAATAAATTTTTTGTCATGCTTTGATTTACTTGTTTTTCATTAAAAATGACTAGGACTGGTCGGTCGTAGCTCAAAATTAAAGTAAGGTTTAATTATGTTTGGTAATTCGTGAAAAATCTGGGCTAAAACCTCATCAACCCCTTTATGGAATCAAAAATGTCAATAGCAATGCCAAAGATCAGAATTAAAGTGTGATTTGAAGTGTGTTTTATAAAATATTTGATATTTGCCTATTTCTGCCAAGAAGAAGCATTGCTGTGTTTCGGTTTGAAGGTTGTGGGTGCCGGTAAAATTACTGGCACATGAGGCTATATATATTATGTATGCTTCAAGTTGATGGACGTAGGGAAGTGCATTACAAGGCACGTTCCTGACGTGCGTGACCTACAAGACAATGCTTGGTTATAGGTTACCACTTAACATGGCCATTTATGCTTGTTCCATCAGCATCAGCAAACCACTACCACACTGGCGTCCTAGTAGATGGTGTCCCGACCGGTGCTATCCCTCGGCGACGCTACTCGAACGGATCGCATCTGAAGTTGTGCTGCATCGCGCGCCCTCCTACGTTTGCATACCAAACTTCCGATAAGTCTTACTACTCCCTATGACGATATTTTAAGTTGAGGATATTTTTATTATCGATGTTTATCTATCTTACTTTACGTTATCTCGTTGTTGTCTCATCTTACGTTTTATATCTTTCTCTCGTGTCTTGCCTTATTTCTGTGTTATCTGCTTTTGTTTCACATATTAATAGAAATCTTAATTCTAGTACTTTGGCCTCCCGCGATACAGGCTTGTCCTAGTGCGGGGATCACCAGTAATTTAAATAAGACTGTAATATTATGTTCTTTGGTAAATAAATAATTTTATATTTTGCATCTTTTTTTTTATTTGTATCTATAATGAATTCGCATCAATTTTCAGTAGGAGTTTTGCGATAGTTCCACGAGTAAAAAGAGTTTTCGTATATCTTTTTGAATATAATTCTTGAATATTGATAGACCAATTCTATCAATATTCAAGAATTATAGTAACTCTGGCACTATATCAATGGTTAAAAGATATCTTAGATCTTTTCTCAGATCCATAACAATATTTTACTAGTTCAGTACATCATTTAACAGAATAGTAGGAGCACTTGCCAAAAGCACACACAGCGCACAGTTCTAGTTTCAAATATATAAAAACTATAGAGGTTTTATTATTTTCAGTAGTCTGACTTTCAGTTCTATGAATTTACTGAACAAACATTCATCTACAATGAAATTGTTGTTAATTTAATCTTAGAGTATTTCATACGTTAAAAGTTGAATAAATGAATTGAATTGAATTAAAACTCACAACAGCCCACCACCGCCGCCATAGCGTCACTTGTAACAGCAAAAATACAGATTAATGCAAATATCCATATTCCGGGGATAAATTGATGAATATTCAGGAGTCTTTCAAAACGAAACGCTATAATAACTTCCGATTGCTTTCAGCATCAACAAGCTATCCAAAAAAAAAAACAACAAAGTGTAAACAATATATAACTAAACGCTGGTTGACCTCCTAACTGTGTTGTGATAGACATTCAATATTAAACACTGTGTTTTAAGGATGTGCAAGCTTGGTTTGAAACACTCAATTCGATACCTAAACTTGAAGGTTACCGGAGTGGTAACAGATGTTTAAGATGGACAAATAAAAGATACCAGTGATTTATTTTTAGAGGTATCGACCTCTACTACAGTATAATACGTTTGTTTCTCTGTAAAATTTTCCTAATTCTACAGCTTCCTATAAATATTTATATTGAGATTAGATGCACAAGCATAGGGCCCACCTGATATTAAATGGTAACCATCACCTGTAAAGAAGCATTGTCTCGTAGGTCACGCACGTCAGGCGAACCTTACGATGCACGCCCTGCGTCCATCAACTTAAGGCATACAGATGTTCATTCACACGTGCCAATAATTTCACCGGCACCCACACCCTTCAAACCGAAACACAGCGATGCTGCTTCACGGCAGAAATAGGCATAGTAGTAGTAGGCACCCGGACGAGCCACACACAAAGAGCTCTGGAGTTTTGCTACCACATTTCATCAACCAAATGTTGTTTTCGTGTGAGCACGTGTCTCTTTCTTTCGTATGGAAAATTGATGAGACAACAGCTCATTTCGATGGTTTCTACGTCTCTTGCTGTCTCATCTTTTTCAATAGAGAGAGATAAATAGGCGAAACGAGAACCAAAAGCAAAACTTCGACTTCGGGTACTGGTCATAAAAAAAACTAGAGAAAGTTATAAAAATATTTGACTCATATAGACTTGGTTTTATAAAAGCGTGTTCCATGTTTGCAGTTCAATCGATGAAGTTATAAACAGTTTCCGGTGGCGCTGCACTTGCGAGGAGTCTTACAATAGCTTGTTCCGAGCGTTTTGCGTCGCAGGAACAAACTCCAACTACTTCTATAAGTAGATCGCTGAGCTCAGCACTTCAGTGGACGTGTGTGTGTACACACTGCAATTAGATAGCTTTTGAAAATATACTCACAATAGTAGGTACAGTCAGCTGCACCAGTTACTTACAATTACGTAGCTTGCTTGATTATTTCTAACCAATTGAATAAGGTAACCTCGGAACCACCACCATTTAGTAGGGTTGCTAGTAGTTTTTGATTTATTCTGTGGGCAGTTAGCTTGGATTTTAGTGGTTTTAAGCCATGACAGAGTCCTTAAGCTCTTTCACCACGACTCTTCTTTATTCTCGTAACTCCTGTATGATAAGTAAGATTTATAACAAATACCTTTTATATCTCAATTTTCATAAAAAACATCAATCACGTCAAAGTTTTGTAATTTTTTGTGTTGTTTTGTTTTGTTTTGTAAGTGTGGTAATTTTGTTTCAAAAATACACAATTATTAGTATCCCAAACAAACATTTACTTTTTAAATATAATTAAATTTATTTAGCCGAAGGTTAAACATGACCGAAAGCAAGCTAAGCTATTGTTTTCTAATAATTACTATTATTATGAACGACTAGTAACTACCAATAAGTAATATTTCTGAAAAAAGCTCATAAGTTTATGTACTTAATAAAATCGAAAAAAAAATTCAATAAAAATAAGCATTAATTTCGCAGGTAGGTATAGATAATATAATTAGTTTTTGGGATTTCATTAAAATCGCCCTCCAACGTAGAAAAATAAAGGGACGACCCCGAGGTGATTCCGATCATAATTATGTTCGTTGTAGTCGATGCTCCCCTTCATTTTAGCTCAAATATTATTCTTGACGTCCCTCGCGATAACACTGGCTTCTCGAAATGTGATCGCCGTAACTTCACGTGTCCTGACGGGGTTGGAGGGAGCGGGGACGCATATTACGGCATTAGTAAATTATACCTCGCCGTAGTCTAACAGCTAATGAAGAAATGAGAACAGAAATAGTAAATTAAATAATGAAGACGGTTGCCGTTTTCAAGAAAACCTAGGATTAAGGTGACCCCTCATTTATATTATCGAAGAATCGGCCAAAAGTGCGTGTTTGTCTCGAGGTGAGCCAAAAGTTTTCACTATACAATTTCGATGGCAAAACGTTTTCCTCATAACAGTCTGCAGGGGTTTATAATTTATAACTTCGAAAATATCTTTGCCAAAATAAATACGTTTTCATAAATAAAAATTAATCCTGTTTTTATTTTCTAGCTTATATTTATAAATAAGATGCCTTTGCTTTATTTATCAGTGACTTTTTACAAGAATTTAACAGCGTAAGATCAGGTGAGCCGTCCAATTGACTCACATCACTCTCATCATAAAACGGCTCCTAATCTATAAGTATTTAGACTACCTACAAAGTAATTGTAAATTATCTTAAATCAACTCCTTATGTACCCTATTCGAGTAATTAACACTTTATCACGCAAAATAAAATGTCTAACTGAACCCCCATTTTCTCATTTGAAATGAGAATGGAAATGTCCGTTCGGGGGCGGGGGCTCGGGGGCCCAGGGGGCCCAGGGGGTCCAGGGGGCCATCAAACTGAGTTACGAGCCGGTTGAAGAGGGCCGCGTTTAATTACGATCGAATGTGTGCTGAATACGATTACTGACGCGATCTGGGTAAAAATGCCCCTATCGGGCGTGCCTTGATGAGCTCTGTAATTGCCACGAAAAATACGGGCTAAGACTGGGCTAGGGGGTAGCAAAAGTGGTGACCGATTGCATAATGTGCGAGATTACAACCAGCGAACACTTTATTGCTTAGTTTGGGGCTAAATATAGTGTTGCGTGGGTTGTCTACAATATTTATTTATTTGTTATTATTATTGTTCACCTATTTATGAAGTCAAAACGTACGAGTGACATTATAGGTTATTTTTACGTGTTTCCAAAAGCTAGATAGCAATTTTAAATAGTTCAAACTTATGCTGTGAGACCACTGGATAAAGTATGAGAATAATTTAGGTTCTGCTACGTTGGTCTAAGACAGGCTATTTATTGGGTACATGGTGAGAGGTTTGGAACTGGCTTGGTTTGATGGCTTTATTGAGTTTATTTTTGAAACTTTTATTTATTAAATGACATAGAATTATTGATTTTCAAATAAAATAAGTTGCGTGTAAATCATAAAAAAACCTAGAAATATATAAAAAAAAATGATTTCAGTTCAAAATAGTGAGAACTGATGTAAAATTTCCTCCGTATTCTATCTGAACATACAAAATTGCTATTCTATAGGAAGCGCCTCAATTCTATTCCTCACGATGCCAACGGGTAACGAGTTGCGTCCACAGAGAGCGCAGCGGAGAATTTACAGAACATACATACATACCTACATACATACATACATAGTACTGGTACGTACGGAGAACCTCTCTCTACGTGATAAAATTAAAAAACGTGGCAGTTCGCTGGCTATTTTACTCCCTCGCAGTATCGCTGGTGGATAAAAGTTTTTGAGCAATTACTTTGAAACGTAGTACACACATGGTGGACCGATGACATTAAGCGATAGCAGGAAGTTCGTCCAAAGCTTTACGCGCTATTTCCTGAAAATGTCTATGGAGCTGGAATTACACTGTTGTTATTGTAACAGTGATCCTACAAAAGAAAGTGCTAATATTACCTCATTTATTGTCGGACTAGCTATTTCTATTCGGTGTATAATAGTATTTTATTCTTAGACGTAAAACTGTGTCATTACTGGATCGCTAGCTAGGTAGGTTCTATTATATCAAGGTCAAATATTTGAAAAAGTTCACATGCTCCTAAATCTTCACATAACTTTAATTCATACTTCTTTCATCGGTAAAAGTATTGAAACGAAAACATTTTTGTTCGAAAAAATGGTGCTTTGATTAGCCACGTTCAATGTTATCCTCAAAACTAGATTTCTAAGACATCTTCAGTAACATGGCTTGGTTTTGTAACCTTTTGTCCCTAATGGGTTTGTACACAAGACTAGTGTAATACGCGCTACTTCACTCGTTATATTTTCAACTTGAAGTATTATTAACGTACAATGCACATTAAATAACCGTTACACATCGGGTGAGCTATTTACTTGATCCATAACTTTTTCTGATAAAAAGCTAAGCTTCTCTATTTACTAAACTTTAGCGACAGTTTGAGTTGCTCGTCGGTCAGTTGGTCTGTCAGTATTTTATTCGGATCCATAAATCTAGTTTCTTTTAGAGCAGAGTTTTAGGTCAGAAATATTACACCTGCCCCATTAGGCACGTACTTTCAGTAATTTGAAGTCACGTTTGCGGCTTTCAATAAAAATGTTCGTTGAAATAAAACAACTATGATCATTACATTGCTATTGAACAAAAGTAATGTTGTTCACTGCGGAGCCATGCTTTAGTTTGTTCAAAAAGAAAAGAAAATTTTGCTAAATAGGTCTAAATGTATTGATATAAAATAATATGATGTATGATAATAATAATAATTTATTTGTATGCATGAACTGTAGGTGTTAACTATGTAGTTATGGAATAAATGTTTTTTTATTGTTGATAGCGAAGTGTTTGATTGCCATCACACCTGATGGAAAGTGAAAAGGCATGCGCTTAGCTGTTACCCACTTGTTCAGTCCTAACTTGAAAGTAAGAAGGTTGTGAATGTATATTGAAAGCTTATTTTTGGGTTTTTATATTTAATCCAATCTAATTAAAAATCTCCTTTCAAGCATGTAAACACAACGAACTTAAATGGATTAAATCTTTGCATAAATAGTAGTAGGTACCTTCCAAAGATCCCAGCTAGGGTTCCAAATTAATTCATTAGCTGCAGAGCCGAATACTTGGCAACTTCAAAAGTCAGAGCCTTTTTCCAAAAGGCTTCTTCTTTAAAACCTTTTCATTTTATTAATTTACAAGAGGCTCCCTTCAATTAATAATTTTCTTTGTTTTTTGCTTCCATCGCCCAGAGGCTGGGGTATTCTTTTGCGAAGGTATTTTTGTCGAGGTAATAGAATTTAAATAATTTATTTGAAAATTCGCCCCTTGTTTACCGGTTACCAAATGACGTCATTATGAAATCTAATCGAAGGCCTCTTTATACAATTTAATACGGAAATCGCCAAATCCTTCCTGTTTTCCTTCCACAGGTTCCTTTTCAGTCATCTGACTTGAGTTTTATTGTTTTTTTCAGGTTTTATCACTTACTTTATAAAAATCTTAAAGTTCGAAAGTATGTGTCAAGCGTACAAAAGGAGCCTCTTTGGTGCACTTAAAATCCTTTCACCACACTTGGTTTGAAAAAATCAGTGACACGATAAGACGAAGAAGATAAAAATCTTTGGCAACGAATATTATCTCCATACTCTTTTTAGTTTATCAGCTAGTAACCACCTCTGACTACCTCTCTCAGACGTCTTACGAGTACCTTGATATAAGAGATGTGTATCTCGTAGGGATTACAGTCGCAAGCCTGCTGTAGGCCTACCATGAGCTCTGTCTGGCTCTGTCTCTGGTTCTGGTATTGAGTCTGCGTGCATGTTGACTAAATAAAACCTACGTCAAAACGTCACACACACAGTGTAATGCACTGGTGAGCACTCATACAGACTCAAAGCCAGAGCCAGACAGAGCTCACGGTAGGCCTACTGTATCTGACTTGCGATAACTGTTAGTGTCTGCATGAGTGATCGGCAATGCTTTGTTCTGTACCGCAGAGGTGAAAGTGTTACTTGCAGCGAGGAGGGAGACAATGCATCGATGACATGCAGCTCGCTGAACTGAGCTGTTGCATTGCATTCATCTTAGAGTGTGTACTTCTCTCACTCATCATCATCATCAGCCAGAAGAAGTCCGCTGGACATAGGCCTACCTTAAACATTTTCAGGAAGAACGATTCTGAGCCCTTTCCATCCACCGACTTCCCGCGATCTTAACAATGTCGTCGGTCCATCTGGTGGGTGGGTGCCATACGTTTTGTCTTCTGGTTCCGGTTCCGGGTACATTTCTCACTATGTTGTAGTAAATGTAACAAACATGCCTCCAGAAAAATATAAAAAATAAATATCATGATATTTTGTAAAAATACAGATTTTGTATTTATCATCGCATCTTTTATTTTATCGACGTATTCTATTAGATAACTCTTATTTTAATGTGTATTCAGCCACAGAATAAACTAAATACAATACAGAATTTCATAATTCTCACGCAGTCGAAAGGAAAACTTTGGGCAAATTTTTCAATTCTTCAGATAAAACTATGCATATTATGCATCTCTTTTTATCCTTGACCTAACCAAAGACTGACGTATTTTTATTGATTTTATAGTGTTTACTACACTTAAGATTGACATTTTTAATCTATGAATAGAGTTATTCCGTAGATGGAAAAATCACCTTGTGGGATGTGTTGTTGTTGTTATGCTATGTTTACCGGTATCCTGTATGTTGGTAGGTAGGTAGTAGCGTAAATAACATCCACACTTTAAATGCACAACCAATGTTTATTGCACTATAAACTAAGTTAAACAGATACGGAAGCAATTAACACAAGCACACAGTACAGAGTTGGAAGGAAGATAAGTAGGTAAGCACAGTAGTTATATCGAAAGCCAAAAGCAGCGCGGGCGCAGGCAAGCGACGCGAGTATCGCGTCTCGTGGGCAAAGCTCGACTGGCCATGACGACACAGTGGCGGATCACGTGTGCCGGGCGTGCGTGCTAAGGAATGCGGCAGGCGGCCGGCGACCGCTGCAATACTATGGGTTTCACCCGGGTTTGTTTGTGACGTGTATTAATTATTACGATATGATAATAATATGTAAAATATTGTATTGTATAAAATATGTAGGGGAATCCCTACATCACTCCCTTCCAGAGGCCATGTCTATGGTCGATAATAGTCGGGAAAATGAACCCGTCTTCCTGAGCGTGTTGTTCGGGTAGGGTTAGATGGTTGTGGTATGGTTTGAGGTTGAGGAGTTATAGGTTGTTGCAAGTATGGGGACGAGGTTGCATCATCAGACAATATGTAGGCTGGTTTTAGACGGTCTACAGATACCGTGAAGTTTTTGCCTTTTATTAAAATTTTAAAGTATTTTTCACTTCTTTTTATTACTTCGTGAGGCCCGGTGTAAGCAGGTTGAAGTGAACCACGTAGAGAGTCTTCCCTGAGGAAAACGTGGCTGCACGTGGCTAAATCTTTATAAACGAAGACTTTTTTGGTGGAGTGATGTTGTGTTGCTACGGGTCGTAAGTTTTCGGCAAAAGATTTTAGACGAGCTGAGAAGTCAGTAATGTCAGTGGTTTGGCTTGTTCTACTTTCATCAAAAAATTCACCTGGAAGCCGAAGTGGCTCTCCGTACAGCAGCTCAGCGCATGAGGATTGGAGGTCCTCCTTGAAAGCGCTTCTTATGCCGAGTAAAACAAGTGGTAAGGTTTCGGTCCAATTTAAGTCAGCATGGCAAGTTATGGCCGATTTCAGCTGCCGGTGAAATCGCTCGACCAAGCCATTGCATTGAGGGTGGTATGCGGTTGTTCTTCGATGCTGAAAACCAATAGACTTCGATAGCTGTTGAAATAATGCTGACTCAAATTGCCTGCCTTGGTCAGTTACTATGTCAGTAGGGCAACCGAATCGGGACACCCACATGGAAATGAGTGCTTTAGCCACCGATTCTGCCGTTATGTCGGCCAAGGGGACTGCTTCAGGCCATCGCGTGAACCGGTCCACAGCTGTCAAACAGTAACGGTAGTCATTCGATGGGGGCAATGGTCCAATCAAGTCTATATGTACGTACTTGAAGCGTGCGGGAGGTAAGTCAAAGGTACCCAAAGGCGAAGAGACGTGGCGAGTTACCTTCGAGCGCTGACAGGTAAGGCATGCTTTGGACCATTCTCGGCACTCTTTACGCATAAGAGGCCAGACAAAGCGTTGGGCAACCAGTCTGACACTGGCTTTGGTGCCCGGATGACTGAGTGAGTGAAGAGAGTTAAAAATTTTCTGGCGAAGGGCTTTAGGTACAAATGGTCTGGGTGTCGGTGTGCTGACGTCGCAGTACAACTCTGTGTGACTTCCAGGTAATTTTTGTTTATTCAGGCTAAGAGAAGATTCGCCTTGTAAGTATTCTACTAACTCTGGGTCTGTAGCTTGACACTGGGCTAGGACTTCTAGATCAACCGGAGCCTGCAGTTCTTCGATGCGTGAGAGTGTGTCAGCAACGACGTTGTTGCTACCCGAAATATGCTGGATATCAGTGGTGAACTGCGCAATAAGATCGAGGTGTCTGTACTGACGAGGTGAACAACTATTCTTCCGTTCGTGGAATGCGTAGCAGAGTGGTTTGTGGTCAGTATAGACGGTGAAGTGGGTTGCCTCAAGCATAAAGCGAAAATATTTAATACTCTCATAGATCGCTAAAAGTTCACGATCGTACGGCGAGTATTTTATTTGCGAAGGGCTCAGTTTGCGAGAGAAAAACGCCAGGGGCTGCCAGGACCCATCCTTGCACTGCTGTAAGACTGCACCTATTGCTGTATCTGAGGCATCAGTAACAAGTCCTAACTTGGCCTGGGAGTCAGGGTGCGCCAGAAGGGTGGCAGTACAAAGGCTCTGCTTGCAAGCCTCGAAGGCTTTGAGTGCAGCACCTTGTATATCTACTGGGTGTGAAGCTTTGACAGACCCAGTTAGTAAGGCATTTAGAGGGGCTTGAATTTGAGCAGCCTTGGGTATGAACCGTCTGTAAAAATTAATCATGCCCAGAAAACGACGAAGTTCTCGAACTGTCTTTGGTGTGGGAAATTCTGAAATTGCTTTTACCTTGTCCTCCAGAGGTTTGGTGCCTTTTTCAGAGATGCTGTAGCCCAGAAAAGTTACCTCGGGTACTCCGAAGACACACTTTGCTGTGTTGACGAGTACACCATAGTCTTTCATGCGGGTAAAGATTTGGTTCAAGTGGTCTTCGTGTTGTTTCTGCGTCCTGGAAAATACTAGAAAATCATCCAGATAAGGGTACACGAAATCGAGACCACGAGTCATCTCGTCCACGAATCTTTGAAAGGTTTGCCCAGCATTTCGAAGCCCAAATGTCATAGATGGAAATTCGTACAGTCCGAAAGGTGTAGTAATTGCTGTTTTAGGAATATCTTCTACGGCAACCGGAATCTGGTTGTAAGCTTTAACCAGATCTATCGTTGAGAAAAATTTACAACCGGATAAGCAATGAGAAAAGTCGTGGATGTGGCGAATTGGGTATTTGTCAGGAATAGTTCTGGCATTGAGCAACCTATAATCACCACACGGACGCCAGCTGTTGTCTTTTTTAGGTGCAAGATGGAGAGGAGAGGACCAAGGACTGTCAGATGGACGTGCTGTTCCATTAGCTAGCATCGCATCAAACTCCCGTTTGGCTATTTTGTGTTTGTCTGGGGCCAACCTGCGGGGGGAACATGACACTGGGGGACCTGGCGTAGTTCTAATGTGGTGTTGTGTGTGGTGTTTGGTGATACCCGGAGTTCCAGCTGGTCGTGTAATTTCCGGATATTTTGCTAGAATCGCATGGTAACTGTCGTCGCCGCCAGTAGAGACCTTGACACTTAAAACTAGGCCATCTGATTCAGCGGCAGCGGCTACAGTGCTAATATTGGTTATACCATCGATAAGTCTTTGGTTACTGACGTCCACAATAAGATGGTAGTGTGAGAGAAAATCTACCCCAATAATGGCCTTGGTAACGTCAGCAATAACGAAGCGCCAAGGGAAAGCACGACGTAATCCTAAATTTAAATTAAGCGTCATGTAACCGAAGGTGTCGATGGCGGAACCATTAGCAGCACTTAATTGATATGACGTCTTACTGCGACGCTCATGTAAGGCAGATTTAGGATAAACACAAATGTCACTACCAGTGTCCACTAAAAACTGTTCCTTAGAGTCACGATCAGTGATGAATAAGCGACCTGTTGAGTTCCGGCAATCGTTAGTCGCCATTACTGACTGCCCAGAGCGTTTCCCGCTTTGTAGTCACACGGTTTTAGGCATTTTCGAGCCTGTGAACCGTAGGTGGAGTGGTACCAACAGACTGGGAATCTTCTGTAACACGAGTCAGACCTGCGTGACGGTGAGCGGTTGCGGTTTCCTTGACCTCGTTCTCTGGAGCGTGACCTGTTGTTTCCCTGGACGGTGAGGGCGCTGACTTGCCTAGTGAGCTCAGCGACCTGTTGAGTCAACTTGTCGATTGGCGATAATGATGATGACGTTGATGTTGCGGCGACTTCACGTGAGGATGATGATGAGGTGATGTCATTAATCCGGTCGGCCAGCTCAGCTAATGCTTCTAGAGAGAGCGAGGTCTGAGATGCGACAATCGGCTGTATTCCCGTAGGGAGTCGGCTGGTCCAAACCGTTTTTATGAAGTCCTCCGGTACCTGTGGTCCAGCTAAATGTTGCAGGTGTCGAAGAAATTGCGAAGGCTTGCGGCTGCCTAGCTCTTCATGCATTAACAGCTGCTTTACTTTATTTTCCCGGGACACTGATAGTCTCTTGATCAGTTCTGCTTTTAACCGGTCATAATCTGGAGGACCAACTAGAATGTCCTCGACCTCAATCGCGTATTGTCTGTCCAAGCTTCCCAGGATGTGATAGAACTTTGTTGAATTGTCAGTAACCTTGTAGATTGCAAACTGTCCTTCTATCTGGGCGAACCAAATCGCCGGTTTTTCTGGCCAGAATGGTGGAATCTTTATGTGGTGTGCAGAAGGAGTCGGCGAGCTTATGCTGGGGGCTGAAGCTGCGACAGGTGTAGCCATCTTTACAACAGGCCTGCGTGGCCTTGCGTTTACATTCTGCGAGACCGCCGACTTTGCAGAGTCACTTTCGCTTCCACTGTGTTCACTGTGCATTTTTTTTTTGTATATATATATTTTATTTGACGTGAACAAACTCGAAGGTCACCAGTTGTGGGATGTGTTGTTGTTGTTATGCTATGTTTACCGGTATCCTGTATGTTGGTAGGTAGGTAGTAGCGTAAATAACATCCACACTTTAAATGCACAACCAATGTTTATTGCACTATAAACTAAGTTAAACAGATACGGAAGCAATTAACACAAGCACACAGTACAGAGTTGGAAGGAAGATAAGTAGGTAAGCACAGTAGTTATATCGAAAGCCAAAAGCAGCGCGGGCGCAGGCAAGCGACGCGAGTATCGCGTCTCGTGGGCAAAGCTCGACTGGCCATGACGACACAGTGGCGGATCACGTGTGCCGGGCGTGCGTGCTAAGGAATGCGGCAGGCGGCCGGCGACCGCTGCAATACTATGGGTTTCACCCGGGTTTGTTTGTGACGTGTATTAATTATTACGATATGATAATAATATGTAAAATATTGTATTGTATAAAATATGTAGGGGAATCCCTACAACCTCATAAAAATATGGATGGTCTATTAAAAAGCTACTGAATCACCAGCGACTTTGAATAAACTGTTTTTTAATCACTAATCAAAGTCAATAAAATCACAAGTACCAATAAATCCCTGCTATGCGCTATCAAGACCAAAAAAACCCAGCACTTTATGATTAAGTTATAGCGAAATTCAACCTAAAGCTGATATCATAACGGGTTAGTTCTGTTCATTTTCTTCACAAAGCTAACACGAGTTTCGCTAAGTTTTAGATCTAAACTGGTTGTAATAAGGCTCGGTTTGGATTGCATTATTGTTTGCAGTGCAGAATGCTGAGTCAGGTGCATGCAATTACTGCGGCGTACGTACTAGTAGGTACTAGTACGTAGGTAAGCGGTTTTTCTGGCGCGAGTCTAGTCCGGAGTCTGGAGGAAACGAGAAAAAGCGGGCTGATTTCATTCCGCGGGATATTTTAGTTAGAATCTTTGTTTGTAGTGAATTCGTTGGCGCTGTTTTTATGGAGACTTTTAATTAGAAAACAGATTGGGTTCCGTTGCTACTGCGTATACTTACTATAAGTTCTGCATCCTAAAGTTAATGAGAATGTTATATTATTATGAGAGTTTCATCTGTATAAAGGTAAAAACTATTGTATTTGATTAACTTTGTACCCCATGGCATAATGAATTTAGCTTGTTACAAGGTGTAAATAAAATTAAGTTTCATTGACCCGGCTTGCTTTATCGCCCATTAAGTTTGACCGACACCGAAAAAGTTAATTATCATTAGCGGTGAAGGAGGGGGGAGGGAGGGAGGGTTATATATTATGTACTCAATCTTGCCCGGACTTATTTACTAGATTAACTTAATTTAAACACAAACATAAAAAGTTACTATGCAACCACTAAAGTACATCTCCCTAGCAGATTATAACATGTTTGTAGATTTAACATACTGATCACAGTTATAACAGGACACTGTCACTGTAAAACAAGGACAATTGACTGGCCTCTCAGCTCAGTTAGTAGTAGCTCTGCCTTCTGTGCCGTAGATCGTGGGTTCGATTCCCACCGAGAACAAATATTTGTGTGGTGAACACAGATGTTGGTTCTCTGTCCCTGTGTTATATTGTATTCTAATTTTGTATTTAATGTATTCAAGTATTATTAAACAAGTATTACTCTGCTTAGTTTGGGGCCAGATAGTGTTGTGTGAATCTTCCACTATATTTATTTATTTATTACTAGCTGTGCCCGCGACTTCGTCCGCGTGGTATAGTGTCTATGGGTAGCATTTTTAATTTGCAGCGGAAGAAAACAGTAATTAAATAACAACGTCATATTCGCGTGCACGTGACACAGTCGTCTGCCCTCTTACTAAACTCTCCTCAACACCCCCCCACATTCCCCCGCACTCCCCCCAGACTCCCCTCCACAATCCCCCTGTACTCCCCCCGCACCTCCCCTCCACACTCCCCCTGGACTGCCCCCGCATCCCCCCTCGCTCCTCCCCTCCACACTCCCCCCTGTACTCCCCTCCACACTCCCCCCGAACCTCCCCTCCACACTCCCCCCGAACCTCCGCTCCACACTCCCCCTGTACTCCCCTCCACACTCCCCCCGCACCTCCCCTCCACACTACTCCCGCACCTCCCCTCCACATTCCCCCTGTACTCCCCTCCACACTCCCCCCGCACCTCCCCTCCAACTCCCCCCTGTACTCCCCTCCATACTCCCCCCTATACTCCCCTCCACACTCCCCCCGCACCTCCCCTCCACACTCCCCCCGCACCTCCCCTCCACACTCCTCCTGTAATCCCCTCCACACTCCCCCCTGTACTCCCCTCCACACTCCCCCCGCACCTCCCCTCCACACTCCCGCCTGTACTCCCCTCCCTCTACCCCCCCAGCACAAACTTTGAATGTCATATTTTTTTATATCAAATCAACAGACTAAAAAATAAGTTTTAAGTTTCTAGCTCTAAAAATGACGATACTTCTATACAACTTTCAACCCCTATTTTCAACCCCTTTCCTCTTTCAACCCTTTTTTCGCAATAAAAAGTAGCCTATGTCCTTCCTCAGGCCCTCAACTATCTGTGTACCAAATTTCATTTCAATCGGTTCTGTAGTTTTGGCGTGAAAGCCACACAGACAGACAGAGTTACAAACGCATTTATAATATTAATAAGGATAATAAAAACGGAAATATACAAGTTTTTGAGGATAACAAAAAAAATATAAGCAAAAACATTATATTTGATCCAAACAAGCTTTCATGATAGTTGTTACTTATATTACTGTTACTAAGTGTGGCTCTGAAGTTGTTAAACCTTATTTAAAAGATCGGTTGTCTTTATAGTCGGTGTACTGACGATAGTTGAACGTGCCAACGTCATACAGCTGTCCACGCGGACGCATCGCTCACTCAAGTAGGAGAGAGACAGATGTCGAACGCTGCTGAACGCGGAGACCGTGCGTGCCTCTTTGTCGCTTGTTCTGCGCTCTCACTTGCACTTCAAGCCTTAGATGGAACGCCTCGGAGCGAGGTTACGCCGCATGACGTCATGTTCGTGCGTGCAGCCGGCTCCATCGTATTATAAGACGTTGTCACGTCAAAAACCCTTAGCGTTAATAAACCGTCGAATAAGCTCGGCACATTGGTCGCGTTAATAATAGATGTTGTAAGTACATCAGCGTGATCAATGTGTAATACATAATGATAGTACTAGTGCGTAATGTAGCGCGGTGACAACCACCGTCATTACCTTTTGAAGCCAAACTAATATCTACTACAAATGACTGGGACAAATCAACAAATAACTGTCAATGTATTCCTAATAGTGCTTTGGTTTCATTAATGAAGTGTTAAATAAAAATATAGTAAAACAAATAAAACCAGAATAATAAATGTTTTCTGGAAAAGGCTGCCAAATCTACCTATTTACGGTTATTTTTTTATATCATTATAATATAATGTGTCTCTCTGCTATAAGTAAATATAACTTCAAAATGTTTCATTTTCATTCAATGGAGTCATTTTAAAGTAAGTGACAAGCATTTTGTAAAAACATTCCTACACTTACATAACTTTCATTTTGTGGTTGAACGGCGCAGCAAGTAAATATCTTGCAATTTTAAACTTACACACCGCACTGTGAGTAGTTTATTAAGGTTTAGAGCCGAAACTTTGCATCACAATCTTTAATTTTTTTTGCCGCGTGAATTTTAGTGCCGAGGGCGCCAGAACTTTGGCCGGACTAGCCACAAACTATGTTATATTTTCTAAAAATATTCAAAAATAAAAATACTAGGCTCCAGTGCAAAATAGCACGCGCTGTTTTTTCTACGAAATGATGTTTGGATTTTCGTACTACCCAAAAATGTATTTCTCGTCATCAAAATGAATAGTTTTGAGACTTATGACTTACTAGTGGCCGCCCGCGGCTTCGCTCGCTCCGTTCTTGTACGCCTCGTTCCCATCAATTTTTCGGGATTAAAAGTAGGTCTGAAATAGCATAATATGTGCAATTCCAGATCATAATCTATATCAGTGCCAAATTTCATCCAAATCCATTCAGTCGTTTTAGAGTTATTTAGTAACAAACATCCATCCTTACAAACTTTTACATTTATAATATACGAGTAAGTGTGATGAATGACTAAGAAAAAAAATAACGAATCTTTTTATTCCGTCATGAGTTAATTTCATTTTAGTTTTTGACCACAGACTAAACAAACCAAGATGTGTTTATTATTTCTTGTTATCATAATAACTCGTTGCGCCGACTGTACCGTCAGTTGTTGAGCCGGTGCGAGTGTAACCGGTCCGGATGAATATTTAAACAGACGCTTTAACGACCTCCCTAACTCAACCGGTAATTTGAGGAAAAAAGTGAAAAGCCTTAAAGAAAGATGCCTGTAAACCTTCACTTTGGTTTACTGGAACACTGTGGAGTTCATGTAGGATAACTAACTATGCACTAGTCTAAGAAATAAGACGGTTGTAAAAATAAATAGTTCTTAAGTTCTATGAACTAATAAAATCAAACAAAAAATTGACTCTAATGCTATCAGTTTCATATTATATTCCCAGTCTCTTAAAAGGTTTATGCAAGAATAATTTTAAAGCATACTGTAGGCCTTCCATGAGCTTTGTCTGGCTCTGACTCTGGTTCTGTGTGAGTGCTCGCCAGTGCATTATACTGTGTGTGTGACGTTTTGACGTAGGATTTATTTAGTCAACACTCACACAGACTCAAAACCAGAACCAGAGACAGAGCCAGACAGAGTTCATGGTAGGCCTACTGTACACTGTCTCAAGCTATTTTAAGCCAAACATGAATTCATCTACGTATGAGGCTGATGTAAATGTCAAAAGTGGTCAAATCACCACACATAATAATTCTTCTGAGTGTAACAAATCAAAATAAATTTCTTAAAAGTACTTACAGACAGGTATTCTAATCACCCCTGTAATCCACGTTTAAATTTTCAGGATGATAAATGAGCGCACCCTGTATAACGTTGGCCGCCATAAGTTATGAGAGATATATTATCTGGAGCCCTTTAAAAGCACTTGGATGTAACCATTACTTAGAGAAAATAATTATAGACTTTTACGACTTTTTTACTACGGCCGTTGATGGTCAGAATTACGCACAGATTATCTGAAAGTATGTAGGAAGCGTTGACGCAATGCGCCCGCCACAGTATAGATGCAGCCCGCAGTAGGCGCACTCGAGCCACCTACCGCACACTGCACTTACTGCATTTGCATACCGTGAGGAGCTCTCCACATGAGGGCGGCTGTGTTTGCTGACGGTCAAACTACATCGGGCACGCTTCAGCACAGCACTGAAGCTACGTGAAGCACGTCCTTGGAGGCTGAAAATATTCGGAAAAACAAGTTTTGTTTAACGTCACTGAAATACTTTGCCAGTTCACCTTCTTGTAAGAAAACTGGGTAAATAGTTATTTATTGATACATATATTTGAATCGAGTACTTGGAAAGCACAGCTAGTAAACTTACCTGAAGATGCTTCATAGAGAAGCGAAACACATGTCACATTTTTGTAGTATTTTTGTTGCGTCTTACAAATTGCCCAAATTTTTCTAACTGCTATAACAAGTCGAGTTTTAGTGATACGTTATAAAACGTCGCATGACATTCGTGCGCTTTGATAATTTGAGGGCCTCTGCTAGCAATATCGCCTCGGCTGTAATTTTCAACTTACCGCACTTAAATTATTATGATGTACTAATTATCTTTAGCTCGCCTGTGAAAAGCAATCTCTACTTTAGACAGAGGCACAATCTGTGTCAATATTATGTAATTTGCAGTGGCCGGCAATATCGTCGTTAAGCTTGTCGAAGTAAGCTACGCTATCGCCGTGTGAGGTGTCATTGCGGGTCGGCGCCGCGGTGATGCGATGCGTTTACACAGCTCTGCGGTAATGGCTATTGATCTTCGTGAAGTGGACGTTCCGATGATTGCTTGTAGTTTATGTGCTGACAGATAGCTGCAATTGATGTTAAATTGCTTTATAATTTTATAAGATAACTCTCGCGTGATAACAGTCTGACATTTCAATATTGCTTTAAATTTTCTCTGTTTCGTACAAAATGGCTCTTGGTACAAAATGGCAATATTACTGTAACTTCTAAGCGATGTTTATCATTTAATATATTGTTGTATAAAAAAAATCCAAGCTTAAATAATTCTTTTTTGTGAACTGTGTCTACTAACCGTCTAAGAAAGAAACCTAAGTTGCCACGAATACGTTAAACTGGCTATACGCTTGTGAAATTTGTTGACTTATGCTTTATAATGCAACCAGCATGCAATCCAAGCTTCTAAAGCACCATGAGCTATTGTGAGGCTAATTTAAACGAAAGTACCACGAGGCATGGGGTATGGTGAGGCTAATTTGTTTGACTTTCTAACAAGCTGACAAATTCGGCTTCGTCAACGAGTGGCTTCAATTATCCAAACCAGTCCAACGCGGACTCATTAGTGACTTGATATTGTCAGAAACAGGTGGTCGCTCCTACCCCCTCCGCCCGCCTCCCCCCCCCCCCCCCCCGCCTTCCGAGATAGAGGCTCAGGTGGAGCCGAGTGGAATAGATCAAAGGGGCACATAACAAGCCAACAGGAAGATTGCCATTCCGTGCTCTCAGTGTTACAACACAATGCCGAGTTTGTGTGCTCGATTGAATGCACCGTCAAATGCAACCAGCAATCTGAATCGAATCGGCAATTGCCCATTCGTGTTCTTCGAATTACAGCATTCAATGTTCCGCAAGGCTACGTCATCAGCACTCCACAATCTCAATTGATTTCATTCAATATTGAAGGTTCTCATCATAATCAGCATCTTAGTAAACGAACCGTCAATGTTAAAAGTGTGTAATATTCTTAATCTTCTTCTTCTTATCGTGTCACTGATTCTTTCGAACCAAGTGTGGTGAAAGGATTTTAAGTGCGCCTCAAAGAGGCTCCTTTCGTGCACTTGACACATATTTTTGATTTTTTTAGGTTTTACAATATGCCGGTTTCCTCACGATGTTTTCCTTCACCGTTTGAGAGCACTGGCATAGTGTACATAAGTTTTTGGGAAGAAAAACTCATAGGTACTTGACTAGATTTGAGCCCACGACCTTAGGATCGGAAGGCGGGGCCGCTACCACTAGGCCACCAGCGCTCTTCTGGAAGCCGAGTATTCGTAATGCCATGCGGGAAACGAATATCATCTGGAATGTAAATAATGGAATAGGTACGAAAAATAAGGACATTACTCAAACCACTTTAAAATCTAAACCACATTCAAACAATCAAACAGAAATATTGTAATTGTTTAAAAGTACAAGTGTTTGCAAAAGAATACGCGTAAATAATAAAATAAATGGCGCTGCAAAATATCAAAGCCTGAATGTGATGTGGATTAAAATAGCGAGTTTAAAAAGGTTCTTAGGGCCTAGTCACACTAGCAATTTTTCATCGCGAAAATTAATATTCTTGCAACGAGGTTGCGCGAGAAACACAAAAACATTACTAATGCTGACATTTCATCTTTGCATAGATCATCTGAAAATGGAACGATAAAAGCACGGCGCAAACCAGTGCGTTCTCATAATCTAACGTGTGCCGTAAGTGTAAAAGCACGGCCACATCAAGGCAATAACAAAGCGATCTACAATAGCATGAAAGCGATGCTTGTATCGCTGTCATGCTATCGCTTTGACAACACAGCTTTGATGTGGCCGAGCCTAAAAACGGCAAATCTTGTCAATTTCACTACGGACAATGTGCTGCGATATATATGTACAACTTTGCTAGTAAAGGCTTTTATTAAATCACGGTGATGTAACATGTATGTATATATACATGTATATACATAAATCGTTTGGCTGGAAATACATTCCTAAGCAGCAAGTGTGGCCAGGCCCTTACCCGGCGTGAAGCAGGAATAAGGTATTTGAATTAAAAGGGGATAAGAGGAAAGTCTGCAAGAGACATAATGGCTGAATTATTAAGTTTCTGTGTAAATGATTTATCTTTTTTTGAAACTTTCCAAAAGAGACGTCCTAAATCTTGTGGAATAAAAGGCTTACTGTACGTGAACATGCTTTTGATATTTCGGAGTATTTAACAAAAGTCATAAATAGAACTGTAGTTTTTGGATTTCAAAGTATTCAAAAAATCTACAAAGAAAGTTTTCAATTATACAACAGTATTTGGAAAAAGCTGAGGTATCTGCAGACCGTCTCAGACTGTCCAGTGTCCATAGATATATGATGCTAATCAGATCCCCAATAGATAATTATAATTTGATATTGATAATTTGACCGTTTAAATTAATTAAAATAAATAAAAGTCCCCAAAGTATTTGCCATTAAATTGATGTCTACTAATGTGCTTAATCAGGTCACAACACGATTAAAAATGATTGAATGAATTTCGTCATGAGAAATTCATTATGCGAATATTTAAATTGGGTTTTATGGTTTTAGGGGATGATAGGCTAGCAATCTGTCACTTATGGAAAACCAACTTCTGACTATCCCCCTTAGAATGCCTCAAAGATAACGTGGTACCAAAGAGATCTACAGGATATTGAATATATTTCTGTTGGTTTTATTTTTGTTCCAATGTTTATTTTAAACTTAAATAAACACGTTTATTAGTTCAAAGTTTTAAATGGAAACTATTCCAGATTAATTGGAGATCGTTAGACGTCCATTATAAATACGTATTCGATATCCTTTCGACTGTTCGAGATGGAGGCGGTCCAATGCCGTTCAGAAAGTGGTGTAAGTTTCTAATAAGAAAGAAACAAATTTCGAGTATTTGCAAAAAGGAATTCTTAAATTTCCTCACTTCAGTAATACTTATTACCAATTTTTTTTCAGTTCTGTCCTAAAACTGTAATTCATCATCATTTTCTTGTTCTTATCCCTCTTTATGTGGAGTCGGCACTACAGGTCTTCGTTCTCCACTCTCCCCTATTAGCCGGCATTTCAGAGACATTCTTACCCATGTCATCCTTCACACAATCCATCCATTTTTTCTTTGGCCTACCTCTACTTCTGCTTCTACCAGCACAAAAATGGCCTGGGAAAGAATAGTTTAAATATTTTTATTTTGTTATTTGTAATATTTCACTTAGGTGTACAATAAGGTACTATTCTATTTAAAACAAGTCCTAAAATCAAGTGACCTGTCGAACACAAAGAAAAACTAAGACATAATATTTTCTCGCCGGGATCGATTCACTATCTGTAGTTTTTTTTTCTAAACCTTTCATAGTTGTTGCAAAAACTACAACTTGCTATCAGCTTATAGTTTGTGCCCAACCACTGCCAATGCAATCACAGATAATCCCAGTAAAAGAGAAAATGAATTCTCTTTATTAATGTTTCTGTAATTTTCAGTTAATAAACACACACGTGACCCGAGCTGACTGGCTTCTGGCAACTGGCTACTGGCAACTGAGCTTTTCATTATTTTGACTAACGAAGCGCAACAATTTGCTGTAATTTTATGTATTCTTTTGTGGAGGATGGCGAAACAAAGGAGAATAGTTGGTTCAAAACATTGGCAATGTTTCTACGATACTCGTATCTAGTGACGAAACTAGTGACTCACTGATGAAGGACAACTACCTCTGCTTATAACAATTTGCATCACCGTACATAGCACGTCCACTAACGACGCGATATATTGTCAAAATAAATCATTATGAATTTTAGAAAGCCTAAAAAAGTAAATGCTTGTTATGGTCATAGGTGGTTTTTTTATACAACTGGTGGTACAAGCGAATGGCCCACCTGGTGTTAAGTTGTAACCATCGCTTATGATAAAGCATTACCTCGTAGGTCACGCATGTCAGGAACGTGCCTTAAAATGCACTGCTCTGCATCCATCAACTTTTTTATTATGTTTTGGTGAAACTCAAGCCAAGCAAGTCTTAAAAGTAGGCAGAGACATAGCCATTGAAGTATTTAAGAGAATAATTATACTTGATAGCTCGACTTAGTTTTTAGTTCTACGGTTTTTTTTTCGATATTTTATATGATAATACGTTTCCACGTGTGCTTATGATGATTGAATCAAAGATTATAATCTGATTGAACAAGGTTTCAGCAAGGTATCAGTGGGTAACATAATACATGCGGTATTAACCCGCGTAATGTGATCAAAGATCAGATTAATCTGTTTCCGTGAGATTCTGCGGTTCGATGAGGCTTGGCTTATTCCGAGAATAATATCCTCAAGTAGATATTCACTAGTAATTGCAGTGTAATTTGATACAAACTCTGCCGCGTAGTGAGTAGCTAGCTGATTCCCATCCTAGGGTTGTGGGTTCAAATTCAGTGGTGTACCAATGAATTTTACTGGCCAAAAATGCATGTGCACTATGCTAATTATACTCGTAAACGATGAAGGAAAACATTGTGAAACCGGTATATCATATGTCGTAGCATCTAAAAAGTTCGAAAACATGTATTGTGTCGAGTGCACGAAAGTAGCCTCTCTGAGGCGCACTCCAAATCCTTTCGCCACACTGATTTGAACAAACCAGAGACACGATAAAAATAAGAAGATTAAGACCTTTTTAATTGTACTAATATATTTTACCTAAATTGTAAAAGTATAGCATAAAAGTCGTTAGATGGTCCCTGTTATAATATCAATACGCGTTTTATTTTCAGATAATCATTTATCATTTTGATTGAAGTAATCAAGAAAATAAAAGTGGCCTTAGGTATTATTGGTAAAAAATAGTTAAAAACGACAGAATAGAAACAAGAACACAGTAGTGACAGAGGCTAGGCATGAATCACAGCAATCCAGTAGCATTGCGTGACGGTAAGGCTTCTCCAGTGATACGTGTCAGTAGATGAGGAACGCCTAATCCAAAGCCTCCGTCACGCGCTCAGCCGCATCGACGCTCGTGTGGCTTCAGCCGCGATTGAATACTTCGTTTTATTGATAGGCGAAACGTACATTTAACTGTTATTTTGTTACGGCGTCATCAAATTGTTTATGTTTCGAAAAAAAGGTTTGAAAAATAAGTAGTAGGTAGCTTTTTTGTAGAGAATTTTTTGATGGCAATTTATTATTTTTTGTACACACATACATATTATGATAAATAAAAATTATAAAACGGGCATGTACAGAGGCGAGCTTAACCCTAAATAGAGTTTTCTACCAGCAAACCTATGTTTGTGTAATATATGTTTATTTTAGAGTTGGTTTTATCGAGAGTAGAGGGTTTTATACGTTGTGTTTCAAATAATACCGAGCATGTTTGAGCCAAAATTTTACCATTAAGTTCATAAATTCAAATAATGTTTTAGTGCCTTAAATTTTTAATAGCGTAGCTAGGATGTATGTAGAATTATTGAAATTGGTGTGTCAACGACGGGATTTTAAAACAACTTTCTCAAAATCAATTCATGATCCAACCTTGAACATTGTAAAGAAAAACACCAACGTAAGTAACAATTGCCCCAGTTTCTCCGCAATCGTGTCTCCCTTGTATCCCCGTCTCGGGCCGTAAACGGTACTATAAACCTCGATACACTTATAACGGCTCAGTTCATTGCCGTATAGAGGCTCCATAAAATTCAAATTCACCAAATCGGACGTAAAAACGACTGTGTATAAGATAAGCTTCATACGAAATTGCTTTTGCACAAAATCACACGGATGTTTGTTTTCTGCTTTAGCCGACAAATTTTTTAAATACGCCTTTAATAAGGTAGACGATGATCAAATTACAAAATAGGTCACATCTAATAAAATACTAGCAAACGCACTCTAAAAAAATAGATGGTTGCAAAAAAATATTTTCTTTTTGCGTCAATATTATATTCATCATGTGTAGCATAGTATATTTCAAATAAAACAACAAAATGTTTTACCTGATACGCTTGGCAAATTGAATTTTAAAACCATTTTATTTTATAAAGTTGTTAGTATAAAACTAAAAGCACATAGTTTTCGCGTGTAACCACGGCTTACTTACTAACTTCAATGTACGACCGGCTTCACGGATCTTTTCTAATAGGAGTGAAAGAGACACCATTTTGATTTGGATTTACCGCCTTTGTAATTTGATTTAGATGGATCACGCGATAGCGATTGCTCGTGACTTCACTTGCAAATAGTAATAAATCTAAAAAAACAATAATCTAACACATCGTTCACCTGAAAGCTGATTCGCCAATAACAATTTATATTACTTCACAGATCACGTCCACGAACATTTTATATTTCTGCTTCTATTTTAGTTCATAATTATATAATTTGATATACAAAATGTATATAATAAAAGAGTTATTGTATGACATCCAGTCAGATACTTTCATTTTGTGGTGTATTAATATCGCTAATAGACGGAAACCATACGAGAGCGGGGTCATAGCTTTCATTACTCTGCGTTACTTATTACGATTGAAATACGAGACCATTCGGTTGAGTTCTATTTTATGGTACTTTGCAACTCGGTGAGGCGATAACTATTATTTTGACTTGCAAGTTTATTCAATAATGTATTTAAGTAGATATTAAAACTCATGGAATCTGGTAGACTAAAAGGCCTACCTTAGTTCAATTTGCATTATTTTTTGCCATTTCATTTCTACAGTAGAATCCGCTTGTGAATGAAATCACTTGACTTTACGACACATTTTTCTGAACTTAAAATACGCAGTTTTTTTAACTAGGGGAATTAGTCACTCCCTCGCGGAAAGAATGATTATATTATATCCCTCTCTACTGCTTGGGACTTTTTGTTAAAGGCACTTTTGGTCGCTCTAAATTCAATACTTCACCTGTGAAATAAACTGTACATCATCACGTCTATGGTGGTGTAACAAGAGACATGACTTCGACATGAACTAGCGACAGTCTTCCAATAGATCGAAACCCGATCTGTTTTCGATTATTATGTGAAGTGAACTCGCTTTGTGATGGATCGCAATATAACACCTACTCGTACCTACTAACGATACATCAATCAAATAAACAAATATAACCTTATATTCAAAATGATGCCTACATTGTCAGGTAAGGTAATTATTGCGTGGGAGTGGTGAGACGTAACCAACATGATACCATAATTATCAGTTATGAATGAAAATGTAATATGTTTGTTCTTGATACGATAGGTATTGTTGCTTATTTTAGAACTGTTTCGGTAATAGACGTTTATAGGAAAATTTGTCTTTTAATTTGTTCTTCTGTTTTTTTTGTCCCATATCCGTTTTTTAGACAACTAAGTTAGCAAATAAGCATACGGCCCACCTGATGGAAAGCGGTTATTGTAGCCTATGGACGCTTGCAACACCAGAGGCATCACACGCGCGCTGCTGACCCTTTAAATATTTCAAAACACTTTTTTTGAAGAACTCCATACTGTAGTATCTAGGGAAAACCTCATATGGATGGAGGAAGGGAGTGCACTGGATATGACAGATTTTTCGGTAACCTATTGAGTAGGGATCATTATTAAAACTAGGAGCTTACTCGTATGTCCTTTTCACGAAACGTTATATTCTGCCTGGGACAGGTGGCATCAGTAGGCTTGCCTAGGTTCTATTTCTAGAAAAATCAATAGTTATTACAACGCCCTACTTTATTTGTAAATAGGGGCGAAGTAGGTAGATTCGCATCCATTAGCAGACGTTGTGATGGCCGCTAGCTTTGTGGCGACAAGCCAAATTGTTTTATTCATCGCCCGATATTATAAATCACTCGAAACATTTCACTACAAATAAACTTTAATGTAGCACCTAATGCTTTTGCAAAAAGGGTCTTTTAAAATTTAAACATATTTTATGCAAATATTATAGCATTTTACTAAGAAGCCTGACAAGATGTCTATTATAAGCCTTATCTACATGATATTGAACGGTACCTCATCACATAAAAGTAGCATTACCTTGTCTCACGCGTACATTGAAGTCGTCTCATACATAGGTAAGTGACATCCACTGCGTCCATCATTCCGTGTCGTGAAGGACGGCATTATGTGCCTGTCATAGCTGTACCCAGTATTGGTTTTCCGTGAATGATTCAAGGTATTGCAAGAGTAGTAAAGGACGCTTTTGCATGTATTCAGTATTTAGTTTAGTTAATGCCTTATTATGCATACTGACGACACTGACACTGACTTGCGCACACCTAGATAGGCGATATCGATGAGTGAAACGTTGTCAAATTTGACAGCGTTTCTCTGATCGCCATCGCTAGCGACCTAAGTGTGCGCAGGCTTTTATTATGCATACTGACGATATCAAAAAGGTTAAACCAAAACAAAATGGCAGGCCTATAAATGAATTGGAAGCGCAATGCAAACACGAAATACCTAAAATAATTTCAATATCCTCGTAATTCGGTGATTCGATAGAAATTCGATCTGTGGCTGAAAACCCGGTAATTGAATCGCATCGCAATCAGCCGCCAACGACAGCACCCACTCCACATCCTATTCTAACAACTCACGCTCACTACTGGGCCTACTTGTAAGCTTTCATTACTATTACATAATATAGATGTATATAATTTACTTGAAAAATTAATAAATTATTTTTTTTTGCCCTCAGTCACGCTCAATTTTACCAAAACTTTACCAAAACATGTAAATTTGTAAATTTCAAGGAGCTTAAAGCCCCTGTTCTCCCTTTTACCCTGTACTACGCCATTCTAACCCGTTCTACCCCTTCGTCCGAGAAGTAGCTCGTTCGGCGGTAGCGAGCGATGACACTGCGAATGCAAATCACTACACCGACGACATTAAGTTGAGACCGTAATTTATTCCGGGCTCGTCCATCTTAATTAAACTCTTGCACTTTTCTGCGGCCCGCGACCCCTCCCGGGTGTCCCGAGGACCTATTTCAACAAGGTAACAGCTCGCAAAAATGGTCGTCTATAAAATGTGGAATACAAAACAGGTATTACTTATTCGCTTGGGATCATTACGATGTTTATTTAGTAAGGCAAAAAGCCAAGTAAAACCATGATAATAATGTGATTATGAGCTTGAATATTTGAACTCAAAGTAAATATTAAGATTAAGAAAAAACTCTTCACAGAGCAAACCCATTTGAATACACTTGTGACGCTGTAAGTGGAGTAGCAATAAGGCCTCAGTAGTTTCAATCTCTCAATATTGGCTAACACGTTTCTGAGAATCGAAGGCGATGCATACTCAGAACCGACAAAGGATCAAATGTCGAGAGAAATTGCTTTAAATATCAATGAATAGGTTCGCCGTGAGTTCAATTCAAGTTTGCGTCTTGTGAAATGCTCAGTTGGGTGTATGACGAGGGGTTAAAGAAAAGTTAAGCTGCACTAAATTTTTCAACATTTGAGAAGCTCCTCGCTGAAACATATTATAGTTTTGAAGGTCCTGTAAAGATTTGTAGTTCCACTGCTGGTTTTGTACAAACATGTCGAAGCGGGTACGAAGCACCGGTCTATGTTTACTCTGATAACTACAATTTTCATACATTTAGATATTAATTCGCTTAGAGAAGTTTGCGTGTGTTGATCAAACATAACAACTCTGTAAAAGCAATTTGTGGGAATGCGCGTCTGCTTTCGACGAGTCTCTTTTTAGTCAGTTTGATGCAAATAGGGACGCCGAACTAATTCAACTCGTTCATTCGAAAACAAGAATTTACTTTATTGGCTATTGGGGTCGGACGCGAATGCGGCTATGCTTAAATGTTCTGTTTTATTGTGCTTTGTAATCTATTTATTGTAGTTTCAACTGAATGCTATTTTCGTTTTTTGAAGAATTTTGAACCACAAAAACAGTCTTTCATTGTAACCGATTTTCATTAAGATTTATTTCTATGGCGATGGTCATCCCCATCGAATAATACGCGCTATTGTGACACGGGGAGTGGGGAGTCCTAGTGTGGGGTCAAGACTATGTATATGGGTGCCAGTTATTATTTGTTATCAGATTTTGATGTATTCTAGTCTCTGCCTTCAATGTCTACACCTTAGTTTATCTTACAAGTACTATGTTTGTTTACAAATAAATAATAATAAATAATTGTACAACTACTCTGTGTAAATTTACCCATCTTAACAACGACCGGCTCAGCTCATTGTTCCAAATTATGAACTTAAACCCGTATTACATAAAAAATATTCTCAAAGAAAATCAAAACAAGCAACAGGAAACGCGCAAGAAAATTTTTGATCATTTAATACACCCTTTACAAGAATGCATATTAGCCGCTTCGTTAGGGAAAGAATATCATCACGGCTCTCACCGACACTGATTTAATTTCATGTCCAATAGACTCCTCCTATGCCCCCCAAGCCCCCCCCCCCCCCCCCCTCGTGCCCTGGGGGTGCGGAGAGCGCGGGCTGTGCAGGCTAATCTCGTTTGGACTGCGGCACAGCCTGTTTCATGAAGGCTGGATCATTTTTATGGGCATACATTTTATGTGGGGCTTACAACCATGATAGCATATTTTTTTATTATTTCTGAGTACAGGCTAGCAATTTCTTTTAGTAGAACCGTGACTCCATAATTTAACTGATCTATAGTTTTAGTCATCAAAGAATAGTACTTGCCGTCAACAGTACTTGTAGTTAACAACGCGTCAGGCTACAGACCAATGCTAAAATACCAACTGGTTTTCTTCCAGTGTTTTTCTTCACCGTTTGCGAATATTAGTGTTGTGTTACATTAAAGGTAATAGCTTAGTAGTGAGCAGGCTGTGTCGACGTCCAGTCTGCGTTATTGCTAGAATGAGTAGCGACGCGACGCCGTTGCCGGCGGGCGCACAGATTGTCAATGCTGCCATCTTACGGAATAATCTGGCAAAGGAAAACACACTCCTTAGACTCAAAGGAATTCACACTTTTGAAATTCTATCCTGTTGTGGAATAAAATAAAACGAAACAAGAAAGCTTTTAGCTAAAAAAGGTTGTAATAGTGGTGAAAATACTGTGTTTATTTCAAAAGTCTACATAAAATCTGAGCTACTCAAAAATATATATTTTTATTTAAATAAAGAAAATAGAATTACTTTATCGAGATAATGCGGTTTATTCAAAATACCAGTAAATAAATAATAAATAATGCGGACAATCCACACAAAATTATCTAGCCCCAAACTAAGCAGAGCTTGTATTATGGGAACCAGATAGCGGATAGTGTTGTGTGAATTGTCCACAATATTTATTTATTTATTTATTTATTTATATTACTTAAATACTTTTTTTGTAAATACATACTTATAATACAATTTAACACCCAGACAGATAACAAACACCTGTGTTCACCACACAAATATTTGTTGTCGGTGGGGATCGAACCCACACCCTTCAGCGCAGAAGGCAGAGCTACTACCAACTGAGCTGTGAAGGCAGTAGGTTATAAAGTTTCGCTAAATCTAACGCATTTCAACTAATGGCAACACTGCATGCACTAAAGACACGATAAGCTCGCTTCTCTTCTTGTTAACGGAGTTACATAAAATCTGCAGCTATTATCATTTTCTGTCTCTCTCATCGCTGCGCTGAACGTTCGGGAAATTAATTTATTTTTATAGCCATTACAATCCTGGTTTTATTAGTTTACTGGAATAGTTCTGTTTTGCTTGAAGTTTAATATTGCTTTTTACAAAAAAAATCACATGTATGTCTTTTATGATTACGATACTATTTTAATAAGGATTTAAAAGGGGTCTTTAAAAGGTTCCTTATATTTTTTTGAAGTATTCAAACACGTACCAGTATAACGAATAAGCAGCATAATACCTATATGCCTGTAATATGCCTGTACTGTGCATAGTTATATCTTACACTTTCAAACAAACTTGTTCAGTACGCATGTTCTACGCCGTAGAGGATCTACGGTGCTACAACGTAGAGGATTTACGGAGCTACGGCGTAGCAATAGATACGCTAGGCCTCGTAACATTCATTCGAACACATTGAGTAGCGATAAGGCTCGCGCGGCGGCTCTTACTGATTGATTGGATCGTTTCGTCACCGTCAGACATACCACGCACTGAGGGGAATACCATACCGCATACGTTAATACTTATTATAATCATCATCTTTCTTGCGGCTTGCGACATAATCTTATGATAAATTTAGTAGGTTTTTATCACAAGTAAAAAAATATGAATAAGACGGTCAATTTAAGTACTTAAATTGAGCTCTTTAATCGTCAGATTGAGTTTTTAGTCATTGAAGAAGGAGTTGAGTCTCTATCGAAAGACTCAATAAGAAGACGAAAGAATACGCATGGGTAAGTTTTAGTAAGCAAGGGGAGATTTGACGGTAAAACTGAAGTAGTTGTGTCTGTCACCGAGCTATCGCGAGTTAGGTAATGAGGAGGCTGGTCTGTAGTAAAGGATGATCTCATAAAGAAAGCGGAACTTTCTTACACTCCGGTACTGGAATTTAATACGGATTGTTCCCAAGTAATTTAATTATTTGTTTCGAAGCTCTGTTTATTGTTCGCTGTTTATTTAGTTCGGAAACTTCATTTTTGCTGTTATTTTGAAACATGGCCAAATTACTGTTCTAAGGTTAAGCTTTTTAGGGTTCCGTAGCCAAATAGCAAAAACGGAACCCTTATAGATTCGTCATGTCTGTCTGTCTGTCTGTCCGTCCGTGTCACAGCCATTTTTCTCCGAAACCGTAAGAGCTAGAGTGATGAAACTTCGCGAGTAGATGTATTCTGTGAACCGCATTAAGGTTTTTACACAAAAATAGGAAAAAACTATAAATTTTGGGGGTCCCCATACTTGAAACTGAAACTCAAAAAATTTTTTTTCATCGAACCCATACGTGTGGGGTATCTATGAATAGTTCTTTAAAAATGATGTTGAGGTTTCTAATATCGTTTTTTTTCTAAACTGAATAGTTTGCGCGAGAGACACTTCCAAAGTGGAAAAAAGTTGCCCCCCCCCCCCTTCTAACAACTAAAATAAGAGAATGATAAAACTAAAAAAAATATATGTATGTTGTACATTACTATGCAAACTTTCAACGATATTTGGTTTGAACGAGATCTAGCCAGTAGTTTTTTTTATACGTCATAAATCGTAAACCGCAATTTACCTTTCGACGAACTACAAGAACCTTTATATTATGTTACTTGATGCTACGGAACCCTTCATGGGCGAGTCCGACTCGCACTTGGCTGCTTTTTTTTGGTAATCTAATAGTAAGATGGCAAAGAATAATTTAAGTAACATACATTTATTTAATACGCTCGTGTCTGGGTTAAAACAGTTGACATAATATCATATCTCCTATAATATACTACTCACCTGGTTCATAATGGCTGTTTGATAATGTCTAAAAGGGGTAGCCAAAGGCAAATACTATATTCCACAAACTTGTAATTACAACAGTGCTATTTAATTACTCACTGCATCTCACAACTTAATAATTATGATTGTATTTTTTAACAGCTACTTTTAGACCTTAGTAAATATGTTTAAATATTATTTGTTGTTTTTGTTTAATTTTATAATGCATTTTTATTAAGCAATAAAAGTAAAAGAAACATTCGTAGAGCACTCCGACCTCGAGTGTACCTTAAACTAAGCTTTTTACGTTGTGCACACCTGTACCCAGTCGAGAACTGAATTTTGCTAAGTTTTATAAGAAAATAAGCGTTGTAAAAGTTAAGCAAGAAATTTTATATTCATTCTTACCCGCGGTTTTGCTTGCTTTGGTACACAGTTAATGAATTGCCTTATTCCAGGTTGCAAACTATTATTAATTTTAAGTGTCATCTTAATCAGCCAAGCTATACGTGAAGGAGGCCGCCATATAATTACACACATACATAATATACTTGTTCATTTATAATTATAAAAGGGTATGGGTATACCATCTTAACAAAACTGATATGTTAGAATAAGTCTATAGAATAAGAATTATAATAAATTTTATAACTATTTTTTTATTTCACCAAAATTTTGTTTAATCTATACCTAATCTGTGAACATTTTTGGAATATACCTATGTTTAGTGCCTACGCTAAGATAATAATATTATACACAAGCAATAATAACAAAAAAAAACAAAAAGCAGCCAAGTGCGAGTCGGACTCGCCCATGAAGGGTTCCGTAGCAACAAGTAACATAATATAAAAGTTCTTGTAGTTTGTCGAAAGGTAAATTGTGGTTTGCGATTTATGACGTATAAAAAAAAAAACTACTGACTAGATCTTGTTCAAACCAAATATCGTTGAAAGTTTGCATAGTAATGTACAACATATTTTTTTTTAGATTTATCATTTTCTTATTTTAGAAGTTAGAGGGGGGGGGACCAACTTTTTACCACTTTGGAGGTGTCTCACGCGCAAACTATTTAGTTTAGAAAAAAACGGTATTAGAAACCTCAATATCATTTTTGAAGACCTATTCATAGATACCCCACACGTATGGGTTTGATGAAAAAAAAAATTGAGTTTCAGTTTCAAGTATGGGGACCCCTCAAATTTTTTGTTTTTTTTCTACTTTTGTGTAAAAATATTGATGCGGTTCACAGAATACATCTACTCGCGAAGTTTCATCAGTCTAGCTTTTATAGTTTCGGAGAAAAATGGCTGTGACATACGGACGGACAGACAGACAGACAGACAGACAGACAGACATGACGAATCTATAAGGGTTTCGTTTTTGCCATTTGGCTACGGAACCCTAAAAAGCACGTTGATAACCACCCGGTTAAATAATAACTATGATTGAGCCAACGTCTGAATATAATAATTAAGTTCGTCCTTGTCCGGTACACTGCTCCCTGAGAATAAGCGCCGCTAAAAATAAATGATCCGCTCACGACAAAAACTTCCTCACTAGGTAAATTACGCTAAGGTCCAGAATGCACACATTATGGGCCCACTGGGCACTCGACCCAGCATAACCTTAACTCATCACCTGCAACCTAAACTAAACCTTAACCTAATAGAAACATAGCCTAAATCGAACGGCCTAGAAAGTACATCAATGTGCTTTGTAGTTCTTACCTTAAAATATTTTCTATCACGCAATATTAAGTCTTGTGGTGTGGAAGTAAAGTTCGTTTTGGTGCAGTTGAAGGGCGCAGTGGAAGCTATGTATTATTTAGACTAATTACAGTAGTAAATTAAGGAAGTTAACCCATTGTGTTATCGGTTTATGTTGTAGATAAAGTTCTTATTCGAACTGGCTTTTGAGGTACTAAAGGTTAGCGCACACACAAGTGAAGTGTTACTATTTGAGATGTAATTTGTAAAGACAAAACAAACCTAACTATGTTATATCTAAAGTGGTAGTCAATAGTATGAAGTGGACAATGCTTTCTAGTTACCAACTCTGAAATACCCATCAAATCTGTATGACTGAAAAAGCCACTGTATCGTCATAGCCAAAGCGCTACTTAACTCTCAGATCTAAAAGGTAAACTAAAAAAAAACCCATAAAGGGCTCACGTGCAAATGTTATCCCCGCCAGATTTTCTGCTAGGCTAAGTTCTTATGATGTTCAGAACATCTATTCGAATCAAAAAAAAATTAACAAAAAATAAAATCATGCGAAGCGACGTACGCTCGGTTCCACTATAATATAATAATAATATGTATAGTGAACGCTTACCCTGATTCTTGGTATCGAAAGTAGTTACGACTACAGCTGGTATAGGTACATAGTTATGTTTATATGGCTTACATACTACGTACTTACGTAGGTATTGGCATTGGTGGGTACAACCGCCCTCGGCTATACATATTGTATTAGTAATGAGGAAACAAATTAATATTATTTATGCATTGATAAAGCAGAGAAAAGTTGCTTACTTGGGACATGTCTTACGGCGTGAGCGTTACCATCTGCTTCAACTTTTTATTATGGGCAAGTTGTTAGGCAAGAGAGAAGTACGTAGAAGAATAACATCATGGCGATGGCGCAACATAAGAGAATTGACCGGGATCAAGAAAGTAGAAGACCTAATAGGTCTTCTACTTTCTTGCTAGGCTTGCCATAAATAAAAGAAAGTTTAAAAGGATGACTGCCAACCTTCAGTAGTAAAAAGAAGATTAATCTTTTTGGTATATTATTCAACACTTCTCGTCTTTAACATTTCCTCCATAAAAAATGCATTGTCAAATTTTCACCCCAAAACCGCAATACACCGCAATTACTCCATAATTAGGCTACCATGAGCCCTCCCTAAAGAAGCAAAGTTTTAAAGTCTTCGTGAGCGAATTACCGAGGTTCTTCGCTGGTTGAACAGTTGATTCTATTTGCAAGGCAGATTCGATGCGGCGCGACCATCGATTTAAAGCAGTTTGTGTACAGTCTCCAATTTAAGGCTCTGCAGAAGTGACTCCAAATACTGTTTCTGTAGTAGTAGGTATTACTAATGTATGCAAGTTTATCATCCGCACTTGATGTGCGGGCAGGTTTTTCCGCAAGTAGGCCGTTGGTGGGCCCTTTTTGCGTGACCCTTGACACGTGTTGCTCGAACTTTTTTAGGTTCTACAACATGCCGGTTTCCTCACGATGTTTTCCTTCACCGTTTTGAGAGTACTGGCATAGTGCACATAAATTTTCGATAGAAAAACTCATTGGTACACGAGTGGATTTGAACCCACGACCTTCGGATCGGAAGGCGGGGCCGCTACCACTAGACCACCAGTGCTCTCAATAGTGCTCTAGGTATTACTAATTAAAGTAGTAATACAAAAAAATATCTATTAACCAACGGAATTATATTGTTTCATGTATAGATTGGAAACAGCTAGCTATAACTAGTCAATAAACGATTTTTGGTTTTGACATATAGCAGTCATGCTCTTACAAAAGCATTTAGTTTTACTCTCTCATGAAGCCAGGTCAAGTAAGTATTGGAAAGATGGTTCATAATACGAGTAACGAACGCCGCCATAATGTATTGTTGTTGACACGTTGCGGTAGGAGACAGCCTTCGCACCTATTCACGATGATTTATACAGCGTTGGGGACAAATTTTTCACACATGCCCTTATTTACGGTAGACTGTAGTGTTTGGAACATTTATTTTTATACAGATAAGGCTTGTCCAGAACTTTATTCCATCCTTTCAGCCTACTCGGCCTTATCCACAGGGAAGACATTAACAAAGTGTATCTGGCGTTGACTGAGCCGTGGGTTTATACAATAATTTTCTTTCACTGTGAGTTTGCCTTGCGCACCTACAGTTTAAGAAGTCCACTGCTGGTCATAACCCTCCTCTATGAATTTCCAGGAAAAACGATTTTGAGCCCTCTCCATCCAACAACTTCTAACGATTCTCCTTCCTAGTCAATATTGTCAATCCATAGACGCATATTTTTTAAATTCCATAGTGACACGAAGTGCTGGGGCCTAATTCTCGGGTCGACCGAGATTTTTTAAGCGATTATTATATTTTGGCATTGCACAACCCCGCACTTTTTCTACGTTTTCCGTATATCGTAGCTGTCGAGGCTTCTATGATGAGGTCGTTGATGAATTACTCAAGGCAATCTGCCATTCTCTCTTCGAAAGAAGCAATAAAATAAAATTGTAAAATGATCGAGATTGGCCCGAGAATTAGGCCCCTTGTAAGATGTAAATAAGTCAGTTTTGGAAAGAAAATTATGCTGAATTGAACCCTGTAAACTGTTTCACAAATTATGCAAGAAAATTCCAGCAAAGGTGTTCAAAGTTTTTGCTGTGAGGTTAATTTCTATTTGCAAGGCAAATCGCGGTCCGACAACCAATAAATGTCGGCTACATCACCGCCGCCGCCGCCTAGCTCGCCTCAGCTAGTTTTTAATTCAATAGCCTCAGGAGAGAGAGGTTGTGGCGTTTTTATACAAACTTCCATAATCACCTTACAACTAATAGCCCAGAGCACGTCATATTTTTTTCAAAGATCGACGAGTTTTTCAGCAGCAATGCTCATACTTTTTATTTATCGTACTATTGAGCCTATAATTATAAAATAAAAAGCAGCCAAGTGCGAGTCGGACTCGCCCATGAAGGGTTCCGTAGCATCAAATAACATAATATAAAGGTTTTTGTAGTTCGTCGAAAGGTAAATTGCGGTTTACGATTTATGACGCATAAAAAAAAAACTACTGACTAGATCTCGTTCAAACCAAATATCGTTGGAAGTTTGCTTAGTAATGTACAACATATATTTTTTTAGTTTTATCATGCTCTTATTTTAGAAGTTAGAGGGGGGGGGACCAACTTTTTTCCACTTTGGAAGTGTGTCTCGCGCAAACTATTCAGTTTAGAAAAAAACTATGTTAGAAACCTCAACATCATTTTTAAAGACCTATCCATAGATACCCCACACGTATGGGTTCGATGAAAAAAAAATTTTTTTTTTTCATCGAAGAAGTTTAAAAAAGTCTAATTAGAGCGCAATGTAATATTTAAATTTAAATAACATAAAGATAGTATTAAATAAATAATATATCTTCTAAATTACTTGATTAGTGTATAGCTTCAACTATTTATTTAAAATAACATAGATTTAAATTATGAAAATGAAAATAATGGCTGAATAATGCTGGCGAGCCGAAGCCGAAGGCCCGCCAGAGAAAAAGAAAAAAAAAACCGGGAAGGCGGCAATTCAATCTTCATTTTCACTAATTTTTCTTTCATGTTTTTATTTTTACTTTCCTTGTATTCGTAATGAAAAGCACAGTGTTTACCTCGGGTGAAAGTCTTTTGAGTCCCTCAAGCTCCATTGGCGCCCTCGCTAACGCTCTGGCGCCAAACCCGTCTCGGGACTCAAAAAACGTGACTTTCAACACTCGGGTAACAATGTACTATTTATAGTACTTTCCAGTTCCCCCTATTCTAATAATATTAGGCTTGCTTATTTTGTCACACGATAATCACTTTGAAGTTATTTAGACTATAGTTTGCGATGGACTGGTGAGATTTACAGAACAAAAACTGTGGTTTTCTAGAGAGGTTAGTTGAATGGCTGACAGACAATTTGACGCACTGAAAACCGATCGGAAGCATTTATGTTCATCCTGAAAAAGTCCACTGCTGGACAACGTTATTAAGTAATGTCTATCCAGCGATTTCCAGAAACTTCACAACGTCGTAATTTCATCGCGTGGAGGCATATTTTTGCTTTTTTCGTTGCGATTTGTTCAACATCATCATGCAGCCTGCCCATTGCCATTTGCATTGTGTACACTAAAAGTATAGTGTTAAATGAGCCTATTCAAAGGTACAGCAAAAAGTTCCTGTTCGTGAGAAAACTACCCCATACGGAGTCGTCATTCCGCTTGAAAAACATAAAACTGATTTTCATTTAACTTTATTAACCCTTATGTGTGTAGGTAGTCGTTTTAGAACTCTTTGAATCAGGAGTGCTCTAAGAAGCTCCAGCAGATACGAATCTAAGTTGTCTCACTGCGTTCTCTCCGCACATTTCCCTCGAGACGACCCCCTCCACCCCTCCCCCGCTACCCCTCGCCCGTTGCCTCACCCCCCCGCAGCCTGCGCTACAATTTACGGCCTGATTCTACTCGCACATTTTGTTTGGCGAATTATTTCACCAAATTGTATGAAAAAACTTGGATGCAGTAAGTCATGTCGGCGGAAGAGTTATGTGCGGTATTTACATTTTATTTGGTAAATGAGGGTCGACGATCGAGGTGATGGAAGTGAGCGCTCAATGAGACGAACTCTTTAGTAACTGTTCACCACTACTAGGTTGAGATAAACAAAATACTGGTTGACATTTCACAGATAACTATTCAGCCCCGAACTGAACATAGCCAGTGATGCTAGGTACTACTTTTATAGTGACCAGTAAATTCAGTTTCAATCTGTCTTTACAAAACAAACGCTAGAAATATTATTAAAATTGCACGGCTATAAACACCGATAAATATATTTTCAACAAAACTAAATTAAACATTTCGTTAATTTATCATAATTAATTTAAATGAATAGTGTAAATATAATAAGTATATGTAAATATAGTGTGATGAATTAATTGAATTGTACCTAATATACTCATAAAAACGGGCTTCTTATTTAATGAAATTATTATTTATGTCCTTACAATAGGTTACGTAGGACGTGTTTCATTTCATTCATATACTTTTTGACATTTGAATAGTAATCATCTCTCTATTACGGTGGATATGATAGCTGCACTGTTGTAGTTGGTGATAGAACAATCTCAACTATATTGACGATATTACACCGTGAATTTCGTTTCAGTACGTTCTGTTTCAGTAGCACAAAGCAAGGCATATTGGCCGGCCTACTGGCAATATTGCTCACAAAGTACCACCTGCATAGACCATAGCCAGTAATACAAAGGTTAACGACCCCTGTTGGCCTACCATGAGCTCTGTCTGGCTCTGTCTCTGGTTTTGAGTCTGTGTGAGTGTCGACTTAATAAATCCTACGTCAAAACGTCACACGCAGTATAATGCACTGGTGAGCACACACACAGACTCAAAACCAGAACCAGAGACAGAGCCAGACAGAGCTCATGGTAGGCCTACTGGTTGTGACTTCTTACTGACAAATTCTAATTACACGACAAGTGCGACTTGTTTCTAAGAATTTTGTATTATTTGAAGCAAACGTATCCGATTTGTAAGTGTTTAGAAAATGTTTTTCTATCAAATTCTCTATTTCAAAAAGCATACCTATTGTTTTATTCGGACGTGGTTCTGACTACCTTTACGATGCGCCTTTGACTACAGCCTTTACCGTAATTTGAATTTAACTACAGTCAAACGTCTACAAAATCCCAAACACTGAATTTCATCAGACAGAATTCATATAAAGATATTAATTTCGGTCTCGAGTATGTAGGAATTCGAGTGACATAAAGATATTTTCATAAAATATTAACCTTGTACGTGAGTACGAGGAATGCGTTGTCAAGCTTCATTATTTATTCAAGATTTTTATTTGATATGATATTACAAAATATTGAGACGCTTGCAAACAGAATACAATTACTTATATTATTATATTATATTATACTCGTTGGATCTGACTGGTTTTTTCACGATAATGAGTTTCGAGAAATCTGAATTCAGTTAAACTTTCAGCAAACACATCTCCCAGTTAAGTTTTTGTTTTTGATTAAATATCATTAGTATTTACGTATTTTAAATATTTTATCAATGCAACCTTGCTAAAGTCAGACGTTCAATGCTCTTTTTTCATTCATAACAGTCCCATATTTAAATCAAACAGTACTTGACCTTGTGCGTCACTGCAAGGTGTATAGGGTGGGTATGTGTGTGTGTAGGGGTTTAATGATTAGATTGATCGGGTCGATTGAAGAGGTGGTACTCGACAGGTTATTAGGTTCATTTCGATTGATGAAGTTCACGACCTACTCCATCATGAAAAGCGGAGACATGCACATTTAACTAACTTTTTCATTACTCATACTCTGAAAGTAGGTCTGAAGTTGCCTGAGGGGCCTAATTGAAAGTAAAACTTTCAGCCCTAGGGAGAATCGCTTTCTACTGACAGCTGTCAAATTATAAAAAAAAACAAGTTCTATTTTATTCAACCATGTTCCAACTTTCTAAAGTCTTTCTAACTGCAAGGAGGTCGTTGAACCAAATTCCAACTTTTTATTCAGCAAGTAGGTTGGAAACCCATTACAACCTTAGACAATTATTACAACGGTAAGAAGTTTAAAAAGTCTAATTAGAGCGCAATGTAAAATTTAAATTTAAATAACATAAAGATAGTATTAAATAAATAATATATCTTCTAAATTACTTGATTAATATATAGCTTCAACTATTTATTTAAAATAACATAGATTTGAACATCAATTTACCATGTTTTATATTACGAGAATGAAAATAATGGCTGAATAATGCTGTCGAACCGAAGCCGAAGGCCCGCCAGAGAAAAAGAAAAAAAAAACCGGGATGGCGGCAATTCAATCTTCATTTTCACAAATTTTTTTTTCATGTTTTTATTTTTACTTTCCTTGTATTCGTAATGAAAAGCACAGTGTTTACCTCGGGTGAAAGTCTTTTAAGTCCCTCAAGCTCCATTGGCGCCCTCGCTACGCTCTGGCGCCAAACCCGTCTCGGGACTCAAAAAACTTGACTTTCAACACTCGGGTAACAATGTACTATTACGCCTCTCCACCTACTTCATAATTGCCATTTTAGAACCTTACTTAGTGATTGCAAGTTCTACGAGGTATTGGGTATATAATCTCAAAGGTTTTTGGGATAAATATATTATGTTAGGTGATTACTGCTGGTCTTTATTATGAGAAACTGATGCTAATCAGTCTAAAAGAAGAAGTAATCTGTGTAATTTTTGATTGCTTTGTAGGCCGCACTTACAAAGTTGTTAAAAACAAACATAGTAAATATTTAAAAACTAGACATCCCTTATTTTTTTTTTACTTCAGTATCTAACAAAGGGCTTACTACTCTACCGATTCACATTAGTTTCATCTATGGGTAAAAAACCTTGTAAAGTAGTAATAATTAAACCCACAATAATAATATACAATACCTAAGCCCTGCCTAAAACTAACCAAACCAACGTAAAATGAAATTTCAAAGTGATTTAATTTTGAGTGACAAAGATACACTATAACATGTTAATCTGGGCACAGATACTTAGTCATTGTATCCATCGGTGCACACCACTGGCTTTGAACCCGCGCACCCTCTCATGTAGAAAGGGCTCCAACTGCCCATGAAATGTCTCTGTGCTATCTTCTTTCATCATACTTTGAAACTAAAGCTACATTTTAATCAAATCCTTGCAACTGTAACACCTTTTCTCTGTCTTCTCGAGTACAGCACCCTCAGCACTATTTTATCCTTTTACCAAAAAAGAATAATTATGACAGTAGGTATCATCACCACATTCTTCTTTTTTTGTCGTGCCACTAGTTCTTTCAAACCAGAGTGTGGTGAAAGGTATTAAATTCATGCCTATTTTTGTCGTGAAGCAGCATTGCTGTGTTTCGGTTTGAAGGGTATGGGTGCTGGTGTAATTACTGGCACGTGAAGCTGAATATATGTATGCCTCCAGTTGATGGACGCAGGGCAGTGCATCGTAGGGCGCGTTCCTGACGTGCGTGACCTACGAGGCATTGCTTTGTTATAGGCGATGGTTACCACTTAACATCAGGTGGGCCATATACTTGTTCCATCAGCTAGTCACATCAAAAAAAAAAATTGTGCCTCCAAAAGGCTCCTTTCGTGCACTAGTTAAATAACATTGATTCAATCATAAAATATAAAAAGATTCCTTTACGGCAAGCAAACCATCAACGTCTTCACTAGTGTTGCCTTTCTTATTGGGTGACCACGTAGCATCAGGTAGATGGTTAGCTTGCTTTTATTTTAAAATAACCTATGATAGTTTGGTAATAGCGTGTATTACTTGCTTCGGCTTTCTCTATAGATTTCCCCAAAACTAACCTTAATGGGCCATCTCCATCCACCGACTACCAGAAACCTTGATAATGTCATCTATCCATCGGTTGTACCAGTAACAAGGTAACTAGTGCTAAGGGCACTCAGTCCAGTCGAGACAGTTGCATTAAACTTATCCTGCTCTTCCAAAACAGTAAAGTTTATCCTCACGTTTCGATAGCTTCTGAAGAGAGCTCATTCACTACAAAGGGGCCATTTAGAGGAACACTTCTTTTCTTTTCTAAAATAAAATAACTTCTTTTTTACGACCGTTTTTGTAATGAACTTGGAACTTGCCAATTACAACTTGCAGGTACTGAGTGTTACCAAGTTAGTTAAAAAAGTTGGTAAACTAATTATAACTAAAAGTGGAAAGAAAAATTATGTTTTACCAACCCCACAATATGTAGTGGAATACAGACAAGAAAAGATGGTAGCCATAAACTGGCGCAGTCGGATGGTACCATTACACAAAAGTTATGAAGATTTGCTGTCTGTTAATAAAATTAATAAAAACTTATTACATTTACTTATTACATTTAAAAAAAATCTAATTGTCAGATAAAAGTATGTATCTCCGTCTCTTTTTGAGGCTTGTCAAAAACAAGGACTGGCATGTTTTATTCGACGACTAGCTGTAATCCGTAGATGAAAAACGCATTAATAAATATTATAAAGTGAGCTAGCTGCTCATCCACGATCGGTCCAGATGACGTCTGCTCGTCTCGGCTGTAAAATGCCGATTTGACACCTCCAAGAGCTGTCAAACACATGTAACATCTTTGATCGGAGACTGCTTGGTTTTATCTTCAGGTCTACCAGAATTGAAGGCTTGGTCGAGTGGAACTGGCACCGCGCTTTAGAATAGAATAGAATATAAACTTTATTGTACACCAATATTTATATGGTAAACATGGTATAAAAGAATACTTAAAAACTAGAGGTTCAATGGACGGTCTTGTCGCTAATAGCGATTTCTTCCAGACAACCTTTGGAACCTTTGCTTTAAGGCGTTTTAAAGTTATCCCTGTGATACAACTGAATGTTTTTTTAATTTGACTTTGGAGGAGAGGTATGACAATTATTATAATAATCATCCACATCCTGACTTCACTAAGTATTTGAAAAAGGCACTATTGCTGTTTTTGCAAAATAGGGAAAGTCTAATAATAAGCACGATATTTTTTTTAGCACTATTGTACAATAGCAACGGATTCCATTACAAAGGTTAAGTATTAATATTAAGTTTTCATTGTGAAATATTTTTGCAATAAAAAGCAAATCGTATTTCAGAATTCAGCGTTGTACTTTATCTTTTATTTTTATTTTTATTTTATGAATAATAATCGGATAACCAGTAATACTTATTTTCGGTATTTTTAATAAACAACTCGAAAAATTACAGTCATTTCGGTTAAATTGTGCGAGACTTCAATAAAAAGGAATAAATAATACGCATTCTGTGATAAAAGAAACACAATACAGTATCACATAAATTAGAATAGCTATTCCTTCGGGTATTCTCCGAAAATAACCCTCAATCGGCGACACAGCACACGACGTAGTTAGTACGGCGAGCTAATAAGAGCCACAGATTGCTGAACAGTTGGTATGGCATCTGAATAAGTAAGTAATACACCCACGTAGGGAATGTTGTTTGGCTTCAATCAGAGAAAGGTATTAATAAGCGTAAAGAAAACGATTTAAAGTGAGAATTACTTTGAAAATACTAAGCAGTTTAAATTATATTTTCCACTTTAAATTATACTTGCACGTAGTTTTATATTATTTGCTGTGGTTTTTAATATTTACGTTTATTTGTCAAACATAGGTAAATCATTGAAATTACCGGCGAAATTCTATTATTTCTATTATATTATGTATCTATTAATTCAAATTAAGACTGTTAGTATTATAAGTTCTGTTAGAGTTTTTCAGGCTACATGATAAGAAGTGTGCGCTGTGCATACTGAAAGGTTTCAGCACGAGGATTGAAGACTACGTAATGCAGTCACTTCGACGAACGATATTTGGGAGTCTAATGCCTAGGAGCCTAGACACGGTGAGTGGATCTAGGACTTTTAACTACTGGACTGACTTTTTGACAAACTTGTACATTTGTAAATTATACCTCATTTTGGACAGGGTGGACTGCTAAGTAACATAACATTTTGGAGATAACAGTTTTGAATGCTAATAACTATTTTCTTAATTATCTTGTTTTCCTTAGTCTATGATTATAGTATTTTATTAATCTTTATCGCACTTTATGTGTTGAGCTTAGGGTATTTTATGTATAGTTTTTATCCCTTCATCTTCTCACCACGCAATCAGCCAGCGCAGCAGCTCGAAAATCTTTTGTTTGATTCCATAAAGTTTTTGAATGTTCATTGTGCGAGTCCATTCCCTGAAGCGTCCTAGAACAAATACAGCAAGCATTTTGAGAACCAATATTTTTTGTTGCAAAATGTTTATGCAATGAAGTGAATTTAAATAAAAGCATTACGTGGCCGAAACAGTGCTTTAGCATCGAGACATCACAGTTAGCCAAGAGCAAACAACCCCTGAAATAGGTAGTCATAATAATTAGATTTTTTTTACATGAAAATGTTATCTAATAATGGTAAAAACATCCATTTACTGTAAATTTAGGATTCAGATTAAGTTTATTAAATGAAGCCCCCGATGCTTGTAAAATATTAATTGTGCATTATTATTATTCTTTTGTTTACATTACAACTTTACGAAACAAGGAATATCCTTTAAGCATAGTGGCGTATTAGTGGTGCCAAGGGTTAGTTTTAAAAAGATCCTTAAATTATAATAAATAGTTGATATTAAAATAGCTAAAGGGTTTTGACCGAAAATGTTCAGTTCTGATCGTTATCGTAGCTTTGAAAATACCAGCTGAACTGTCTTACTTATTGCTTGGAGTGATGAATAGCTGAAGATGAACAGATTGGCTCTTCCTAGTAGTCCCATAGAACTGGGATTACAAATAGATAACTCTTCAAAGGCGAGTGCGTATAGAGATTGAATCGAGTGCCGCTATAGAAGTCAAAGGCCAATGATATAAAGTGCGTGCTGCATTTGCGAATCATGGTATATTTGTCTATGTATAAGGTATGTCAGTGTCAATTATAAAGTGTTAGAACAAAAATGATGAGTTGCGAGGCGCCCTCTAGGGTGTGCGTGGAAATGGAGAGACCCGAGAGGACGTAACGGACTAACGAATATTATTTTTTATATGATATATATATATTTCTTATAATCCCTGGGTTGTTTTCTATTCCTGGAGAGTTTGGCTGAACCTCACATTTTATTTTTTTATGAATAGAATAAATAAAACCTTTTATAAAAAATGTTTCAGCCAATAAAAAATATTAGACGGTATAAATACGAAAGCAATTGTTTTTAGATTAAACAAATAATATGTTCGTGCTCTAAAGATTAATGAAGCTTAGTACACCCATTTATTTATTGTGTGATTATTTTGATTTATTTTTTATTATACGTCATGTTCGCAGCAATCTGCATTGCGAGCAGAGTATATATATTTGCTGAAACTATTACACGGGTATTTATCGCGTTAATTACCTTATTAAATAAAATAAGGTAATTAACGCGATAAATACCCGTGTAATAGTTTCAGTATGTGTTATGATCGCGAAAGTTTAAAAAGTACTATATATATTTGTATAACCTGATGGGTTTTGGCAATAAAAGAGTTGTTTGTAATAGAATAAACTCGTGTTAATTATATTTGGAATCGACACACACCGTACAGCAGAGGTTAGGGCAGAGAAAGAGACACGGGGCACAGCCCGAGAGCGAGACAGCCTACCGGCAGTGCTTGTCACAATGACAGTGACATACATTACATAATGAGTGTTTACTAAAGATCCAACACTAGGCCTTAAACAATACATTATGTACTTTCCAAACAATACATTATACACCTAATTTACTAGGCCTTAAAAAAAATACATTATGTACTTTCAAAACAATACATTACACACCTAACTTACTAGGCCTTAGAAAACAGGATATTAAATATCTTACATCTTACATACCTAATAAAGATACAGATTTATTATTCAAATCTTAAGTACAAGGTGGTATTTTACTACTTGTCTATCTACTCCTATTTTTACTAAATAGCTTACCTATACTATGTTTTTCATTAATTTAGATACAAACTTTGAATGTTTTTCACATGATAGAGACTTTGTAAGTACATCAGCAAGCATTTCTTCAGTTGAAAGATAACTTAAATTAATGAGTTTCCTATTTATCAATTCTCTTATATAATGGTGCCTAATATCAATATGCTTTGTTCGTGAATGCGATACAAAATTAGTACACAACTTTTGCGCAGATTGATTGTCATTAAACAAATTAATCGTACATACACTACCACTACATTCTTTTACAAATGTTTGCAAAAACATAGCTTCTTTACAAGAGTCAGAAATCGCCATGTACTCGGCCTCAGTACTGGAGAGTGCAACAGTGCGCTGCTTGCGACTTTCCCAGGATATAATTGATTTACCAAGGCAGAAAACATACCCTGTGTAGGATCTGCGATCAATCTGGTCTCCACCCCAGTCAGCATCAGTAAAACCTGTAATTTCCAAATTACCTTTTTGAAAAATTAGAAAATATTTAGAAGTTCCCTTGATGTACCTCAGTACTCTTTTCGCAGCTTTCCAATGGCTCTCGCCGTAGCAGTTATTGAACTGGCTTAGATAGCTTACACTATGAGCGATATCCGGCCGTGAGCATACTGCTAAATACATTAGGCATCCGATAAGACTTCTATAATCAAAGTTACAATTCATATTTTCTTCCCTTTGTAACTTTAATCCAACTTCCATTGGAGTCTTTGCTTCTTTACAATCTGCCATCTTAAATTTATCTACTATTTTTCTTATGTAGGTAGATTGATCTAAAGTGTAGCTTCCATCAGTTAATCTAGTAATTTTCATTCCTAAAATTTGATGAGCTGGTCCTAAATCTTTCATTTCAAATTGCTTCATTAACTTTTCTTTAATAAATTTCCTTTTCTGGGATGTTTTTGAAGAAAATAGCATTATGTCATCTACATATAAAGCAATGAACATAATTTCATCATCATCATTGTATATGTAAACACATGGTTCTGAAGACAGCCTTCTAAAATGCAATTTATTGGATAAGACATCATTTATTCTCTCATACCATGCTTTAGCGGATTGTTTCAAACCGTAAATTGCTTTATTTAGCTTATATACTTTCTTTTTGTTCTTGTCTATGATGAATCCTTCTGGTTGTTCCATGTATACATTTTCTTCCAAATAGCCATTCAAAAATGCCGTTTTGACGTCGAGATGCTCGACCACCATATCATTTTGAGCTGCTAGGGCTAACATTATCCTTATAGTTGAGTATCGGACAACTGGAGAAAATGTTTCATGATAATCTATGCCATATTTTTGGGTAAAACCTTTTGCCACTAGACGAGCCTTATATTTCAATATTTCCCCATTTAGGCCTCTCTTTTTGGTAAAAACCCATTTACATTTGACTGGCTTTTGTCCTGCAGGCAAATCTACTGGAGTCCAACATTTGTTGGTCATGAAAGAATCATACTCATCTTGTATAGCTTCTTTCCATTGCTGTGATTCACTGCTGCTCAGTGCCTCCTCCACTGTTCCAGGCAGGTCCTCCTCACCAATCTCTGTTAGCCCAGCATACTCCAATGTGTCCCCTTCAATTGACATGAAGGAGTCCTGCGAGTCCATGCTTGATCGACCTGGAATGTAAGTTTCATCGGCAGAATCATCTGTCACAACCGAATCCTCTGATCTATTCAGACCTAATATTGTTTGTCTGCGAGTATTTGGTGATGTGCCATCAGATAGTGAATCATCATCTATTGATATAACTGATTGTGGAGATAATGAGTCTGTGTCTGTTGGTAATTGTACTAAATTAGGCTTTACAGTACTATCCACAGAACTTGTTGAACAAGATGGATCCAAGAACACTACTGTGTCTTGATTTATACAAGCTTCATCATTTGACACATTTTTATTCAAGAATTGGTTTTCCATGAACGCTACATGCCTTGCTTTAATGCACTTCTTAGGACAAGAGGGATCTATCAGCCTGTATCCTTTGCTATCATCACAATATCCTACAAAGATATACTTTTTGCTCCTAGCATCCAACTTCTTAGCATTCTCATCAATGGCATAAGCTACACAACCAAAAACACGTAAGTGAGAAACATTCACCTTTTCAGATGTCCATTTTTGTTCAGGTGTTGCTCCCATGACAGCCTTCGTTGGGGATCGGTTCTTCAGGTAAATGGCTGTGTTAGCAGCTTCAGCCCAATACCGCTTCTCCAAACCAGCCTCCTGGAGCATGCAGCGAGCCTTGTCCATGATGGTTCGGTTTGCTCTCTCTGCTACACCATTCTGCTCACTACAATGTGGGATTGTAGTCTGATGTTTTATCCCACTGTGCTTCAAATATTCCTGAAATGTGAGAGAAACATATTCACCTCCATTATCACTTCTCAAAATCTTTATTTTCTTGTTTGTTTCATTTTCTGCATATGTTTTAAATGATTTAAACTTTTCAAAAACTTCACTTTTTCTTTGCAGAAAATAGACAAATGTTTTCCTAGTGTAGTCATCTATAAATGTTACAAAGTAACGCGCCCCACTGAAGGAAGATGACTGCATGGGTCCACAAACATCTGTGTGTACCAACCCTAAAACCTCAGTGGACCTACTTTGACTTTTCTTTGGAAATGGTAACCTAGTTTGTTTACCTTTAACACAAGCTGTACATGGATTGAATATTGTATTTTTAAAATCCATACCTGTTACTAGACCATTTTTCATAAGATTCATACTCCGCCCATTGAGGTGGGCGAGCCGCTTGTGCCACAGCTCCTGTGCATGAGGTCCCTGCGCAGATACCAGCGCAACATCCGGCCTGTCCCCCGACAGCCCACTGACCTCACTCTCCGCACACACCGAGTTCATGACCATTCCTGACTCCTGTAATTGACTACTACACGTACTGTTTACACTTTGAATAATATCTAACTCATAGACGCCATTATTACATGTTCCAGTAGCTATAATCTCACTTTTGTTCATGATTTTACAACCTGTAGTACTGAAAGTTACACTATAACCTTTCCTACTTAATTCACTGACTGATAATAAATTCACAGAAAGTTTAGGAATATAGTAAACGTCACTTATAGTCTTTAACCCGTTGCTCAAATGCACCTCAACACTGCCATGTCCCTCAGTAGTCACCTTGTCTCCATTAGCCACATTCACTTCAAGCGATTTAGTATAAAAAAAATTGTTCATCAACCGTTTGTCATTACACATATGATGGGTAGCCCCGGAGTCGATGTACCAAGCATTTCCCTGTAGGTTAACACTTAATGCTGTCAACAAAGAGTTCTCTGGTGTAGCCTTTTCGTTGGGCTTTTGCACCATGTTCTTCTTTGGTCCCGTCCTCATATTACTTGTGCAATCCTTCTTCAGATGTCCAGGCTTTTTACATTTGAAGCATACACCCTTAGTGTATTTTCTTGTAGCTAACGCATTGATCCCGCTCTGTTCTTTGTCATCTCGCCTTTGCTGCTCTTGCAATAACTTAGACTTGACCGCATCACTTGACAATTTTACATTAGAGTTCTCCAACGCCATGATTAGAGGGTCAAAATCCACCGTTAAGCCGCTAAGCATAATAACAGCTAAAAATTCATCGTCCAAACCGGATCCAATGTCAGACAACTGTTGCCCGAGCTCTGTTATTTTTGTCAGGTAGCTCTGCATGGTTTCTGTTTCACATAGCTTCACACCGAATAGTGATCTTAATAATCCTAATCTCCTGCACAATCCTTTGTCTTCATAGGCACTTTGAAGATTAGTCCAGGCTTCGTATGGCGTCGTTGCATTGCGTACATGTGGCAGTGCAGATGGGCCAACTGACAAACAAATTTTTGCCAACGCCTTTTGTCTTTTCTTCTCATCCTTGCAGCATCCCTCGTCCTTATCGTCCTTGATGCAATCGTAAAGATCTTCGTGCATGAGGATCATTTTCAGCATAAACTTCCAATGGTTATAATCTTCCAAACCTTTGAGTTTCTCGACAGGAATTCCGATCGACATCGTGGTAGCCATGATTGCCGCGTGCGCAGTTTCGCCGGCCGGTGCGGTTATGTACTTTGAATAGGATAAAAGTACTCCCAAATACGCCAAAATCCTTATGAAAAATGCAATGGCCCATAACCTGATGGGTTTTGGCAATAAAAGAGTTGTTTGTAATAGAATAAACTCGTGTTAATTATATTTGGAATCGACACACACCGTACAGCAGAGGTTAGGGCAGAGAAAGAGACACGGGGCACAGCCCGAGAGCGAGACAGCCTACCGGCAGTGCTTGTCACAATGACAGTGACATACATTACATAATGAGTGTTTACTAAAGATCCAACATAACCGAGTCAAATAAAATAGTATTTATAAAGAAAATGAGGTAAAAAATCTTTACACTCGAGCGCAACACGTAACTTTTCATCCCACCTCAGCGCGGAAATGACTAAATGCAAAAAATAAAAAAGCGCGCGTCAAGCAAATTTAAATAAAAGTACCACACCAAGAAGGTTTCGAGTCTGAGTTTTTAACAAATTAAATCAAGTTGCATGATAAATTCAGCACCATGGAAGTAGAAGTCAATAGGTTTAATGTTAAGAAAAAGAATAAATTTATTAAAATCAAAACACTTTTTAACTAATTGGTAGGTATGTACGAGTAAGTAGGTATTATCACTCGTAAATTATGTTTTGAATTCACAAACTTAGTGCACACGATGTTCTAAATTCAATTTTTTTTATCCTCTAGTGGATAAAAAAGGCTTTTGCTCTCAGATATCGAAGAGCAAAACTACACTTTCCGAGATAAAAAAACCATGTATCTTGTTATGATTTTTCATATTTTTCTTTTTGTTTTCTATGAGGCTTTGCTCTAAACAAAATAAAAATAAAATACACCATACTGTTGGATAACAGCAAAATAAAAAGTCGTTAGTGCACACCAGGCCTTAATATATTAGACTGATTCCAAAAAGTGATGGAGAGATCTCGACGAAACCCTTTAATGGCAGATCAGGGCGATACGCCGCGCCGCCGGCCGCCGCCATTAGCGCAGATCAATGGACCCTCGCTTTTAAGCAAATAATGTCTCGACGTGCCATGCGAAGCCTTATTTTAGAATTTGTAAAACAAAATAAACTTTGACTAATGCCTCGTGTTAAAAAAGCAGCCAAGTGCGAGTCGGACTCGCCCATGAAGGGTTCCGTAGCATCAAATAACATAATATAAAGGTTTTTGTAGTTCGACGAAAGGTAAATTGCGGTTTACGATTTATGACGTATAAAAAAAAAACTACTGACTAGATCTCGTTCAAACCAAATATCGTTGGAAGTTTGCATAGTAATGTACAACATATTTTTTTTTTAGATTTATCATTCTCTTATTTTAGAAGTTAGAGGGGGGGGGACCAACTTTTTTTCACTTTGGAAGCGTCTCTCGCGCAAACTATTCAGTTTAGAAAAAAACGATATTAGAAACCTCAACATCATTTTTGAAGACCTATTCATAGATACAACACACATATGGGTTTGATGAAAAAAAAATTTTTGAGTTTCAGTTTCAAGTATGGGGACTCCCAAAAATAATAGTTTTAGAAAAAAACGATATTAGAAACCTCAATATAATTTTTGAAGACCTATCCATAGATACCCCACACGTATGGGTTCGATGAAAAAAAAATTTTTGAGTTTCAGTTTCAAGTATGGGGACCCCCAAAATTTATAGTTTTTTTTTTATTTTTGTGTAAAAACCTTAATGCGGTTCACAGAATACATCTACTCACCAAGTTTCATCAGTCTAGCTCTTATGGTTTCGGAGAAAAATGGCTGTGACACGGCCGGACAGACAGACAGACAGACAGACAGACAGACAGACAGACATGACGAATCTATAAGGGTTCCGTTTTTGCCATTTGGCTACGGAACCCTAAAAACTAACAACGACTTTTCTAACTTGTATATTTTACTAAGTGTAAATCATAATTGCTGATCCGATTTTCGTAATAATCAATAAGTGTGTCTAAATGCTGGGTTTTTTTCCCAAGCTTATAGTCATCCCACTGCTGGGCAAAGGCTTTGAGGCGACTGAACTCCTTTGTGGGGGCCAAAGCCTTACGTTACTACTTAGTTTTACTGAAGGTAAATAAAAAAAATGATTTTAAAAATATTTCGCAGCCTTAGAAATCAAACCAATAATTATTATTTTTCATAACATTATGTTATTTCAGCTTGATATTTAAACAAGCATTTTTGATTGATCCAGCGCAATCAAGCACCACAAAAAGATTCCAATACAATGACATTCCCGGAATTAGCCTTTACAAATCACAATCAAACTCAAATAAACATTCGAATAAAATATTCCAATTACCCCCAAATTGGAGACCCCTACGCTGTTTCAATTGAAGCCCAACAAGCCAATTGAAGCGAGATTTTTACAAAGGGGTCGCTGGTCGTTACTGTACCTACGCTGACACCGGCACATACGTCACGGGGTAACGACAGATGCATTTATACCCCTAGGGTGCCACACCAGTAAAATATTGGATAACTTTATAACTAGACACATCGCACTTTTTCAGTTGTAGTTTATTCGTAGTACGTGATCGAGTCGTTCAAAAACTTTGTGAAAAAGAATTTGTATACACTATAGTCGATGGAGCTATAAAAAAATATCCATTACCTATACTTCTAAACTTCTTCCAAAAAACATCCATTACTACTACAATATTTTAAGATTATCTCTGTGCCAACTCCCGTCCCGTGGTGCGGTACCTTTATGCCGGAAATCACCTTTACACAACGGGAGATCAGGCGGGAGATGCTCACTCTAGATATTCATAAGTCGAGCGGGCCAGACGGTATACCAGCAGTAGTTCTGAAGAGGTGTGCACCAGAGCTGTGTCCTATTCTGGCGTGCCTTTTCGAGCTTTCGTACTCCACCAGGCAGGTTCCATCTTCGTGGAAGACTGCACACGTCCACCCGGTGCCCAAAAAGGGCGATAGATCAGACCCATCAAACTACCGACCAATTGCTATAACTTCCCTTCTCTCAAAGGTCATGGAGCGTGTAATTAATAAGCAACTCCTCAGATACCTAGAAGAGCACGACTTAATCAGCGACCGCCAATATGGCTTCCGCCACGGACGCTCGACTGGTGACCTTCTAGTGTATCTTACACATCGTTGGGCTCAGGCCATTGAGAGTCAAGGAGAAGCATTGGCTGTTAGCCTAGATATAGCGAAGGCCTTTGATCGGGTCTGGCACTGGAGTCTTCTTTCAAAGTTACCATCTTATGGACTGCCCGAGGGTTTGTGCAAGTGGGTTGGCAGCTTTTTGTCCGGCAGGAGCATACGAGCCGTAGTTGACGGTGGTTGCTCCGATCGCATGGACATCAATGCTGGCGTCCCGCAAGGTTCTGTGTTGTCCCCGACTCTGTTTCTGCTGCATATCAATGATATGTTGTCCATTGATAATATACATTGCTATGCGGACGACAGTACTGGGGACACATTTTACACAGGCCGTGCTAGCATCCCTCGTTCCATGGTGGAGGAAAGCCGTAGACAACTTGTGTCTGAAATAGAGGGTTCATTAACCAGAGTTTCCGATTGGGGAGATCAAAACCTGGTTCAGTTCAACCCTAGTAAGACACAAGTTTGCGCGTTCACTGCGAAAAAAACCCCATTCACTGTGGCCCCTCAGTTCCAGAACATGACCCTTACAATATCTACGAGCATTGGGATCCTGGGTATTGACATCTCCAGTGACGTTCAGTTCCGCAATCATTTATTAGACAAGGTAAAGCTGGCGTCCAAGAAGCTCGGGGTGCTAAACAGAGCGAAGGCGTACTTCAGTGCAGGCCACCGACTGCTTCTTTATAAGTCGCAAGTCCGGCCTCACATGGAGTACTGCTGTCACCTCTGGGCAGGAGCACCTGGATACCAGCTTGGTCCTTTTGATTCGGTGCAAAGACGTGCTGTGAGAATAGTTGATGATCCCTTGCTCACAAGCGGTATTGAACCCTTAAGTCTGAGGAGAGACTTTTCCTCCCTGTGTGTGTTTTACCGCTTGTACAATGGGTTGTGTTCTGAAGAACTATTCGACATGATGCCCACATCTTCGTTTTATCACCGCACAGCTCGCCATAGGCAGAGGGCTCATCCACACACCTTGGAGCCGGCATGGTCACGCACCGTCCGGTTTCAGAGAAACTTCCTCCCGCGCACGCTAGGGTTGTGGAATAATCTTCCTTCTGCGGTTTTCCCTAGCGACTACAGTATGGGGTTCTTCAAAAAGGGCGTTTTAAAATATTTAAAGGGTCAGCAACGCGCGAGTGATGCCTCTGGTGTTGCAAGCGTTCATAGGCTACGGTAACCACTTTCCATCAGGTGGGCCGTATGCTTGTTTGCTAACTTAGTTGTATAAAAAAAAAAAAAAAAAAAAAAAAAAAAACTCAAAATGCAATATTTTGCCCGTTGCTATATTTTTGATAACTTTTTAGATTGACCTAAAAGCTTTACAACACATTATGGTATAGTCTATGTATAAAAAAAAGCAGCCAAGTGCGAGTCGGACTCGCCCATGAAGGGTTCCGTATCATCAATTAACATAATATAAAGGTTCTTGTATAGTTCGTCGAAAGGTAAATTGCGGTTTACGATTTATGACGTATAAAAAAAAAACTACTGACTAGATCTCGTTCAAACCAAATATCGTTGGAAGTTTGCATAGTAATGTACAACTTATATTTTTTTTAGTTTTATCATTCTCTTATTTTAGAGTTTCAGTTTCAAGTATGGGGACCCCCCAAAATCCATAGTTTTTTTCTATTTTTGTATAAAAATCTTAATGCGGTTCACAGAATACATCTACTCACCAAGTTTCATCAGTCTAGCTCTTACGGTTTCAGAGAAAAATGGCTGTGACATACGGACGGACAGACAGACAGACAGACATGACGAATCTATAAGGGTTCCGTTTTTGCCTTTTGGCTACAGAACCCTAAAAACATCATTACTTCAAAAACGTGCAAAACGTTAAGCCGCGGGGTTATCGGCCTACATTTACCGACCAGGAAAAACAGCGTCAAAATGATGTCCCTTATTCAAAAAATTACTTTCTTACTTCCTTGATTAAAATCACTGTTTTTTTCCCAGGGATATCGACGCTGACGTCATCATACATTACGCAATTCTGTCAACAGCTGTGCGCTCCCCACGGGAACATACCGGCATGCGCGGTGTGAGCACACCTTTACTGACAAAAACACACATCATTCTAAAACAAACCTTATTATTTAACAGCAAGACTTATATTGGATCGGATTGTGACGGTCCCGTAAGCTGGTGGTGATTTTCACAACAGCTGATAAAAATGTCCATAGGCAGCGAGCTGTTCGAAATGCTGCTTAAATTTTAGCATGCTAAGGTTGAAATTTATAAATTTGGTAGCGATATAAATTTTGTCAAAGCATGCCCCAAAGAAATAGGGTAGCAACGATAATCGTCCCTAATCTTGAATAATAGATGTCGCGTCGGTAGTGTAGGTGTGGACACGGCGGCTGATGGATTAGTAATGCCTTCTCTTTTTTGTAAACAGATGATTAAATTTATTAGACTACTATTCGAGGGGCATTTTAAAATGGAATGACTGGAACTTTATTTTTAAATATGGGTAGGTTTATTTAGATTTGGGAAGTGCCATAGTGTTTTTGCAGGAGATTTTGCTTAGTTTATTAATAGGTCAACTTTTTTGCATTTTTTTATGTAGATAGTAATTTATTTACCAATTGTATACTTACCAATGTTTATATAACCGTTAAATTAAGTATGAAAGTTTTTCAATTGTAGTTAAACGGGGCTCAAATAAACATCACAAACTTAGTACATAATTGAAACTAAAGCAAACTATAAATTATTTACCCAAAACGAAAGCTAAAAGGGAAAGCTGTGAACTTCAGAAAATCGCCCAAATATGACATTTGAAAGGCGGGCGGACAATAGAACGGACACAATACGAGGTGCGCATATACAGCATACTGTAGGACTACCATGAGCTCTGTCTGGCTCTGTCTCTGGTTCTGGTTTTGAGTCTGTGTGAGTGTTGACTTAATAAATCCTACGTCAAAACGTCAGACGCACAGTATAATGGACTGGTGAGCACTCACACAGACTCAAAACTAGAGCCATAGACAGAGCCAGACAGAGCTCATGGTAAGCCTACAGTTTGCGGAATATACAAGTATACAGATATCGAAAAGGCAGTGGATCTTACATTTTCAATTCATTACATTATTAACGGTAAAGTTTCTTATAATAGTAAATGCCGCAAGGAGTTGAAGTAGCATTAGACATTTTATTCGTTCTGCGTTCGTACTTATATTTGTTTTGTTAAGTATACATTACGTTTAACGTGATTTCTATCTTGATTCTAGTTATTTACTTAGGTATATGAATTACCACATAACATTTATAAGTGGACGTAAGAACCCCGTATGATACATCTCCAAACTAACATTTTTATAAAAAATCGGTTGTCTGTAAAGTCGGTTTATTGACGATAGTTGAACGTGACAACGTCATACAGCTGTCTACGCGGACGCATCGCTCACTCAAGTAGGAGAGAGACAGATGGGTAACGCCGCATGAGTCATGTTTTTAAGTCCGTGCAGCCGGCTCTATCGAATTATAAGACAATGTCACGTCAAAACTTTCAAACTGAATAATTCTATCACCATAGTACCTAGACCAATGCTCATACAAACACTCTTCTCTAAAAGGTACACTATGTGACTAGTAGACATATTTAAGTTACCTTTTCCCTTTAGTTCCCACAAAGGCCTCGGCCGCCGAAGTAGCGACGCGCAAAAACTCCCGCTTTGTGCCCGTGTCAAACGTCACACACACACCGCTCGCTAAAATACCCTATTTTGTACTATGACCGGGCTAGTTTTTGATGTTAGATTTGGCTTCTCAAAAACGGTGCAAGTCAAAAACTGAACAGAATATTCACCATTTTTAAAACATTGTGCTTGAGGCAACGTTAGGTACGTATGTATCGTACCTGTCCTTAAAGTTGTCTTACGATAGGTATACTTCTAGATGAGAACTTTTTTCATATTATCGCTTGCTAAATTCAATTTATTATTAGAGCATGAACGACAAGTTATTATTATTTTGTACGAACGAGGATAGCGAAAATAATAATTAACCGTATACGAACCTATGATTTACAAAATATAATTTTACGTGGTAGGTACTCGTACATCGGAAAATAAATATAAATTTACATAATAATATGATCTTAGATTCAAAAATACCTTATTCAAATAAAACTTTTAATTTGATGACAGCGTTGGTTGATTAGGGTCTGCAAAAGACGTCCGCCCATTTTAAGGGATTACAAGCTTTGCCGTGGTCACAAGCTTTGCTGATAGGTCCAACATGTTGTGGCTTTTCTTCACAAGGAACGGTTACAAACACATCATAGCTAACTTCAAAGTATAGGGCCTACTATATGCACAGACTGAGTAGGTACATAACAATGTATTAGGTTTATTAATAAAACAAAATCCAACACCGTAAATCAAAAAAATGTGACAATTGATTTCCGTTAAAAATAAAATGTTGTATTATTGTGTCGAAATTAATATTATACAGCAACACACACCAACAGTACATCGGTAAGTGTTCACTCGAAACAATTGAATTGAGATAAAATACGATGAATTTTCCTTGTTCTCAATTTGCGCGACACTCAAGCAGTCAATCAAGCAACACAATCAGCTCGCACAAAGGAACCCATCGGGACTGAATAAAAGGATCCTACGAAAAGATCCACAGACGCGTCTGTCAACAATGTCTACTGTCATAGAGTAAGCACATTCGAATCTAACAGAAGGTAATATTGTTTGCCTAACGTGTTGCCTTTACATGTTTATTTTTGCCAACATCTCACGAAGTCGGACTAATCAAACACTACTAAAAAGCAATAGACCAAGCCGTAGTTTGTTGCCTGTTCTTCTAGGCTTAGTTGTGTGGAACTGGGACCTAGACTCACCTAGCTTTAAGAAGTTTCAAAGTGATCCTTATGATACAACTGAATAAACTATTTTTATTTTGACTTGTAATGAAGAATGTTATGCGAGTGAATGAAGCAAAAGAGGTATGTCCGGATCGAAGCAAGTGGAAATCCATGATTTCTGCCTACCTCCACGGGAATAAGACGTGGTTTAATGTATGTATGTAATTTTGACTTTGACTCTAGGAGCAAGGAAAAAGTTTTACACATCACAACATACATCTTAAAGTTGGTACAGGCATTCTTTGAGATGTGTAGGTGCTCTAAAAATAATTCGAAAAGGAGGAGGAAAGGGATAATAAAGTAAGTTTTTATAGTCTCAAACGTTCTCTATGTGGAAGTAACACTACAAATCAATAAAAATGGGAGTAAAGTTTATGTAATGTGCAATATTAATTAACTAATGAGGTTCGTGTGTAGTGAGAGCGGGCTGCCAAACATATATGATAATATTCAATTCCATCTAAATTTTGTAAATAATTACGAACCGCACTTTGGATGGCCCGAGGTTAGAGTAGAAAACTATTTTAATATTGTTTAACCAAATTTCGATGGTAAATTTATTACAAAGGAAACTATTCTAAAGTTAAATATGGTGTTCTTAATTACAACGTCTACTAACGTTTTGCCTATATGAATTTGCGATTACAACATTTTGAAAAATACCGTAGGAATAGATCTATCCACCGCTTTTTTTTCAATTAAAAACTCTCGTGCTGGTACAGGTTAAGTACTAGACGCAAAGACCTTGACTCATCTCTGCAGCCTAGGTTAAATATTGTAAAACATTGCTCGCGCTATCAGGCTGTAAGATTTTTTTACGTATTGCCTACCGACATGAAGGTCATGGATAGTCCCCATAAGTTTAAATCTAGACTAGTTACACTTTTGCTGAAAGGGTGTTTCTATACGACAGATGAATTTTTGACATATTGTGTATAATTGTGAATAGTTTTATTAGCGGCATGATATGTGATTATTATTATTAATTTTTAATTATCATTATTAATTATATTTGTACTTTTTCCTTTTTCGCTGTGTTAGTTTTAAGATTATTTCAAATTCAATTGATGATTGTTTGTGAGTAAATAAATCGATAATAGAAAAAAATGCTTTACCAAAAGTTTATAAAAAGAAGTTTGTGATTTATAAGCCGTTACTTATAATATAACATAAAAATTCTTAGTGATGTATAATCTTTTTAGTCATAAAAAAAAACTTTTAATAATATAATTGTGACACCGTCTCTGTACAAACACTTTCTACTTGAACAAACTATTAAGTACCTATAGCAGAAAACTCAAGCTAAATAATAATGATGAACGTTAAAATTTGACGTAATCATTGAAGAGTATCGATGCAAATAACGCCAATGTTTCTGTGGTCAGCGGGCTTGCGGTCTTGTTAAAATGGACTTTAATTAGCTACTTAAATATGAGTGTTACCCCCGAATACTGAAACGCAACTCAGATTTAAGCACGTCTCAAGCGACGAATATTTGACAGATTTTCATTGAAAACTGTCAAATATTCGTCGCTTGAGACGTGCTTAAATCTGAGTTGCGTTTCAGTATTCGGGGGTTAAAATATCAATCTGATTGGACTTAAATTTGTTTTTTTTATCTCACGTCATGTTGCTAGTATTATGAAACTCTTGTATTTTACCAAAATTGTAGTATGCAACAAGTGATGAATTGGTTTGTAACATCAAGGTTCAAACCTCGACCAATTTTATAAAACAAAAACGGCCGATAACTGAAATACCTACCCATTATGACTCCGCCCATTATCGTAACTTTTAACAAAATGATTTACTTTACGAATGGGTACAATCGTTTCTCTTGGCCCAGTAAAATGGCCCAAAATTTACAGACCTCGTTGGCCGCATTGCAGCAAATATTTAAATCGATTACTTTCATTCGGCAGTCATTTGCATAAATATCAATAGCGCTACTGCATGTCTCCGCACTGCGTCCATTAGCGCTTCCGATGTACAGTTTTAAATTACTACTTTCTTACTACATAATAAAAACATATTTTAATTGATTAAATAAATTAAAAAAATATATGAAGTGTACATAACTTAGTGCCCTTTAACCATCGAGATATAAGTACTACGTACTAGAGAAGACACCGTAAATTTCTACTTTGTCTCGTTCAACTGCGGCGATCGCGCCGCAAATCACTCAGTTGCCTCAGTCGCTCTCTCTCGAAAACGCGTAAGTGCCGTGAATCCGTGATTTACATGGCGCTTAATACCTTTTTGCCGAGAACAAATTACGAAGAATAGGACAATTCAGTTATTTGACGTAGCTTCTCTAGTACGTAGTACTTATATCTCGATGCCTTTAACAATAATAATTTGCTTTTTACTTATAAGGAAGCGAACACCTCAAGCACCAACGCTTATAACTTACATTTTTTGTGACGTTCTGTATTCAATATTCGCGGCTCGCTCCGCTTGCTGCTGCTTTCCGAGATTTCCCAAAACCTGGTTATTTATTAAGCATTGTTTGTTGTTAAAACATGAACGTTTTCGCGGGGTTTTAGCTATAGTTCCAGAGGAGGCGCCAGAGTATTGCTTGCAGACGGATGCTCTAAGAACCAGAGACGGCCCTTTTTCACGCTTCGTCTTCTGGTTTGGCGTCACCGTTCGAGAACCTTCACGAACTCTAAGGTCTTGGGTCACCCACCGCATTTCCGTAAACTTCACAATGTCATTGTTTATTGGGTGAAGATTTGGCCTTCGATTCGTCTTCCTATTTGTGGAAGAAGATAACAATATAAGTTATTCAATGATTTATTATTTGCGCACTTGTATGGGGTTTTCCTTATTACTTATGGTTAACTCAAAGATTATTACGTTTTCTGAAGATACAATTTAATACATTTTCTATTTATCTTACAATATAAATGTAATTTAGTATATTTAAACTATTCAAATGTCGATTAAAATATGTTCATAAGTTAATTATTGTAATAGTTAATGTTTTGTATTTATCAAACATCTTAAAAAATTTATCCTAAAATTTTGATTTAAAACCAAAGCCTCTTATAATAGTTAAACGACCTCTTACTTTTGCCTCTGACAGTATCTTGCATTAAATATTATAATGCGCGTGCAAAAGCAACTTTATAAAATCAAAACCAGTATAGTGAACTATTGCGTCTGTCTGTACGAATGTTTTCTGTTATATACAATAACTTGGGACGTGTTTGTCTTTTATTCATTTGTCCTTTTGAGTTGACATAAATATATTGTATGTCACGGTCAATACCAAAGCGAATAGAACGGGAGGCTTTTTAGGGTTCCGTAGCCAAATGGCAAAAACGGAACCCTTATAGATTCGTCATGTCTGTCTGTCTGTCTGTCTGTCTGTCTATCTGTCTGTCTGTCTGTCCGTCCGTATGTCACAGCCATTTTTCTCCGAAACCATAAGAGCTAGACTGATGAAACTTGGTGAGTAGATGTACTCTGTGAAATGCATTAAGATTTTTACACAAAAATAAAAAAAAAAACTATAAATTTTGGGGGTCCCCCATACTTGAAACTGAAACTCAAAAAAAATTTTTTCATCGAACCCATACGTGTGGGGTATCTATGGATAGGTCTTCAAAAATGATGTTGAGGTTTTTAATATCGTTTTTTTCTAAACTGAATAGTTTGCGCGAGAGACGCTTCCAAAGTGTAAAAAAGTTGGTCCCCCCCCCTCTAACTTCTAAAATAAGAGAAAGATAAAACTAAAAAAAATATGTTGTACATTACTATGCAAACTTTCAACGATATTTGGTTTGAACGAGATCTAGTCAGTAGTTTTTTTTTTATACGTCATAAATTGTAAATTGCTATTTACCTTTCGACGAACTACAAAAACCTTTATATTATGTTATTTGATGCTACGGAACCCTTCATGGGCGAGTCCGACTCGCACTTGGCTGCTTTCTTTGTATATTCTGTCAACACAAACGGAACTAGAATTGGGTGAAAAGAAAGCTACCCTATGGTCGAGCCGTGAGTTAACGACTGCCATAACTTGCGTTATGGCAAAAACCAAAAATGCTTGCGTAATGTTCAAAATTAAATTATTTTAGTGCGCTCTAATGAGAATGCCATAACAGCGGTCATATTTCCCAATGGTGAGCTCTCGGACGTTGCTTTGATTGGATTGAAGTTACCATCAAACTATGCCACAGATCGTTACGAGGAGGCAGGAGTGATAGTCTTAGGCTGATGATGATGATGATGAAAATAAGGAAACCAATTAGAATGTTGTTTGTTGAGTCTGTTTACAAACAAAATATAAGGATAAATAAACATTCTTGTTTTTATTGGACTAAGAGAAAATACTCATACTTTTTTACAAAAACATGCCAGTCATTATCCATTTAACAGGAAAAAAATCGCCTCGAAATAAATCGTGCGCCGATTTCAATTTAATTAAAAGTTGTAGGACTTTATTTGAATGCTCAAAAAACTAATGTAAGACATAACTAAGAACATATCATAAGAGAACTAACTAAGTTAACATTAAAATATTGAGATTAATCAAAAATCAAATTAAAAAAAAACAAGATGATGAAAAGTGAAACAATTTCTAACCTTGACCTTTTGAAAGATGTAAAATCAAAATTATGAAAAATCGCGAGCTACCATCTTGTGTGTACGATGCGATTGCACACAGCTTTGCAAAAAAAAATTTTTGGCCCAACACGTTTTCCTGCTTTTGGTTTAAATCAGATAAATCATCTTTACAGTAGAAAAACGTGTTACTCGTAGAATCAAAACTAAATTTTAAACTTCGTCAAATTAGTTTGGACACAATATTGCTCGCGATTTTCGTTATATAAGTCTAGTGAAGTGAATTTATTTATATTTTAATAAAAGTCAAAGTATGTGCGAGATAAGGGTATCCACCCCTTAGGATAAAAGTAAAATCTTTTTAAAGTAAATACCGTTTCGTAATTTACGTTCTTTTCGTAGAATTGGGATCAAACAACTTTTGGCGAGGTAAGTAATAAATAATTCCCGGTAAGTCATTTCAGTATAAACAAGGCATCAAACGACTTTTTTTTTCAATAAAAACGTCTAAATTCACTTCTTGTCTAGGTGGTCTAGTGCGTACTCGTACGCACGCTATGATCACTTTTAAATATATTTCTAGTTCTCTCCATACTAGAAATATATTATAGAGAATTAGAAAGAACTAGAATGAGAACTAGAAATATATAATATACACTCCCTATTATATTACATATATCTTCTTATCGTGTCACTATAGTTCTTTCAGACTGTGTGGTGTAAGGATTTTAAGTGCGCCTAAAAGAGGTTATTATTTGCACTTGGTTTTTTATTTGTGATGTTTTAAGTTATAACATCACACTGGAACTACTATTACTTGATGCCTGGCCTTGAGCCTTGATGTGCCTGACCTGAAGCGACAATTACTGATTCAGTAAGACTTTGGCTATTTCATAAAAAAAGTACTTGATTTGATTGAAATCCAGTACTGATATTCAAACAAGCAAAACCAGTATAATAGCTAGTATAGTATGTGTAGTGCACTAGCTGTAGCTGTATTCCACTTGATCTATCGGAGTATTGTTATTCATAACGAGCTTCAATTGATGTTCATTCACAGCGCGCCGCATTTGTTTCCAAGATATACCCATTTTTCAAACGGGTTTCAGTTCTATACAGGCGTGATTTATTAGATTTAGTACACAGAACAAAATATAGGATGGAAGTGAGAGGATTAGTTTTAGTACGAGGCGTTTTGATATTTCCAATCCAAAGGATTCGAAAAATGTAACAAGTAACCCCAACTAAAGTCTACTAACAAGCACTCATCAAAGCTTTCTTTTATATTTTGTATATTGAATTGTAAGTGCTAATATGTACCTGCAGAGTATGAAATCAAATAACGTGGTTCACTGCCCTGCTTCACACTTTCTCGTGCGCTGAAGTCATCTCTTGATTATACTAAAAACATATGAATATTCTTTATTCAAACTCAAATATGAAGAATTTATTAAGAGAGTTCACGTATATAAGCACCAGTGTTTGGCACTGTTCAATCGCGAAAAAAATGTTACTAAAGAAATTCAATAGAGACTGGTCGTTAGATTAATAAATGGCTCAACATCGGGTGGGTCATGTTCCAGATGATTTTTACATCAAGTAAATACGTGCAATGTGATAGATAATATCTATTTGTTAACCTTGCGCTAACTCTTTTATAGATACGTTTTAAATCATCATCATCTTTGTCCCAAGCTAAGTAGGATCGGCACAACAGGTTTCATTCTTTCACTCACCTCTATAATACCTGAAGGTTAAATAAATATCACAAAAATACAATTTTAACAAGATTTTAGCAATTTTGCAGTTAGTAAAAATTTCGTAGTAGAATAAAAATGATTTGGGTATCTCTAGTGGCTCGATAATGTATAAACTTGTGCCTGAATCACTTGTCAGCCAGCACGACATAATAAGTCCAAAGATTATAATAATCCTAAGCGCATAGACGCGTCGCGAGCGTTATATTACGATTTAAACGAACAAGTACATTTAAAGATCTACTCGGCTTATTAATTTTACTGTGCAATGTGCAGGTTGGTAATTTTACTTAAGACCTGCGTCCCCGGACCGACAAAATTTATTGTATGTACGAGTAAAAATTATGAGTCAAGTAGGATTTGAACCCATAACCAACCGTTGGCAAAGAGATAATTATTGTGTTTGACCACTTTATACTAACCAGCAGCAAAAGGATAATATTATGTATTATATTAAGTAGTACAACTGATAGAATGAAAATGCTGAACTGGTGGTTCTATTGTTATTATTTGTGTGTGTTAGGGACCTCACAGAGGTGGACAAGGCAGTCTGTGCTCGTAGCCCAAATTTGAAAGACGTGTCATGCCTTATTAAATAATATTTAAAACAATTGTACTTTTATTGAGCTTTCACAAGTAAATACGAAATTCTGGTTCTTAAAATTCAACCACACTTTAGTAAAAGTAAATTCTGAACTTCGGTCAACAGAACTACTTTCAATACTCTAGCTACGTTTCTAAGTTACTTGTTTGCGAATAAATGAAATGAATGAAACAAACGGATTTATCCTGAGCAGACCAAAGTTTCCATAGTTTCCAAATTCAATAAAAATTGGCATTTCACTTACTTTTTCCGATAATTGTACTACAACTCATGCAACGATTCCTTCACACACGGCAAATTAAGATGAAGCTTGTACTTTTCGACTCCTAACTAAACTTCCATCACGTCATCTCCTCGCGATTCCATTGGTTGATTCCACACACTCTGACCAGCTTAGATGAATGACGGGCCTTAAAGCCAGGCGTTAATATGTATGTGACCCTTTCACAGGAGTTTAGGCTGTAAGGACTTGTGCATATGGTTTAGTTTTGGTTGAAAGTTTGTGGTCAAATGTGCACACAATGAAGGAAGGTAAACAATTGGTCTTTCGAACGGTGAATAATTCATTGGATGTTGAATAAAAGTCGAGCCACATATAATAGCGTGCATCAGCTTACAAAAACTTTGTAATTCTTCATCTTGGTCGAAGCACTCTTGACAGAGTTGTCGTGGTTGTTTTACTGCTAAACTGTTTGTATGGAAATAAGAGAAAATTGTTTATTTATGGTATTAGAAGTAACATAATCTGATACTACCTCATACTCGGCACTACCTCATAATATTTATCTTTAGGCATTATTGTCTTTAAAATCTTTGGTGTTATTTACTTGCACAAGTACTTAATTAAAAAAAAGTGATGGCACAAGCAGATTAATGGCTCACCTGATTTTAGGCGTTTATCAAAAGACTAATACATAAAAAAACTAAATTAATAAAATAATATGGATTATTTTTCCGACCCAAATATCGACCAATAGAATTGCACCATTCGACGTCACGTGGTACAACCTACATAGTATTATACTGATAATTTTTTGAAAATTTTCTAGGTTGTACCACGTGACGTCGAATGGTGCAATTGGTCGATATTTGGGACGGAAAAATAATCCCCCGAATACCACACGAGCTTCAAAATTATCTGGATATTTCCCTCAAGGTTCCCTGCAAACAAATAAGGTCGTCAAGTTTTTCAGGAAAAATCGCGCTTCGCGCTCGTGATTTTTTAACCTGAAAAACTTGACTCCTTCATTTGTTTGCAACGAACCTTTCGGGAAATATCCGATAATTTTGAAGCTCTTGTGGTATTATAAGTGACAATCCACACCACACTATTCCCAACCTAAGCAGAGCTTGTACGATGGGAACCAGTTAGCTAATTATGTTTTTAGATTCTAAATTAATTCTTGGAATTCTTAGAATATATTATACTAGTATAATTATTCTAAGAATTGTGTGAATTGACCACAGTATTTATAATACTTACAATAACACCTAGACAGAGAACATACATAATAATAAATAATGTACACATGAAATAAGAAGAAAGAAAACTTGTTTTGCATACACAATTTTAGTTTAAGATGGCAGTTCTGTAGGACTGTAGTGCGTGATGAGGTGTAGTGTGACCTTAAAAAGCGTTTCAGCAGAGAATGTGGAGTTAATTGTGAATTTACACGTAATTTTAATGTTTATTATTCAAACTAGGTTTTATGTTCTTGTTTAAGCCTGTTCCAGCTTTCTACTAATTAATAAATGCTTTTTTATGTTTTGTGAATAAACAAAGTCGTATCGGCTGGAAAAGTTTCAGCTTCAGGTTTAGAAATTCAGGCTAAAATTTTTGTCGATTTAATATCCCCATATGAAACTATAAAACGCAGCTATGCTATAAATAGTCACAAAACCAATATTTTATCCCTACGTTTTTTACCAATATCTAATTTATAACAATAGATACAAAAATGCACTAAATATAAAACGTTTGCTATTTGAGTCTGCTCGAGCATCGAGTAATTTACTTGCGTCGCCTCAATGCCGACGATATTTCAAATTAAAACTTTTGTATGGGTTTTGTTTTATTTTTTGGGGTTTCATAAAATCCAGAGCTAAGTTTCTTAAGAAAATTTGATTTAGTTTTAAATTACAGTACTCAAAACTTAAACTACTACTAACTTTAAAATACATTCGTTTTATAAATATTTTATGGTATGGCATACCAACTAACTATCCAGTGTCGTAGCACACTGTACATAATTGTACAGCTTCTACGAACAATTATTGTTCGTAGAAGCTCTACGATAAATACCGCCGTAGACGGTCTACGGGGCTATTTTCAATGTTTTTTTTTGCTCTGCAATACTTTGTTAAATCAAATAATATATCTTTAGCTATATATTAATGTTCTGGATAGATTTATAAAAAACGTAACATGTTTTTGTTAAATTACTACTTAATAATAATTATTCTGAGCTGTTTATGATTTAAATAAATAAGATCAAGCCAGTTCCACAATATTCCGAGGAGACATCCTCCAAAATGTGTTTTGTAATTTTTGTCGTAATCAAAGTATTGTTCCTGTAATATACAATACTCGTATAATAATATATAAATAAATATGTTAGACAATCTACACAACACTATCTAGTCCCAAACTAAGCAAAGCTTGTACAATAGGAACCAGATAGCTGATATAATACTTACTTAAATACTTTTTTTTGTAAATACATCCTTAAATATAACACCCAGACAGAGAACAAACACCTGCGTTCACCACACAAATATTTGTTCTCGGTGGGGATCGAACCCACGACTTACGGCTCAGGAGGCATAGCTACTACCAACTGAGGTGGGAGGCCAGTCATACATAATATGTATAATAAGTAATAAAACTGTGTGGAACCCTTGAATTCAATAACAAGCGTCCTTGATTAACCTTAAAAATACATAAAAAAAAGTAAGTAAACAAGTATTGTACAATTCCGTTGATTTACTGCAAACGAAACTTAGCCGTTTTATCTTGTTTTGTATTGTTTCAAAGGAAACTGAAATAAAAGAAAATAATATGAAAGGACGTGATAACTTACGACGATATCTTATAAAAGAAATCATTTTGGCCGACTAACATTTAGTGGAGAGAGGTTATGTTTTTGTAAGATTTTATACAAAGATTGAAACTAATGTTTTATTTTTTTCTTAATCTGATGATTAATATTTGATACCGAAATATATTATTATTTATATTTTTAGCATTGAGTTAACAGAAAGAATAGAGGAATGTTTGTACATTAAGTTTGACTTCTTACGATTGTAATTTCACAACTCAGGTAATTATTACATCACTTGGAGGGTAGTCAGAGGCACGTCCAATCATTACGTTTATAAGATCTCGCTACAGAATATCTAATGTGAATATAGCGTGCAAGTAATCAACATACCAACAAACATACTAGGTCCAGCGATTGATTTGACGACAACTATAACTGTTTCTTAGTAAGGCTCTTACCATATTTAAGAGCATGCTTCACTATCATTGATTGAGGTACACTATCCTGGTTTGTAAATACATACTTAAAATACAATAAAACACCAATGTAACAAACATTTGTTTCATCACACAAATATTTTAATAATAATATATAAATTAATAATAATATATAGTGTAGAAGCCCTTATGGCACCGTCTCATCGTTATTCAATCAAACCCTGTCCAGAAGTTGTCTGGAAGAGATCGCTCATAGCGATAAGACCACCCATTGTGTTTCGCTTTAGTTTTAGTTTTTCGCTATGTTGCGTCCTATTCTTGTGGTGTACAATAAAGTGTTATCTATCTATCTATTTTGTTCCAAGTGGAGATCGAACTCACGACCTACGCCACAGAAGGCAGAGCTACTACGCCAGATAGAGGCTAAATCAAAAATTTTAAGGTTACTTTTTATCCAAAAAAAATAACTAGACAGGATTAAAAAAGGCTACCTCGTAAAATAGTCGTGTGTGGCCGCAGGTAGCTGAACAGTCTGAACACACATAATTCACATTACCAGAAAGCACAAGTATGCTTACAAATGTGGCCTGAAATGGAAGTAATCACCCCGTCATGTAAACAAGCCAGTGAATTAGCATGGCGTAATTAGAGTAATAACACTAACACGCCCCCTGCGGCCGTTACATGCGCGACATCAGGTGGGATGGCACTGCGGGGTCAGCCTCGCTTTTTACTCGTTATTTATTAAGGTTCCACGTCCAAGGACAAGGAGGAAAGAGACTTTTCTACTTCTTGTGGATGACTTTATTAACGGAACGGACCAAAAGATGTGCAGCAGCCCAGTACTGCTATGCCGAGCGTGGAACCTACAGCAAACCTTCATAAAAGTATTGAAGAGGCTTCTGTTCAGCAGTGGACTTCTTCAGGCTGATGCACGTAAGCCATTATACACAACACAATAAAACTTTAGTGGACGATATTATATACAAACTGTTTAATAACAAGGGAATAAAGGTTTGAACTTTAAGATCAAGACGGTCCGACTATCACTTGGTCGGTTTACGTAACAACAGTTATTGAATCTGTGGTTTAGGTCCAAAGAAATAGGGTCGGCCGTTCCGTCCGGCCGCGGGGGAGGGGCGGGGGAGGGGACGGGAGAGGGGGAGGGGGAGGGGGTAGCCGCTAGCCTTTAGAGGGAATGTCTATTATTGTTTTGATACAGATTGGTAAAAACGTTTTAGTAAGCTTTTTGTGCCGTCGGGGTTAGTGATTTCGGTTTTGTTTTTACGATTGACCAAGTTTTGTGTTTTGTATTCTATATTTCATGAAGTTTTTGTTCCTTTGTAAGCGGAAAATTTCCGAGTTGCCAAAAGATATTTGTGCTTACAAACCGGTGAACCACATAAAAATAACCTAAAATCTAACTTCTCGTTTAGGTGTGGAGTTTTGGAGTACCTGATAAGTCAACTACACAGAGATCTGTCAACTCAAAAAGTACATAGTCCACCTGTAGGCCTGCGACCAGCTCTGTCTGGCTCTGTCTCTGGTTTTGAGTCTGTGTGAGTGTTGGCGACAGAAATACACGGTGGTAATTACTTCCCTAAGCAAAAATAGTTTTTTATATTTATTAGAACTGTACTGCTAAATGATGAAGTCATTTCTTTATGCTGGTCAAATTATTATGAATACGGTTCTTCTTGGCTTGGTTGCATAGAACTTGCACCTAGGCTCGACGTTTCAAAGTGATTCTTATGATGCCCCCGAATATACGATTTTTGACTTTGACTTTGATAGTAATTTATAAACAGCAAAAGCATTTATTAAACGCATCCACATCCACCGCAGCGGCCACGTTCCCTCATTGGCCATTCATGTTGTTGTGACGACGCCGATGTCCATCCGTTAATCAACTGACCACAGAACATTGCCGATATAAACATTAATATGCTCGCTCTGAACGAGGCTCTGATAACCTGCTGAGTTGGAAGAGGTGCTGGTTTGATTCTGAGTCTGACTGAGTTCTTGATCTGCAAAAATTTGACCCGCGTCTTGGTTTAGTATTATACTTTTCTCCTATCCTGTAGGCTTACCATGAGCTCTGTCTGGCTCTGTCTCTGGTTCTAGTTTTGAGCCTGTGTGAGTGCTCACCAGTGCATTATACTGTGTGTGTGACGTTTTGACGTAGGATTTATTTAGTCAACACTCACACAGACTCAAAACTAGAACCAGAGATAGAGCCAGACAGAGCTCATGGTAGCCCTACTGCTAATCATTATAAATATGAAAAATTGTTGTTTACGATCTATTTCACATTGAAAGGGCTAATTTGAATTGTTTTTTGAATAAAAGTAGTTCACGGTTTATATTGACGTGTACATTATTATTTAACTGGAGAATACCAAGAAAGAAAAAACTACCGGAGACGCTGTAGTTCTAGAAAACAAACAATTGTGCATTTCGCATCGCACACATATAGTTCCTTATCATTAAAAATTAAGAGCTCATCATCACGACATCTGGACCCCAAAATAAATATTATCAGGAATAGTACCCGCACCGCTTGCCTGTCCATCGCACCGCGAAGTAACGAAAACAGTAATTTCCGGACGAACATAAAATCTCGCCTTATCCACAATGTGCCAATAAACGCCACGGACTCGCTATCGAGGATATAAATTTAGGGTAAAATAAATAGGGATCCAAAACACTTTGAGGATAGAAACGCTATCAATTCAAACGTGAAACTTGACGCAGGGTAGCTTTGACTACACTCTATTTTTTTAGGAGCCCATATGCTATTTCAAACTACTTTATATTGTTTATTTAGCCTAGACTTACTTTAAATAAATTAATATTAAAAAGAATGCTTGCCAACATTGAGTAGTAAAGAAGAAGAATTTACTGGCAATTCGAAGTTTTGTTTCATCCAAATCAGTTTAGCCTCCAAAAATCTAAGCTTTCTTGTGCTTTGTAGGTTCATAGGATTAGTTAGTCCGTAATGGACTTAAAATGCTAGACAAAAACTACCTTTCTTTTTCTAATAAAAAATATAAAAAGTAGACAGGGCATACTGAGACGCTCATTAAGTTCAATATTCTGAGCCCGCTAGGTGACGGACGTCATTGTTAGAGATCTGCCTGGCATCACGACCGCCGCTTTATCAGGAGCGCTATTAATTCCCGTGACGTATGTTTGCGGGAGACACTGCGGTCTCCTAGTATGGAGAGAGCATTTTACGACTAAATAATACTAAACTACTTATAAATTATACACACTGTATATTTTAAGTTTTACTATTTACGGTCGAGTCTGTCAGATAAAATTATATTCATATTTTTTAAGGCTTGTCATATACAAAGACTGATTTTTTTAAAGCCGAATAGCGTTATACCATAGATGGAAACATCTATCCTACGACTAGATATTTCGTTGTTTTTCCCTATGGACTGCAAATAGTGAAACTTTAAATATAAAAAAAATCTAGAAATATACAGTGCGTAAATCCCTATTAACCTGTATTCAATAAGTGTTGACCAAATAAATCCTATCCTGAAACGTCACTCACACAGTCTCAAAACCAGAGGCAGACAGAGCTTGTGGTAGGCCTGCAGAGGTCTTTTAAAGAAAATCTAGCGTGCTATGACGTAATTATACAATTTTGTGCGTGTTATTGGATCTCAAATAATACAGTAGGTAGGAGGTGACAGGTTTATGTAAGGTTTCGGTAAAAATAGGATCACGTGTACATACTAAGTGCCTATAGTTTGCGATGGCTTTTAACTTTTAAGTTTTGTAAAAGAGAGACTAATAACATAAGTCAACTTAAAAAGAAGGCTTATGATCGTACTGTCAGTGACAAAAGCAGGTATTTTTTTGGTTTGTAATGTTTGAAGCCAGCTCATTTATACTAATGTTTTTATTTTGAATAATCTGCCTGTGTAATAATTAGCTGCAAACCATCAAAGCCATATTTATTCTGTCTAATCAGGATTTGATTAGAAAATCTAAAGGTATTTGAATGTTATTGGTATTTGATTACAAAATGACCAAGCCTATGTACGTACAGTGTTATTACAAAACCAGGTGTACCCTGTGTTTCAAATGGTGAATAATAATATTTTATGAGTATGACTAAGACTAAATAAAATGAGCCAATAACGCAGAGCGTCGATTCCAGCAACTCAAATCACTTAAGCAATCGCATAAATCGATGCGAATCAACAATTTTTTTGGAAAATTTGAAAATGGAACGCGGATTCAGCGATCACTCAATCGAGCCGTGTTGCTGGAATCGACGCCCTGTAATTGTTAATCTTTCTCGATGACTGTACTCCATGAGCACTGTGAACAAAGCCCGTAGGTGCTAAGATCTTTAAATACTGTGGGTAGTTGAAGACATGTCTAAATGAATTGGACTTTAAAGACGTCGTAAATAAAGTCCGATTTGCGATGCCGATATAAGTAAATTGTTCAAGTTTTCTTTGTTCCTGTTCTATTTTCTAACAAAAGAAAACTATCATATTTTCTAAGAAATCCTACACACTACAATACACCTGCCAGAACATAAATAGCAACAGTATGCATACGGTGAATAATCTTTTGTCTTCTCTATTATGTAAAAGAACTTATAACTCAAGAACAGCTGAGCCGATTTGACAGAAAATTTGTGTAAAAATAGCTTAGAAGCAGGAAACGGACAAAGAATACTTTTTATTCCAAATAAAAATCGGTTATCTGTAAAGTCGGTTTACTGTCGATAGTTGAACGTGACAACGTCATACAGCTGTCCACGCGGACGCATCGCTCACTCAAGTAGGAGAGAGACAGATGTCAAACGTTGCCGAACGCGGAGGCCATCATGCGTGCCTCTTTGTCGCTCGTTCCGCGCTCTCGCTTGCACTTAAAGCCTTAAATGGAACGCCTCAGAGCGAGGTAACGCCACATGAGTCATGTTTTTTCGTGCGTGCAGCCGGCTCCATCAAATTATAAGACGTTGTCACGTTAAAAGTTAGGAAACGGGGCGAGCGAAGCCACGGGCGGCCGCTAGAAAATAATAGCAATAAGATAACATTAAATGAGGCCATCACGCAACACCATATTTGTTTCCTTACTAGCCCTAAACTAAGAAAACCTTACCATAAGCTACGCTTTAGGCGTTTATGTGGTTACTCTTTATAACAGCACTCGTCTCTAGAGACATTTGCAATAAACTTTTTGCAGCTCTCATGACGTATGCACAACACAACAACAACGCACACGAGAATACATTTCTGCTTTAGTTTTAGCCAATTTTGTTTTATGACAACTGCAACTAAATGTTCTTTATGTGCTTTAGTTGTACGCCGTTTACAAATGGGAATGTTTTTTATATAATATGTTAAGAATTTTATTGCAATCGATCGTCAATATTTCAAACTTGCAATCAAATATTTATGTGTTTAATCAAAATCTACCATAAAACAACTTTTGAATTTTTCAGTTGTTTTGCAGTTTTTGGTTCGTATAGTGAAAAATAAAATTCTAAAATAATTTAATGCGAAAAAGTTTCGTAGACCGAAGAACTAACAAGTTTAACTCAAAGCTACACTACCTTATATTTTACTGTATACAGCTTTAAGCAAGTGTAAACACATTTAACGTGTGTTTACTTATCTCCCCCCCCTCTCACCCCCGCGTCGCTGCGAGGGGGCTCACAAAAGAACGAATAACGACTCACTTCATAGGCTCGTGATTTGGTTTGCTAACATTTTGGAAATTGAAGGTGTCTTTTAAACGACGTACTTAAAGATTTTCTGTAATGCCACGGTGGATTTTCCTTAGTTCTTTTAGTTCTCAAGATGATTGGGGATAAGTATGAAGAGAGTAGTCAGAGATACGTCCGAATATAGGTTTTTGTTGCCAAAATTAGAACTTCTTACTGGAGCAAAAGGTTAACTGTTCTACGTGGAAGGGAATCATGCCACGTAAAATTCTAAGACCTCTTCGTTCAGAATCGTGAAGATAGAACAGTGTATCAGGCACGTTCCTGACGTGTGTGACCTACGAGGCAATGCTTCTATAGAGGCGTAGATTTCCACTTAGCATCAGGTGGGTCTTAAGAATATGCTAGTTTTATAAAAAACACACACAAGACTAAGAGTCGAAACAATCTTGTATTCGGACGTGCCTATGACTACTCAAAACTCATAGCAAGTTGTCAATCTTGGTGATTAAAAATGGAATATTGTTTTCTGTTATCAATATTATTGTTTCTATAAACTTATAGACACCTGATCCTTATCACCCGCTTATCAACAACCCACTTTGCATATATCACATTCTTTATTTAGATAAAAATAAAATCAACCCACAGTTTTCCACAGTCCATCATTATTATCGTCAAAAACAGCTCAACAAAAGAACTATTTAGAAGTCAAAACATGAGCCATTCAATTATATTAGAGGCATAACACACGACAACAGCTCAGTAATTAAGTACGAGAGGGTATTTGCTGCGAGCACATAATCACAACATTACCATATTTATAAGATGAAAGACGACGGGCAATAAAACATACTTTTGTGATCCATTCATTTTGCAACAAAATAGGACGAAAACTCACAAAAACTGGTTACTTACTATGATATTATGGAATGTAATACAAAGTTAATAATCGTATTATTCAGGTGTATCACAAGGATCACTTTTGGAGCGCTTTAAAGCTAAGGAGAGTCTAGGTGCCAGTTCCACGCGACCAAGCCTAGAAGAACAGGCAACGAACTACAGCATAGCTGGTTTTTGTATGATCCTTCTACAAATAGAAATCAAAATACAATGATGTTCCTGAGTAGTACCAGTCCACCATGATGTTATTCAAATTCCCCACCATAGCACTTTTTACTTTTTTTTTCTGCCCGAGACCACGGCTGTTGTAGAACGGTCGAAACGTCGCGTCGGGAAGTCGCGTCTTCCATAATTAATTCCCCGACATAATTTTCATTCGAATAAATAATTTATGTGCATTGTAAATATGAATATAATATTCACGAATCAGATTGTTAGTTCAGTTAGCTATAAATTAATGTTTTTTTCACATATTTTTGCGTTCATTAATCATTTTACCTGAGTATCTGTGAGTGCGTGACGTCATGTCAGCGTCGCGACGTCACGACTTCATGACGTGACGTGGGCGACAATTTTCAATGCTGTGACATTGACATGCGAGGCGCGTTAGTTGTAGTCGGGGAGACAGTGTTGAGTTTCTTATCTTGACTGATCTTCCTATGCCTCGGCTATCTCAGCCAAAGCATTAGAAAGATCATTCTGAAAAAAGTCTGCTCTTGAACTCAGGCCTCCTGGATTTGTGAACTATGTTGAGCTTTCGCCATCTAACATTTTTCCTAGAATTTTGGATTGGCTAATATTTAGATAAGAATGACGGGATAAAACGGTTAATAGTTTTACCATTGGCCTAAAAATTTTTTCAGCTGAGTTCAACCCTACGAACTGGAAGACGAAGCGTAGGGCGCCCATCCACCAGATGGACCGACGACATTGTTAAGATCGCGGGAAGTCGATGAATGGAAAGGGCTCAGAATCGTTCTTCCTGGAAATGTGTAGGGGAGGCCTATGTCCAGCAGTGGACTTCTTTAGGCTGATAAAGATGATGATGATGATGATGATGATGTTCAACGCTAGCTCAAAAACACATAGAATTTTTTTTTTAAGTAAAAAGGATTTATTTTCTTTCACAATGATAATGCGTAATGGCTAGAATAAATAAATAAACCAAATTTTTCAGATAAATCTGAACTAAATTCTCCAAAATTAATATTTCCAGTTCGTTCAAAGATAATCTCCTAACTCCCGAGCTACGAGTATGGCAGCACTGGCTAGAAGTGGTAAGCTCTCGCAAGTGTTTATGACGTAGTAACGGGAGAGCGGGCCATGCAGATCGAGCGTGCTGATGCCGGTTCTCTAAAAAGGGTGATTTATGCTCCACTGACGTAAGGGCTGCGCAAAGTCTTATGACTTGCTAGCTTCTCCCGTAGCTTTGCACGATGATATCATCTCATGGTGTAGGATTGCACAAAGAGATTGGCAGCAGTTTTGGAACAACACATATCATCACGTTCGCCACTTAGTGGTGACTTTAGACAATCTCTCTCAAGTATGTGGAAAACTAAAGCTTTGCGCACATCTAAGCGTTCTGCGCTGGCGTTCAGATAGACGCTGTAAAATATTGCTGTTATATCTGACAGCGTTCCACTGATCACCACGGCGGAACGCTTAGATTGCGCAAGAGTTACGAGTATGAGAGGACTATTTCAAGCAGATGCGGATTAAAAAAAAACACTTTTTTCAATCTTCATCTAAAATCGGTTACAGAGTTATAATAATAAAAATAAAAATAAAAAACTTTTTATTTCAGACCTTGATCCATAGGGGTTAGTAACACGACAAAATAACTTAGAAACTATGTTAGTAATAAACAAAATAGGTATACACGCACACACAATTACTTAGACACTAAGCGAGAGATCGGCCCAAGCACCGCCAGCCAGTGTCTCATAAAAGATGAGTACATGTCCTCGGCAACGACTTTCAGCAGACTGTTGGTGCCTCCCCGTAAGCGGCTCATCAGGGATGCGGTTCTTTGGCGTATTATAGCATAGAAATCATCTGTGCGTGCCTCCGCAAACATCCCTGATGCGCTACAATAACGTGGCAGCCTCAACAGCATCCTGAAGCCGTTGTTGTACTGGATCCGCAGGGCATTGTAGGATTTCTGTGTGTACTTTGACCACAGACTGCACGTGTAGAAGGATGAACAGTACGCTTTAAAAAGTGTTATTTTAACAGACGCAGTACAGCGTGCGAATCTGCGAGCCAACATATTACATCTCACTGACAATGCCCTGCGTTCCCTTTCAATATCTACATCATCCGACAAGTCCTCGGTTACCCAATGGCCCAGGTACTTAAATTGTTTAACCCAGCTAAGGGGAGCTCCCTCAAGCTTGACCGGTGGCACAGTGTAGGTTTTAGTACCAGCCTTGAAAAGCATCAGCTCACTCTTTTTGACATTGTACCTGAGGCCGTGGGTCGCCGCGTACGTCTCACAGATATTCACTAGCTTTCTGAGCGCATTAATTGAAGGACTCAGCAGAACCATATCGTCAGCATAACTGATGTTATTTACACTAGTGCCATGAATGCTGCATCCGATTCCTGCTCCGCTGAGTTCTTCAATCAACCCGTTGACATACAGGTTAAAAAGCCTTGGTGAGGTTATTCCCCCCTGCCTCACCCCACAATTCAACCTGTATTCGTCTGAGTACGAGCCCGCCCATCTTACAGTATTTTTCTGATGTTTGTACCAGAATTCAAACACATTAACTACATCTTTAGGCACACTGGTTTCCGTTAACAGCTTCTGCCACAGGATATCATAGGAGACAAGATCAAATGCCTTTGACAAGTCCAAAAAACAGGCATATACCGGTGTTTTCTTGCTAGTATAGTATTGAACAGTATGCTTCAAACACATGATTGCGCTTTCAGTAGAGAGATTTGGCTGAAAACCAAATTGCGCCTCATGAAGGTTTAGATGTTTACTTAAATGTCTTTCAAGCAAGCTGTCCAATACCTTAGCAACAACGGTCGCTAGTGAAATTGGCCTGTAGTTGGACTTGTCAGAGGCATCTCCTGTTTTATTCTTGATGATAGGTACTACCACGGTCTTCATTAAATCCTGTGGCAGGTAAGAATGCCCAAAACAAAAACTAAATAACAAGGCCAAAACCCTTGGTAAGTGAACCCCTGCATGCAGCAGGTGCTCAATGCTGAGTCCATCATGCCCTGGCGACTTCCCTCTTTTCATGCCTTTTATAATGGTGGCAATATCTTTCGCTTTAACATTTACATTTACATGCCGGTCAGCATCATGGGCCTCAGCACAGGTCACCCGCTGTTGACTTGGTACGATCGGTTCAACCTGAAATTGCTCCTTAAAAAGATTAGCTATAGCCCCGGAATCACATACTCCATTCATGCTCACAGGTAGACCAGTCAATGGTGAAAGTTTTTTAGTGTGTTTCCAAAAGTTCCCGAAATCTTTAGCGGTATGGTGTGTGGCAAGGATGTCCATTTTTATTTGCTGTTGATTATTTTGACACCATTTCAACTTTTTCTTAAACATTTTACGTGTTTCGTTCATACCCTGGTAGTACGTCCCACTAGTGGGTTTACCCTGCTGAACCCACGCTTTAAAAGCAAGACGGGCCTCCCCATGAGCAAGCTTGACATGTTTATTCCACCCTACCACACGGGCTCGACTCTTGACCTTTCTCTCGCCATAGCTCATAACAGATGCCTGCTTTAAAATTTCAACAACCTCATTATACATACTATTTACAATTATTTTGTGGTCATTGTTATTGCAACTCTTACCACAACAATGCCTCAATTCGCTCGGGAAATCTATATTTTTTAACATTGAATTACATATTTCATGGTATTTATCTATTTGATGCGTTTCACGATGTCCCCACACGACCTTATTACATATTATATTACTAGGTACTATTTTGGGTTTCACTAAATCTACATTACATCTGACTACCAGTGGAAAATGATCTGACCAATATATATCATTATACACACAAACTTCTGTGACAGAGCTTACTGCCGCCTGAGTCACAATGCAATGGTCTAGCCAACGCCTACTGCCGCTAGCACCACATATAAATGTATAGGTATCAGATAACGGTCCCAGTCTCTCAGTGTCCACGCACAACCAGTCTTGATCACAGCAAAAGTCAAAAAGTTGCTTACCGAACGCTGTGCCGGGATGGGCATTGAAATCCCCGAGTATGTTGTGTTCTCCCTAGGGCTGAAAGTTTTACTTTCAATTAGGCCCCTCAGGCAACTTCAGACCTACTTTCAGAGTATGAGTAATGAAAAATATATTTGGACATGCGTCATCATCAGCACCCAGTTTCAAAAAATTAATCTGCTCCATTTTGATAGGAAAACACAACTTTTTTTATACAACTAGCCTATGGAACAAGCATATCAGGAACGTGCCCTACGATGCACTGCCCTGCGTCCATCAGCTTGACGGATACAGATGTTCAGCATCACAGCATCACGTGCCACACCCTTCAAACCAAAACACAACAATGCTGCTTCACAACAGAAATAGGCACTAAATAATTAAGTACTGAACCTTTTTTTTTTTTTTTAGTAGACTAGGTACTCAGAGTATTTATTTACACAAAGAAACTTACAATTAAACAAATATTTACAAAATGTACAAAATACACAAAGATCAGTTGAGCTATCTGCAGATCGTTACAAAAAATCTAGAGATAGCTCAACTGATCCAAATCAGTGCCAGACGGAAGCGTCCCCAAGACGCTGGTGGCATTGCCACGCTGAATAGCAATGCTTATACGCTGCGCCAGATATCCACCAGCTCTAAACTTATATTATTATGTAATTTTATATCCATAAGAGTATAGGTAGTAAACAGTTATCCAAACCTATACAATACTATACATACGAGTATCTTGTTTACTTTCTAATAAATCATAATGCAAAATATCCCACTAAAAATATAAGTAGTGTTGTGAACCCGCCCTTAGCCCACAAACTGTCGAATGCGCTGAGCGCTGACACCGATTATCGACGCGCTGGGCCGACACGGAGAGTAGAAAATAGAGCCGTCACGTCAATGGCGCGTCAGCGGTAACTCAACGCTTTTCAAGCGGGTTTACCATTGAAAACGTGATTTTTATAATAAGTGACGTAGGTATAGTTTTTTCAAAAGCATTAATTTTATGAAAAACCTTTTGGCAACATGTTTAAGGTACGGCCACATCTAGGCAAAAAGCTGCTATATCTATAGCGATGCAGGTATCGCTGTCAAATATCGCAGCTTATCACAAGCATATTGTCTAGATTTGGCCGTACCTTTAGAATTTTACGATCAACAACAAAAGAAAAACAAAGTTTATTGAAACGGATTTTCTTGACACAATGAACGAACGATAACGCTTCTATATGTATATACTTTCCCCAGGTGGAGAAAATAAACAATAGAACAAAATAAACAAAAACACCATATTTTCTTGATGACATTTAAGTTTGACATTGACATTATGAGACGAACAAAAAGAATTCGTCAGCGCAGAGTTGTTTCCAGAGGTAACCAGTGAATCAAAAGGTCAAACTTCCTTTATCATTTTGCAGAATAAGCCTCCAAATTCAGTCTATCAGTATTCTTCCCGTCTGCTGGGTCAAGCGCCACAAAGTAACAAAGGCCTTCCAGCGCATGAAACTTTCAGAGCTTATCTGTGTACGTCGCACCATTAGCCAGGATTCACTAACATGTTCTCCACACTGTTCCACTGAAGAACACTGGTGGTCTAGTGGTAGCAGCCCTGCCTTCCGACCCGAAGGTCGTGGGTTCAAATCCAGTCGTGTACCAGAGAGTTTTTTATCGAAAAATGTATGTGCACTATGCCAGTACTCTCAAAATGGTGAAGGAAAACATCGAGAAACAGGCGTGTCATAGAACCTAAAAAAGTTCGAGCAACACGTGTCAAGGGTCACGCAAAAAAGACCCGCCAGTGGCCTACTTGCGGAAAAACCAGCCCGCTAATCAAGTGCAGATGATAAAATTTGCCGATTTTTTTCCACACTGTTCTGAAAATTCCACGAAACAGGGCTTGGCATCAGTGACATGGTAACCCACATAGTAGAGGATTGGTAAGCTGCAGGCGTATCGAATGTGATATCGATCAGTGACCGGATGGCTGGCCACTGGGCAGCTGGGAGGACCACATACCTTCACACAGCTGAATATTTAACTGTAGGCCTACCATGAGCTCTATCTGGCTCTCTGGAGATTCACCTATAGCTTTAAGACGTTTCAAACTGATTCTTGCATCGTACTGAATAAAAAATTATTGACTTGACTTTGACTTCTGTGTCTGGTTCTAGTTTTGAGTGAAAGACGATACATCTTACCATGAAAAAAAATCATAAGCATGAAAGCACCAGATAATGACAGAGGTCATTGATCCGCCCGCCGATCTTAGTGGCTATGGCAAATTCTTAATTGGTAAAGCCAACAGATGGACCCTTTACTTATGACTGAAAACGACCAGTAGGTCTACCACAAACCCTGTCTGGCTCTATCTCTGGCTCTGGTTTTGAGTCTGTGTGAGTGTTGACTAAATCTTACGTCAAACGTCACACACAGTATAATGCACTGGTGAGCACTCACACAGACTCAAAACCAGAACTAGAGACAGAGCCAGACAGAGCTCATGGTAGGCCTGCTGGAGCGCGCTGCAGCCGACGTGGACTGTGCTTATTGATATTAGGTTGTGATTGATGAACCATCACGTGAAATGAAAATGGAACAATGCAAAATTAATGGCAGATGAAAAAATTGAATACAAAAATGCCGATGTAAATAAATAAAATTTTAACATAATTAACTTGACTGATCGACTGATAAGCTAAATTAGGGCTTAGCTTTACTTTCTATAAGAAGATGAGATGGCTGATCAAATCCAGCCATGTCTTCTTCTTTGTATCGTGTCACTGATTCTTTCAAACCAAGTGTGGTGAAAGGATTTTATGTGCGCCTCAAAGAGGCTCTTTTCGTGCACTTGACGCATATTTTCGAATTTTTTAGATTCTACGATATGCCAGGTTCGTCAGGATGTTTTCCTTCACCGTTTGAGAGCACTGGCACAGTGCACATAATTTCTAAAAATTTTTAAAAAATTTTAGCCATGTCCAGCAATGGACTTTAAACAACTAAGTATGCATTTTTTTTTTATTTATGATGAAATTCTAAGTTTAGATAATACTGAATTTCTTTCGACAGCTTTGCTTTACAGTCTACAGTTTATTTTATTTTTACAAACCAGCTTTCAATTAAATAGAAACTTGAAAATTCAAAAAACTCACAAAACATCACGTTCGTCTCCAGGGTGCGTATGTGTACAGAGGGGTAGTAGATGCAAACCCTTAAACGAAGTTAGATCCGAAACACAAACACTCCGTCATTTGCAACTTCAAGTGCTCGGGGTTAACATCCCCAACACACGAGGACAGTATACATTTACCATAAGCAGTAGTATTCTTAATTTTCCTGATTTTTTTTAATCTTGTGGCTTTTTTTGCTGATGATAAAATAAGTCAGTCTTTAAAAACTGAAAAAACATCCATCATCACTTCAAAACACAATAAATAAATAAATATTATAGACAATACACAAAACACAATCTACCCCAAACTAAGCAGAGCTTGTACTATGGAAATTAACCAGATAACTGATTAATAATATGTATTTATATATTTTTTTGTAAATTATACATACTTAGAATACAATATAACACCCAGACAGAGAACAAACATCTGTGTTCACCGCATAAATATTTTGTTCTCGGTGGGGATCGAACCCACGACCAACGGCTCAGAAGGCAGAGCTACTACCAACTGAGCCGAGAGGTCAGTCAATACATTATGAACCTTGAACTTAAATACCTGTTCTTTTTCATGTTTCAAAAACACTGAATTTTCTACTTCAATTAAATAAAAACTAAAATATTTCGAATATCTGCCAAATATACACACCATTTATTGAAAAGGGTATTAGAATTCCCATACTGTTTATGTTGTACTATGCTGTGTCACGGGGGATGATAGGGGTAGTTATTAAGCCGTGTACCTCTGGGAGGGCACATGTGTTAAGATTTGAAAGTAAGATGGGGTCCGTGCAGCGAGGGGATGAATGCTAGAATACTTGATACGAATCAAAGGGAATTCATAAAAACAGACGCAATGAAAGACGTCTTAAATTTAAAGGCAGTGAAGTATTTATTTATACCTTGTTTATTAAATTTGAGGTTAAATAAATTAAAAATCATTTAAATAAAACCAATTTCTTTATGAATAGCTCACTATTCTATTCAAGGTATATACAGGATGCTACAAAAACCCGTAAAGCTGAAAGGAGGTTTACTGGGGCTTTTTAACGAGTTCAATTCACATTATTATTATTTAATTTTGTTATTCAAATTTTATGAATGAAAATATAAAAACGTAAAGTAGACAATTTATAAGGTAAAATAAGTACGTAGGCCTTTCTCTTACTACTTATTGTAAAAGTTTATGTTGCATTCGGTCCATTACATCTTTTTTTTTTTCATTTCAGATACAACCATAAAATTTGTTATTTCCAAAACGTTGAGCCCAATATTACTAAAAATAACCACATAATACTATGCGGAGTACTTACACCGGGTGTGTTCTCTCGATAGCACCTGCTCCAATATCTTACAGTACATAACGTTGTGCTTTATGTGTATGTACAGTCAGCTGCGCTAGGATGTACACTATCCGTAATTTTCATGGTATTATTGCAGCGTGCAATGAACTAATTAATAATAATTAATTAGTTAATTAATGTTAGACTAATTATGTATTAGAATAATAATTGTATATTACCTATTAATTAGTGTAATTGGTCTCAAGACCGTTCTAATTAATTAAATAAATAAATAATAAATAAATAAATAAATAACACAAATAATATTTACACGATGAAAACTTAAAATTTATTTATTTTAATATTCAATGCTGTTACACTTACTTTAATTAAACAAATCTTCCTTTTATCGTGTCGTTAGTTTTTTGGAACCAGTGTGGTAAAAAGATTAAAAAAAAAAGTGATGAAAAGATTTTAAGTGTCATGCCGGTTTGTTCACGACATTTTTCTTCACCGTTCGAGAGAATTTACAGTGTATAATACATTTTTTGACAGAAAACTCATTGGTGCACGACTGGATTTGACCCCTTGACCGTACGATCGGAAGAAGGAGTTGCTACTACTAGCTACCAGTGCTCTCATTGATTTAAGAGTTGTATAGATACATTCTAGTGCAACCGACTGTACTACAAGAAAAAAAGTAGGCCATCCAATCATGTTCTTTTCTAGCGAAATCTATAATAGAGAAGAATTTATTGAGTCAGTTTGTGAAAGTCAATGGATTTTGGGTGAGTTTGTGGCATTTCGGTTTGAGCCTTGCGCACTTCTAGTGCAATGGCGATGGCGATCAGTGTAATATTGTCAAATATAAACAGTGCTTCACTGATCGCCCTCACCATCACGCCAGGTGTGCGCAGGCCTTTGTACAACAGGACAAGTTGTAAAGAAATAAACGATGAAAAGCGTTATATCATGAAAATAAATAATTATTTTAATTGCCTGTATTTATTTTATTCTATTTCGCACAAGTTGCTCCGTTAATCCGTTTCTTGCCGTGAAAATTAAAGCAAAACAATAATTTTGAGTTACAATTTCACCACAAAACAAAAACAGAAAAGTACTAAAATAATTTTAACACGAACCTTTTTGTTTCTGATTTGTGGAATAGACTCCTAATTTGAAAGGTTTATAAATACCTTGGTATCAGTACGTTTTACCTCAGTTATTAAGTTTATGTAATAAAATAATAAGAATAAATAATGCGGACTATCCACATAACACTATCTAGCCTCAAACTAAGCAGAGCTTGTACTATGGGAACCAGATAGCTGATATAATACCTAAATACATTTTTTTTGTCAATACATACATAAATACAACATAACAGCCAGACAGAGAATAAACATCTGCGTTCACCATACAAATATTTGTTCTCGGTGGGGTTCAAACCCACGACCTACAGCGCAAAAGGCAGAGCTACTGAAGAAACTTTGAGAACTAAGTTCTACTATAATCGCTTCGTACACCGTTATTAGGAGCTCATATGTTAGTTAGTAACACTGGTTACTAATTGAATGCATTCATAAGATCATAACGTAGTCTGTTTGTCGCATTTCGTATGCATAACGTACTGACAGAGTTATTAAATGAGAGTTAGGTTTGCGTTCGCGGTGGCTGGCTGTCTTGGGGGGAAATTACTTTCCTACTTTAAATGTGTGTAATTAAAGACTGGCAGCAATGGCGGAGACAGACAGAGACCAAAAAAGTGGCGTATTAAGGAAGAGGATATTGCATTTAAAATTTGAGGTATAACGTTGCGTTGCGTAAGCTTGCGTTGAAAAATCACTACAAAAATTTTATAAAGTAGTGCTTTTTGTGAAAAATATTGTCTTGAGAAGTGCCAGCGCATTTGTTTCTGCCACCAAGTAATGACTTCACAAGAGAATGGCGCATTTGAAGCTAAAAAAAGCAGCCAAGTGCGAGTCGGACTCGCCCATGAAGGGTTCCGTAGCATCAATTAACATAATATAAAGGTTTTTGTAGTTCGTCGAAAGGTAAATTGCGGTTTACGATTTATGACGTATAAAAAAAAAACTACTGACTAGATCTCGTTCAAACCAAATATCGTTGAAAGTTTGCATAGTAATGTACAACATATATTTTTTTTGGATTTATCATTCTCTTATTTTAGAAGTTAGAGGGGGGGGACCAACTTTTTTCCACTTTGGAAGTGTCTCTCGCGCAAACTATTCAGTTTAGAAAAAAACTATATTAAAAACCTCAACATCATTTTTAAAGACCTATCCATAAATACCCCACACGTATGGGTTCGATGAAAAAAAAATTTTTGAGTTTCAGTTTCAAGTACGGGGACCCCCAAAATTTCTAGTTTTTTTTCTATTTTTATGTAAAAACCTTAATGCGGTTCACAGAATACATCTACTCACCAAATTTCATCAGTCTAGCTTTTATGGTTTCGGAGAAAAATGGCTGTGACACGGTCGGACAGACAGACAGACAGACAGACGGACATGACGAATCTATAAGGGTTCCGTCGCGTCGGTCCATCTGGTGGGTTGGCACCCTACTCCACGTCTTCCGGTTCGTGGTTGCCATTCGAAAACCTTTATTTCCCCATTGCCACTTCAACTTACTAAGTAATTCTAAGAGCAATGTCCGGTGACCTTGACATGGGGGTGCCACAAGGTTCGATATTAGGTCCTTTCTTGTTTCTAGTGTACGTAAATGACCTCCCTTTTTTGGTTAAAAAACTATGTGAAATAGTACTATTTGCTGACGATACATCATTAATTTTTAAAGTCGATAGATTGAAGACTAATTACGATGACGTTAACGCATCTCTGTCGCAAATACTTAACTGGTTTAACGTTAATAATCTTTTACTGAATGCTAAGAAAACCAAGTGTATTAAATTTATCTTACCAAATGTGACTCTCCGGCCGACTAATATTATACTTAATGGAGAGTCACTTAACCTTGTAGATTTTACTATTTTCTTAGGACTTAATATTGACAAAAAATTGCAGTGGGGACCGCAAATCAAAGCACTTGCAGCTAGACTAAGTTTGGCTGCATATGCAGTTCGGACTATAAGATGGCTTACTGATGAACCTACAGCTAGGCTAGTTTATTTCAGCTACTTCCATAGTGTTATGTCTTACGGTATCCTTCTCTGGGGGAAAGCAGCTGATATTCAAACTATATTTGTTTTACAAAAAAGGGCCATACGTGCCATATATAAAATGAAATCACGAGACTTATTGAGGGAGCGATTTAAGGAAATTAATATCCTCACAGTAATTTCACAATATATATAAGAAAACTTATTGCACACTCACAAACACATCTGTAGCTTTCAGAAAAATTGTGATTCGCATAATATTAACACTAGAAATAAAAATAAACTTTATATTCCCAAATTTCGTCTGCAGAAGGTAAATGGGTCTTTTATGGGGAACACTGTACGCTTCTATAATAAACTTCCGGAAAATGCAACTAAGCTTCCTATTCGGAAGTTTAAAGCCTATGTTAAAAATAATTTAATAAAGAAAGCGTACTATACTCTAGCTAGATAGTTATATGAATGATAAAACTGCGTGGCCCGATGTCCCGGTCACTCTACCCATAGGAAGCTAACATGTCAATTTGCAATGTCTGTACCTACTATTTCGTATCTTATTTTTATATAAGCTGTGTAGATACTATAGTATAACATTGAAACGTAGCGTGTGCTGTCTTTGAAACTTTTGCTTTTGTATTATTGCATTGCATACGTCTGACTAAGTGAAGTGGCACCACACTGGAACTTCACTGCTATTATTTTAGACTATTTTTGATTTGTAAAAGGATCATATAAAAAAACGGTAGGAACCGAGACGTAGTTTGTTGCCTGTTCTTCTACGCTTGGTCGCGTGGAACTGGCACCTAGACTCACCTGGCTTTAAGACGTTTCAAAGTGATTCTTGCATCGTACTGAATAAAAAACTATTGACTTTGACTTTGACTTCGTTCTTCTACGGATATCCTCATTTCTGATTCTATCCATACACATCACTCAACTGTGAAGATTCTCGTCACAGTTACCACAGAGCCTCAAGACAAAAGTCTATAATCAGTGCGTGTTGCCAGTGATGACTTATAGAACTGAGACGTGGTTGCCAGCTGTTGTTCAAATAATACAAGCTCAAAATCATGCAACGAGCTATGGAGAGAGTCATGCTATTATGAAGAGGAGGCCTATGACTTCTTCAGGCTGATGATGATGACGAGACGTAAAGGAACCAATTATCATGCGTCTATATTTACAGTAACACTGATTCCCTTCAAATCAAATTACAGCAAAGCGAGCATCACTACTTACAGGCGGTAATAGGTATACCTATCTCTAGTGTATAACAAACTATAAGTTGGTAGCACAGCTCCGCCATATTATTAGTAGTAGTCCCAAACGGGGCAATAAGCCAGTATGTAATTCCCGCACCGCAGTGCCATGTAATTCCTAAATTGGCCCTCTACAGGCAGTTGTAACTAACTTCGGTAACTTGTAGCGTCCGATATTACTGAACTTCTAATACTGTGCAACTGTGTACGCAGTATACTGGAACACAGAAGTTAAAACAAGAATAAAAATAACACTAAAAATACCTACATAGATTTTATGTAAATAAATTGAACTTTAAACCTTTCTTAGAAAATTTTATAATGAACTCTGTTTTCCGTCGACCGCAGGCAATGTGCCCAAAAGTCTGGCAGGTAACGTTGCCAGCCTTTTGGGCAGCTTTTTGGGCCTTTGCATGACTAACCTAATTTTTTGTCCTAGGTAAGCGCCAGCCCTTTGGTCACCAGTCTCATCCACCAGCCTCTTTGATAACTCCTTGAACCTTTCTTATAGGTTTATTTTACGATAGAATTCTGTTCTGATTCTGCGCGGATGCAATCAATGACAGAAAGATTATTAGATAGTATTTTTGATTGGTTTTATACCTACTTCAAAACACACACACTTGCTCTTACTTATCATAATTATATTACATAGATCTAATATTATTATTTCAAAAACGATACTTATCACTATCAAAAGTTGCCATATCATTAACAATCCAGTGTCATAATGCTTGAGGAATACATAGCTTATATCCGTGACTGTACCTCCACACGCAGCCCTAAATGCGTAGTCCATGCCCTTCTGCGTCGCGATACTGTGATGCATATCTCCCGGGCGCCGCGCGCCGTGTGAAGCACATTCGCACCTAACTTCACCCGCACGAGAGCGGCCCGAGCCACTGCCACCGACACACAGCTAACGATTCGGCTGATAAGACCTGTCACATCACCTGGAGACATGATACAATCTTAACAATCTTTATACACTTAAAAGCCCGTCACACTCGTAGCTATAATATTATGTATATGAATATGCCGTGCTTTAATATCTTAGACAAATAAATGGTTTAAGTTTAATATAAGTTGGTGACGTCAAAAAAATAATTGTATAATAGCTGCGTGTGCTGTCACTTGAATATTTGAATAAAAATATATCGTAAGTAATAGGTATGCATTAGAACAGTGGTGGTCTAGTGGTAGCGGCCTCGCCTTCCGATCCGAAAGTCGTGGGTTTTAATCCAGTCATGTACCTACCAATGAGCTTTTCTGTCGAAAAATGTATGTGCACTATGCCAGTACTCTCAAACGGTGAAGGAAAACATCGTGAGGAAACCGACATGTCGAAGAACCTAAAAAAGTTCGAGCAACACGTGTCACGCAAAAAGGACCGCCAGCGGCCTACTTGCGGAAAAACCAGCCCGCACATCAAGTGCGGATGATAAAATTTGCCGATTTTTTCTAATAGGTATACTTTGCTATAATTTATATTATAGTTACGTGTATGATGGGCTTTATGGACCGAAAAGAGTGGAGTTATAAGGAGGAAGTCCATACTCAGCAGTGGGTAACGGGCTGAAATGATGATGATGATTTTCACACGGTGCAATTTTGCCCCAAATTAAGTAAAGCACATAATTTATATAGTACAGAGATACAGAACAAATGTTGATCACACAAATATTTGTCTAGGGTGTGGATTGAACCCACAACACCCAGAGGCAGAGCTCCTATCAAAAAGCTACCAAGAGGCCTTGCCTCATTAAGAACAATAACTTTATTTTCTATTTGCTGTGAAAAAGTTATTTTGGTTTGGTATTTTTATTATTATGATTTTTTAGGGGGGTTTATGCAGACTCAGCCCCATAGATCGGTCCTGCATGAGGCATCGACCGAACTGGCACTAGGGGGCCCAATTGATTCCCTCACTCGGCTGTGAATACGGGAACTTATGGACACAACTCTGACTAGAGCCTACTTATTATTCATAAGGTAAAGTTATTATTGGCCGGAACTCCTGAATTATGTATTTGTTTTGTAAAGAAACTAATAAAACTATTTTTGGATGAGAAAATATGATATTATTATTTGGAACTCACGACTAAGGTATTTAGTCCACTACTTCTTTTTATTAATCTTTGATCATTGTTGATGTAGGTATTCACGATACATCTTGATATTTTTACCACAATAAAAAAGTAGCAAATTACCTAATAAAAATTAGCATTTTCTCTAGTTAGATTCTGTGTAATACTGTACTTTAATATTTTAGATTCAAGAAGTTATGAGACAATGATTGGGTAAATTATTAGAGTTTGGATGCCCGGAAAGTTTTAATTATGATTGAATAGTAACAAAAACTGTTAGGCAACTAAATCCGGGCTTAAAGTTACTTACAATCCGACCTCCAATGAGCTAAAATTTGATCTTAAATTATACCTATCGAAGAAAGATTTTGAGTTATCTCTTACCACCAATTTACTACTGTGAAATGAATGTCTTCTTCTTCTTCTTATTTAAGAGCAACGCTCTTGTCGGTGTAATGTATGCATTTTTCTCCAGATATTTCTTTTGAGGGCAACCTCCTTGACTTCCTTATACGACATTACGGCGATCTTTGCTTTTATTTGGCTCATGTAGCTTATCCTTGGTCTTCCTCTTCCTCTCTTTCCTTCTACCTTTCCTTCGATAATATTTCTGATAAAGCTGTCATGTCGTACAAGATGGCCAATCATCTTTCCTCTTCTGTTCTCAACAACTCCTATTAGGGCTCTTTCCTCGTCGACTCTATTTAATACTTCTACGTTCGTTACTTTTTCTGCGATTGCAAAACAGGCATTTAATAACAAAAGACAAATTTTTACATCCAGGATTTCCAAAACAATTAAGAAAAAATTTATCAAATCATACATCTGGAGCATAGCACTTTATGGGTGTGAAACGTGGACCATGACACAAAGAGATAGAGAATTTTTAGAAGCATTTGAAATGTGGTGTTGGAGAAGAATGGAACGGATCAGCTGGACAGAAATGAATGTCATCGGTCCAAAAATAGGTGTTCATAACTTTGTCCTCCAGTAGACCTACCTAAGCTCTGTCTGGCTCTGTCTCTGGCTCTGGTTTTGAGTCTGCGTGAGTGCTCACCAGTGCATTATACTGTGTGTGTGACGTAGTATTTATTTAGTCAACACCAACACAGACTCAAAACCAGAACCAGAGACAGAGCCAGACAGAGCTCATGGTAGGCCTACAGTTTGTATTTGTGGTATAAAATTGCAAACATTTTTACATAGCTGTGGTAAATGCTTAAAACATTTCCGTGTTCGCTAAGTAAGAGTTCTATTCAATGTTTCCCGTCAAAACCCACAAGCACCCTCCATACTCACTGACCTCCATAAGTTATTCATTTCAAATGAATTTCAGAAATGTTTGCGTCCACTAGCCAGCTCGTGATTTTATACATTTTACAAGTTTCTTATTGAACATTTTGTAAAGAATTTTAAAAGCACTGCTGTGTGCCGAAACCTAACATATTTGACCTTTTGTTTGCGGAATTCACAAAATGATATTTCAGTAAAATTTTGGGTATGAAAAATGAATTATTCCTGTGACCCAGTAGGTGCATCATATAAGACCTCTTGATACTTAACAATTACCTTACATAATCAAGATCTTATAAAGTTGTCTATGAGCTGAGATTATATCGAAACAGTCATTTACGTTCAGATTATACCTACATATACAGTAACTCACTCAAGTTTATGGACACATGAAAGTGGATCGTAAGGCATTTTCCTGACGTGCGTGACCTACGAGGCAATGCTTTTCTATAGACAATGGTTACCACTTAACATCAGGTGGGCCATATACTTGTTCTATCAAATATTTGTATAAAAAAAATGTCAAATTGTTTTTATAGACACCAAAAAGACTCATGGACTAACCTAACCAGCCAACTAATGGGTAATGTCAAAAAGTGATAGGCGAATTCTTCCATAAAATACCTTAGCTTACGTTTGTGCAAAAAAACATTATTTAACTTCATTGTGGTATTAATAATGTGCATTATTGAGTTGGTTAGTCGATTGTCCCAAATTACCTCATCCGCGGACATCAAGCAACTTGCATTTCCGAAATATGGCAATGAATAAAATCATTCCGAACAGACGTTTTGAACTTAATTACGGACGTAATATTTCAGCGGGTGAGTGAGCGCGAGGCGGAATCCGCTCGGCTGAAACCATTACTTACTTATTTTGAACCAGTGGTAATACACGTGACTTTGTTCGTTCAAAATATTTTTACGATTACTTTAACAAAATAAAACGAACTTCTTTGAGGCACACTTTTCTTTCACCACAATTTTTGAAAAAAATAGTGACACTTCAAGAAGAAAAACAAGACTTGCTGCTTAATAGTCAGTCCGGTCGTAATTGCCGTTTATTAGGAGTGTATAGGTCTACTGATAGGCCTCCCCCAAATTAGAGGGGGAAGGGAGGTTAGCTGGAGGCTTAGTGACCTATAAAGACGTTCATGAACGATCATTGATCCATCCTTACGAGTGGTGAATATACATTTTAATTTAAAGGTACATTTTACCAAAAGGTTTACATTCATTTCGTAACATCAAACAGTTCACAAAATGAAAAGGGCTTCATCCCTTTCTATTCATAGCACCCGACGTGATCTCACCCAAATCTGAAACAAGGAGCTTTTTATCTTTGTCTGTGACGGGGCGGGGTTGTGTGCGGGGGCGGGGGACAGCAGTTGGTATCTCTACTATGATGGACGACGTGTGGACCGTCCGTCTGTCACAGCTGAGACATGTAAAACTGTCTGTCATAGGTAACTGAGCTTGTTTTAATAATGAAGTTTTTGTTGAGATATTATTAGTTTTAAATGTTATAATGGGCTGCGCTGATCGCTGCGCCATCGGATCCTAACACACTCGAATAACTCTTTGGAACTGTTAATACGGCACTATTGTGACCATGGCTCCATCCACAAGATTTGACGTTATTGTCAACTACTTATTTGCTCGATAACCAAAGTCGCCTAAAGACAGAATCAACAAGAGATACCCAACCTTGCCCTTTATAATATTGTCATTGTTTATAAAGTGTGTTATTTACACATTTTAGTAAACACTATTTTATCAATAAAAAAAATTAAGATAATGTTTTTGTGAAGGTGTAAAGCAATGTCTTTGCACGAGTTTAAAAAAATATGTTTCGTAGAGATAAACGTCAGTTATGCAATCATTTTAGTCAAACGTCACATAATTTAGCACAGAAAGTGACGTTTGACAGCAATGTTTGCTTATTCAATAATTAGGCATATTTCTTTACATCATTATACCGTCGAAATGGTAGCTCAAGTCTATAAATATCATATTTATCTTTAAAATTGTATTTACATTTTAGAGATAAAATTTTGTTCTGTGAATTGAAAATGTTGTCAAAGATTAGAGCACAGCAAAGGCTTTTCTTATTATATTAAGTAAAAAAGGTAGATATTTGGAATTCTGTTTAATTTGTTCGCAAAAGATGAAACATTTTGTGAATCTCAACAAGACTGTCATAGCTGTCAATCCCCAATGACAGATTATGGTGTTAAAAATATTTGCCTCCCTTCAAAAACAGAAGATGCACAAAAATAACTTTTCCCAAGTAAATAATACATCAAAGGGCTAAGTGATTGATGCAGGGGGCGCAAGGGGGTAAAAAGAGGGGGTGAGAAACGTCATTAATCTCTCTGGTCACCCCCTCGGCGTGAAGTCTCAATGTGGGGTACTGATCGGTTGTTTTGATGGCGAAGTGCCGCTTCAAGTTGTTTTTGGCATAGTTCTGTGAAGTGGGTTATCTGGTTATGAAAATAATACTTGTAACTTTGTTATGGCCCTGAGGGGAGCCTTCAATGAAGTACCTCCTTCTCCTAGCTCCTTCTAACATTGAGGTGAATCTTTAGGCAAAAGATTTGCCTACTTTTTGAGTACATTACAAATAGTTTTCTGTTACTATGTTAACATTACTCAACATCTCAAAATAAAAAGTAATAAGAAAGAGATTATTTTCAGTTTGTTTTTGTCAGGGTAACTAAATAAGTGGTTGGCCTGGGGGCTTTTGCTGGAACTTATAATGTTGCGTATTTTGGTAGCTTTTAGCCGCCTCGGTGAACTGGATATTGAGCTGAATTTTTATCTTTCTTCGTAACTATTTCCATTCCTCTCATCTAGGCGCCTAAATACATTTTTATATGCAGCATATTTTTTTTAAACATTAGTTTTAATTTTAACGTTAGTTTGTGTACGTAAGGAACAACTTTATTTGTAATGACTTTGTATTTTTATGTTTTCTTTTTATAATGATTCGTGTTGATAAAAGTCTTTTCAGAGCGTAAAAGAAAAAATGAAAATGCAATAAAATGTATTGAATTGAATGGATCAGCAATGCAGGACAGAGCTCATCCATTGCCTTAATTCAAGTAACAAAACTGCACATGTAGCATTTCTTAGCACTAGTTTTTGTTCTAGATTCAGTAACATGTTCGAGCGCTGTGGCTGACGTCACGATGGAGTGCAGACCATAAATCTTCTAGCTCCGTTCTATTGCTCTTGTGATGCAAGTGCATTGCACCAATGAGAAAAAAACAATTATGTATGTAGCTGCTTGGAAAACTATTAAAATACGGCTACCAAGCAGAAAGTTAGAAATCGTGCGATAACAAAACAAAATAAAAAATCGGTTGTCTGTAAAGTCGGTTTACTGACGATAGTTGAACGTGACAACGTCATACAGCTGTCCACGCGGACGCATCGCTCACTCAAGTAGGAGAGAGATAGATTTCAAACGCTGCCGAACGCGGAGGCCGATTGTACCTCTTTGTCGCTCGTTCCTCCCTGACTTCAAGCTTTAAATGGAACGCCTCAGAGCAAGGTATCGCCGCATGAGTCATGTTTTTTTCGTGCGTGCAGCCGGCTCCATAGAATTATAAGACGTTGTCACATGAAAAAATAAAAGAAAACTACGAAGACCTCTAATGATTTTTTTTATTTCATATGCTGCGTTTTTAAAGTCTTTACTACATCATCATTCATCATACATACATCTGTTTCATTTACGTATAAAAAAGTCAAAAAAATAATTTCAATGTTCACATTGTAATATTTGAGCTAGATGCCAGTTCCACGCGACCAATCTTATGAACAGACAACTAACTTACAAGACCTGTGGTACAAAATAATATGATAGTGTAGGTTAGCACTTTAGCAGTGTACACACACAAACACAAAACATAGTATGCATGTGACGACTACGAAAATATTAGTCAACCTTACCCTCCTTTACAAACGTTCATGTGCTCATGAATGAAAATAAAACGAATATAGTACAGTTAACATCAAAAGTAGATTGGCATTTCTGTCTGTGTTCAAAAAGTTTGAATATTTCTGAAGGTTACCACTTTAGGTTGATGTTTGTGCAAATCTGCTTTGAGCCACAACGGCTTGCAAGCTAAAAGTTGCCATACCTTTAGCAAATCCAGAGAAAAAGAAAATTTAATAACTTGAATTGCCAATTTACTTTTGATGCTGACTGTACAAATCGATCGACAGATCGCTTTGTTAGAAACAATTGAACCACTGCAGTAACTTTCTTTTGTTTATCCTTTCATGAGCCCATTTTCACCAACTTTGTAGATTGTCTTAGGTTTGTACTTATAAATTGTTCTTTCTTCTTGGCGTTTCTGTACAAAACTCACACCTTCTTCTTATTGAAAAGTAATTATTTTGTCGGCGTAATCTATGCATTCTTCTCCAGGTATTTTTTTGACCACTATACGACATGACGGCGATCTTCGGTTTTATTTGGCTCATGTAGCTTATCCTTGGTCTTCCCCTTCCTCTCTTTCCGTCTACCTTTCCTTCGATGATATTTCTGATACCTAAAGCTAATAAAAATATTGTGAATAATTAATATTATTTAGCTTATTCTGATCTGTTAGTTAGCTAATTATAAAGTAAGGTCAGCAAAATATATAATTCTGAAAACAAAATTTCTGAAAATAGCTGCGAGGCAGGAAAATAACTGGACCGCCATAATGGAAAATAGTCCTACCTGCGCCCCCATACCGAACCCACGGTCTGCCGAACATCCTGTATAACCGCTGGTTATTGTGTTGGTGTTAATGGGCTTAAAAATGTTTTCAGTAGGAAAATAAACGGTTTTATACGAAGACAATGTCTCGTGTGAGACTTTAATGACGATGAATTTATGAGAATTCCAAACCTTCTTAACGGCCTTTATTCGTTTTTCAATGATTTTAATGTCTTTGTTAGAACGTGGTTATTTTCGGTGTTGTTTTTATTAAACAGCTTTAATTTTTCAATGAAATAGATATACCTTAAAATTTCTTAATAAAAAATAAAAAAACCGCTTATAAATATGAGATCCTCATCAAAAAAGAAGTGTTTTGGTTAGGTTTTTCCTGTTGTGGCACTAGTTTTGAACCAGAGTGTGTTAGAAACTAGAAATACTACAGATCATTCTAATATTTGTCCGATTGTAGGATCGGTCCAGCTTGGCTACAGATAACGTAAATAGCATCAACGAAGGCAATAAGCAACGGACGGTACCATTGTATCGACGCTCGTATTTATTTACTGGAGCGTCTCCCAGCGCCAGCGGCCGAATAACCCCAAAACGGCGAGAAATATTTCAATTGGAATCGCGCCATAAACATCTTCCAGTCAAATCAATAAATAGAAGTTAACGAAGTCAGGCGAATCTTGTCCTCTATTCCCATACCAAATTTATCGACACCCAAACTTGGAAATACAAGCGATTTTAAACTCTATAACTGGTGTTATAAGACTTAGGGAAGTTCAGGGTGACGTGTTGTGCTGAAAACTCTCTTTATGCTCCATGAGGCGAAAATTGGGTTTCTGTGGACCTTTGTGGAGCAAATTTATAAAATAAGTAAGCCAATTTTAGTGGTTTCATATGAACGATCGCGATTGATAGGGTCTGGGTCGAGGCATTAGGGGACACGTTAGCCCGTGACGTGGACACTGGAGTTTGACCATTTTGCTTGGGAACTGGCAGGCCGCTGTCGAATGTATTCGTATAGTTTTGTGGTCCAATTTCGGTATTATATGTATATCACTTCTGAGAATAATGGATGATCTTTTAGTGGTTGGTTGTACTAACTGGTCAAAGTGACTTTGAAAAAAACCCAAGAAGTTGTAACGGTGATGGCTACACACAATATAAGAAGGCCCTAGCGCGTCTTTCCGTCGACGGAGGTTTGACCTGACTGAGGTTTGCCTCTTTGTGGCCTGTGGCCTTTCATGAGGATAATGCGTCAACCGGTAATTTGGGTCCAGGGACCATTAGGACCTGATTTTCTGACTCCATTTAAAGAGCTATTTACGACTTTATACTCTTTATAATAAGTTACAAAATCGGTCAGTTCAAGTTTAAAGCTTACATCGAAGTGGTTCAACTTTAAAGCATTTAACTTCACACATTAGAAAGGTTCCAAGAAATTCTAACCAATTTTTCAGCAGCACGACTCCGATCCTTTGTCGACTGTCGATGTTGTAATTCACGTCCATTGCTGGCTGGGTGCTGCAATTTAGCGGATTAGCCGGCGCACACCAAGTAATGGTTAGACCACATAATCTATTGGCTGCTTTACCATTTATTGCTGCGATTGTACGGCGTCTTTTAGCATTTTTATTGGTTTTATTATTCGATTCGAAAGTTCAATGGTATTTTTTAGGTTGTTAGACAAACAACGAGTTTCCAATTACTAAACCATAACCAAAATATTATATCTGTCTCGAAAAGAAAAAAAAACCTTCTATTTCTACTCAGCCACCACTAGATATAATAGAGATATTATTATGGTGGATTTCAAAACAACGACCAGTTAGTTGACTGTGTAATTTTGTTGCTATCAAAAGTTTGCACTTCCACTAACAAGCAACAGTGACGTATTTTGTTGCTATCATTCTTGACCGTGATCTATCTTTTGTAGTACTAGTTTTAAAACATGAAATTCATATTCACTATTTCATGTTGATTACATCCAACATTACACCTTGTTGCAATAAAAGTATAGTTTTGGTTTCAATTTGTTTTTAATTGCAATCGAAGCTCAAAATTATGTCAAAATGATGCGACTATTATGTTTTGATTCCAACAAAATATGCGCAACCACCTACTCAACGAATTTTAGACATGTTGTTATTGCTCTAACAAAGTTGGACGGTTTCCTTACAAGACGTATTGACCATGAAACGTAACCACGGAACCCTTAGGTCGGGAGACTGACACCGAGCAATCATTCCATAATATTATACAAAACACGCTATAAAGATCTTCAAACTGCAGTAGACACTTTGGTCAGTATACCATTGGCCCCAAAACCGTATATTTCTGTCAAGAAATACAGTAAATCAGTCGCGTGTCAGCTTTTTCGAAAGCGCCAGCACAGAATGTAATGTATGCGTGTGATCTCGTGACGTCACGACGTGTGTACACGGACACGGGTGACGTCACACGTCACGCTGCAAGCTGGACCAGGGGGGCTATTCTCGAAAGTACACAAGTTCACAAGTGTTTATATTTTAGTTTAAATTGCTTTAAATACAAAAAAACTACGAATAGGTGATGGTTATAGTTTAGAAAAATACCCTCTCATAGATAGATGGAAGACGATAACATGAAAGCACCAGATCATGAGAAAGGTCATTGATCCGCCAATCCAATCTTGGTGGCTATGGCGAATCCTTAGCTGGTCAGCAGGTGGACCTTTTACCCATGACTAAAGACGACCAGTAGGTCTACCACAAGCTCTGTCTGGCTCTGTCTCTGGCTCTAGTTTTGAGTCTGTGTAAGCGTTGCCGAAATAAATCCTACATCTAAACGTCACACACACACAGTATAATACACTGGTGAGCACTCACACAGACACAAAACCAGAGCCAGATAGAGCTTATAGTAGGCCTACAGGTACGGAAAAAACTTAGTAAAAAATATTTTTACAACATCACAGACTTGTAAACTTGTAGATTCAAAATGAAAATTCAGCAATAGAGCCCACAGTTTACAGTAAATAGCCGAGCGCTTGCGGCCGGCTGGCGGGAATTTTGATAGCCCCGGCAAAGGCTGCATGCAAAGTAAGATCCACCACACGCTTATTCTCTCGTGTACTGTGCACTATATGCACGGTAGATATCTTTATAAATGCAATTTTTTTTTAAATTGACAGTTTGCAAGCCAATGAACGATGTGAGAGTTTTAATGTAACTGTTGACACCGTTAGAGCTGTGTAGTTTTGTTAAAAAGTACTCGCACGTGAGACTGAACATAATATGTTCAGTAGGCATACAATTATAGGCATGCATATTATGTATGCCTCAAGTTGATGGACGCAGAGCAGTGCATCGTAGGGCACGTTCCTGACGTGCGTGACCTACGAGGCAATGCTTATCACTTAACATCAGGTGGGCATATGCTTATTCCTACAGCTAGTTGTGTGAAAAAATATTTAGCAGTAATTTTTCGAAATATTGCAGTACAGAGCAATATAAGATATGAGATGAGATGATAAGTATGAAAGCGCAATCATTCCAAAACAATTTTCAGCATTTATATTTTTGTGATACGAAATACAAGGTGAACTGTCATTTCTAAAAGTTTCAATGACTTGGTAGTTCAGATCAACTTGGTTAATATCGCAGATATTGCTAGGTCTCAGTCGAGAAGCACTTAGTAGCTAAAGCACCTTACACGCTCAACTTGGCGTCATGAATAAAACATGGTATTGTATAAAAAGCAATATTTCTGATTACATTACCTATCATTTACATGGCACGACAGGCTGTATGACGCGGTGTATCCGTCTAGCCATTAATCGTGCCATCAGTGAATATCACAGCGATATTTAACCACCATGACACTGACAGCTATTTCCGTGTGGATGCCCAACGTTGTTTACTTGCAAGAACGTTAAACACTTGTTTGCTAGATAGCGACCTCCGTTATAACACGGCCGTTGCGTGATGTTGTAAATTTTAGACTTGAAGCTCTTTATTTTGACGTTTTGTTGGCAATAACGACACGTTAATGACCTATTATAATGAACTATGGAATTAACGATGTGGTAGTAATTACCTACCTACTAGTAGAACGTATCACGTAGTGCATTGGTTTGGTCGGCCCCATCTTTGATTATCTGTTAGAACAAGCATAAAAATACGATACAATACATTATTGCTACAACAGTAAAGACACATTTTTATGGATTTTATAGTGTTTACATAAAGATATAACAAAGATTTTCAGTCCCTAGGAGTTATTTGTCGAGTGTGATTAGGATCCAATGGCGCAGCGGTCAGCGCAGCCCCGTATTAGGCGGAACATCGCGGGCTTAAATCTGGCTCGGCTCTGAACTTATATTATACATATCTAACCATAATGCGCATTCACTCCTCTATACCATTTGAACCAAAGCCCACAGAAAAAAGGCGCAAGCCTGATCGCGTCTGCGAAATTACAAGACACAGAACATCAGCATTCGGTCGTTTCTTCCCCGTCATAGGCCCTCTTCTATATAACCGTGCCAACAAAATGATTAACATCTATGCTCTGAATAAATACAACTTAAAAACTGAACTGACCAAGTGGCTTCTGCAATTTAACTACCAAACCACTGAAGACCTACTTCAGGTTCGACATTAACCTTCTTGCCATAGCCATCTATTTTCCTTTAAATTACTATAACCCCTCATCTTCATCATCATCTATAGCCAGGACAATCTTGCGATGCCCGGACTCTCATGACTCTCGTGAGCAAGAGAGCCTACTCATCCATTACTCGTCACCAAAATCAGTTTTACTTTTACTTTCACCCTCGCATCGAATATCGATCGTATCATATTAAATACCTACGCAGACACACTATACTACATACTTCTCTCACTCATCCACATCCTCCTCCATCACTCCCACACCCACACTCACACGCGCGTCGTAGCTGGACGCAGAAGGTGGAAACTGATCCCTGAGACACAGTTCTAAACTAGTTCAGGGGTCAGAATTTACCCAACCCGTACAGCTGCGACGGATATTATTATTAGAATTACAATAAAGGCACACAAGAAATTACAATATGTATACAATAATTATAAGTTTAAAAAACTTGAGAAACCGACTTCATTGTCAAACGGCTAAACCGATTTTAATCAAATTTGTTTGGGACAATCTGGACGTAAGAATAACCAAATAAAAAAAATAATTTTCTAAATCGGTTCATAAATGACGGAGGCATGCAGTTACAAACATTAAAGAAATTATTTAAAAAAAATGGCAACACCGATTTTAATAAAATTAAAATGGGACCAATCTGGAAGCAGTACCTTTCAGATAAAAAAATAATTTTTCAAATCGGCTCACAAATGACGAAGTTATGCGGTAACAAACATTAAAAAAAAAATAAAAAAAAAATAAAAAAAAAAAAAAAAAAAACATACAACCGAATTGAGAACCTCCTCCTTTTTGATTGGAAGTCGGTTAAAAAGAGCACAGAACTATTTAAATTTTGCACCTGTTATTTAGAGTCTTTAGCTATAAGTTAGCTTTAAGTAGGTCGTCTGGAAGAAATCGCCCCAAGCGATAAGACCGCCCATTGCAGGACAATATATTTCTTTTTTCTTTAATGTACTAGTAATTAAGTTATTCTAAGTTGTCCGCAATAAAGTTTTTATTATTATTATTATTTATTATTATATCTTGATAAAGCTTCTATTAAAAGTATGACTGACATCTTTGCTTTGTCGTGAAGTCAGGGCATAACGCATGACGCACTCGCTATTGGCCCCTAAAATTACAGAACCAACTTCTAGTGAACGTCGGCTTAAGCAGCAGTCCACGGCGATGACGTGTTTGTTTATATTACTGAAACGTTGGACTATTTAGTTTAGGTGCGGAATGATGCGGATATAATCTATATATTATGAAACTGCTAAAAAGTATTTTTGATTTTTCTATACAAAAACATGCCCAGTACGAAGCAATCAAACAGAATCGAAGAAACATCAAGTTAAGAGATGAATAGAGCTCTAAGCAGTTTTCTAGAGAAGCCATAGCGAAATCAAAGTGTTTTAAAAAACAATCGTTCTAATAGGTACTTGAAGAAACCAATGCAATTATTTCAGGCTTGGTCGCATCGCATCGATTAATATATTTCAAAGAAATCCTTGTGATAAAATTGAATAGAACTCAGGCTGTGAGCAACAAAGCTAAGGAAACCCTAAAAGAATCTAGCTGCCTAGTAAAATAAAATCACGAAAATCTTTCAGAAAAGGATAAGCCCAGACCGAATTACGCTTTTGTTTTAACATAAAAGTAACAAATTACACTAGAATATAATCCAGTGAATAGTTGAACAGAGGCTGGAGGGCCTCGGGTCGTAAGTCATCTTAATAGCCAATATACGTGTTTGAAAATAAGCATTTTGGATGCGAGGCACGCCGGCGGGTAATCTTAAGAAAACTCTCTTCTCTGGGGATGGAGTAAATGAGTTTTATTTCATTAGGTTATATTCAGGCTGGATCAGACGGGGTTGGAGTTCACTTTAGTGAAAATGATATGCATTTTTCATGTTGTGTACACGTACTGCGCAAAGAAATGAAAAACTGTCCGTCGTGTTAACTAAGATTGTTTATCACTAGAGTGATACCCCATCGCGGGACGTCAGTGTTGATCTTATGGCCTGCGCACACCTAGTTCGCTGGCGGTAGCGAACAGTGAAACGCTGTCAAATATCGCTGTCAAATCTTAAATCTGACAGCGATATTTGACAGTGTTTCAATGATCGCTACCGCCAGTGAACTAGGTGTGTTCGAGCCTTTATTCCTCAAGACCTGCGCACACCTAGGGCGCTGCCACCGGTGATTAGTGAAACGCTGTCAAATTTGCCAGCGATATTTGACAGCGTTTCATTGATCGCCGTCCGCCAGCGACCTAGGTGTGCGCAGGTCTTTAGTCAATTAGAATTAGAGTTAGAAGTTCAAGTCCTAACGTCAATTACCAGTTTTGGATTGATTGTAGGTTCAGGCATTTTACTTAAAAAAAAGTGATGATAAAAGTGAATCGTCTGAATTAACCTTTAGTTGTGGGAAAATTTGTTATTAGCTGGACAATACAGAGGAATTTCGTGTTCATTATTTGTGTACAAATAGGAACACGTATTTGATTATGTTCGATAAAATATGAGGCGAAAATTTAATTAGTCTATTTCAGCAGTAAAACCATGTCGGTGCGTATTGCATGTTGGGATTTGTTTCTGAATAAAGTTTTAATAATTTATTTTACAAAATGATCTCAGTGATGCTACAGAATACAGGCTATTTTTAACCGACTTCCAATCAAAAAGGAGGAGGTTCTCAATTCGCTTGTATTTTTTATTTTTTTTATGTTTTTTTTTTTTATTTTTAATGTTTGTTACCGCATAACTTCGTCATTTGTGAGCCAATTTGAAAAATTATTTTTTTATCTGAAAGGTACCTACTGCTTCCAGATTGGTCTTATTTTAATTTTATTAAAATCGGTGGTGCCATTTTTTTTTAAATATTTTTTTTAATGTTTGTAACTGCATGCCTCCGTCATTTATGAACCGATTTAGAAAATTATTTTTTTATTTGGAAGGTTATTCTTACTTCTAGATTGTCCCAAACAAATTGGATTAAAATCGGTTTAGCCGTTTGACAATGAAGTCGGTTTCTCAAGTTTTTTAAACTTATAATTATCATTTGACTTTATTTAATCCTGTTGGTATTTTTATATTCTCATTGGCCAACAATTTCATGGAATTTGTCTGATTTAATCCAAACTGTGACGTCATTTCTTAAAATACCAACCATTAAAAAAAATGTAAATATTGATTATATCAGCTATCTGGTTTCCAAAGTACAAGCTCTGCTTAGTTTGGGGCTAGATAGTGTTGTGTGAATTGCTTATAAAATTTATTTATATTTATTTAATAGTAGGTTTCCAGATCACGATTATGCATGATCAGATCACAGATGTTTCCAGAACGATGTAGTAAGTAAACAAAAGGCAACAGCAGTGAACCAAGGATTTGCACAATACCGTTCGATTGCAGCGACCGACCATCGATCGGGAGATTAGCTGACCGTCAGCACAAGTTGCTGACACGGTAAAAACACAGGATTTTGTGTCTTAAAAAACAGCCAGTAGGCCTACCATAAGCTCTGTCTGGCTCTGTCTCTGGTTTTGAGTTTGTGTGAGTGCATTATACTGTGTGTGTGACGTTTTGACGTAGGATTTATATAATCAACACTCACACAGACTCAAAACCAGAACCAGAGACAAATCCAGACAGAGCTCATGGTAGGCCTACTGGTAAGCGATACCTGTGGCTGAAACGAGATCCTTTTACAACTGAATAAATGTATTTTGACTTTTGACCCTAAACGCGAAGGTACAAAATGTTACGCATCAGGTAAGTAAGTACCTACTCGTCTAAATAAATGCGTAGGATGGCAAAAACTTTTTCCTTTTATCTAGTTTTTATCGATACTAAAATGAAAACAAATCATAGTATGAGCTCCAACTTAGTGGAATTAGGTACTACGGCATCTTTTTTATATCTGTTATATAGTGTTTAAAAAACGGTACGAATCAAGCCGTAGTTTGTTGCCTGTTCTTCTATGCTTGGTCGCGTGGAATTGGCACTTAGACTCACCTAGCTTTAAGACGTTTCAAAGTGATCCTTAAGATTCTACTGAATAAATACACTTATGATTTAGATTTTTTTATTATAAGCTGCTGTGTGTTTGTGTGACTGAAATGACTTCGTTGGCGTCAATAAGTTGGTTATCGCATCCCCGTATCAAGAGAGAGGTCGTGGGTTCAAATCACTTACGTCATCTTTCTTCAGCTACAGTAGTTCGACAAACTCGCTACCAAATCGATGTCCTCACGAACTAGTGCCAATACTTAGTGGCACACACAGCGGGTGGCAGACATCGTTTGTATTTTTATCCCTTCCGGGACATTGATTCCAAATATGCGTATTTCAATTCGTTATAAATAAATCCCGGCTTTCGTAAACGGCAGCCAATCGCGGTTCACTACTTTTAACAGTTTTTCATACTCATACTCATACTCATATTATTTATTGCAATTATTATGTTACATGGTGAGGTCTTAAAGTAAAAAATGGTAAATACATAACAGGCCCTTATCTTTAGAGCATAGCAATATTTGGAGTGGAAGCGGGCCGAAGTCTGAAAAAGTAGATAAATTAAAAGCTAGTTGTTAGTGTTCTATTGAAGTCAATTAAATTATTATTATAACGCAGGCAATGTATCATTGAAAAAGTCATTTAAATTATAATAGCATTTTTTTATCAATAAGTCCTTTAATTTACATTTTTATTTTAAAACAGAGTTTGAAACTTCAGCATCATCAGGATGAAGAAGAATAAAAGTTTTTTTTATAATGTCCCAAAAGTAGTGAGCCGAGCGGGATTCGAAACCGCGACCTTCCCCTTAGTACGGGGCTGCGCTGACCGCCATCGGATCCTAATCACACTCGACGAATAACTCATATGGACTGTTTGGCACTAACGCGACCGTGGCTCCATCTACAGGTTTGACGTTAATAAAAATCTTTGTAGTTTTCTTAAGTGTAGTAAACACTATAAAATTAATAAAAAGTTAAGAATAAAAGTATTAAAAACATAACTGATTTTTTTAATGTTTGCGTTAATATTGTCGATCCATCGAGCTGTATTTGAAAAGTTTTACTTGCCAACGGTCAGTTCTACGTCCTACGATCTAAATTACCTATTCATCGCTACTCCAAACATTGAGCTCTGACATAGGTAAAAATACCATAACATTTATTTTGCAAAAGTTTATTTTTCGTGTTTATTTCTATCGAATTATACGCTTGGCTCACCATCGGCATTCCTACATTTTGGAAATCTAAACCAATTCAAAACTAAACTATATTTCTAAAACACTATAATTCGTATGAATTCGTAAATAAATGTGAATGGAGGAGCGCACTACATTCCGGCATAGACGGTAATCACAATCAGAGCCCATAGCACTAGTTACTCGCCTGTTTGAACACCTTGTGAGTTTGACAGAAAAATAATTTGTGACTTGGCTTCTGTACATTTTTATATTTTTTCTTGATTAGCTTAAAAATCAAACCCGACCAAGTATTAACATGCAAGTAGATATATTGCTACAGCGATATTGCAGAAAACAATAGTCTACGCATTAAGCCATTTTCAGGGTACCGTAGCCAAATGGAAAAAACGGAACCCTTATAGATTCGTCATGTCTGTCTGTCTGTCCGTCCGTATGTCACAGCCACTTTTCTCCGAAACTATAAGAGCGATATTGATGAAACTTGGTAAGTAGATGAATTCTGTGAACCGCATTAAGATTTTCACACAAAAATAGAAAAAAAACGATAAATTTTGGACTCACACAGACTCAAACCCAGAGCCAGACAGAGCTTCTGGTAGGCCTACAGAAAGCCTCTGCTAAGACTGAGTTTCTTGAAGGTACATTATAATCCTTTCGGCACACTGGTTTGAAAGATCTTCAAGAGAAATAGCATCGGGAAGTCGTGCTGGCGGTATTGGCGCCTCGCCAGCACGATAAGCATTTGTATAAAGTGTTCATTTGTAACGAGCACGTATCAATATTCAATACCTCGGCTATTGAGGCCTTATGCTGCCATTACTTATCGCTGGATGCCTGTTATGTCTACCAATATTTACAGAGTTCATAACACTTTACAGATGGTTTGTCTGTTTGTTTGTTTTATTCATTTTTACAAATTAGAGCACTGTGTTGTGTGTGTGTGTGTTCGGTTTTCTACCGTTTACATTTCGGGGAGTGCGCACAAGAACTGCACGACCTTATACCCCCCTCACCCTTTTACCTCCGGACATCTAGGCGCACGGACAAGTGCCACTCTTTCATGGTAGATATTCCACATTCTCGTACAAAGCGCTTTGACTCCACTTTTAAAGTACGAACTGCCAAGGAGTGGAACTCTCTTCCGCCGTCGGTATTTCCGGAAAGTTACAATTTAGGAATATTTTAAGACAAGAGTGAACAGGTGGATTATGGCTAAGCATGCTCCATCTTGCCATCCTCACTTTCCATCAGGTGTGATGGCAGCCAACTGCTTAGCTATCTATATAAAAAAAAAAAAAAAAAAAAAAAACTGTAGGCCTACTACAAGCTCTGTCAGGCTCTGATTTTGAGCTCTGGTTTCAAAAATGTGTGTGCACTATATGCTAGTTTTTTCAAACGTTAAAGAAAACATTCAGAATGTCGTAGAATCTAGAAAGTTCAATAATATGACGTGTCAAGTGCACGAATTTGAGCCTCTTTGAGGCGCTTACTTTGGTTTGAAGGAAATGATGACATGATGCGAACAAGAAGTTTTTAACAAATAATCGGCCTAACTGTTAGAGATATCATACATGTTAATTGTATCCTGACAACGTAGATGGGCTACTTTTGACTTACAACAGTAATAAATCTATATAAAACTGTATGAATTAAATAAGTTCAAACAATAGAAAATATTGTGAGTCGAATCCAAAAATGCTTTTTGTATTTTTTTATTTAAAACTAAGTAGGCAATGCAGGTTTTGCAGGCCTTGCAAAACTAAAAGTGATCTAAGCATTCTACGGTGGCGATCAGTGAAACGCTGTCAAATATCGCTACAGCACAACGTTTAGATCGGCGCAATGCTTGGTACTTTTTCAGAGATCGTGAGTACAGTTATTTTTCAATGAATAATATGAGAAAATTTATATTGGTAGTTAACTTTAAGTTACGCGTTCAGCTAAAATTAATAAAAGCCTGAATAACTGTGACATTAAAATTTTCAAACCCTGAGCAAAAGTATGCACTCCTGAAGTAATATATAGGACTTGGAGAGTCCGGGAACGCTTGCCCGGGATTTATGCGCGAGTGAGAGTGACGGCCAATTATGGAATCCCGGGAAAGATACATTGAGGGCGCACCGAGCCGTAATGGGAAGATTTATTCACAGGTATGAGGGACAGGTGCCCAATCATGAGCCATTATTACCTGTACGAGCCGTTTAAACTTGCATAAATTACATTTTGGTGAAATTTATTTTGGAGCCAATTAAAACAATGTGCGGGGTAATGACTTGGGTTGATTTAATTCCCTTCATGTTTATTAATATTCTATCAATTACAAAATACAGCAAATTTGTGGTTTGAATAAAATTTACAACAATTTTCTTATTTAAAGCACATTAAAGCTTAATAACTCATGAAATCTGTGAAATGGAAGATGCATGCATGAAAATTGCATAATAAAAAGCCTTTTGGTATTCGAGCTTAGTTTAAACACACCTAACGTATTTTGCACGATGCATTTTACGCCCGCGCTGTCCCTAGGCGAATCACGGCGTGCCTAGATTTCTAAAGAAATCTCACGTAACGCGGCCCAAGAGCCAACATACACAAGGTGTGGGCATGATAAAAACATGATAGTGTTATGACATGATACCTACAAGCAAATGTTTTAAACAGAGAATTTTAAAGTAAAACGCTTTCAGAGTCTAAAAATAAGCAACACTTTGCCTGTCGTTATAACTACGCTATAAACACATCACCGCTCGCCATTTCCACGAACTTAATATTGTTAACTACAAAACAAAATATTATTATTACACACAAAGCGAACAGTGTTATTGTGTTCAGTGAAATCCCGGGACACTGACAATATAGCTAACGAAGTAGTGACAAAAGTCCACCGGCACGCATTGAGGTATTTGTAGCGAATCCCGGGGTATTTCAAGGGATTTCATAAAGCTAACAATTGTACCTGCAGAATTCTTTTTAAATCTAAAAGGTAAAAGTCACTATGCACTGTTGGTTTTGTATGGAGCGTGTAGTTATGAATTTGCTAGAGTTTCAATGATTTCATAATTCATGTCAGATGGAATTATTACAAACTTACGGTTTGCTTTTTGATTTTTTTTACAGAATTGATGAAAAATGCAGGTCATTTTAGCTAACACTAAAATAATTCTTAAAAAACATCTTTAATTTTATTCCATTCAGCAAATTTTCACAGCAACATCAAAGTTAGTACTATACATGGAATATACAGTCTGAGAGTTGTGCCGGCATTTTGAAGATAATTTTGTATTTGTGAAAGGATGACATGCTGAAATACTGAAATAGGACATGTCCAATGTCCACGGAGAGGCGTGTCACTCAGCGGACACTATAGGGCGACAACCAGCGGGGAATATAACTATAGTTTTATATCTCGTTTGGTTAGGTGTTGCGTGGATTGTAGCGAATACTTAAAATTAAAAAAAAAACTACGAAAATGCAGCTTTTCAATGACAAGCTGATGGAAAAACTTAAATTAGCACCACATTGAAACTCGTTTATATTTTGTAAAAGGATCACACGAAAAAACTGTGTAGGAACCAAGCTGTAAATATGGTGAAACTGGCCGCTAGACTCAGAGAAAGACATTTCGAAGTGACAAAAATTAATATTTTTTAATAATAGTAATAATAATAGGCCAAGAACCGGCTACAGAAGCGTAGGGTGCCCTGCAGCAAAATGGATGGACGACATAGACAGGGGCCGCAGGGCGGCAATGGCTTAGACTGGTACAGGATCGAGGTAGATGGCACATACTAAAGGAGGCCTATACCCAGCAGTGGGTGAAGTCGGGCTGTGGATGATGATGATGAATAATAGTGACACAACAAGAAGAAAAATAATGAGCCAATGATTTTTGACTTTGGCTTTGATAGAACGTCTATATCGAAAACTATAATGAATGCGAATAATAAAATGGCAAAGATCTAAAGTCAATCTTTGCCATTTTGTTTCCAGTCAGGTTTCATTTATACACTAATTAAAAGCAGTAAGAAACAGTGTTTTTGTTCGCGGGTTTTTATTTTGTAAATAAATTGTTTGTTTTTTCAAAACAAAAGAATTTAAATAAAAACATATTCTAATCTTTGATCTAAAAACATGGTGAAGCAAACTTTTTGCGCAAAAAAACAAAATTGTAAACGAAATGGGGGGAGGCCTTTGCCCAACAGTGGGACACTGACCGGACAGGCTAGTAGTAATAGTAATAGTAAACGAAAATCTTGAATACAAAATTTATTTTTTAACCTAGGTTGTTAGTTGTAACTAAGCCGTCTGAATAAAAAAATATACACGATTTTCTAAAATAATATTAAACAATCAGATACAGATTTTCTTATAAAAGCGCTTTTTAGCATCTTACAGTGGATTGCAAGCTGGATTATATTTAAAACGGGCAATGGAGGCCGAGCTAATGAGCACGAGATCAAAGGCGCCGTTACTTTATTCAAAGCGATGTTGTAACGAATGGACTACCCGCGCGACTGGACACGCGATTAGTCGCGCCACTAATCGCCACATTTATACTGAGACTCTGTCACTGCATACATATTTTAACTATAGTTGAATTTTTATTAATTTCGTTTTGCATCAAAGAGGTAACCCGATGAACGACCACTAATCGCTGTGAACGATGCAAGTCGATGTCCAGCTGTAGAACTTTTGATGCTGATGATGATGATTATGAGATGTTTCTTACATGGTTTTAAAAATTCTGCTTTGCAGTTGGATAGTACACATGAATCAACTACGCATGGGGTCTACGATGCCCACATGGGCGCAACAAGCCTATATCTTATTGAGGTATATTTAGTTACGTGCTGTTCTGTGAACTGCCCACAATTATTAATCTTGCCAATTAAGCCTCTTGTATTGTATTATTTCTTTGAAAGATTTCATTTAGCTCATAACAATGAAAAGAAAGCAAACTCATTTCATTGTCGAGGTATTTTTGACGGGGACAATAAGATAACATAAAAGTGTATTCAATAATCCTCAGAACTCAAAGCTCAGGTTAAAAGTAACAAAATAAAGAAATGTAAATAAAATGAATGAACAGGTTAAGTTACAAACATTGGAGATTAATTCATTACAATTTTTTTTAATATTTTTAAAAGAACATAAAAATATTTAATTATAGACGCGACACAAGTTTGTTTTAAAAAAAAAATGGAATTATAGGTATCGCTATATTTGTATGGATTTAAACCCTAATCACTTTAAAATTCTAAGTTATTTTACTGAGACTATTAAGAACTTTTAACCTTTTAACTACTTTCAACTTTCAACCAACAATACTTATTCAGTAAATTATTATAAACTTTTACTTTAGAGCCTGTCCAGATGGGGCGTTTTACGCGCGTTTTACGCGCGATTCCTCAATCGCGCGTAAAACGCGAGCAACTATTTGGTAGGAGCGCGCGTAAAACGCGGCATCTGGACGCAATATAAATTGAAACGCGCGAGGGCCCTCGCGCGTAAAACGCTCCATCTGGACAGGCTCTTACTGATTGATTGACATTGAGTATGTTCACTACACTTATCAATGTCAGATGATGTAGATATATAATTATAATAATTAGTTCTAGCGGTTTTTATTGTGTTTGTATTATTTTATCAATTATCTGATTTCCATAGCACGTTTATTGTTTATTTTTATTTGAAATTTTATTTCACAAGCATTGTTTATTTTGGGACTAAATAGAATTTAGTGACTCTGTCATGGCAACAAATTTATATTTTTATTATGCATCTTGCTGATGGAACAAGCATATGGCCCACTTGATGTTAAGCGGTAACCATCGCCTATAACAAAGCATTGCCTCGTAGGTCATGCACGTCAGGAACGTGACCTACGATGCCCTGCGTCCATCAACTCGAGGCTTACAGATGTTTCGCCTCACGTGTCTGTTATTACACCGGCACCCACACCCTTCAAACCGAAACACATGCTTCACGGCAGAAAGGCATGGTGGTAGTACTTCCCCGGACGAGCCACACACAAGGAGCTCTACGCATAAGTATATCTAAGTCACTAAGTATAATATATCCTGATAATGTTTATAATGATGGGAGCATGTTTTGGTTAGTGGTGTGGGTACACGTCACCGACTAGGAACAAGCACTCATGCTGTTACAAATTATGTGCATACCATTACATTCCATCTCATCTCATTTGAATAATCGCTCGCTATAATTACTTATACACGAGCAAATGTTGGGAACTTTCCTTATAATACACGTTATGAATATAACATTATAATAAGCTTAGAACATTTAGAAAGGATAGTGACCAAATCATTTAAAATCACTTTGTGCAAGTTATTTAAACTCGTACAGAAGGATACGCATCAGACTATACACTGCTTGCTTTTTTATCCTCGCAGTAAGCGTTATTTTTCTTTGTTTTTATGTAACTTGAGCTGTATCCAACTGTACATTCATGTCTGCTTTGTATTGTTGAACAATTGAATAAAGATTTGTTTACTTTTACTTTGAATTAATATGAAGAACAAAAGAAAGAAGTATTAAGTTTGTTAATTATTAGCTCAAAAAAGTGGTATTCTTAATATAATTAATTAAGTTTTACACTCTGAGAATATTATAAATGAAAATAAAATGAACAGAGGAACACCAAATGAAACTCACAGATTATGGAAGTAAAATTCAAGCATGGAAGTAAAATTCAAGCATGGTCCGTCACAATATAAGAAAATATTTATTTTACGTCATTGAGTATAAAATGTTCCATCAATTCTATCATGTCATGAAAATACGCTACTGTGTTTTGAAGTATTATATTTCAAAACACGGTTTAATTGAATAACTCCCCCACCTGAACCTGTGATTGGGAAATTGTTGTTTTTACCGTAATTTGAATAGATGGATGTCCATCAAAACGTTTGTGTGATCGATGGATCGTCAACGTTCTCCATTGCCCATCATTCGTCAAACTGAACCATTTCAATTTCAATATTTTCCGAGTATTTCCATTTCGATATTCAAATCGGAATATAACACAGATTCGATAATAGTTTTGTGAATAACGTTTCATTGCAGACAGAAAATTATACGAGCACCATCTTCACTTTGAATTTGAGAAGCACTGTCCGGATTTTTTTCTACTGAGATAAGAGCAGAAAGATGACGATGATTCCATATTATCGTTCTCCATGCTAAGAAGAGGTATTTTTTAAAAAAATATTTACATTGTCAGTATTGTTCCTTTACTAAATGTGAAAGTACATGTTTGCAAAGTTTTTAGTGATAAACTGCCCTAAGGTTGCCGATACATAACAAACGCCTGAAGGCTTTTTGATTTGGTCTTTATCTATAAGGAATCTTATACTAGCGCAATACAGCTCATTTTACAATAAAGTCGATGTAAGATGACACAAGTAGTATAAATCAGATTATCTATATTGATCTGTTTATGTGCTCCATCTGTTTCGTTCTTGTTTGGGAACTAAGCTCATCGCTTAGTTTGCGGTATCGGATATTAAATTTCCAATTTATTGCAACAACTGGGAATGAATTCGATTTACTTAAAGCTGGCTCGGAATACAATAACTTAACCCCAAGTAGCTTCTGGCTGCAGCTTTGTTACTTTCTGCTTTAGATTTAGATCGCTCAAAGGGTAATTCTACAATCTACAGATCAACTTTATCCGTCGAATGAAAATATGTAGGTATATCCATCACTTGTTTTAGCTTGTCAAAAACAGGGACAGACATATTTTTTATTTTGATGAATAGCTCTACTCCGTAGATGGAACATTTTATTTAAATACTAGCAGGCGTCCGCGGTTTCACTTGCCCCGTTCCCATTAAAAATATTCACATTTATTCACCTTTTACACTTTCTCTGGACTTTTAAGGCCTGCGCACACCTAGTTCGCTGGCGGTAGCGATCAGTGAAACGCTGTCAAATATTCGCTGTCAAATCTCAAATCTGACAGCGATATTTGACAGCGTTTCACTGATCGCTACCGCCAGCGAACTAGGTGTGTTCGGGCCATTACAAATAATTCAAGACTAAAACTAACCAAATCGGTCTTGACCGACGAACAGCAATTGTTTTTTTAAGAAGAAGACTAATAAAATTGTCTCAACTACACACGCGTTGAATAATAATATGGCGATTGTAAAAAAAAAGCTGAACGAGCATTTTCTGTAACCAAATACAATTAGACCAAAACAGACTGTAAAGAGAGCAGAATAAAACCCAATATTGATAGCACCTACTACCTATATTCTTTGTAATGATCGTGTAAAACTGTCCTTCATTATAAATTGTGTATCCGACCACACTTAGTCAGTGTAATCTCGGCGTTAAGATCAAAGCGAACGATGTTTATTCTTTGTTCTAATCCCAGAATAACTAACGATCAAAGGATGTTCAAACTTCAAGATATTGCCCATTCAAAGCTCTAAATACACTTAGATTTTCAACAACAAAAACCGTCTAGTACTAATTTGGATCAGTTGAGCTATCTTTAGATCGTAACTCAACTGTTTCTTGTGTATTTTTCACATTTTGTAAAATATTTGTTTACTTTTTACTTTTTCCGGTTGCATTAACCCTAATATACAAGTTAAATACACATTTGAAGATGAATAAATGGGTGATAGTGGGAAAGTATCAGAGAATCCATTCGTAGCTCGCTGATACAACAGTAAAAAAAGTATCGAGGAACTTGTAAATAGTTCATCTTAAAATTACACTGCACATTTATTACAATCCAATATTAGGTTTTATCCATGAAATTTAAATTACCTACTGTAACTTTGATTGTAGGCGATGGTTACCACTCAACATCAAGTGGATCTATGCTTGGTCTATCAGATAAAACTTTTTTAACCAACTCCTTGAAACCCTAAAATACATTCGATTTTCAAAATTTTGAATCATCTGCGCTGACGTTATAGAATATGATTTGGCGACAGATAGTGAAGTTTCATCTATTATTATCATGTAGATAGCATATTTGCCCTGCAGTGGGACAAAAACGGCTAAATAATAATAGGTAGCATGAATAGAATATAGACTAGGTATGTACTGAAAACGCTAGGATTTTACTTTATTTTTATTACTTACAAAGTAACCACAGACAGATTCTTTGATAGTACTTAGGTATTCATCCTTCAAGGTGAAATTGCATTTCGGGTAAGTGTCTCGCTTCTTCAAACATTTCGAGATCTCATTCCGAGTTGTTTATTGTTTATTTGGAAGCATTCGTGGAGCAGCTGATCAAAGGGATCTTGTCAGCGGACTTAATCTTTGAAGCGCACTTCAACTGATTTACAGCCAAGTGCGAGTAGGTACCCTTTAACTTTCTTAATAACGTCCGTGTTAATGCTTTGAGCTTTTGTATTGCATCTAGCTTTAAGACGTTTCGAAGTGACCTTTGTGATACAACTTAATAAATATATTTGGATTCTGACTTTGCTTGATTACATTATTTTTAGAAGCGATTACTTTTTTGTCGATGGGAGTATTTTAGTAACAAAAGATGTAGTGGGGCTAAAACGGGATAGTCGCTCTTTATATTGTCTATATTTATACTGAATTGATTTAAACTGGGCCAGGGAGTAGCTAGGCTGGATATGAGTACCAAATATGCGTGCGTGACCTACGAGGCAATGCTTTGCTATAGGCGATGGTTAACACCAGGTAGGCCCTATGCTTATTTCAACAACTAGTTATTTAAAAAAAAATATCCAAACTCCAAACTCGATCAATTCTCGATATCACCTGCAGTCCTACCACAAGCTCTGCCTGGCTCTGTCTCTGATGGTTTTGAGTCTATGTGAGTGTTGATTATATAAATCCTACGTCAAATCGTCACACACATAGTATAATACACTGGTGAGCACTCACACAGACTCAGAACCAGATCCAGAGACAGAGCCAGATAGAGTTTGTAATACAGGGAGTGGCTAGGGCGTAAATGAGTCTCAAATATCCAAACATAAGCTCTATCAATTCCCGATATCACCGGTAAAGAAAAATGAATGAAAACTTTTCAGTATGAACTTTGACACAATAAGCCGGCGCCTGAATAGTTTCAGCCACTCATATCCGCCCCATTGAACTACAAATCAATTTATAAAGCAGTGTCCATTCACGTCGAAGAGCACGCGATCTTTCAATTAAAATACACCATTTCTCACTTGCTATCATTGTGGCATGATGAACGACCATGTTGGATAATCCCCTCACTGTGAGCCGTATGCCGGCGGGTTACGACCCGAAGTAAGTGAGGCAGTGTTGACCGGTGCCTGACAGAAGGTATGGATTTATTACTTTCGCGATTTCCTGAAACTAACAGGACAGGGGACTGAATCTGTAATCACACGGAAATAAATCAAGTTTGTTGAGATTAGTTGTCTCGTATTTGTTGAGACTGTATTTTTTTGTGAACTTTTGTTGTCAGCATCTACCCTGCACTTTTTCCACGATAAGTTTACACTATTTCTAGCTTAAAATAAAAAAAATACGCAAAAAGCATTTTTATTCCTAAATTACTACATATACATTTGCATGGTTACTTAAAATCTAAATTAAAATACTTAGGCCATCTTTTGGGTATCCGACCTCCTCCAGTTTCTTCCTTCCTTTCCTCTCCATTTATTACAAAAACAAAGCATACAAATCTTTGCCCTATAGTAGAAAATCACAGGGTTTTAATAATAAATAAGCTATTTACGAAGAACAACAGATTCTTATATGTTAAATATTTGTTTCAAAGTTCAGTGACCGAGATACTTAGCTATTTTTACTTGCGGTTCCACACAATACCCCATGATTGCCAATTAACACGGGCACAAGGAAATAAAGAGAGTGCGTGGGCGGACCCACGATGTTGAGATCGTGGAATAAACGATTATTTTTAGATTACTGAAGAAGGATAAGGAACCCTGAAGGAGAGGCCAAATTACAACGTTCAAGTTAGCGCTGAGAAAAATGTGGAGATAGGCAAACAATAATAATTATTCCTTGTTTACCGACTTGCAATAAAGAAGGAGGAGGTTCTCTATTCAGTTGTATTTTTTTAATGTATGCTATCGCATTTTTTTTTATTTATGAACTAATGAAAAATACTTTTTTTATCTGAAATTTAAAACTTTCAAATTGATACCATAGAAATTTCATTAAAATCGGTTTCTCAAGTTTTTAAAACATCACTTATAAAAAAGTTAGTTCTGCAAATTCAACAAGCCAACATAATTTGTAAAGATATGCGTGACCATCTTACTGCTGGCAACTGTACAGAACTGATGTGACAGATTTTTTCAAGATAATAGCTCAATAGGTCGATGACCTTTTAAGTTCTGATAAACCTTCCAGGAGATATCTATTATTTTAAGCCTTGCGCACATTTAAAGGCCTGCGCACACTTAGGCCCTTCGCTGATCGCTATCGCCAGCGACCTAGGTGTACGCAGGCCTTAAGGCAATCAGTGAGACGCTGTCAAGTATGACAGCGATATTTGACAGCGTTTTACTGATAGCCATCGCCATCGCCTAGATGTGCGCAGGTCTTTAGAATCCTAGTGCTTTTAAGGTGAATGTGCTCACGTTCTATCCCAAGCATTTACGCCTTTAAAAAAACTTGAGCAATTTAAAAGTTCACGTAATTACAATGTATTTGTTTAGGATTTAACAAACCCTTGCGGCCGTTGTGCTGTGTTTATTCACCCAGGTCACACAACTTTGACCTTTTGTATGACCTTTTTGTATGAGCTGGTAGTGACAAGGCCTCATGTCAGTCATGAATGCTAAACAGGAACAATTTGTTGATTTTTAGCGTTCCGTAGCCAAATGGCAAAAACGGAACCCTTATAGATTCGTCATGTCTGTCCGTCCGTATGTCATAGCCATTTTTCTCCGAAACTATGAAAGCTAGACTGATGAAACTTGGCAAGTAGATGTATTCTGTGTCCCGCATTAAGATTTTTACACAAAAATAGAAAAAAAAACAATAAATTTTGGGGGTCCCCATACTTAAAATTGAAACTCAAAATTTTTTTTTTCATCAAACCCGTACGTGTTGGGTATCTATGAATAAGTCTTCAAAAATGATAATGAGTTTTCCAATATAGATTTTTCCTAAACTGAATAGTTTGCGCGAGAGACACTTCCAAAGTGGTAAAATGTGTGTCCCCCCTCTAACTTCTAAAATAAGAGAATGATAAAACTAAAAATAATATAATAATATGTTGTATATAATAATATGTTGTACTATGCAAACTTCCTACGATATTTGGTTTGAACGAGATCTAGTGAGTATTTTTTTTTTATACGTCATAAATCGTAAACTGCAATTTACCTTTCGACGAACTACAAGAACCTTTATATTAAGTTACTTGTTGCTACAGAACCCTTCATGGGCGAGTCCAACTCGCACTTGGCCGATTTTTTTATTTATATTTAGTATTATTACCTTCATTACCCTACTTGATGAAAAATCATCATGAATAAAATTTATTAACGTTCATTTCATTATTATCTAATTAAACCCTCAACACTTTCTAAAGATTGTTTACCCGACCCTACATACCCGCACGCTAGCGTCTTTTTCATCACCACTCGACAATACGAGAGAAATGCGCTTAAATGGCATAATATTCCATCACGTTTTATAAAAAAATAAAAGAAATACTATTAAGGCCTGCGCACACCTAGGCCGCTGGCGTCGGCGATCAGTGAAACGCTGTCAAATTTGACAGCGATATTTGACAGCGTTTCACTGATCGTTTCCGCCAGCGTGCTAGGTGTGCGCTCTAATGACTGTATTTTACCACAAACGACGAATGGATACATAAAAGTGAGGGCAAACCCATATTTTTGTAAACAAAATGGCTTTGTTGATGTACGCGCCGCGCCGTGCCTGTAAGGCATCTTTAGTTACATTTTGTAAGGCTCTGAAGGAGTCGCTTCTTCGTTTAGCTGTTAATTAATTTGTGGAAACGCCTTTATAGCCACAGGCACACCGAACAGCTGGTGAACTTCAATCTGTTCACATAGAGCTTTGCTGTAAATGACACAGCAAAATTTAGCATAGGCACTCTTCAAGAGCTAAGAAAGGATTTTTGAAAATGCTAGTTTATACCAAGGTAACATTAGGTGCTAAAAACCACCGATAAAGCTAGGAACCTAGGATATCAACCATAAGTCCGCCGCCGCGTTGATTTATCGACTATTTTCTGTTACATGGAGTGATCTAGCTGTCCTATTTAGTCTGCGCTATGGCCTCGGGCCTCTTTACAAGCTGTCGTTAAATTTAATTGTTTTTATGACTCTCGAATATTTAATTAAGTTAGCACCTGAAATGTTTTGCTTTATTTTATATTAACAAGGTAAAGGTGGGTAGCTATATCCCCATTGCGTGTAGGGTGAAAAACGATGTTATTGGACTTGAAAAGGTCAAATTAATGGGCTCATTATATTAATGATGAAAAGCGGCGCAACCGACAACTTACCAACTTACACGCAAAAGGTGCAGGTTTGATACTCGTGGCAGGACAAATTCATGGAGCGCATCGAGCGAACAAGGCGGACGGCAAATAGGTGTTTACTGCAGCTCGTTAGTTGTGTGCGTACTCACGCACACAATCATAGGTTCGCTCGACGCCGTTTACACCTAGTGTGGTAAAAGTAGGTAAGTCATGATTTGAAAAAAAAAATTGAGTGGTTGAGAGACTTGAATTGTTATAATAATATTCATAACTCGAATTCAAAAATCTGAAGTCAGTTTTTATAACAAATGCATTTTTATTGACATTTTCTTTGGTGTGATCGTTTCATTTGCAACTACACACATCAAAATTGTCTATGGATATTCTATTTCGAAATGATTTTCTTACAAACCATTTGCTTTTTAGAAAAAGTTTATATATGGAATTAAGCCTCTTTTATTCCCCTTTCCAAATTTGAAAAATAATTAAAAATCGAACACAATAGACAAAAGATATAGTGGGGACTCCACATTTAAATTAAACAACGTTAATTTTGCCTAAGATAAATTCACTTTTATTTAGTTGTCAGTAAGTGATATCTAACTCATTTTTAATTTTAATGGATCTTGTGATATTTGCTTTGTCATGGAACGTCGACATTTAAGCAAAGAAGAAATGATAAGAGTGATAGGCATGTTGCAAGCCGGTGCTATCCAACGCGTGGTTGCCGATACCCTAAACACCAATCAAAACGTAATTTCTCGATTGTGGTAATGTAATCGTATTACTGGGGATGTAAGAGAGCGCCACACTGTCAAAATTCGAGTACCCACTCCTAAACAGGATCGTTTTTTCCAAAATTCCGCCAGGAGCGAACCCAATATCACAGCAAAGCAGCTAGTGCAAAGGCTTCAGTCAGACCATCAGCTGTCAGATAGTGACCAAACCGTCAGAAGAAGGCTGCATGAAGTTGATCTTCATTCTCGTAGGCCACTTCGTGCGCCAGCTCTACGACGAGCTAATCGCGGAAAGTGACTTCTTTGGGCTCAGGATCATTTGTTATGGAACAAGGGCCAATGGACAATGGTTCTCTTTAATGATGATTCTTGCTTTGGATTCCACCCCGATTCACGAAGAACTCGTGTTTGCAGAGTCCCAGGCAGACAAAATCACCCCCAGCATCCACAAGAGGACCATTCGTACCAAGGTGGGAAAATCATGGTTTGGGCGGAAATTCGTATTGACACGCAAAACGAGCTCATTCGGATAAGAAGCAGCATGACTGCACTAAAATACCGGAACGAGGTCGTAGAACCTGTGATCATCCCTCACAGAATTCAAATTGGCCTTTAATTTCAGCTCTTGCATGATAATTCCCCTCCACACATGGCGCGATTGGTGTGAGCTGCCCTTCAGGAACATGATTTCGTGGTTTTGGACTGGCCTGCACAGTCACCCGACTTAAACCCAATTGAACACGCTTCGGCTATGTTGCAGCGAAGGGCTTTCAGCAATTTGCCGTCAAATTTGACCACAGAAGACCAACTTTTTTGCCATTTAAAAAGAACATGGGATCGCATACCCCAGCGAGACTTTGACACCCTAATTTTAAGTATGAATAACCGGTGCAGATGTGTTATCAACGTCAAGAGAAGCAACAACGATGATTAAATTGTAAAAAAGTAATTTTAAAAAGTCTTGGAAACGTTAACATAGTTTTAACACAATTTACCAAACCTTGACATTTTCCTGATTTTTCGAGATTTTCTTCTAACTTAAATTTTTATTAAAAAATAATATCAAACAGTTGTATTTTATTATTATTTATAACCAACACAAAATAAATGTTCTTGCCATGCCTAGTTTCCTTAAGAAATTATTTTTAGTTTTTGTAAAATCAACAAAATGTTGAATATCCCTAGACAATTTTGATGTGTGTATATTCCGCTTCGCACATTTTGTTTTGGTTCTGTTTTACCGAATCCGAAATGGCGAATTCATTTTCAAGCTTTACGTTTGATACGAATATTGTTTTTTTCTTTTTTGGGGCGCTGATTGTAAATTTTACATTCATTTTTGAATTCAAGATGGCAGATTTTTTTTCTTAAATATTTAAAAATCCAAACATTGAATGATGAGCCAAGCCAAGCTACTGAAACCAAGACCCATCATTCAATAATTTTAATGATATGAGACGGTAAATTTAATTTCCATGTCTGTTACATACAACACACCTATTACAACCAAATCACGTTTGCTGTAACTCTACAACCCATTTGCTTGATAGTACATGTAGGGGTTACCAATTTGGGGTTTATTATTGTTGCCAACAACATTGATTTAATTTACTTAAGCAATTTAATTATTAATAAGCTATAACTGTTGATTGTATTTATAATTACTAAGTATATTGTGTGTGATATGTGGGTTATTGGTCGCGTGGAACTGGCACCTAGACTCACCTAGCTATAAGACGTTTCAAAGTGATTCTTGCATCGTAATGAATAAAAAATTATTGAGTTTGAGTTTTTGAATTGTTAAACAAAACGTTATGAAGTATTTTAAATTCTTAACAGTAGTTTTGATTCGTTAAGAGGTAGGATGAAAGTCATGTGACCAGGGGAGTGATAAGTATGAATGTGGATGGATATTTTGTTAGGTTTAAGAAAAGATGAATGAATTGTATGAAAGACGACATGTACATAAGTGAATATGAATATTTTCAAGTCAAGAGTGAACAAGTGGATTATAGCTGAGCGTGCTCCACCTTAGGCTGCATTTTCACTTTCCATCAGGTGTGATGGCAGTCAAACGTTTAGCTTTTCATAATACAAAAAAAAGAATACAAGAAAAGAGTGAATAAAGAAATGAGAGTTTTCAGAGGGGAATGGCAGAAAATATTATATAGGATAGGTAAGGGCAGGACGAAAACTATATTATTTCTTTCTATATCGAAAGATTTTTGCATTTCGTCATAGTTTCTATGAACAACATGTCATACCGACTCCACATAAAGTGGGATAGAGGCAAGAAGAAGAAGAAATCACAGTTACTATGAAAAGTGAAACGTTTAATAAATAAAATGAATCACGTAAAATAGTATTCTATCAAAAACTACACAAACAGCTTCGGCAAAAATACATTGAATGTTTTTATTTCCCGGCTGGTGTCTCTCTTTAGAGGAAATTCAATTTTGTTGTCTTCTCTATCGCATCGTATCGTATCGTATCGTAATCCGGGTGTGGATCGAAGCGAGCTATAAATCACCCTTTAGACGCGTCGTGGCAATGCGATAAAAATAACAAACCGTTCCGATAACTCTTTACTGTACAGTTTGATTGCATTGCGCTACATTTTCACCAATACACTACATTTTTCCAAAAAAAATTAAACATTATTAGTTTTCTAGTTAAATGTAAAATTAAGTGCCGTGTAGTATGTTTTAGATTTTTACCAAATAAAAAGTAACTTACGTGTTTATCCAAAGTATAATCTAAATTCATAAAAAAATCGGTTGTCAGTAAAGTCGGTTTACTGACGATAATTGAACGTGACAACGTCATACAGCTGTCCACGCGGACGCATCGCTCACTCAAGTAGGAGAGAGACGTCGAACGCTGCCGAACGCAGAGGCCGTGCGTGCCTCTTTGTCGCTCGTTCCGCGCTCTCGCTTGCACTTCAAGCCTTAAATGGAACGCCTTAGAGCGAGGTAACGCCGCATGACGTCATGTATTTTCGTGCATGCAGCCGGCTTCATCGAATTATAAGACGTTGTCACGTCAAAAATTTCAAACAAATACGTTCAGCCGTTTTTTACAAGATGAGCAAACATACCTACTCACAAACTTTCCCCACATAATTTTAGTAAGATACTTCATTATACCCTAACACAGAACATGGAACGGGTATTTGTTCTTTTTGTAGACCTACTTTCAGGATAAGGTCCAAGAAGTAGTATAAGCGGTGAATAAACTAGTATAACATAGTCCAGTTTAGTTATGTACCTTGTAGTGTGGGGTGGAGTAGGCAGGCGGCGGCCGTTCTATCGCGGGACACGCATTTGTCTTGTGGACCTCACTTAATCAGCTGGAGATACACCGGACTAAGCAAAACGGTTATAATAATTTGGATGTTGCTTAGTGAAAATGTGTAATGACTAAAATTATAAATTAGAGTCATTTTTGACTGGCCTCTCAGTTCAGTTGGTAGTGGCTCTGCCTTCTGCGCCGTAGGTCGTGGGTTCGATCCCCACCGAGAACAAGTATTTGTGTGGTGAACACAGATTTTCGTTCTCTGTCTGGGTGTAATATTGTATTGGATCAAACGTGATGGTCAATCAAACCGCTTCTAAAATACCCCATTTTCACTGGTTAATAAGTAGGTAAATGATAAAAAAAAAACGTATTTGTGCTTTTATTTATTCATCTGTAGTAAAAGCCCAGTGTGTCCACAAGAAAGTCCATCTGCGAGGGGCACAGATAAAGGGCCGCGTGATTGATGACGCGTTTGTTTAGTGTTTTAAACTTTTGTCGGTCGGACTCGGGTCGGGGGTACTTTGCGAGCTACTGCTGTTTGCACAGGCGTGTTGTTTTTAAGTTTTGCTTTCTAAAACAACCACACGCTTGCTAACGTTTTCTACAGACATAAACCTACTGGCGTCCTTATTAACAAACGCCTTTAACACTTATTGTAAATCAGTAGACCTACTCGGTCTATTCTGTCTCTGGCTCTGGTTTTGAGTCTGTGTGAGTGTTGACTAAGTAACTCCTACGTCGAAACGTCACACACACAGTATACACTGGTGAGCACTCACACAGACTCAAAACCAGAGCCAGAGGTAGAGCCAAACAGAGCTTATGGTAGGCCTACAGAAATAAGCAAGCTAAGAAGTGTGATCGCCACTTATATGTAAATGAACGTCACGAGTTGGGGCGTTTATAGTTTATGCTAAGCTTTTAGGAACTAAAGGGGTTTCCTTAGGGGGCTGAAAGCTTAGTTTAGGGAAGCGTACTATCATCATATTCATTTTGCTACAGATATTTTGTCTCTAAAACATTTATAAAAGAAAGTCATAGTTACACTATTTATAACTCTAGAACGGCTGAACCGATTCTGAAAATTGATAGCTTAAAACCAGGAGACGGACATAGAATACTTTTTATTCCGAAAAAGTAACGGCAACGGGCGAGCAAAGCCGCGGGCGGCCGCTAGTTTATATTTATTGAAACCTAGTTACGTGATTGTATTTCAATAAGTTCTATGAAACTGTTAAGTTATTATTATGTACTCTGTGGTAATAGGTTCAAACAGGGTGTTCTAGTGAGCCAATCGGTGCATCGCGCGAAGCTTACAAATTAGGTAAAATGACACACTACACTGAAATTAGGCAAACATAAGAAATAACAACATTCAAACTATAGAGGTTATAAACGAGTAGGTATCATCCTGTAGTTTGTCAAATCCACCGATGCATAATTTGTCTTTTTTTATAAATTAAGGGGAAAACATGCGGTGAGAAGAGCAGTTTTTATCGCATAATTTGTAATCTAAGTAGGTTTTAACAAAAAACTAGTGAAGTTTAAAAACTAGAGAAACCGACTTCATGGCCAAACTGCCGAGCCCATTTTGATGAAATCTATGCGACCAATCTGTTAAAACGATCAGCTCAACTGATCCAAACCAGTACCAGACAGAAGCACCCTCAAGACGCTGGCGTCATTGCCACGCTGAATAGCAATGCTAATACACTGCGCCAGATACTCACCAGGCTTTGGATCACAATGCAAAAGTAAATTCACATGATTCAAGCTTTGCTCAGTTTGGAGCTATAGGGAATATCCACAAATATTTATGTTTATTTGGTTTGTAATAATAGATAACCAAAAAACCCCTTTAGCTAAAAACTATTCGAGCTCAAAATACAATTAGCAAGTTCTATGTGCTGAAGTTCCGTGTGTATCACAAGTTAGATTTATCCACACACGCTGTAGCGGTAACTAGCTCCGAACTAAGCTATACATATACTAGGTACATAGCTATACATATACTAGGTACATAGCTATAGACAACACAGTGTGCGCTGCAGGCGAGCTGAAGTTACGGCGCGAATGAATATCTGCCAGACGTGGGCTTTCATTCTTCTTATATTGAAAATTCATGGAATGCGCGAGGATATAGGGATCTAAGAATTTATATATAAGTTATGGATGCAGTTCTCAAACGACAGTAGCTTATTTTGTATTAGGAATAAAGATTAAACTCATACGAGCTAGCTAATACTGGCGATAGAGGTCTTTAGACCACGGAAGCACTCATAAAAATGTCTATCAAAAAACTTATGCGTCCTGACCTTACTTCAGTTGTAAGGTCAAAGAACGCTTATCAACTTTTTAAAATTATGATAATATACCATGCAGCTGTAGTCATTACAAAATACTCATTAATACCATTAATAAGATTACCAAACAATACTAATTATGAAAAGGTCGATAGTTCAATTATTTGAGTCTCATTTTTAGTTAAACACGAAGGTTTAATCAGATTTAACAATATAGCTGTGTAATTGGCCCGGCACGAGGTAATTTGGGATACATTACAGTTTGGAGGTGAAATAGTCTCGACACGGGACACAGGTGTGTTCACTATTGGTGTAGGAATGGGGATTGGTTCTACTTATGTTGGAAAACACCTGTAGGCCTACCACAAGCTCTGTCTGGCTCTGTCTCTGTCTCTATAGTTTTGAGTGTGTGTGAGCGTTGACTACAAAATCATAGTACCCGAAACGTCACACACACAGTTTAATACACTGTTGAGCACTCACACAGATTCAAAACCAGAGCCAGAGACAGAGCCAGACAGAGATAATCGGTTTAAACCCACGACCTGTAGGTCTACCACTAGAGCCAATTATAGTTTATACCCAGAGGTTTAAACCAATTAGACACCAATTAATTTGTCTGTCCAAAATTGCTTGAGAGGTTGTGGTACAGAAGTGGTTTATTTTTGACACCGTAAAAAAATTTCATTTAACTAAGGATCTCCATATTGAGTCAAAACTCCAAAAGACCGTTAGTCTTTATTTTAAATGGAAGAGCATTTAAAAAATAACCCTAAAAACACACTAGTATTTATTATGTATGACAGCAAAATACACAACCTCTTGTGTTTTCACTTAAAATATTAAAGTTTTATATTCCAATTTAACAAAACAACACAGGAAAATTAATAAACCGGTAATTTTAATTTCAACAAAATAACTTTTAGACAGTCAAATAACACTTGTCTAAACTCAAAATTGAAAAGTTCCCGGATGGAATGATGCTGATGACACATCAAAACGAAACGTACGAACTCGACCAAAGTTTTTAATTAAAAAGTGGTAGTCAAGTCGACGAAGCCGCATAGATTACCATAGATAATACCCGTGGAGTCATCAACTACTGGACTCCTCCAGAACAGATGCCCCTACCATGGTTTTCTTCGTTGCATAAAAATGAGAGGTGTGAAGGAGAGAACACAAAGGTCAAATAATAATTTATTTATTCTTAGAGAACATAATTTATCATCAAAATAAAATAAAAATGTACTCTAAGATATTTTTTAAGTTTTGATAATAACTATCAAAGTAGTTTTTAGTATAATAATAGTAAAACGGCTAATCCAGTATGTAGAAAAAAATCTGTTGTTTGTAAAGTCGGTTTACTGACGATAATTGAACGTGATGACGCATCGCCGACTCAAGTAGAAGAGAGACAGATGTCGAATGCTGCCGAACGCGGAGACCAATTGTGCCTCTTTGTCGCTCGTTCCGCGCTCTCGCTTGCACTTCAAGCCTTAAATGGAACGCTTCAGAGCGAGGTATTGCCGCATGAGTCATGTTTTTTTGTGCGTGCAGCCGGCTCCATCAAATTATAAGACGTTATCACGTCAAAAAATGTAGATTATTAGGTACGAGTATCTATCGCGACAACACAAGCAAAATGAATTTAAATCAGATTGGGTACTTACACAAAGTATTCAATGCAATCAAACTAATTTTTGTTGTTCAATTTAAAAGTAGTTCAGAGGTTAGTACCTCCAGTAAGACTATAAGTCGTCTCACTTTTATTGCAAACTACGCTTTTCATTTAGAATGGAAATGCAGAAGTGTTGGAAAATATTCTCCAAAGAACGCTCTAAAAACTTCACTGATGAAGAATAAGAATACGGTGATGTCGGTTTTCTGAAAAGCAATGATATTTATCATGTTTCGAGAATCTAAACCTTATGGTTAAGGCACGAAAGGATATATTTTGGCGGAATCTGTGTCAAGGCACGAAAGGAGTCTCTTTGAGGCCCTGAAAAAGACCAGTGACACGATAAGAAGAAGAAGGCGTTTTAAATATTTTTTTGATGTGCCACAGAAAACGTAGATTAAAAAAACTTTATCTTTTAAATAGTTTGAAATTAATATTATTTGGGTCATATTTTTTTGGACTATAATGAGTAATAGCAAAGAAGCATAATATTCTAACCGCAGTAATAAAGATTACCTCTTATAGCACATCAAAAGCCTTAATTCCCGAGGTATGTCACCTGACGCCATTACTTTATGATCTCGAATCAAAGCGTATGATCTTGCTTACTCATCAAAACGCTTCATGAGCCGGTGTTAGGAGAAAATGATCCTTCTCGCCACAGTGTAACAGGATCAGTAGGCGCAAACACCGTTTTCTAAAAAAACCTGTAACAAGTCGGTCGAGAAATACCCGCACTGATCTAAGAAATGCCACATCGCTAGATTAAATATTTTATTTATAACAAAGTATAATACTTTGCACTGCGCCTTTAAGCCCTAAACTAAGGAAAGGGGTGCCAAATAACTTACAAATTTATAACAAAAACTTTTAGAATAAAAGTGTTTATACACATTAGAATAATAAAGGTATAGTAAATTATAGGTACATTTTTATTGTTAAAGAGTTGCTACCAACTGAGAGACGTAAAAAATAAAAATAGCATATTTTAACAAACATAGGACACAAAATCTATACAAAACTCCACGGCATTGAAATCGCAAGCTTCACCAATGCTTATGAATAATGCTTTCAAAACTTTCACAACGTAAATGCAATATGACGGAAACTTGATGCAGGAAAAGTTCCCCGAGTTCTAGCTAGCGCCTTTTTTGAAAGGTATAGGTACACATAATATCTTTATAGAAAGACGCGAACAAGATCTCATCGACTTGACTTACTGTATACTGTACTCTATTCATTCAAACTGTGCCAGGTACAAGCTGTTTATGCCAATAAACCATTTTACTTCGACCCCCCATGCTCGTACATTATTCTTCCCACCCCAGTTTTGGGAAGTGCAGTGAATTATCGGGAGATCTAGTTATGATGGCACAGGTGGGTTCACTACCCTTGGTAATCTTGTTAATATCTTCAACTCTGTGAAGTGTTGAAACAAGAAATGAAGCGTTGACTTTCTGTTTGGGACAAGGGTATAGATTTTGTTGATTTCTGTGGCATAACTGGTGCCTAACTGGCTGATATAAGGGGTTTGATTCCTGAGATAGAACAATATCAACAAATCAACAAATACAAGCAAGATCTACAAATAGCGGTTCCGGGTCTAAGTATTGTGGTACAGTCGACATCGAAGTGAGGATCAGTCAATGTTGACTGACCTCACATTCGCGTTGGTAGCTCGGTGTTGTGGGTTTGATTCTGTCCCAGGACAAACATTTGTGTGAAGAACATGTTAGTTTAGTGTTTGGGTGTCATTGTTTTATGAGCACTGTCGGAGGTTGTGGTTATACGAACTAAAAATGGTTGAATAAACTATAAATTAGTATTTGCTTAGATAATATAAAAGTAACCTTTAGAAACAGTTCAGTAGATTTATCTCCAGTAAGATACTGGTGCAATAAGAGTGCACGGCAGTAGGGCACGTCTCGCTGCAATACTCACTGATTGGGACAACGCCGCGGGCCATAGAACCAGCTAGAATCAATACAATATTCATGAAAACGTTTGCTGAACGTTTCAAGGAAATATATTTGAAAATCAAAGGCTGTTTGTTTTGGACATTTTGTTTTTGTATAGTGTACTGTTGAACATGTTTCTAAAATACGTGACCAATGTTTTGGTATTGGTGATGATATCTACATTTGAACTAGGTGGTTTAAGATAGACATGACCATCAGCAATAAAGAAAACGACGAAGAATAAGAAGATCTACAGAGGCGAACCATCCCTTTGTTTCATTAACAACTCATCATTAAGACTGGCTTCTCAGCTTAGTTGGTACTAGCTCTGCCTTCTGCGTCATAAGTCGTGGGTTCGATTCCAAACCAAAAAAAATATCTATGTGGTGAACGCAGATATTTATTCTCTGAGTGGTTTATAACAAGTATTTTATCAGCTATCTGATTCTCATATGGTTCCATCTGGTAGATTGACAATATTTATTATTTATACAAGCAGCCACCCGTGGCTTCGCTCGTTTCCGTTACTTACATCCGTTCTCCATTACAATATCTTTATAAATGGTAGCCTATGTGTTATTCTGATGTATAAACTATATTATTGTAAAGTTTCATTATCATCTATTCAGTAGTTTTTACGTGAAAGAGTAACAAACATCATTATCAACAAAGTAGTATTAAATGGTATAAAAAGCCCTAGTATTATTATTTTCAGTGAACGCTAAGTTAGTGGCCACACCGCGGTGATTCGAACCGATTTGCGTCCATTGCAGCGTCACGACGAGAATACTTACCACCCTCGGTGACTATTGTAATGAATTCTTGCAAGAAATGGATATTTTATCCTTTTCAAGCACTTGCTGGCTTCTTACTAATGTTTTTTATCACCGTTTAGTATCCTATGACCCCTCACTGTATACTTCAGTGTGCCATCATCCATGCAGTTTTTTACCTACAAGCACTATTTATTTACACAAAGAAACTTACAATTAAACAAATATAAAATATACAAAATACACAAGAAACATTTGAGCTTTCTGCAGATAGTTTGAAAAATCTAGAGATTCATTCAGTTTAATTCGTAATGCTAAAATAATAAGCGGTCAAGTAGTAGCTGCTCTGCCTTCCAATCAGGTCGTGGGTTTAAACGGATTATACACCAATTATTAATTTTTCTGTTCAAAAATGTATTTGCACAATGCTGGTAGTCTTAAATGGAACGGGCTGTAAAACGGGCTGATCTTTGGTGGCGTATAAAACGCACATATAAGCACTGTTTCATCTTCTTCAATATTATGTCGACTTACGACGTTCGTTGTAACTTCTTCTAGAATATTTTGTATCTGTGGCAACCTTGGCTCACTAATTTCCATAATAAGTTATAGTAAATGCCATAAATATAATTATAAGATGTTGGTTTTCCGATAAATAAATATTTGATATTTGTTAAGGTTGTCTTTATTAAGTAGAAACTCAAGGATCACTTTCAAACGTCTTACAGCTAGGTGAGTCTAGGTGCCAGTTCCACGTGACCAGGCCTTGAAAAACAGACAAGAAATTACGGCTTGGTTCCTACCGTTTTTTGGTAGCGTTACACTGATCGCTATCAATCAATACATTTATTAAAACCATAAGGACATAATAGAACACTTAGTTACGTCATAGGTATAACATAAAAACAATAAAATATCTGAACTTATTATATCGCAGGCGATCTAGATATGTGCAATGCTGAAGTGCTAGCTAGATCCAGGTGTTTCTCCCAGATCTTACCCCGAGTCGGCGGCAGGCAGGCTGCACAAAAGAACTTCGAGCGCGGTGTTTTATGAGCCAAGTTTCGGGATAAATCGACCGCGCACACTGTGACGGATCAAACGGCTGTACACATATCGACACAACTGTTTCTATCAAAAAATGATAGTAACGTTTGTATAACTAGCGGCACATAACTTTAGCGCTGAGCGATACGCAGAGGGAATAGCTGCGCATGCGTCGTAGTGTGCGCATGTCGCGTACACTGGATGTATGGATGTGTGCAGAGTGTCTTATTGGTTCAGAGAGCGGAGTGCGACCGGAGAGCCAATCAGTGGTACGCACGCCCGCTCTTCATACCACTAGCCCCCCTCAGGTGCCTTATTTTTGACTTTTAATAATACTGAAACTGTAACACATAGTTTTTTATTAATTTTATAGTGTTTACTACACTCAAGGAAATCACAAAGATTTTTATAATGTCGCGGGTTCAAATCCCGCTCGGCTCTTAACTTTTGGGACATTATAAAAATCTTTGTAACACATAGGTTTTAAATTGGTGTAAACTAACATTTAGTGCTGGTTAGAATCTTCAAGCTGATGATGATGACTGTTAAGTTAGTGGTTTTACCTATATTTGTTAACTGATGTTGTTCTACAGTATAAGCAGCAGTAGTAGAACAAGTTTTATTAGCTAGATCAATCTAAACTAGCAATCTCTTGGGAACGCTTCCGACTGGTTGTGGCTCGAATCAGTTCAGCTACGTTCGTAGTAGTATGTATTTTGTAAGCAATCTGATTCACATTATTTAGCATTGCTCAGTTTGGGGCTGGATGGCGCTGTGTGAAATTTAAGAAATACTTTTTAGATTTTGCTAAAATGTTCTACAAATTTCTATAATATTATTATTAATAATAATTAATTTATTATTCTACGATCTAATATTTATACCATTAAAAATACAATTTATTCAGCTAGATTTCACGGCTACTTTACCAATAAATTGAATTTTTAACCGACTTCCAATCCATTCGGTTGTTTTTTTTTTTTAATGTTTGTTACCGCATAACTTCGTCATTTGTGAGACGGTTTTAAAAAATATTTTTTTATCTGAAAGGTCGCCATTTTTTTTTAAATAATTGTTTTAATGTTTGTAACTGCATGCCTCCGTCATTTATAAACCGATTTAGAAAATTATTTTTTTATTTGGTAGGTTATTCTTACGTCCAGATTGTCCCAAACAAATTTGATTAAAATCGGTTTAGCCGTTTGTCAATGAAGTCGGTTTCTCAAGTTTTTTAAATTTATAAATTATATTCAACCGTTTCATAGTAAAACTAAGTTTATTGTATAACACATAGTTAAATAACAGATGTCATAATAAATCGCTTCAACATTTTGGCTGAGGTCCAGCATACCGTAATAGTTTCCTAAACCTTTGGTGAATTTTATACATGCATGCATATTTGTAGCTGTATTTTATACCAGCTATAAAAACATAGGCTTACTACTGAATCCATTACGGATCACTGTAAAAGGTCTTAAAGCTGGGTGAGTAGTGCCAGTTCCAGATAAAAGAACAGGCAATAAACAAACGGCTTATTTCTTACCGTTTTTAAGTATGATCCTTTATTTATAATATAAAACTAAAATATATATTTAGTAGAAGTAGTAGTTATGATATATTTAGTAGTTAGTAGTAGAGCACCTTGTGAAGGGCTCGTCTGGGGAAGTACTACCACCATGCCTATTTCTGCCGTGAAGCAGCATCGCTGTGTTTCGGTTTGAAGGGTGTGGGTGCCGGTGTAATTACAGGCACGTGAGGCGAAACATCTGTAAGCCTCAAGTTGATGGACACAGGGCAGTGCATCGTAGGGCACGTTCCTAACGTGCGTGACCTACGAAGCAATGCTTTGTTATAGGCGATTTACCGCTTAACATCAGGTGGGCCATATGCTCGTTCCATCATCTAGTAGTATAAAAAAAAAATATCAGTTTAGTGTGGTGCCAGTTAAAATTAATGAGACAGTGCAAAAGCAGTTATTTCAACTAAAATCTTAGTAAACAACTGCGAATGAAAGCACTTCTGTCGGCGCCAGTCCACGTGCCCGTTGAATTTATTTCGCGCCTTAAGCCGGCTGTTAATCCTCCGCTCCCAACTCTTTGCGACTCCGACACCGAGTGTACCACACTCATGCTCTGTCAATGTAAAATCAACCTTACCACTGTGAGTTCAAGTTTATTTTTTCTTTATTCTGGTGCTCTAGTCGCGTGTAATTGGCCTTACAATATAATTTTGAAAAAAGTATTAGTAGATTTACAACAAAATCTCAATAACTTTTGTATTATTCTAATATTTTCCGGGATTTGGCGTAAGTAAATATTTATTCAACTCGAACGTTTTTGGAGAAGAAAATTAAATGTTCTTATTATTCCCAGGGAAATTATCTTAGAGCAATCTCAATGTTTGCTATTTTAATGTAATTACTTATTTATCACAATTTAACAAACCTCAACCGACCTCAATTTAAGTAAACAAGACCACAAAATTGAAAAATAATAACATTTGAATGTTATTATTTCTGACAAGCTGTGTCGAACCAAATAACGATATTTATTTTGGTCCGCAAGCTATTCCCATCGCAAAGCCGAGCACAGATTACATACAAATTCCATTATTATTCAGCAGTCTAGTAAAATGGCACAAAAAGCAACATGCAAATTTCAAAGCCACATTGGATATCGTAATAAAACTTTATAACGGGGGATGTAGCAGCAGTAAAAGCCTTTTTCTATCCAAAAAAATCGTCGTCATACGTTGAGTAGAGTCGCGGCCCGAGCACTGGGGTTCCGCAATAAAAACACAAAGGAAAAACTACAAGTTACTAAAGTGACATCGAGTTTCAGAAGTTTGCCGTACCTATATATGAAAAGTTGGTAGATGTTCAGTGTATGACTGTTTCATATGGGTTATACGAAATATGGTAATAACAGAAATCTTGTTGTTATTTTTTATGAGACTAAATAAGAGTTAGTAACCAAAAGCAAAAATAATAGAATAACAAGGGTTAAGCAAACGGCCACTGTTAGCAGTTCGGACGCCTAAACATAAGTAAAATAAAAATAAATTATTTCGTTTACACAAATTGTGTCAAATTTTGAAAAACTATGTGTAGGGCACGTTCCATAAGTGTGTGTTTCCTACGAAGTATTGCTTTGCTATAGGTGATGGTTACCACTTAGCATAAGGTGGGCCATATGCTTGTTTCCATCAACTATAGTATATAGGTCGCCCATTGTTTTGCCAAAAATCTTCATGAATCCTGTATTATGTTTCTGTGTGGTGAACAATAAAGAGTTATCTATCTATCTATCTATAGTATAAAAAAAAAATTAAGTACCGCCCGTGGCGAAAAAAGCCCCCTCCATACACATTTAATGGCCTGCGCACACCTAGTTCGCTGGCGGTAGCGAACAGTGAAACGCTGTCAAATCTCAAATCTGACAGCGATATTTGACAGCGTTTCACTGATCGCTACCGCCAGCGAACTAGGTGTGTTCGAGCCTTAAAACGGTATCATTTTAAATTCATCAGAAAATTAAATTTGACATACCTAATTGCTTAAAAAGGTTCTGAAAATCCAGTTTCAAATTCTGGGAAACCCTTAACCAACTTGTAGCATAGGCAATGATAAAACCCATGTCACTTTGACTGCGCAACCACCAACGTTAAATTAAATACAAGGGCAAAACGAGCAAAAGCAAATGACAAATAGTAGTACAGCTTTTTGTGAAGGGTTTATCCGGGGAAGTACTACCACCATGCTTATTTTTGCCGTCAAGCATCGTTGGTGTTTCGCTCTCAAAGGTGTAGGTGCCTTGGCATAACATTTATATGTCATAAGTTGCGCAAAGCATTGCATCGTAGCCACGTTTAACGTACGTGGCCGGCAAGACATGCTTTTTATAGGCGATGAATACCACTTAACATCAAGTGGGCAACAAAAAACTGTTCAAGTAAGCATCAACAAGCATCCAACAAAACAATAAACCCATAGCTTATACTTCGACCATTTAGTTTGACACGTCCCGTTTAGCATTCGTTAGCCGTGTGACAGTGACACGCAATCCCACCGCGCGCTGTGATTGGTCGCGAGGCGAGTGTAATTGCGCGTGATTGGCTGGGAATACTCGTGATGCGTCCGACCGGATATAAGCGGTTCTGACATTCGGAATTCAAAAATGTACCGTTAGGTTTTTACAGTTCATAACTAAGCAATACCATTTGTGTAAGTCACATTGCCATGATTCTGTCCACCCTAAAGTTGCCTGGTAGAGATCGCTGTTAGCGATAAGGCCGCCATTTGTTTTTCTGTGATTATTTATTTTTAAACTAAACACTTTATTTCTTTATATGTCATGGTTATCAATAAAGAGTTATCTATCTGTCTATCTATCTATTGCCATTAATAAATAAAAACTAACCTTGCCCTAGCAAAGAAATATGCATGGTAGTAGTAAACCCCCGGACGAGCCATTCTCAAAAAGCTCCTAACACTAACTCATTATATCCAAGAAATTGAAACATGAAATGATAGTTGATCTATCTAGCTAGTCTAATACGTTAAGATTTTTGAAACGAAAATGTTCGTGCATGAAATTATAATCTTCTTCTTCTTCTTAAATTTAAGAGCTAAGCTCTTTTCGGGGTTTTGATGCAGTTTTCTCCAATGAAGTCTTTCGAATGCGGCCTCCTTGACTTCCTTATACGATATGACAGCTACTTTTTCTTTTATCTGGAAATCTGAAATTATAATAACTGTGTTTTTATTATAATTTAAAAATTGATGATTCGAATTTTTTAGGTCATAATATGGATATTATTAAATATATAGACAAGGCTCACAATGATAACTGCGCGATAAATTAGAACAGGCATGACCCATACATTATATGCTTAGCCAGTGGAACAGAATCTTAGGCAAGCAACTTACGCCATTAATCTCTGCTAATAAAGAGGTCTTTGTTGGACTTCCCTTCTTCAAGCTACGTGCAGACTCATGGCATGTGGTTACAATAATATACCAAAATAACCTAAACAAATTTAATGTTGTATTGTGGTAACATAAATTACCCCAACTAGCAAAAACTAGTCGTATAAAACGTTTGGTAAAACACTGTTCTTGGTTCTAAGAACGTTCATTTTGTTAGGAAGTGGCAATTATATCTCTGTTCAGTGTCCAAAAAGTTCTATAAAGTACTCCGCAAGACAAATCTATCCTATGCACACTCTATTTCATAGCTATTCATATAAAAAGTATAATCAGCACACACTCACACACAGTACTAAATTATAATAATGTTATTAATCATTTGGTTATGATTGTAAATAAGTAACGTAATAAATTTGCACTTCGGGTTGCCTCCCAGATTGTGATTCTTATCTTTATTTTATGCGTTTCCCTTCTTAAATACCGAATTAGTGAAAATTTGTTGAGTGTACCAAATCTAATATTAAGTAAGTCGTCGTGAGTCTACACGCACTAAGGAGGTAGGTACTCCCCGTAAATACCATTTGGTCCATTGTCAATGGGGTGCAAATGGAGCGGAGAGAGATTTTGTATTTATTTACTCTTATTCTTTGAAAACTGCTTTTTTTCCTGTTGCGTCGTGACTAGACAACATTTTTATTTTTATTTTTTACCAATATGTTTTTTTTTAAAAAGCTTGATTCTTCTTCATTGTGTCGATGGTTCCTTGATATAAAAGCATTGTAATACAATATAAATGTGCACAAAAAGAGCCTCCATTGAGGCGCACTAAAAATCCTTTCACCACAATTGGTTCGAAAGAACGAAGTGACACGATAACAAGAGGTATAAAATATACTTTGGTGGAGCCATGGAGAATAATATATTAGGATTTCAATGATCATGTAATCAGCTATAAATACCAATAAAATTCATTGAAAAGGAATAAAGACACTTTATTATTGTAACCACTATGACGTAGCAGCTACCGCTACGACGTGCTACGGCGTAGCTGGTCTAAGGCATCAATTTTCTACAATCCCAAAATAGTAGACATCAACCTTGGCTGTTACATAAATTGCCCATTTATATGGCTTTAATTTTACAATTATCTGACAATTATCAATGACAGCTGTTTGGTTTACGTAGTAACCAGTAGTTTACCGAATGTGGTACATTGGAAGATGTACAACATGTTTTGCTGGAGTGTGTTCGAAATGATAGATTTAGATTAGGTTGTTTTGGAAGAAGATGTATGAATGTTGGTATGATAAATAGCATCTTGGCTTGTCCCTTGTCGGATCAAGCCAAGATGTTATATAAATTAGCAGAAATTGGTTTAGCTAGACAATAATAAGTTTGTATAAATTTAGATTAAGTTAAGTTTTATTTGTTGTGTTATTATAGGGCAGTGTGGTCGCATTGCGACAAAGCCCTTTAAATAAATTAAAAAAAAAAAAAAAAAAAAAAAACCAGTAGTTTGAGTTAGTAAAACTAACTTAGAAAAATAATCATCTTTAGGATTCCCCTACATAAGGATAAGGTCGTTACTAGGTCATAGAAAATATATTTTGAAGTCAAGATATTTTATCTATTTCAAAGTCAAACTAAAATCTGTCGAACCCCCAGTAAGTAATTCCACATTGAAACGTCTTACTAGGTGAGTAGAGTAGTAAGTGTTCATTCAAATTTCACCGAAATTGGCACAGCCAGCAGTAGTGTAGCAAAATTGGTTTACAAATATTAATATTATTGGAATTTGAAAAGGTAATAAAAAGGTACTTATTCTTGAGCTTTAACTTTAGAAACTACACTCGTATTTAAAAATCTTATTCCCATTTCAGTACTGTAGGTACAGATATTTTACGAGAGAATAGAGCTAGAATTTTATATTTCACGCCATCAAATATTTCACCGTTGAGTGTGGCACTTAAACTTTATTTATTGGCGACCATCGATTTGTCAGCTTCACTGACTACCTACTTACTCTTAACTACTTTTTATTCTACTTGACTAAGCAATCATGACTTTTAAGTAGGTCTTTTATCTTTTACCACACTGGTTCAAAGAAACTAGCAGCAAGTTAAGAAGAAGTAGGAAAAAATAGTGGGCTACTAACTAGATACAGGCACGCTAGATATTCTCTTTGAGGATATCAAAGACTACGCGCGTTTAGGTAGGTGTCTGTTATACAACAGATACCTACAATTAAAGCCCCCCGCACACCAGGCAGCCTGGCTGCGCAGCCAGGCTGCGGCAGCCAGAATATTTGCGCAGCCAGTTATAACAGCCAATCAACGACTAGTCTAGATCCTTCCGTCAAGCAATATGGTCGTGGAAGAACTTATAATTATTGCTTGAACTTTGCGGAACGCAAAATACATATGGCTGCTACAACTGGTGCGCGGAGACTGACCGCAGCCACATACATTCGCCTAAACACGTTCTGGCTGCGCGCATCCAGCTGGCTACCGTGCAAAGAGGCGCGTTTCATTGGCTGCCGCAGCCGAGATTTCGTGGCTGCCTAGTGCGCGGGCTCCCATACAACGTCATAATGTTTGACTGGCTGCCGCAGCCTGGCTGCGCAGCCATGGCTGCCTAGTGCGTGGGGGCCCTACGTCAAAATAAAACCGAGTCAAACTTAAAACTAGCAGTGCAAAAGGCAGTGCTACTACCAACTGAGCTGTAAGGTTGGTCCCTTTAAAACTAGATGAGCTACCCATAGAACCACCCTGAAATAATAGCAGAGCTTTTTGCGAAGAGCAGCTCGTCAGCCAGCGGTATTAAAAATAAAATAAGCAGTCTGTTAAGCCTTGTGCACATCTAAAGCTCTGCGATGGCGGCGATGGAAACGCTGTCATATTAGATCAGCTAAGATGTGCGCAAGGCTTTCGCAAACTCTCTCCTTGGACCTCAGTTCTTCTTGTGGCTGATTTTTATATAAGCAAAATCTTATTAGATATGAGTTTAAGCACAAAAAGTAAATAAACACGAAAGTATTTACCCAGGCTCTTAAAACAGAGTACCTAACTCAAAAAAAACACCTTTCAGTTAAAAACCACTCAGATACTCAGTGAAGGAAAATAGCCACAAAAACATTCCTAATGGGCCCATTAGACAAATATTCAGCTATTTAAATAAAATACCGTTCGTTTTTTTTAGCGAATGAAAATAAGGAACTGTTTTAAAATCAGCCTTTTTTTCAAAAGGACAACGAACTTATTCGTATCACCAATTCAACCACTATTTGACAAAACTACAACTAAAGTACACATTAAAATATTTCGATAACCATTACCGGTTTTTTTAAAGATCGCTTTAGATGTTGAATACAAACCACGCAATGTATAAAACACACGTCAAACCATCAATTGTGCGATCATCTCATACACATCACGGTAAAGGTCACCCTAGATAAACATCTTACAGAATAGATCACTTTTCCGAAATTTCTTTTCTATTCTATCGGGCTTTGAATTCCTTGCATCTGTAGATGGTATTGATAAAGGCTAGGAATAGAAGGGTCGGACCCCACTTATGCGCGACCTACGTTGGTTCTCGTTTGTCGGTAAATGCTTGTGATCTATGCGTAACAGAGATTGAGTGACCCTTTACGGCCGATGCTGTTTTGATTTCCAGATTTTTGTTGGTATATAAATATTCTTTTTGTCCTCATTTTCAAATAGAATAAGATAACTTCTTTAATACTTTATATAAGATAGATATAAGAGAAGGATATTTTTTCTTGGTTCATAACCGGGTTACCAACTAATAAAAAAGTTCTGTCACTCAGTTCTTAGTTTAATCCGAGTTATGACTCGGATATGAACTAATAAAAAAGAAATCATTATTTCAACACTTTTATTTTTATCAAACTATTAAAAAAGAAATAGTTTTGAAATAATAATTTATTTTAAGAGAACACATTACACAGACATAATATGCAACCACTTTTATATGCCCCAGTATATGCCCCACCTGATGTTAAGTGGTAGCCTTCGCCTATAACAAAACATTGCCTCGTAGGACATGTTAAGAACGTGCCCTACGATGAACTACCCTGCGTTCATCAACCTGAGGCCTACAGATGTTCAGCCTCACGTGTCAGTAATTTCACCGGCACCCACACCCTTCAAACTAAAACATAGCAATGCTGCTTCATGGCAGAAATAGGCATGGTTCCTTCCCCAGACGAGCCTTCACAAAGAGCTCACAAAGAGAAAACTGACTATTGAATTAACTAAGTTTTTAACCAAAATGGTTAAAAGCAAACTGTATGAAAATAAAATGCAACCGATTTACTAAATCATAGCATCACCTAATTTCAAATGAAAACATTATTAAAGCAAACTTTAAAACCCGAGCTAGTCTGCTAGCTCAGCGCGAGCTAAATAGAGTTGAGTGCTAGTTTGGCTATGAAATTTCATACTTGTTGGTTTTAGGGTTCCGTACGGCACGGACACTAACGGACAGATAGCTAAGCTTGCAGCAGCGGTGGCCATTTCTATCCGTCATTATTATTATGTTGCTGTATTTTGTTTCTTAATTTAATACTAAGAAGGCATCATCCGTACAACTACTTCGATTATACCATGGTGCTAAAAAAAGTATGTTTACACTTTTTTGAAACAAAAGCTTGCAAGTTGTCTAAATTTTATGGATAATAATATCTATATGTTAAAGACCTGCTCACATCTAGACGATGGCGATGGCGATCAGCTGAAACGCTGTCAAATATGACAGCATTTGCTAGCGTTTCAGCTGATCGCCATCGCTTAGATGCGCGCAAGCCCTTAACTAAACAATGATTCAATCAAAAAGAGGACTACAATGTTTTTAATAAATCTAGCAGGTGGACAAGTTCAAGTACAGAACTCTCAGTGCACGAGTTCAACTCTCACTTGACCAGTTTTTTGTATGTATGACGCGCGGTCGCTCGGCACACAATGTGGCCGCAGTTTCGAAACAAAGGCATGATTCTGCCTTCATCGTGTTCCTGAAGTTACTTAGCTACGTTTTATGGTATAACTTTAAAGTGTTTTCATACACGGGCCCCTTATTATATATCTCGCGACAAGCCCGCGACATGCAAACACGGGATCGCTGGGAATAGTATTTTATACAACAAGCTGATGAAACAATCATATATTATGTCCAACCTGATGTTAAGTGGTAACCATCGCCATAACAAAGTATTGCCTCGTAGGTCACGAACGCTAGGAACGTGCTCTTTTTAGTATTGCTGCTTCACTGCAGAAATAGCCATGAATTCAGTGAATAAAATATTGTAAGTATTCATGATCAAAAACGGCTTACTTCTAGCATAGAAGCCAGCCATTTTTATCTTCTATGTCCTCACAGCTAATTATAAAGAAAAGAAAGAATGAAATCATATTTAATTGACCCACACAAACATTGTACAAATTAGTAGGTAGCAAAAAACTTAAAACTAAAAATAAAATAACAAAATCGAGGCATGCATTTGCTTGCCTATATTTGGTAAGATCTACCTTAAACGATGAAAGATGTGTTTTATATTCCCATCAAAAACAAATATTTGTGAAAATAGATTAACATAATTGATAATGAATTTAATATTTTTTTTGCAAGTATCTGTGGTATTTCTCTTAAATTGTCCCCGGATTTGTCTCGGTTCTTTGAGACAAGTGTCGAATCTGCAAGCGATCTTTGCATTCTTCCAATGTTTAGTAAGAGCGTCTCAGAAGGTCCCAGCTGTCGAAGCCATAACTCAGGCGCTGGTGTCTTTAACGGCCCGGCTGTACCCACTGCTTATTAAAGCACTTGCTTTACAGCCCTCGGTTTATGACTGGTACCTTTATGGGCATCGGAGCTTGTTATGGACTTTTCAATAGTTTCAAATGTGTTATCTTGCACAAGATTTATTATGATACTAGCTACTGCCCGCGGCATCGCGTGCGTAATGGCTGCCGTCATCAATATCGAGGGTGAATTTTTTCATTTTGGGTTCTTTTATTTTTTCTTTCCCATGCCTGGGAAATTTGCAGGATGAAAACTAGCATGCAACTTGTTTATCTTTGCTCTTCTTCTTCTTATCGTGTCACTGGTTCTTACGAACCAAGTGTGGTGAAAGGATTTGAATAAATATTTGCTCTAAAAATGCATCATTAAACATCTTTATTATTTTCAATATTTTTGTATAGGCTACGAACTTTATTACTTCATCTTCTTTCTGCCCCTTTTCCACTTTAAGTGGGGTCGGCACAACATGTTTTTATCCTCCAGTTTCCTCTGTCAGCCGTCATCTCTGTATTCACTCCTCTCTTATCTATATCATCTTTAAAACCGTTCATCCATGTTTTCTGTAGCCTACTTCTGCTCACATATCCATCTACATACTAGTCACTCTCCCAGTCACATGACTTTCATCCTTCCTCAGGAGATGCCCTATTGCTCTTCAATTCTTCTAAAACTAGCGCTACTTTCAAACTATACTTATGAACGATATTTATTATTAAGTTTTATTCAAATCAGTATAATAATAAGGACGTCATTGAGTCACAAACATTCAAACATATCGTTCGCGTTTGCACATTAGCAGGAAGTAGGTTAGGATGGGAAAGAATATTATGTAACTTTTCACATTTACTCGTTTTTTTAATGTTCATTTTGTAATAAAAACCTCGGTTCAGTGGTCGTTAAATCATGACCGGGCCTTAAAGTCACCTGAAAACATCATCATCAAAATTAGTTACTAGTAGTCCTTATGAACGTTTTTACTTCATAAAAAAATGTTCTTATGTCCATTCCCAGCCTTTTATCAGCTACCTGATCCTACCAGACCTATCTTACGTTCGATCTACCTTATGTCATGATTTTGTGATATTCAAAACGAAAGGTTTCGTATTATGCACACAGGTGTAGGCAAGACAAAGCGTTTTGGTAGGTTCGTAAGTTCTAAATATGGTATTACCATTCGTTTAGAGTATTTTTTACATTCAATTGAGTATGCATACAGATAAACACTACGTATCATAATAATATAAACTCTTTGATTATTTAATCATTGTGTAATTGGTCTGCTAAATATGAGTTAGTCAATAACTGTAAATATGTAATTGTAAGATTCTAAGTTGATGAACGGAACAGTGTGCCGGTGGCGCCAATCGCGCATAGTGGAAAAAAACGGAACTATCGAGACGTGTGTGGTAGAAAAAGTGATTGGTGATGGCGGGCATTATTCCATTCCCTCGCATCATACGGTGAGGTTGAAATCACCAAGAATTGAAGAAATATACACTGATTTATTGAACTAAGTATTTTATTAATCAAACTTATTTAATATTTACTTAGGAGCTTAGGTGGAAAAAACTTGTACATTAGTTACCATGCGAAACCATTTAAGCTTATGTAGTCCCACATGGTAATATTCAATGAATTATCGTGAATATCTAATTGAACCCGGAGGTATTAATTGCGAAAATGGCGGCAATTCGCAGTATCGAGGTATCTAACGATAAATTAATTAACGTAGCCAAGGGGACCGCAAATTGATTATATTTGTTCTATTTTGCTCTAAAAGTAACTATTACTACATATAACTATTGTTTATTTTGTGCGTACTTTGAACAATGCAATTTATTGTTCAAAGTTTCAGATAAATAGATTTTCCCACAAAATCTTATTCACTCTGCCGAAAATAAAAAAGGAAATGAAATAACAAACTTTAAATTACTCGCAAAATAGATCAAAACTTGCCCTAACTATGACACGCATCACAAGGGGAAGAACAAAGGGTAGAAAAAGGGGGTAGTTGGCAAGTGAGGTGATATTTCAAGAGCAGGCGGGGGCGGGGGTGGCCTGGACGGGAACTTGGGGAAGTTTATTTTAAACTTGCTCTTTGACGGCTTCTTCCTAAACGCTCCCTATTTTACAAGGTAATCATTAGGCCTTTTGACTAAGTACTCGTATTTACCGGTACAGCTTTTAATAAGTAAGTAGGCAGGCGAATAAAATCACAAGTACTTTTCTTATTAAAATAATTTTGAATGAATGCGGGTAGATCAAAGAAGGATCTACCATGCCTAATCACAAGGATCACTTTGAAAATATTTTAATATGGCTAAGTTTCTGCTGCTTTTTTGTAAAACCATAATAATATCACAGTAAAGAAGTCATCAAAAAACAAAGTAACAGAAAGCACTGTGTAACTCAATTGCCTATAGTAAAAAAACTACTAAAAATCAAATAGTAGTTGGGGTTACGTAGAACAAGCTCTTTTGGACTAGTTTTGTCTGGTTTCCAGCCGCGGTTTCCATATCTCGCCGGTTTTAAACGTGAGTTCCAAGTTAAATTAGCTCGTGTCGCAGCACACAGCACTAATCACACTGACAGCTCTAAACTATTTTATCTACCTTTACGGTTCTTCTTCTGTGCTACTGGTCCCTGGTCCTTTCAAACCATAAAACTTCCCTTAAGAAGATCCTTTTAATGCACACACAGTCATGTTTTATGAACCATTTTTGTCTAAAATCGTCATCATCATCATCAGCCTGAAGAAGACATAGGCCTCCCCTACACATTTCCAGGAAGAAAAATTCTGAGCCCTTTCCATCCACCGACTTCCTGCGATCTTAACAATGTCGTCCGTCCATCTGGTGGGTGGGCGCCCTACTTTTCGTCTTCTGGTTCGTGGTCGCCATTCGAGAACCTTTATTCCCCAACGGTCGTCAGTTCTTCGAGCTATATGACCTGCCCATTGCCATTGCCATGTCTAAAATAATAGTAAATAAAGAAAAATAACGCCTATTTCCGAACACAAAGTTCTTTCAGGCTGTCAGTACTAATAAAAGCCTGTTAGTGCTAAAATCGACTGTATCATCTTAAAATACACTTAGAAAAAAAAGCCAATAAATTAAACATGGTCGCAAGATACTCGTTATAATTAATACCATGCGAGCAAACTCACATCCCACTAGATAAGCTCTAATAGTACTCACTGTGTATGTGTGTGTGTAGGTCACACAAAGGTCCAGTCTGACCTCCTGATCGTTTTGTCCAACACACTTCATACGCTGATTAGCCCTAGCACATTCACTGCCCCCACTTCACTGCCCGTTCGACCTAATGGGGGATTTCTAAGATTAACAACCACCCACCAACATTACACCTTAGGGCACAAACTATACGGTTGAGAATAGCTTTTTGCTGGAGGCTTCTGATGATAAGACGCTTACACACCGTTTTGTTTCTCAGTAGATAAGGACAGTCCATTTGTCAGTGAGTTCTGAGCTTGTGTGTAGGCTGAGTATAAATCGAGGATTAGGCGGAGACAAGATATCGTTTGCGAAGTTCGAAAATGTTTTCAACGGTATCTATAAAGCTTAGATTTTAGTCACTATCACTTTTGGCATAGTTAATTTACATCCCTGCAAATGGGGGTTAAAAAGATATTTCGGTTTATAGACCTTTATTATCTACTCATGCAGACTTTACAGTCCACTTATTAGCTTAGACTAGGTAGATAAAAAAAATAAGGTAACAGATCAGGGGTCTGTTACCTGCACTGTGAGGGTCTAGAGAAGGAAGGTACCCTAGTGTTCACGGTGCCTTTAGATGACGAGGAAAGGCTTCTTAAGATGGTTCCGCAAGGATAAGCGCTGACGGGGTTGTGGAACGAAACGAAGCCATGATCTCGTCCACCCAGCGCAAATGTAGAGGAACACCCCAGAGGTTCTAGTCAGTAGCAAGAGTCTGACATAACTCACTAGTTCCCCCGGCTAGTGGGTATCCATAAAGCATTTCCCCTGGGCAAAAAAAAAAGGTAGATAAAATAAAAAAATGTTAACCGATAGTGATAATGTTGACTTTGAAGCACAATGTTGCAACTTTGTGATAACTTGCTACCAAAGAAGTTTTTACTAGAAGATTGATTAGATGACAAAAGTTTTGGTACTCGACATCCAGGTTCAAATGTTTGACAAATTGGAGCTTTCTCTTCTGTACTAAAAACTTGTCTTAGAACATTTTCCAAACTTTTCGTTGGTACTAAAATGAAAATAGGTTTTCGCTAAGGCCGTGATCCGAGGCACTGTAAATCATCCCTTTATTTTATAGAATCTCGAAGTTTTAGTGTAATTTGATTGTGCCTTCTGATGGCAGTAATCTAAAATAAAATGTTTTGTAATAAAAATATATTATAATAGGATCCCACAATACAGATGATTCGATCACCTAATCCCCATATTTCATAGACTGCATTAAGCTCACAAAAATGTAGCGCACGCACGAGTGCCTCGGAATCAGACCTTTATGGCCCGTGAAATAAAGAGTGCTCACCGTGACGTCACGTGTGACGTCACAGCTCTGTTCTGAATACTCGAGTACCTATGCAGACTGTGTTAAGGCTTGGGATTAGGTAACCTTCTTTATTGATCGTTATCTTGTTCTTTTGGTATTCTTTCTTTTTCACTGTAGGTTTTACCTTTCAAACTGCTCTGAGTATCTTGTAATTTGTTACCACTATGACAATTTTGTGAGCTGATAACTCTGTGAACTGTAAATCCCACGCAAAATAATGATTCTATTAGGATTCCTCGCTGACCTTCGAGGTTCTATAAAATAATTCTTTTTTTACACAAAATAACGGCTGTCTGTAAAGTCGGTTTACTGACGATAGTTGAACGTGACAACGTCATAAGAAAATACACAGATGTCGAACGCTGCCGAACGTGGAGGCCGATTGTCCTTCTTTGTCGCTCGTTCCGCGCTCTCGCTTGCACTTCAAGCCTTAAATGGAACGCCTCAGAGCGAGGTAACGCCGCATGAGTCATGTTTTTTTCGTGCGTGCAGCCGGCTCCATCAAATTATAAGACGTTGTCACGTCAAAAACTTACATTAAAACAAGACTTTTTATATTAAGTTAAGGAAGATGACGTACGTACGTACGACCGACACTCGTATTTATCGACCTTAGAAAATCAATTGACCTCTTCAGAATGAATTGCGCCAATCCCATATAAATATTGCTGCCTTCCAACCGAGCGGAACAAAGTAGACATTGCAAAAAATAAAAGACAATTCAAACTACAAGCATTAAGCTGTAACAAACGATCTCTGTAAACACTCGCGTTTCTGCATAAGTTTGGATTTGCAAACAATTCTATACAAACTTGCCATTTTAACCCGACCTTACTCCCCAACCTTACTACCCCAAACATAAGGTTTAAAGTCCTCTGGTCGGGGGATTGGGGAAGTTTTGTGGGACAACTCGCTGCATTTACGAAGCTAGATTCCGGCATTCGCTACACTATTTGCATTGTTAATAGAGTCAACTGATTCGATATTATCGACGCGGCGCGACGGTGGATACTTAGCTTTAGGTTTTACAGCTGGTACTGTTACTGGTGGGTTGAACGTTTGGCTGATATTGTTAGTTTATGCTAAAGTCAGTTCAAAGAACTTTAAACTGAGTATGATTACCAAATTGAGGTCGACAACATTAAATCGGTTACTAAGATAGGTACTCTCTTATAAAATACTATAAAAGTTGTTTTTCAATAAGTTAAATCATTTTCGGGTAAAAGGTTGAGTCGTGATTCATTTTAAATCTAGTTTTTTTTTTTAAACACTCTTTTAAAAGTGATTTCAGTGAATAGAGATCTTTAATTTGACTTTGGCTCTCAAATAAATAATGTATTATCTGAATGTGAGAATAAAAACAAAGTGTGTTCTATATTTTTAGCAATGGAATCCTTCAACATAATTCTTTTTAGAAATAAAACTCACTGAGCAAGAATTTGAAATGAATTTGTAGACTTTACTTTAAGGGCTATAGCCGCTACAGCAATATTTTTTTTTAAACTGAGTACAAAATAATAAAGTTTATTTAAGCTCGTACTCGTACCTTAATTAAATATTCATTACTTGAACCCCTAGCGCATAAATCTGAAATATAATTAAAGCCACAACTAATTAAGCAAAATATTATCAAAAAGCAGCCAAGTGCGAGTTGGACTCGCCCATGAAGGGTTCCGTAGCACGACGAACTACAAGAACCTGTATATTATGTTACTTGATGTAACATAATAAGGTTCTTGTAGTTCGTAGAAAGGTAAATTGCGGTTTACGGTTTATGACGTATAAAAAAAAAACTACAGACTAGATCTCGTTCAAACCAAAAATCGTTGGAAGTTTACATAGTAATGTACAACATATATTTTTTTTAGTATTATCATTCTCTTACTTTAGAAGTTAGAGGGGGGGGGACCAACTTTTTTCCACTTTGGAAGTGTCTCTCGCGCAAACTATTCAGTTTAGAAAAAAACGATATTAGAAACCTCAACATCATTTTTGAAGACCTATTCATAGATACCCCACACGTATGGGTTCAATGAAAAAAAAAAATTTTGAGTTTCAGTTTCAAGTATGGGGACCCCTGAAACTTACAGTTTTTTTTTTATTTTTATGTAAAAATTTTAATGCGGTTCACAGAATACATCTACTCGCCAAGTTTCATCAGTCTAGCTCTTACGGTTTCGGAGAAAAATGGCTGTGACATACGGACGGACAGACAGACAGACAGACAGACATACAGACAGACATGACGAATCTATAAGGGTTCCGTTTTTGCCATTTGGCTACGGAACCCTAAAAATGGCACTTGAGACTCCTTTCTCGAGTGCAATTAAGTAAGTTCTCTTATTAGATTAACATCGATCAAGATTTGCGCATATCTAAGCATTGTGCGGTGGCAATCAGTGAAACGCTGTCTAAAATGACAGTGACATTTGACAGCGTTTCACTGATCGCCAACGTAGAACGCTTTGATGAGCACAAGGCTTTAAAGCATAATCGAGGTTGCGTTTAGGTATATTAAAAAATCATACGATACTACCATAACGAAATCGTTGCATTGTAATAATAACTTATAAATTTAGCCCTGTCACTGTTTGAGGTATGACTCTTTTGATGGGAATTTACAATTTTTTTAAAATAAGACACTATTTCTGGCTTTAATCTGTAATAATAAACTAACGCAATAACAAGAAAAATAAAGACTAGAATTAACAAAGAAAATTACTTGTAATTCACAATCTAGATTCGGTAGATAGCCTCATCTAAAAGTGTACAGGCAATTCTAGCAGATTTCTTTTTTTTGCAGGTATCTTGCAACCTCAGCGTCCGATATCCAAGTCGCTTTAAAAAGTCACTTTACCTCGAGGTAAGTGCATTCCTTCGTACAAATTGCTTCTAAAACGTCCGAAGGCGGGCCGGGCCGGGCTCGCGGAGAGACGCTTCAAATAACCGGATTATTTTAGGTTCATTTGCAATCTAAACCCTTCCTTTAGCGGAAAAGGTCAGAAGCAGGATAGTTTTCTTAAAAATACAGTTTTATGTTGATAAAAATAATAGTGCTGATCCTTTACGCAACACATTAAACTAAGCCAATTTTTATTTCTTCACAATGAATATTTAGCATATTACATACATACCTTCATAAAATCACGTTTTATTCCCATGGGGGTAGGCAGACATACCTCTTTCGCTTCATTCACTCGTATAACATTCTTCATACATGCTCGTTGTTTTTTTTAGCATTTTATAGCCTTATAATTATTATTTTAACAGAATCATAACTATTCAAGGGAAATGAAGAGTAAAACGCCCAAAAACATTACAAAGATGACAAAGAAGAGACGTCTAGAAGGCTCAAAATTTATGAATGCGAAGATACATGTTTAGCAGTTACTTTTCAAGTCAATGATGATGATGAATTCTCCAAGGCTAAACGTATAGTAAAAATCAACAAATATTGCACATCGGCTAATTTCGGCTTCATAGAGCGTAGTGTGCGTCAGAAAGAGATAGCGCTCTACGAAAGCGGTAAAGCCGATGTGCAGTATTTATTGCCTACAACTAAGTCATCATATGTACTCTTCTATAAAGTTATCTTTTCATCAAAATCAGTAAGGGTTTTCGGAGTTTTTTCAACTCAAACAAAGCCTTTGTTCATTAGCTTAACCTTATTTAAAAATAAACAAATACGAAATGAACCTGTCACGTGGCACAGGGATAAAAACAAATTGATTTGGGCAAATTAAATAAAGCTTTATTCAAACATTGCGATACAAAACGAGTTCACATCGCGTGAAATTTGCATGGACACACCTAGTTTTTAAACCAATTTATTGATCATAGTCATTTTATTGACCTTTTTGAGTTCTAAAACTCTACGAAAGATGGACTGATAAATAAATAAATAAATATTGTAGACAATCCACACAACACTATCAAGCCCAAAACTACGTAAAGCTTGTACTTTGGGACCCAGATAGCTGATATAATAAATAAATACTTCTTTTTTTGTAAATACATACTTAGAATACAATATAACACCCAGACAGAGAACAAACATCTATGTTCACCACACAAATATTTGTTCACGGTGAGGATCGAACCCACGACTTACGGCGCAGAAGGCAGAGCTACTGAGCTAGAGGCCAGTCAAACGAAACTTTGGATGGGTAATATGAAAAGATGACATCAATCATGAGAGTTTCATCGTGTTGTTTTTAATAAATAATCATAAAAAATATCGGTAGAATCTATTTATAGGCAATGTTGTGTGAATTGTCCACAATATTTATTTATTATTATTATTTATTATCTATTTCAACAAAAAATACTTTATTCAACAAAATCTCAAGGATCATATAAAACGAAAAGAACCAACGTGACATGGCGGGGATATAATGGAACGTTTAAATAAATTAAAGTGTTACGTAACATGATTAATCTTCTCGCAGGTACATCTCCAGGCACTTAAAATAGCGACAATTAAAACGCAACAGTCCAGACTCTAGTATGCCTACACTCCATTGCAAAAGATTGGGATCAACACACAATCACAAAGATAAACCAAAGCTTTTGAAATTTGAACAAACCTTGACCTACATTGAATTAGAGTTATTACTCACTGTCTGCCTCACGTTTAAATAAATGATGCTTTCCTCCAACAGTTTAGTTATTCAGCACTCACTTCATTCATAATAAGATTAGTAATGTAGGTTCTATGAACATTAATAAAAAATACTACTTTAGTACCTATGTCTTTTGTAGAAAGCGGGCAAACTCGTTTTTCATTGTAAGATTCTAACATTTCAAACTCACTATCAAGAGGACGTTAGACCTCTCCGCCATTGGTCCAAAATTTGCACGATTATTATAATCTCATCTTTAAAAATAATGTCAAGTACTAAAGTCTGTACTTCAATAAATAACCCAGATACCTCTTGAGACCATTTTATAATGAGGCTTTCTTACAGTTTAATTGAACATAAATCAACCCTGTTGCCTACTTCGGATTAAAATTAGCATGTTAGATAATTGGGGCGAGTTCTACTTTGTTTCGGGGAGTTGTTTAAATGAAAAGTTAGAAAATGACTACAGGCTGTGTTTACTACCACCCTAGGCAACTTTGAAATATTTGTTAAAGTAAAATGAGCTTTATAGCATTGGTTTATGGTTTATAATTATTCAATTTTGTTTCAGAACCACCCAGAAGTTGTTCTTTATTTTAATTTCAGTTTCCAGATATTTGCAGAAATATATTATGTTTTGATTGAGTAGAGTCTAGAGTAACCAATGTTAGTTAAAATTAAATAAATTATAAAATAAAGATGCATTGACTTCTTTGCACTGCAGTACAGGATATCTCAAAGCTCCAAAGGCGTCACCAGTATCTTCCTAATTGCATTCTCTGTCGCCCAGATTACTTCAGATGCAATCTAAGAGGTGCCAGCGTTCCCTGACCCTTGCTGGTCCTCTTGGCACTCGCAAATTGAGGGCTTATGCACCGGCCGTTTGTTACTCAGGGGTCTTAGTTCGGCAGCCACTGGATTCCTAAAATTAGTTGACTGCTCAAAGTGAATAGCGCCAGGGTTTGTTGAAGTCATAATACTGCCGGCTTTCATTAACTTTACATCACTTCATTTTCTTCGTAGAGCTACGCCGTAGAGGGTCCGTAGACCCTCTACAGCCAAAATGGAAAAGATCTGGCTCAAATAAAAAGCTACGAGACTCAGATTTTGGATGACCTGTGTAATCTCAAACTACAAAGAACACTAAAAACACAATTTTTATTTTTGACCACCGTTAAACGCCGAATAAAATGGTACGTGACCGTGGAATCAATGCTATGGTGGGCCATAATCAAGGATATTTTAACCAACATAATGCTTGTTCCATGAGCTACTTGCATTTTTTATTTTTATATTATATAAAACTACAAGACCACTCACTCACTGACATGCCTTTTCTCGGAAACGGTGCTAGATAGGGTAGTAGTTTGTTTTGAGTAAATGTGTAGTAGCACGAGGTGACTGGAGGAAAATTATAGACAAGGTTGAAATCCAAGATGGCGGCCGGGTGCACTTCCGGTTTCGTCGAGGAAACAAAATCGAGCACTTCTGCCACGGTGGTTCTGTTGAGTGTCTCGAATGATTTTGAAAAAATATAAAAAAAAAAAAAAAACCAAGATGGCGGCCGCGCAGGAGTGTTTTGAAATTTTCGACTTTTTTTGACAAACTTTGAAGACTTTTTTTGTTTTACGGATTTCCAAAGTCAACAACTTCGACCATGCCCTCTTGTAGGTAATTTCAATGACTATTAAAAAAAAATATGACTTTGCGAAAATCCAAGATGGCGGCTTCAGTGGCGACCATTTTGTAAAAAGTTGGAAAATATGCTTTTTTTCAAATCCATTTTTCAGGTAGTTGGCAACATTTGATCGGGCCGTGATGTACTGGGGGGTTGTGTGTTTTGAAATGTAGTGTTGCCTGGTTGAGGAATTTTCCCCATTTCTCGGGTAATTTCCCAGATTTTCCCCAAAAACATGAAAACTAGAAATAACAATATTTTGAATGGAGACTTTGGCTCGCGGGCAACATTGGGGTCCCCCGAATGACATTTGACCATTTTCATCCCTTTTAGTTGGCTACCCCAAAAAACATGAAATATTTAAGTTTTTGGGACTTTTTGACTTTGACGAATTACTTTGTTCTACCAAACTCAAAAGTTGGCAACACCGAGTATGCCACCTGATAGCCTATATCCTTGAGATTTAAGGAAAATTATGACATTTCGGAAAAACAAGATGGCGGACGGTGTGGCGGCCATTTTGTAAAAAACACGAAAATCACGATTTTTTGACACGCCATTTCGGCCAGTTGGCATCCCCCGACTTGGTTCTGATGTATGGACCGGTTGTGTATTTCGTTTAGGAGTGTTGCTCGCTGTAGGAATTTTCCCCATTTTTAGGGTAGTTTCCCAGATTTTCCCCGAAAACGTGAAAAGTAGAAATAACGACATTTTAAATGAAGAGTTTGCGTAACCAAGTAGAATGAGGTCCCCCAAATGACATTTGACAGCGGGGAACAGCGCGGCGAGCGAAGCGAGCCGTGCTGTGACCCCCCTTAGTCATTGGGGTTTTACTACACTGAGGAACTTGATTAACTGATCGACTTTTAGGGTTCCTTAGGGCTTCAATTGGATCTTTACTTCACTTAGGACCTTGATAATGTTAACAATTTTAGGGTTCCTTAGGACTTTGATTGGAATTTCAACTACAACTAAAAATTTGCTTACAAATACACTTTTAGGGACCTTTTGGGCTTTCTTTTCACTTTTTGGGGTTTTACAAGTGTAAGTGAAAAGTAAAAGTGATAAGTGAAAAGTGAAAAGCATCCACACCGACACGCGAGGTGCTTGCACCTCGCGCAGCACGAAAAAACTAGTTTTTTTATATACAAGTACATAGTCGATGGAACAAACAAGTGATCCACCTGATGCTTAGTGATAACCATCGCCTATAACAAAGCATTGCCTCGCAGTTCACACAGGTCAGCGTGACTACGATGCACTGCCCTTCGTTCATCAACTTGAGGCCTCACGTACCTGTAATTTCAATAAATTAAAATTACGGCTTGAATTTGCATAAAAAAACCTTATTTTGACACGCTCAAAATGAGCCTAAATACTTTACAGTAGATTTACCTAACTAGGGGCTGCTAGAATAGGGTCATCCGTAGTTAGTTTCGCCAACCTGCGGAATAAACAAATGTCCAAAACTGCCAACACAAGTACACAACATTAAGGCCCGGTCACCCTTATCCCAATAGTTTCAGGACCTTCAGCACAAAAACCTTATTACATTATGTAGTGCTCAAGCGGCCTCGTGGGACAATTTTGTGGACGAAATTGACGAAAGTGCTTTTCGAAAATTGACGATGAAAAACAAAGTTAGACAAGGTTGGGTCACATCACGCTTCAGAGGCTGGCTACGTTTTAAGTAGGTAAATAAATAAACTGAATTCGCTAAATGTTTTATCTATGGTATATAAAAAAGCAGTATAATCAATTTGACCTCAGATTAATTTAAAAGACCGATGCTGAAGTGTACGTAATATATAGTCTAACCAGAAGAATTTTATTAAATTCTGGTTGAGAGTCGAATTACCACTAGATCAAAATTAAATTAGGAAATTGTGAGTGATACTTTCAAAATTGCGGTAGTATTGGATTTGGGCGGATTTCGTTATTTATAAATATTAAACAACTTTGCCGAAAACTTGAAGGTTGTACCAAATTAGACTCCAGTAATTTGGTAGTCAAATATAAATTAAAAAGATGTAAACTACCGAAAATTACCTTTGAATACTCGCAAAAAAATGGGTGAATTTAATCAAATTATGGGTCAAGTTTCCAAGAAGGCTGAGAGAAAACTACTACGGCAAACGTGGATACAGTCATGTATATTTCTATGACTAAAAGCTAACGCACATCAGTGAACGACAAGGGTTGCTTAAGCTTTGCGTACATTTAAGCGTTCTGCGGTGGCAATCAGTGTATCGCAGTCATAATGACAGCGATAAAATTTAGCGATATCTTTGTGGACTGATAGTGTACCTCAACGCCCTTTAAAACTCCTTGTATTGATTTGTTTTAAAATTCAACTTTCACACGGCACGCTACAGCAGTAAGCGCTGGTTTCATCATAAGTATCATCATCAACCTTTGGAAGTTCACTGCTGGGCCTCCTATACATTTTCAGGAAGAACGGTTCTGAGCTTACTTTTTGCGGGCCTAAAATGCGGGGGGCCTTAGTTGTGAGAATTTTCTACGAATAAATAAAAGCTATGTGAACGCACGTAGCTGTGGGCTGTAGCTGTAGGGCACGCTCCAATAAGAGCACGTTCGACCTGCAGGTGACACACGCTACGTCTGACATTGACAACACCGCCTACGTTATCTATATCTATAAAAAATTCCTGTCCTAATTTGGAACGCGATAAACTCTGAAACTACTGAACGGATTTTGATAAAATTTTGTAACCGTCTATAATATGATCCAACTTAAAAGATAGGATAGTTTATATTCAATATTTAGGTGTTATTAATTTATAAGGGGCAAAAGTTTCGAAATCTATGTCTATCCCTTTCTATCACGTAGGGACTTATATATGTCTATCCCTTTCTATCGCTTAGGGATTTTTCAGAAAATTCACGACTTTGACGAGAACAGAATGCACATAGACGCTCTAGAATGATCTGGAATAATCAAATTTAAAGTCGGTTAGCATTCGGAATGCTCCCACCCAAACCTTAGTAATCCAGAATTATCTAGAATACTCAAATATACCCATGCAAACGGTTCTGAATTCTAGATTTGGACAAAATGTTCCAGAAAATTGTGCTCCTAAACGTTATAGAATGTTCTTTCATCATCATCATCAATTGATATCAGTCCACTGCTGGACGTAGGTTCACCTTGAGTAAAATAGGCTATATTTATGTGTTTAAAAAATAAATGTCCACCCGTGCGAAGCCGGGACAGGCAGCTAGTAATAACTAAATAAAGAAGTTACATACAGCGCCCCGAGATGAATTTTTCCTGAAAGCAAATTTATTTACCGTGCTAATACAACATTATTCAATATTTTGTTGTCATCACATTGGTACGAGTATGTATAGCAATTTAGTTTCTAAATGGTTACCCATAAAGGCATTACAATTGATGGGAGGAAGATCGAAGTTTTTGTAAATTAATAACTTACCTACCGACTTGCGTTACTTATTTAACATAGGTCAATCTAAATCTAGGTCAATCTCGAAAAAATGGTGTCATGGTTTTGGACAAAATTTAATTTTGTTTTCATAATTGTGCCATATAAATATTTACGCTTTTATAATTTTTAAAAGCTTTTATTTACTTAACAAACAGAATGCAAAACTTTTTAAAGACAAATTATTTATAGTCGCCTCATCGTCTAAAACCCGAGTTAAAAAGATGACGCGATTTTATTTACAGGCGAGTGAAACTTTCAGTCCAGACTATCAATCATGGTTAAAAGCTTTAAAAGGCTTTTGTGGAGTTTAGTTTTGAAAATATTTTACAGTTTAGAGCAGCTGTGTTCGAATCCAAAGATAATTATTACGTATTTTTGCAATAAATTGTATTTATTTGCCGATAGTTACAATGATAAGGATAAGGGCAGGAAGAAGAAGAAGAGTTTGAATAGTTTTATAATATTGACATCTCTTATCACTTTATTTTTTACTTTTTATTGTTTTATTTCTTGTCGTGTACAGTTTTTATAAATAAACGATTTTCTTTCTTTCTTTCTTTATCATTAACATGATGCTGGTTATTTGCTCATATTTTTTCGTATTGTACTATGGGAACCAGATAATAGCTGATATAATACATAAGTACAAACCCACGACCTACGGCGCAGAAGGCAGAGCTACTACCAGCTAAGCTGACAGGCCATTCAAAACCTTTACATCTGGTAAAGACCTATAAAAAATACTCTAGTCAAAAAATCTAGGGGTCTTTCTCCAAACATGATGCAATTTTGCGTTACATTAACCTAGGAGAAAGCCTGCCCAGGCCTACCGAGCAGTGGGTGCATACGGGAAAAATATAATTTATCTTTAGTAATTTTGTTCCTCGTTCTGTAGTATACCCCCAGCTCGAACAACGTCGTCTGTCAGACCGTCCATTCATCACAGGCACGTGTGACGTGGCCTAACGATGACGTCACGCTAATGCAAGATACTTACCCGTAGAACGGAGACTTATTGAATACTTCATCCATCAAGTCTCTGCTTTATAAAACCGTCAAGTCACACAGTATTTTTGAGAAAGAAACGGAAACAGAAACACCTGATGCTGAGTGGGTATCGCTGCCTATAATAATAAAAGTAATTTGATCAAACCGAAATAATTTGCGAGCAAATAATACTGCCCTGTGATTAAGCGAGCTAATTAAGAAAGTGAATAACGAATGTTATTACTTATTACTTAAGGTGAGGTTGTTGAAAATCTTGTCCAGTCGTAATATTTAGTATCGACCGCAAGCAGACCGGGGCGGAGCGGACTTTTCTCTGGTTTTGTCAGGCTAAGGCGCCAGGTATCCTATTTAAGCACTAAAGTAGGTGTGTTTTATGATATTGTAGGGACATGTAAGTATGTATGTGGAATGTGCGGATGTCAGCAGTTGCAGTGTGCATGTGAGACGGACGAATGGGCGACCGTCAGTTACTGCGCGCTGACGGCCGGTGCGGCTGTGATCTAAAAGTGGGAACATAAATAAATGGAGTAATTATGTAAAGGGTTGTTTAAGTGAAGTAACTCCCAATCCCCAAAGTGGTGACCCCGACGTGATCGTGTAATAGTTTTTTGGACAATCAGTGACAATAAAAATTGGTGGATTGGTAAAATAAAACATTAAAAATGTATTCTTTGGCTGCACCGGACCCAGTAAAGGAAGCGACCCCGCTCCCACAACCAGGCACTTCAAAATGTGTGAATATAAGTAATGAGAATGCGACAGATTTGGCAGCTATAACAGTGTCCACCCGAATACCTGAATTCTGGACTGATATGCCGAGGCTATGGTTCGCGCAATTAGAGAGCATCCTAGCTCCACAGAAGCAAGGTGATGAAGCAAAATACAACCTTGTGATCGCAAAAATAGGACGCGAAGGCCTGCAACAAATCAGTGATATTCTGCTAAACCCACCATCAACGAACAAGTATCAGGCGCTTAAAGACAGATTGCTTTTGGTCTACGAAGAGAGTGCTGAACGTCAATTTCAAAAATTAGTAGGAGAAATGGATCTTGGGACTCAAAAGCCGTCACAACTGCTGCGGCGCATGCAAGAGCTGGGAAGAAATGCGCAGACCTCCGAACAGAATCTTCGTAACTTATGGATTGCCAGACTACCAACTTCTATTCGCACGGTTCTGACCGTCAGCCATGATCAAGACCTGGAGAATTTGGCTAAGATTGCTGATAAGATAATGGAGAATATTACAGGAGGTGAGGTGGCAGCAGTGAGTTCCACTAGCGGCAGCAGCAACACTCTACTCGACATGATCGCCCAAATGCATAAACTAAATTTAGAAGTTGCATCGCTTCGTGAAGAGGTGAATGGACAACGACGTTCTACGTTCCGTGGACGTGGCCGTGGACGCGGTCGTGGACGCGGAGGTTATGGAAATAACTCCAGATCGAGATCCAGATCCAAGACACCGGATGACCCTGAGTGGCTGTGTAAATGGCATTACAAATATGGCAAATGGGCGAGGTCATGCGAGAAGCCGTGTGCATGGAAAGCTCCGGAAAACTAAACCAGGTACAGTCTTTAAAGGCGGAAGATGTGGTACCTAAGAAGAATCACCGCCTCAGTGTTTACGACAAGGACTCTGGTCTGAGTTTCTTAGTGGATACAGGTGCCAATGTGTCAGTAATACCAGTGACTTACAAGCAGAAACGTTCTGGTGAGTGTTTAGACTATAAACTATTCGCAGCTAATAACAGTGAAATAAAAACTTATGGAACTAGGACTCTTAACATAAACTTAAGGCTACGTCGTCAGTATCGCTGGACATTTATTATAGCGGACGTTAATCAAGCGATATTAGGCGCGGATTTTTTGGAATTTCATGGTTTAATTGTGGATTTAAATGCTAAGAAACTAATTGATAAGAAGACGAATTTGTTAACGGTTGGCAAAATTGTTGATTGTGATGAGTCATCGGTAAGCTCAGTGGAAAGTAATCATCCATTCCTTGATATACTATCTAAATTTCCTGATATTACTAAGCCAGTATCTTTTAAGAATATGGATCAGGTATCAGCGGACGATGTGTATCACTATATTGAGACCACGGGAAAGCCCGTCCATGCGAGAGCTCGTCCGTTGCCGCCGGATCGTTATCATAAGGTAAGAGAAGAATTTAGATTAATGCAGGAAATGGGGATCTGTAGGCCGTCGAAAAGCGAGTGGGCCAGCCCACTGCATGTAGTTGCAAAGAAGAACGGAGATATTCGACCCGTCGGCGACTACAGACGTCTTAATGCTATAACGAAGCCGGACCGTTATCCTGTCCCGAGACTACACGATTTTACTTACATACTATCAGGTAAGAAAGTATTTTCTAAAATTGATATTAATAGGGCATACCATTACGTAAAAATTGCACCGGAAGATATTGAAAAAACTGCCGTAATTACACCATTCGGTCTATGGGAATTCACAAGGATGAATTTTGGGCTCAAAAATGCAAGTCAGACATTCCAAAGATTTATGAATAATGATGTATTAAATGGATTAGATTTTTTATTCAGTTTTATCGATGATGTGATCATTGCAAGTGAGGATATGGAAGAACACAAAACGCATTTACAGAAAGTATTTGAAAGATTTAATAATTTTGGAATCACGATAAATTTAAACAAATGCACTTTTGGAAAGCCTAACATTGAATTTTTAGGTTATGAAGTTTCAGCCGACGGAATTCGACCCCTTGATAACAAAGTCAAGGCCATAGTAGATTTCCCTCAGCCTGAAACAGTAGAGCAGTTGAGACGATTCTTAGGTATGATCAATTTTTATAGAGCAAATATACCCAAGGCCACGGAACATCAATCATTATTGAATGAATTTTTAAAAGGTAGCAAAAAGAAGGATAAAACTAAGATAATATGGACAGATAAATCAACGGAAGCTTTCGAGCAATGTAAAATTGGTTTAAAAAACGCAGTTATGTTATCTCATCCAGTTCCGAATGTTCCATTGTCATTAATGACTGACGCATCAGACACATGCGCGGGAGGCGTACTACAGCAGTGGAAAAATAACGCATGGTTACCGCTAGGATATTTCTCTAAGAAGTTTACTAATGCTCAACAGAAATATTCTACTTACGATAGGGAGTTGACAGCAATTTTTATGGCTATAAAACATTTCAGATTCATGTTTGAAGGGCGAGAATTAATCATCTATACTGATCATAAACCCTTAACATATGCTATAAATAAAATTGAAAGTAAATGCGAAACTCCCAGACGAACAAGACAATTATTATTTATAAGCGAGTTTACAACGGATATCAGGTACATAAAAGCTGATAGTAACATTGTCGCGGACGCTTTATCGCGAATTGAAACCATACACTGTCCTACGTCAATTGATTACGTGGAATTAGCATCAGCTCAAGAATATGATTGTGAATTGAAAAATCTTTTAGACGAACAGAATGACAATATTTCTTTAAAGAAAATTTTCATTCCAAATAGTGATAAAATGATTTATTGTGAAAATTCAACCAGCTTATGTAAACCGTATTTACCAGAAAGTTTTAGGAAAATTGCTTTTAAAACAGTACATGAATCAAGTCATCCCGGAATTAGAGCTACTCGAAAGTTAGTATCGCAAAGATTTTTTTGGCCAGGTTTAAATCGAGATGTAGGGCAGTGGGCAAAAACTTGCATACAATGTCAGAAGTCAAAAGTAGGTAGGCATACTGTATCAGAATTGCAACAATTCCCAGAAGCTAACCGCTTATCGCACGTGCATATTGATATTGTTGGTCCCTTGCCACCCACTGAACATGGCTATAAGTATCTCATTACTATGATAGATAGATTCACGCGTTGGCCAGAGGCAATACCTATTAAAGAAATGACAGCAGAAGTTGTAGCTAAAGTGTTTTACGAAAATTGGATATCACGTTTTGGTACTCCTGATCGGTTAACAAGTGATCAGGGACGCCAATTCGAGAGTACCTTATTCAGTGAGTTGTTAAAGCTTTTGGGCATAAAAAAAATTCGTAGTAGTCCTTATAGACCTCAGGCCAACGGAATAATTGAACGTTGGCATAGGAGCATGAAACAAGCAATAACAGCTCGTCTTACACTTCATACGTCATGGCTAAATGAACTACCTACAGTTTTATTAGGGTTGCGCACAGTAGGAAGAAGTGATAATGGAATTAGTCCCGCCGAGTATTTGTATGGTCAAACACTTCGGTTACCTGGAGATTTTTATAACATCTCAGTTAATCGTAGTAACAGTGAGTATGATTTTCTGAATCAGCTAAGACATAATATAGATAAGTTAAAGCCTGTTCCCAGAAGTGCTCGAGATTCGCGTACATTATTTGTACACAACGAACTAGGTAAATGTGACCATGTTTTCATACGAAACGATGCAGTGCGTAGGCCGCTGACTACACCATACGATGGTCCTTACCATGTAATCAAAAGGAGAGGTAAGGTTTACACAATACAGTTACCAAATAGGATAGTCAACGTCTCAATAGATAGACTGAAACCAGCCTTTTTATTAAATGACCACACAAATGACAATGATGCCAACCCTAGAGAAAATGACAGCGTAAGGAAACCCATAACTAATGATAATACAGAAGTGAAAGTCGCAACTGAAACTAGAAACAGTAAGGTAACTAGAAGTGGGCGTTGTATAAAGCGACCTGTAAGGTTTAATTTCTAAAACTAAATAAATGACTAGGTATTTTAAAATAAAATAAAAATACAAAAAACATTTATACTTAATACTATTTTATTTTATATTAATATATTTCATTGTAGCACATCCTTAATTTGTAAAATTTTACTAGTTTCACTTCTATTGTATAATTATTCATGTGTGATAAATTCGAATTGTGTATCAATGTAGACTAGTTTGCAGGACTAGCATTAAATAAATACAAAAAAATGTAAACGTTGCAATATGCACACAACGTGGTAAGGTAATAATTAGTTTCAATTCATTGCATTATTGAAATTCGATGGAATTAGTCTTTTGGAGTTTAACAAAATTGTATACTCTTTTACTATCAAATATGGGCAAGCAACAGAGTAGAGAAGAAGTCATTATTGCCCAGAGTGGAGGAGAGGCCTCCAAGGAGCAATTATCAACTATCAACTGGATGATAGTGGGTATCATAATACTATTAATCATTTTCGCCGTATTTTTCGTTTGGAACCATTTCAAACGCAGAACGCAATTATGGTTCCAAAGGCAAGTGCAGGGTCGTGGCCTGCAGGTGGCGGCCACACCCATGGCAGCACCAGCTGCACCTTTCACTGTGCAGCAGCACCATTAGTGATGTCGTGTTTAAGTACAAAGTAAATCCATTTAGTGCAAAGTGAATCTGTGTATCAAAATAAATCATCAATGTGTGTGTAGCATCATAAAAGTGTCAAGCCTCCAATATTTTTTTTTAGATGAATATTAAATTAAGTTCATTAAGTACATTTTTAGAAACATTGTAGTAGGTAATCGCCGGTAGGTACAGCGGCGATAACTTGGTAACTCGATACACCACATTGCAATGTAGCAAGCGACTGCAGCGACAGCGAATTTGCTTTGTGGTGGACCGCGCTATGAATGCACTGTATCTAACTGTAATTGGCCTAGTGGAAGGATAAGTCTTTGTGTTTTAGGTTCTTTCGGACAATTCTTTTATTTTAAAAATTTTTTTATTTGTAAAATTTTGGGGGGTGTAGTGTAGGGACATGTAAGTATGTATGTGGAATGTGCGGATGTCAGCAGTTGCAGTGTGCATGTGAGACGGACGAATGGGCGACCGTCAGTTACTGCGCGCTGACGGCCGGTGCGGCTGTGATCTAAAAGTGGGAACATAAATAAATGGAGTAATTATGTAAAGGGTTGTTTAAGTGAAGTAACTCCCAATCCCCAAAATATGAAAAATACTTCAACTTTGAACATAACTGTGATTTTTCAAATCCTCTTTATTTATCACTTTGTTTCATTTATCACGTATGAATAGTAACAGACAATACAAACTGCACCTTAATAATCCCTGTAACAGTGACGTTTCAACAGACACTAGAATTGCAAGTACATTAAAAATAAAATAAGTAAAATAAATAAATTTCATTTTGGTCTCAACAAACATATTTTTTTAAAGACTCCGTTCCGTTTTTCATCGAGACTCATAATTGTTAAATGTCGGTAGCAGTTTCTATTAAAAGTTGGTGACAAGGGACAATGCTAATAATTAAAAAGATCAAAATAAATGGACGGACAATTTCACAAAATTATACAAATTAGTTTTGTTAATGGCAGTCCCTAAGCCAGGTCTAACACAGACCTTTCATAATAAAACGCTGCCGTTATATCGTGATCGTAAGAAGTGTGCCGTCATTTTTGAAAACATAGCATATTGAATGGCCTCTCACATAGGCTTAAAAATGATGATGGAAGACCAGAGTTGGTTGCAAACCAAACAACATTAGCGAAACTAATTCTGACTGAGTATTCATAAACCAAAAGAAGAATTAGTTTTGCGCCACACAAAAACCTCCCTTAAAAATTAGCAGTAGGTACTTGTGCCATACAGTCAGCGGCATTAGCATGTTACCAATTCGTAAATTACAGGTCGGTATCACAACATCGAAATGAACATTTATAGATACTTAGTTCGTATAATTGCAGTAAAATTCTTCTAGCAGATAATGCTGAGGAAATACCACAAATCCGTACTATTCTTTCATTTGACCGAGCCACTAATTTCTACAGATGTCTATTCATCACCGTCCCTTAGATAAGAACGGGCCCCTAAATCGCAAAACGAGTGACCTGTGAGCAACCGGCCAAAATCAATAGCATACGGAACACACGTAACGTTCGCCGCTCATCCTTATGAAATATGCATTTGGCGCCTTGCACGGCACGGCGTAGTAATACTTGCGCGACGCGTGTTTTGTGAACCTTTTTGTAAGTCTTTAGGCAGATTCTGTGGCATTTTATTCTGTTGTCGGATAAAATAAAAGTTGGCTGTTTTAGATTTTACTGTTTTGAATTTCGAACGCAAGTCTTTTTATTGGTTGTGTCGTTGTTTATAGGTTTTGGGATTAGGACATCCCTACTGAAACTGGGCGACGACTCACATGACTAGTGGAAAGGGAAGATGGCGTCGTAATGCGTAGTTGTTATTATAGTTGTTTGCCGTTTATTATAGTAAAACAGAGTTCTAGCTATATTCAATGAAGAGTTTTCGCCGTGCCGTAATAACCTTGTATTATGGACTGCTAACTAGGTAGGTACGAGATACGGGTAAATCTCGAAGCTACGAGAAAGGAATGAGTATTACGCAACTACCGTTTGTACAATGAATGAATTTGTAGATCGCGCTATCGTTGCGTTTTGAGGTTTGGTATATCTATCCAAACCTCAAAACGCAACGATAGCGCGTTCTAGAAACCGTACACTTTTAGTCACGCCATCTAGTTGTGAAAAAAGAACAGATTAAATAAACGAGGCTTTGTACATTCAAAACATAACATCCTCAAAAATGTTAGTTGTAAAGATTTGCCAGCACATTGAAATAATAAATTAGCCAAGCACGTGTCGCACCACGCATAAAAGGCTTCCGAAGTACGGCTTAGAATCTCAATGAAGGGTAAAACAACCGTGGGAACAAAACAACCCTTTTCTGTACCTTCAAAGCTTTATTCGCTAAGCTCCTACAAACTGTATTGCATCCTTTCTGCACGCTGGTTCCATTGCCATCTATCAAAAGGGTCATAATCACTACACTAATTGAACGAGATGAAAATGCAATGGTAAATTGGTAACACTCCTTTTGTAGAGCGTTAACGATGGCGATCAGTGAAATGCTGTCAAACATCTCTGTCATATTATTTGTCTACGTTTCACTGATCGTCATGGCAGATTGCTTAGATGTGCGCAAGACTTTAGTGGTTCCAAGAGTTATCGTTTCAATTCTTTAATTACCCTAGTTAGATTGTTCCATATTTTTTTTGTCATCATGAAGATACGAAAGTCTGTTTATCTAACATTTTTATAGCAATTAAATCACAGATTGACAGACTTTCCTTGACACAGACTGACCTTTTCTTAGTAAAAGAAAACAAGAGAAATAATGAGTATGGGAAACAGCCATTAGTGATGTATTTTATTTCCGAGTACTTTGACGTTTTTTAGGGCTGATGTTTCTATCTACAGATAAATTTCCAACAGATAAAAATGTATCCATCTCTTTTTATTAGGCTTGTCTAAAACACCTTACTTGAATTAGTTTATTTAGTCCGCTTATAAATAAGCAGGAATAGGAAAGACGTGTTGGGAGCAACATTTCAACATTATTCAGGGATGCCAGCTTACAATATCTGTCAACTCCAGCCTGTTTAGGCAACTGACCGCAAACGAGTACTCCCAGCGTATCACAGCTGCGGCCTTGCCAACTTAAACCACCCTCAGCCATGCTAATATATACTCTATACATCATGTTATAAGGTTGTAGGTAAGTGTATGGAAGCTCAAAATGTCAGCAGACAAAATAATGTCCAGGGCACATTTGCCCAACGGCTTTTGCCTATGGGAACTAGGGATATAGGTGGTAGGTTCATTGCTATACTATGGATTTAGTGTACTTTTAGAAGCCTCTTCGAAGTACTTACACTCCTTTAATCACACTGGTTCACTAGTGACACAACAAGAAGAAAAAGAAAAAGACTTTTGTGTGGCTTTGAAATGGATATAAGCTGAGGTATCCACTCCACATCATGTGGGTCACTTATCAATCATCATGCTGAACCATCACTCACCTTTTCAAAAGTAGCATTACTGAACCCGAGAATTGCTTCGTTATTTGTGTGAAGAGGTAACGGGAATCATGGAACGGGCCAATGCCTCACCTGATGTTAAGCAGTAACCTCTGCCTGTTGTTCACTAACTCACAGAACCCGTCCATTACGAGCGTGGCATTGAATTGCATGAATTGTAATGGTGTTAGTTCTCAAGTTCTTGTGACGGTACCCAAACATCTTATAATAGAAGAAACACAGCAATGAGAGCATCTCTACCTACAGACAGAAATAGGTCCAGAGTACTTCATTAGACTAAAAAAAAATTATATCGACCCAAAAATTATGAGTCGAGTGGGATTTGAACCCACAACCTTCCCATCAATGCGAAACTACGCCTTGAAGAATAATTTTAATATTTAATATAATTAAAAACGGAGCTGAAAATGTGTCATTTAAAAAAAATAAAAACTACTCTTGAAAAAATGCTAATTTAACATGAACTACTTCTTACCTACCTACCCTCTAAGCATTTCCAAGCCGTCCAAGTTTATTAGTCGTAGTCACAGAAGCGTTAGGTATTTACCGAATTGTAATTAGCCGTAAAGCCATTGTAATGCCCCAGCGGGGCTCATGTTCTGGACGTTATTACCCCCTAAGACCTATAAAACACATGAAACAATGAATAAATGAATATGAAAGTAAATCTTAGTCATCGATCTTTGGACTAATTCTTCTTCAGCCATGATTAGAATAGTCATAGAAAGTACGATGTAAATTATTCCTCTACCATCCCTCACCAGAGTATCTACTTATTGGAAACTTGAGTCAATCACTTAGACAGTCTCCGTAACTCCAACAAGAAGTGGCCATTCTCCCAATCTGCGGTATGAACTCCAACTTGCACAACTTATACAGCATAGCACGAGTTACAATCACTTACTGATTGCAATAACCTTTAGTAGCTTAGTGAACCAGCAAATACACAAAGCACAATATTTGTTTAGAACACAAACAAAAAAATGCAAACATTCTATAGATTTCTAGTTGTAACAAACTTCCTCTCTGAACTTCCTCAGGAAAGGAAAACGAAAGGAGCCTCTTTGAGGTGAACTTAAAATCCTTTCACCACACTTGGTTCGAAAGAATCAGTGACACTTTATGAAGAAGAAGCTACAAGCTATCTGATCTGCCCGTTATCACTTCATTCTGCTAATTTTGGGAGCTTTATCTTTGAGCTTGGTTTTGCTACGGATTTTTTGATCTGATTCTATCGCGTAGTAAAACTCTCAGCCTCTGTGCGACTTTAAATGTTGAGCCCATAGAACCACGATTTAGTTCTATCAAATCAGTCATCACTTGTAGCACGTTTTGATTATAGCCTCTCATCTTGAGCTTTGTGGAATCAGATAATACGACGTAATTTCCCGAAGGCTTCAAATGATAGAGCTCAAATTCGGACTGTCAAATTTATTGCCGCACATAAATCTGGTAATTACATGATCTAACTGGAACGGGTGGAGTTGAAATTGATCAATCGCAACGATACCCAGAACGATGGGGAAAACTGAATAAATCGAGGGAAAAACAGAAAAACGTGGAAGAAGCTCAAAGTCAAAATTTTATATTCAGTTCCCAAAGTCCCAGTGCATTTACAGCATTTCGTTACCGAATGTTGTTTTCGTTTCACCTGTCTCTCTCTTTTGCATGGAAAAATGATGAGACACCAACTCTAACTACGTAACGTGTTTTTGCTGTCTCATCTTTTCTTCAAAAGGCAGAGACACGTAGGCGAAACGAAAACAACATTTAGTAGCAAAACTCGGGCTTCGGGTACAGTTTTATCACAAGCATCACTTTGAAAAGTTAGATACTTTTAGGTGGTAGTTGCACGCGACCAAGCCGCGACCAAGCCTAAAAGAGGATTGCACCTATAGTCTTGCAGTCTCTCTTCAATTTTTTACGATGCTGATGAGTAATGGAGTGTACAAACTAGTGCTCAGCCTGTATTCAATACCAGCTGATGTATCGGAGCATCGGCCAAGGAATAAAGCAGGCGCTGGATAAAGGCCACTGAGCTATATCTCCCGACATGAACACTGTGGAGCTAGGTGCAATAACCCATGCTTCTATGAGTCTACTAAATAATTAAAAATCGGTTATCTGTAAAGTCGGTTTACTGTCGATAGTTGAACGTGACAACGTCATAAGCCGCAATTATCGTTGCTATAAACAATTCACACCGCATTCACTTTTCACTGCACTTCATACTTGACAAAAACATAAAAATGTATTATTGCATAGCAACTGTCCACGCGGACTCATCGCTCTCTCAAGTAGGAGAGAGACAGATGACGAACGCTGCCGAACGCGGAGGCCGTGCGTGCCTCTTTGTCGCTCGTTCCGTTCTCTCGCTTGGACTTCAAGCCTTAAATGGAACGCCTCAGACGCCGCATGAGTCATGTTTTCTCGTGCGTGCAGCCGGCTCCATCGAATTATAAGACGTTGTCAAGTCAAAAGTCGAAAGGAGCCTCTTTGAAGTGCGCTTTAAATCCTTCCACCACACTGGTTTTAAATAACTACGGTCACGCTAAGAAGAAGACTGGAAAATGTAGACACTGATATGCCAATGTTATCTTTCCTTGAGGATATAAAATAGACTAGCGGGAGACACGTCCAATCCTAAGCAAATTTGTGTAAAAATGTTGTGCAATTTTTTGGCAGAAAAAAATTCTATAACCATTTTTACACACATCATTTTTGATCCAAATGGAATTCGAACTAACTTTGCCTTCTATAAAAGGGAACACAACATTAACCAACATTATTATCGTCTCCTAAATGTAAGTAAACACTGCAATACTAATAAAAATACGTTATTCCATAGTTTTCGTAGACTTATGATTATTATTGGAAGTATGCCAATGCTTCCTCCATCAGTCGAAGGTTGTATAAGTAGGCTTTCAATTTATACGATTACGAGCTCAAAGTGATTCGCCTCGATAGAGAGATAATGATTGTTTTCAATGACATTGTACGAATCAGGAACGAGATAACTATTAACATTACTTTTTATGCTTGTATTTTCATGAAATAAAGTTGGTAAAGCGTGTGTTGGATACAAAACTTGGAAATAAAAACGAGTAATAAGGGTCTTCTTCTTCTCATCGTGTCACTGATTCTTTTGAACCAAGTGTGGTGAAAGGATTTTAAATGCGCCTCAAAGAGGCTCCTTTCGTGCACTTGACACATATTTTCGAACTTTTTAGGTTCTACGACAGAGCCGGTTTCCTCACGATGTTTTCCTTCACCGTTTGAGAGCACTTGCATAGTGAATATACATTTTTGGGAAGAAAAACTCATTGGTACACGACTGGATTTGAACCCACGACCTTAGGATCGGAAGGCGGGGCCGCTACCACTAGGCCACCAGCGCTCTCTAGTAATAAGGGTTAAATAGATAGATAACTCTTCATTGATTACCATTGGCCCATAATATAAATACAGTTTTTAGCTTAAAAATAAACATTCAGCAGAACAATTTTCAGCCGTATTGCTAACAGCAATCTCTACTAAGCAACCTTGGGAGTTCAACAGATGGTTTTAAATATTGTCGAAATTACTAGTTTAATACTTACTTGCGATCCACCTCAGCTGCTTTCAACCTGTGTGAAGTCGGGGTAGATTGCTAGTAATAAACCTATGTTACGCAGGAATAATATAGCTTTCTAATGGTGAAGAAACTTTTGAAATCGGTCCAGTACTTTTTGAGTTTATTCGTTACATAACCATTCCTCTTCATAAATTGCTGTAAATGTAGCCCAAATATATTTACTCTTTACGACTACAAATTATTGAAGATCATAAAAAAACCTTTTTTGTCTGACAAAAATATTACCAATAAAAACTAGACAGATAATTTTGTATTTATAGGAGGTTTTTAGATTGTATGAGATTTTATGTCTATTACAAGTATGTAGTAAACCTAAAAACAACGTAATTTTTTACTGAGTATAAAATAATGAGTTATTTTACTGATTCCAAGTAAACCTTTTTATTGTTTTCAGAATATCGTATTGTCTAGAAATTTTAGATATTTAACATAAAACACTAAACATTTTATTTTCTCCAACAGAGGCATTTCGTAGAAACAAACCCTTTTGCTTTGAATTAAATTAAAAAGGAATAGGTATAAATAAAATTTATCATTGGCCCGCGTAGCTTCGTTTGCATGGTAGTATCGGCTAAACCACATTTGGCACGTTTACGATTTGGATGGGTGACCTGTCGCGTGTCATTATAACAGCTTCTGTGTGTCCTAAATAATTATACTTATTAGCATAAAAAATTAGAAAATTATAATATTTGGATGGTTCCGGCTCGATCACGCCCTAACCGCTGAACCAATTTCGATGAAACTTAGATTGGTTATAGCTAGAAGCCTGAATTAGCATACAGGTTGCTTTTATCAAGAAAAGCCAGCAGAAATGGGGTAAAAGAATCCAGGGGCGGTTATTACAGTTCTTGAGAAGGTTTGCAGCCGAGCTCAGGAAATTGAACGTCGGTGATATGGGATCGATGCATCGCTCAGACGGTCTCAGGGAAACAAAATGTGGGCGGAGAATATAATAACACGACCCAGACATATCATCAGGATCATCAACCTGAATTAGTACTGCTTAAAAATCCTTTCACCACACTTGGTTCGAAAGAATCAGTGACACGATAAGAAGAAGTATAGCTATTTGGATTTTGGTTGTGTGACCTACAAGGCAATGCTTTGATAAAGGCAATGGTTACCACTTAAAATCAGGTGGGCCATATACTTTTTCTACCAGCTAGTACGGATAAAAATGAGAGGTTTTGTCGTAGTCAAAACGCTCAGAAGGTGATTTTTTTCGATTTAAGTCTACAAGACATGCCAACTCAGTTAAATATACATATAGTTAACTTGCGGCAGTAACTAGAACTTTATCAGTCAGTCAAATAAAGGGCTTACTTTTAATACCTAATTATGAATTCTCTTATCCAGTTGAACACCCAATAACATTATCGTATACCCTTAACATTTACCAAAAAAAACATTACAAGTAAAAATTTTGGGTCTTGCGAGTATAAATTTATAATTGTTATACAAGAGTGCAAAGCTGCTTTTTAACCGCGTGCTCAATTTTGATGACTGAGCAAGCGCAGGATTCTATATTTTAACCACGAGCGTAGCGAGTGGTTTAAAAGTTAGAATCCTAAGCGTTCGCGAAGGAATCAAAGAGCACAAGGTGAAAAAACTTTGCAACACGTAACTTTTCATCCCACCTCAGCGAGGAAATTACTAATGCAAAAAAGAACATGGCGCGACTAAAAGTAACACACCAAGAAGGTTCCGAGTATGAGTTATTAACAAATTTACAAAGGTTGTATGATAAATTCGGCACCATGCAGGTAGAAGTAAATAGGTTTAATGGTGTTTTGAATTCACAAATACACCAAGAAAATTACGAGTGCGAGTTTTTAACAAAATAAAAAAGGTTGTATGATAAGTTCGGCACCATGGAGGTAGAAGTAAATAGGTTGTGTATTCACAAACTTATTGAACACAATATTCTAAATTCAAATTTACTTTATCCTCTAGCGGATAAAAACGGCTTTTCCAGTCAGAAATTAAACAGCAAAAACACACTTTCAGAGCTGGTGGGATGAAAAAAATTTTGAACTTACTGTTTTTATACAAAAAAGTTCTCGCATTTACAAAGAACTTAAATTTTGTACAGATTGAATTTAACAGTTTTATTGATGTTCGAAACACCAGTAGCTTTAACAATTTCAATAGTATGGACCGTTTGAAGGCACCTTTATCTGGGAAACTAAAATAGTTTTCTAAGAACAGCAAAGGAATCTGACTAATTTCAGTAAAGGGTTGCCAAGGGCCACCGCAGGTTATTCAAAACTAACCCCTATCCCTTTCACTTTAGGGTGGAGAGTGGTCAGTGTGGGTCAAGTGATTTCGTAAAGGCGTCCAAGGGTCGTTAACTCCTTACAGCTAGGCAGTTACTTGGGCAAGTTACTGGTGTGTTGTTACGTGTTTAATGAGTAAATTGATCTTGAACCTCTTTATGGTGGCAGTTACATGTGAAAGATAAGAGCTGGAAGATGATGATAACGTTGAAGTAATATAATATCTTCTCTTCAGATAGTCTTCTCTGCTTTCTGACACTATGTAAACTTTGTTTTTTTTTAATGTTGTCTGGAAGAGATTGCTCATAGTAATTAGACCGCCTATTGTGCTTTGTTTTAGTTTTAGTATATTCGTTAAATGTGTAATGTCTTATTCCTATGGTGTATAAATTCTAGTTTTGCAAATGACAGTGTCTTTTTGTTTGATTGTTGATTATCATCATGATCATAAGCCTGAAGAAGCCTATTGCTTTATATGGCCTTTTTTTTTCAGGAAAAACGATTCTGAGCCCTCTCCATCATACATATCCATCCATCGTACATTAAATGCATCACCATTATTCACCCACCATGCTAGAAATTTCACAAAAACCCGCCCAGAATGGCAATTTGTCACTGCGATATGATTTTTATGGTAACCCAACTACAGGGTTATTCATTATTAGCTGCAAATACTCGGGAATTAGGTTCAACAAATAGAATAAAAAATATTTATGAAAATATTTTTTTTAAATTTGATAAAAAAAAAATCAAGTTTTTGTATCAAAATTTTATTTTTATTAATTTCTTTACGGCTATTGCATAATGATTGCCATGGAGAACAGGACGATGACCCACCCAGGCGGTGACTGGACGCAGAGTGTCAATCACGGCGCGCGGGCGCGGATCTAAGGTCAAAATAGGTCAGGCGCCAATGATTCCTTTATCGATTTTCTCGGGATTTTCATAACAAAACTTAAAAAAAATCATTTCATAAATATTTTTTATTTTATTTGTTGAACCTAATTCCTGAGTATTTGCAGCTAATAATGAATAACCCTGTATAGCGCCAGCTACTAAACTTGTTCGCTCCAGCACGTGTAGAAACCCCATAAATCCTTGTAACTCATTCTATCTACTTAAAATATAAATTTACCCGAAAACTGTGACGTGAACCGAGGATACTTGAAAGGGTGCTTAACCACCCTTTAATGACCACCTCTCGTTAAGACGAAAGGTTTTGGCTGTTCTTCGGAATTAACAGTTACAACCTTGCTGGCGACCAGCGTAGCGAAACCCCAGGATCCACTTAAAATCTTCAGAATTCAGAACTTGTGCGAACAGTTTATGGGCCAGGGTATGCTGGTGGGTGTTTTGTGAGGGCACATAAAGTTTTATGCATTAGAAATAGGTTGAAAATTGGTCGTTTGACGTTTTCTCGAGTTTAAACAGCGGTTTACTGTGAGTAGTGGTTAGAGATAACATTATTTGAACATGAGAGTACTTACACGCTCCTGACACACTTTATCTTGCTTTATTCGTGTCGAAGGCATTTTAAATTGTAACAGCGACGTGTACTTATCAAAATTTATAAAGCATACTTTTTAGAATTTTGTTAATAACTTGAAAATAATAAATTTGGAATATCCAAACCTCTAGCACAAATGCGTCAATCCGTCAGGCTCAGAGGCTTCAACCCCAGAAAGGAAGAAACTTAATCAATAGTTTATTTAACAAATTAAGTGATGGGAAATCTAAAACGTAAGGACTTTTTCACATTCGCCGCAAAGTCGCGCAGCTAAAATCAAGAATTGTAGTGTTGTACATTCAGTTTAAATGACTCCTGTCATTAAAATTGATCAATTGCGCTGACCTGACTAAACTGACGTGTGACCGTTAATATTCAAAAAATACTCATCTAGCAGAACTAACCTTAAGAGCCCAGTTTACTCCCACGGTGTCCAACTGGACTCAATTTGTCGCAAATGTATCTTGTTGCTGACATTAGAGCGAGTAGGCGCGACTGTTGGCAATTAATCAGTATTAACGCAGCGCCATCTGTCTGCGGATTACGGCAACAGTGGCGCCGCCGACCTAATGGCGGCTTACGCTAGGATTTGAATCGGACTAAACTGACTAAAGCTAAAAGGTCTTAGGTGTTATTGCTAGAGCCATCTCTTATTAGCCAAGAGCACTGGTGAACTAGCTGGGATTAGGACTAATATTAAAATATCATCATAGACCTCTCTTATCTAAATGAAAAGAACGAGGTGTCTAAATATCGAAACAAAGATTTCTAACCTACTTCAAATAAATAAGGTTTTTAAGAATGTTTGTTACTTCATACTTTTTTCATTTATGAACCGATTTAGTTCTTTTTTTTTATCTGGAATATTTCCAGATTAGTTTCATTTAAATTTCATCAAAATCATTAACTATTTTGGCCATGAAGTTGGTTTCTCAAGTTTTTTAAACATAAAACATATTATGTTCATAAACAAATTAATATTATTTTTTATTATAACACTTACACAAAATATTTTGTCTAGGTGGGAAGCGAATCAACAAAAGCAATTCAATAATAGAAGTATAGCTACGCGCCCAAACTTCTACGGCTAATATGGGAATTTAATAATTTCTCTAGTTGGTATTAAGCCGAGAAAAATAAAAGAAAATAAGAAATAAGCACACAAAAACGAACATTTTGTTTCCCACGTCCATCCCCTTTCATATTACCCCATCACTCGTTATTTCTCCGACTAGGTACGTACCTACCACCGCACTGGGCGTAACTTGCTTATCTTATAACGGTAACCGGGTTATTTCAACGTAACTAGGTTATTTTAACGAACGTAAGCAAAAACGTCTAAACGTTCGACTTCACTCGATTAAGGCGGTGCTCTGAATATTAATAAGCTTGGGTTAATGAAGCCATGTACAGATTAAATTAGCCGCTACACATAATGTTGTGATCGCATCTCGGAGCCTCAGCGGGGATTTACAAATATTTACACAATTTTGAAGGGACATTTTCTCATTTGAATCGAGATCCTCTGTCTGCGCAGAATCCGTGAGCATCAGCCATATTCTTCTACAATATACTATCATCATACCAGTAGGCCTACCACAAGCTCTGTCTGGCCCTGTCTCTGGCTCTGGTTTTGAGTCTGTATGAGTGTTGACTAAATAAATTTACGTCGAAACGTCACGCACTCAGTATAATACCTTGGTGAGCGAGTAAAAGAAATATAACATTTCTTTTTTACTCGTGGACTTCAGTTCAACCGTGATAACTGTGCCGAAATATTGGAAGTAAACTCAACAATTTAATCATGGTAAATATCCCGTTGTTTTATAAAAATAGTGTTAAAAACCATGATAGTTTCAAAAGTTAAGTCATAGTACTGTAATTCACAAAATAATACAGAAGAAAAGCAAATGCAATCGAGCTAACAATTTTCAGAGCACTTAAACTTAGAAGACAGTTAAAAATAAATCCAAATAAGTTGGTGACCCGCAAAGAACAGGAAACGATTATAATAAGCGCGGAGATGTTCCGGGGATATGGGCGATTAAGCAGGAATGACCAGGATGGTTCGTAGCCCGCATTATATCTGTCATAACCGTTATTTCAAATAATAGCTAGGTTACTGCCCGTCTGCCAGTTTCACTGGGGTACTTGTTCTGGATAGAAGGACGTTGAATAGCAAGGACTCTGAATGTAGCGACAAGATGGACAATCAATAGCCTAATGTCTGTGGCTTTATGGCGTCCTACGATAAAAATAGGATTTTACATCCATTTAGCGTGGGATTCGAACCCACGCTGGTTGTCTACCGGGTGAGGAGCTGATAGCGCAGTTGATTGTTAGCGCATCTGAATTAAACGGAAAAATTACGCGAAGGAGGAAGAATACGTAGTGATTAGCTTTTAAAAAATGTAGTAAAATTTTTGATATCGCGTAAATAAATGAATATTGATGCCTTATATTATGTTCGTAAAATATGCATATCGTCGGAACGTTTCTTCTAAATGAAAACAGGTTTTTTAATTTCCAAGAAACGTTGTGAACTAAATATAAACTGAATATAATCAAAACTGTTGAAAGTTAGATCTTCCACTCCGGTTGTCATGTCAATCTACAACTTCCGAACTAAACTTCGTCGATAGCAAAAACTTGTCCCGGGTTAAAGGCCTGCGCACACCTAGGTCACTGGCGATGGCAATCAATGAAACGCTGTCGAATTTAACTGCGATATTTGACAGCGTTTTATTGATCGCGGACGCCAGTGACCTAGGTGTACGCAGGCCTTAAGGCGGCCGCGCGGCTATTTACTTAAGGCATGACTCGCGGTAATTTTAACTAATTTCTTGAATGCCTCCAAGTCCCGAGATTGATGTGAATCTTCCAGCACTTACGAAATTAAGGATTGTCGAGAAGGTCGTATTTCGAGAAGTTTACAGGAAGTTGCGGTTTATTTATTTATCCGCGGAGTGGAGTACATGTTTCATTGGCATGGAGGAATCAGACGTGGATTTATTATTGGGCTCGCGGCCAGAACATTACTTAATCTTGTAGTTTTTTTATGTTGTTGAGATAAGTCTCTAGTTTTCCTTAGTTTTTAAAATATACGCTAGCTTAGTAAATTTCAGTTTCAAGACGATTAAAATTAAGAATTCATCTTTTTTTTTCTATAATCTTTGGTAGATAGTACCTAAATATAAGTATAGAGCTGCATGAATTTTTTAGCAAAAATAAATTAAATTCTTTGAAGGAGACTTTTCCATTTCTAAGGATAATTACGAAAAAACTTTAATTGGGCACTTTGAGGTGTTCAGACGACCAACTTTTAATATTTAGCTAATCTGTATCGTTTAAGAAGTGATTAAAACCAACCGCCTGCTTAATTGGCTATCTACTTTTATAACCTTTACATAATTTTGCAACTTTTATAACTTCTGTGGAGTAACGAGTATGTCATGAGACACGTGTGTGTGTTCGATTCTAGCGAACACATTGAGTTTGCAAATATCACCCCGTACATGATGAAATTGAATACAAAATTAAGTTAAATTAAGTTCTATCAAAGCCGGAAAATAATTAGGTTTATCTTAAGGTTGGCTCTGAGTATAGTTAAACAGAGCACAACTTGCACCATCAAGTTAACTAACTGTAAAACGAGACAAATAAAAACCAAATCAAACCGTAAAGTTGAAAATAAACTCTGAGAAAGTTTAAATATATTTTCTAGAGCTTAGAGAAATAATAAAAGAAGCACTTTAAGTTTTATGAAGTTCAGTAAATATTTGTAAGTCTCAGTAGGTAAATCATATTTGCTAACGTACTGTGGTAGTTCCAAAATCTAATTTAACAATCCAATGTAGTATCTAGGGCAAACATCGTCTCCAGATATTCCGGCCTATTTCACCCGACCGCGAAAACAATAAAAGGTGATTATGTTATAGATAAAAGAATACGCTGACCCCAAAGATAGGCCTTCGTGTTAGGGCTCAGTGGACCGAGAGGCGGTATCATTAAGACCATTGTTCTGCCGATAATTGGTCTCGGTAATCGAACCCAGAACGCGGTAATTGAATTACAATAATGTTATTATTGTCCCGAACGTTCGAACAAAAGGGGAATTTAAAAAGGGAATTTTTTGAGTTGCCGCTTTGTGCTTTGATGTCGTCGATTATTTTTTTTGTTTAAATTTCGCTTAATTATTTTTCACTGGAATTGGTGTTACTTGAATTAAAAAGGTTAAACGAATTCTTATTAAACTTGAGCTAACATTTTTTTCAAATGAAATCAACCTCTTCCAAGAAAAGTGCTCCAAGTAATGAAACTTGGTACTGTAAATTGAACCAATGTCAATAGGTAGACCAAAGGCATGATTCTGACGACCGTAATCTGAGAGCTAACCACACTGAAACTTTTCTGCTATTTTATTTTTGATTTGTAAAAGGATCATACAAAAAACGGTAGAAACCAAGCCGTAGTTTGTTGCCTGTTCTTTTACGTCTTCGGCTTGGTCACGTGGAACTGGCACATAGATTCACCTTTAGGACGTTTCAAAGTGATCCTTCTGAAACAATTGAGTTAATATTTTTTTTAGTTTGATTTGATTCTAAAACAAAATCAGGAAATTTGAACAAAAACAGTAAAACGTGGTCAAATATGACAGCAATATTTGAAAGCGTTTCACTGATCGCAATCGCAGATCGCTTAGAGGCTTTAGAAAAAAAACATTTTTTTTTATTTTTGGCTAGAAAAACTTCTGTGACATTCTTCGATTTATGACAGCTGTCACCGTATTGTAGAAAACTAGGGCTTAAGTAACAGTAAATAGTCCTCAGCGTCCCTACAGGCAAACAATACTGGTTGATTTACCGCGGCGCGCGTATCCCGTACATAAATCGGTCATTTTTCTCAAAACGATTAATAGTCTTGCCTAAAGCAAGTCTTGGTCTTGGATTTTGAAACTAGGGCCGAGATTCATAGACCGAACTTTGACTTTACTTTGATGGAAAGTTCAACTTTCAACCAAAATTATAATTCATAGTTGTGTCAAGCTCTTCTTTATTCAAAATATTGATAGGAAACTTCGATAAACAAAGCTTACTTTGCGAAGACTGCTTTGCTGTAAAGCAAAGTACGGTCTATGAATCTCAGCCTAAGACCTAGTCTCATGATATCATAAGTCTAAGTCTTAGACGTAACTTTTAGGTAAGTAAGTCTTGTTTGAATTACGTCTTTGTTACATTTAATTCATTTGCAGCCCACTTTTTAAACATTAAAAACACATATTTATTGTGGTTTTTAGGGTTCCGTAGCCAAATGGCAAAAACGGAACCCTTATAGATTCGTCATGTCTGTCTGTCTGTCTGGCCGTGACACAGCCAGTCACAACTTGGCGAGTAGATGTATTCTGTGAACCGCATTAAGGTTTTTACACAAAAATAGAAAAAAAACTATAAATTTTGGGGGTCCCCATACTTGAAACTGAAACTCAAAAAATTTTTTTTCATCGAACCCATACGTGTGGGGTATTTATGAATAGGTCTTCAAAAATGATGTTGAGGTTTCTAATATAGTTTTTTTCTAAACTGAATAGTTTGCGCGAGAGACACTTCCAACGTGGAAAAAAGTTGGTCCTCCCCCCTCTAACTTCTAAAGTAAGAGAATGATAATACTAAAAAAAATATATGTTGTACATTACTATGTAAACTTTCAACGATATTTGGTTTGAACGAGATCTAGTCAGTAGTTTTTTTTTTATACGTCATAAGCCGTAAACTGCAATTTACCTTTCAACGAACTACAGGAACCTTATTATGTTACATCAAGTAACATATATAAAGGTTCTTGTAGTTCGTCGTGCTACGGAACCCTTCATGGGCGAGTCCGACTCGCACTTGGCTGCTTTTTTTTATGGCTTCAGGAAATCACAAAGATTTGTATAATGTCCCAAAAGTTAAGAGTCGAGCGGGATTTAAACCTGCGACCTTCCCCTTACCAAGTGCCAAGAGGATGATCGTGGGTTCAAATCCCGCTCGGCCCTTTACTTTTGGGACATTATAAAAATCATTAAGAACATCAAAGTAGGTTGTTACTTTGTAAGCGCTAAGATACTTTTACTGGTATTTTTATTTTTTAACATTCTTCGACACTGTGACAGTTCAGTAGGTTTTTAAAAAACAAAGCAGAATACAAGTTATCTCTAGGTTTCAACAATACAGCAGCAATCGCTATTTTATGAATTTAAAACTCCGACAGTAGAATACACGTTAAAAATGCAGTTTTTCACCAAAAATGTAACACAAGACTCATCAATATTCAGGTGTATCCTGTAGGCAGTACCCCCTCACTAGGGGTCGAAGGCGGCACCATATTTCATTTTAACCGGCCGTCGATAGCCAGTATGAATAATGGCTGCTCGGTACGTTTTGAATATACGCTTCAAGATTTCAGCTGACGGTAATGTTAGTATTCGGGGATGGTAATGTTCTGAACTACCTACTTATTACCATTTGAATATATCTCCAGACATTCTTTATTACCGACAGCGGTTGGGGAATTGGTTCTTGAATGGCGATTAAAACAAACGAAGCTTGCGCATATCTAAGCATTCTGGGAGCCGATCAGTGAAACGCTGTCAAATATGACAGCGATATTTGGCAGCGTTTAACTAATCGCCATTGCCATCGTCTTCATGTGCGCAGGCCTTAAGAGGCCCCCTGAATGGACTGGACCGATGACTTTGTAAAGGGTGACTGAGGTCACTAGAATATATTTTTTCATGGAAATGTGTGAAGAGAGGTCCTCTGTAAGCTGATGTTTCAGCTTAAGTATTAGTCAGTTGGATGGGTGACAATTTGTGGCTAAGTAGTATTTCCTACATCAAGAGTTACATCTATTATCATCATCAGCCTGAAGAAGTCCACTACTGAACATAGGAGCCCCTACATATTTCCAAGAAAAATGATTCTTAGCCATTTCCATCTACCGACTTCCCGCGATCTAAAACACTTATATTCAAATCATAAAGTGTCTAAATTTCATTTCAATTTCGTAATTATGGTGGGATTTCTAACAGATATCTAAATTTATTATTATGAGCATGTCCCACTGCTGGGCAAAGGCATCCCCCAATCCCCTCCACTCTGTGCGGTCCTTTGCTGAGGTGTTCCACTGTGGTCTGTACTTGTCGACCTTGCCCCGCAATCTTCTTTTTGTTTTTGTTCTCAATCTAATGTTTTAATATATTTTTAAAAGCGTTAGCCATACTGTTGGAGCTAATAAAATAATGTATTTCTTTCCATCCACAAACACTTTCGCATTTATTGTTATTTTAAGAGCAAAAGCGTAAATGATTGAAAGACATAGCGTCCTACTCTGTCGTACTAATAATATTAGTAGGACGTATTCGTATGACAGTTCTAAATGAGACAGTGCTATCTCGTTCCAATAACTGTAATGCTGCGTTATCTGACGCGTGACATATGGTTCCGCGCCTGAATTTCAGGAATAGGTTATTTCCACGCATGGATAACGTTCCTCATAACTTTGTTATCGTAGTGTAAGTGGGTTACGAGCATAAACATAGTCGCTGTTGCTTTATTTTGTTCCTCTCTTCTATCAGGAATAACCATCGAAAAAGCTCAAAACACAGAGAAGAAACGTGGAATGAAAATGTTCGTCGATTTTCAACTTGATTTGTTCAACGTATCACGATCACATACTACCTTTTGAAACTGAATAGACAGAATACACCGATAAGTTAACGTCACAAATTATGTCAAAATATGTTCATGATCAAGGCACTGGTGCAAGCGAAAACCGACTCTAAGGTGACGAACATTTTCATACCGTGACTGTACAAGCCAGAACTTTATTCATAGTAATATTACTTTGTCAATATCAATACCCAGTGTTACAAAAAAGATGGCAATAGTTTAAGCACTTATTATCTTTTAAGAAAGTAGTAGTAGTAGAGCTCTTTGTGAAAGGCTCATTCGGGGAAGTTCCATGCCTACTTGTGTCGTGAAGCAGCGTTGCTGTGTTTCGGCTTGAAGGGTGTGGGTGCCGGTGAAATTACGGGCACGTGAGGCTAAACTGTATAAATAAATAAATATTATAGACAATCCACACAACACTATCTAGCCCCAAACTAAGCAGAGCTTGTACTATGGGAACCATATAGCTGATATAATACTTGTATACATTTTTTTTTGTAAATGCATACTTAGAATATGCAATAAGTATGCCTCAAGTTGATGGACGCAAGACAGTGTATTGCTTTGTTGTAGGTGATGGTTACCACTTAATATCAGGTGGGTCATATCCTTGTTCCATCAGCAAGTTAAATAAAAAAAGAAAGTGTTGTAAGTAACGGGGATAATGTTTTACTGCTCAGTAAAAACCTCTTTCTATTTCCTTCACTGTGTGCGGTCTTGTATGATGGTCCATTCTCAGATATAATCCCGCCAGCCTGTTCTTGTTCTGCCGCAATGTCTCGCCTCTTGTGGGCGCCACTCTGTGGTTAACTTGGTCGTGAACTTTTGAATGTTGGTCAGAAACCACAGTGTCAGGGCGGGGAGGAATAGGTATGAGTTTTAAGTTAAACATCATGAAAGTTTCACATATATGAACAAAAAAAGGACAAAAATCAAACAAGTCGGAAAACAAAGTTCAATTCTCCTATTGTTTTGCTTCATCCATTATTATTTTGCAGAGAATGAAGCTTTCATTAGATTCACGTAATGGTTCAAAATTATAATGTGCATTCAGAGCAAAAAATAAACCACCTAAAAAAACATTACCCTTCTTCTGGGCAGTCGGGTAAAAAAACTAGGTAGCTAATCCGATATCTAATAACATTTGTTATTATAAAACGGCGTTAATTATTTATATTCATCAAATAAGGCTTTTACATTCCCCCGTTGATTAATTTGCAGTCCGCAATTTTCATGAATTTTTGGCCTTCGTGAAACATCACAGCTAATCCAAACAAGGGGTTAGTCCTTAGTTAGCGCCCTATAAATTATTCACCCACCGAATTACTGAGAGACGTAAAAAACGCTGCCCAGAATTTACCTTCCGTATAAAACGGAACGCTTAGTTTAAAATTCAAATTTGGAACGTCTAACACGGGCTTGACGGCACTTCATCAAACCGCACTTTAGGGGAAATAGACTGTAAAGAACGTATTCGTTTACGACGAGTGCCTTTATGACATAAAAAAATATGATTTTGCATATAACTGTCTTTTCAATTTTGTCTGAGTGTCATAAAACTTGCTTCTTTTCCAGGTCTCAGAAACTATTCTAGATTTTTCATTTAAATTCTTTCAGTTATGCATAGATTCGAACACCTGGATAAAAACGAAACACCCGCGAAGTTTCGTTATGAATTTCAATGGCACTTCAAGTTTCAAATGGGTTATAGCTGGCTCGCAGAAGCGAAATTTCTTTTGACATTGCATCTTGTGAATTATTTGCTCGAGGTTCAAAAAAATCGTTTTGGAACATAGCAAAGTCAAAGTTAAAGTCAAATATGTATTTAGCACTTTTTAAATTAACGCGATCTTATCATTATCACGCTCACACTCACCTGTTGTAACACGGTCGAAACATCAAAAAATAATAAAGGATAAATACCTGTTTCTTCCATTTAAATAATGTATTTAATCAATGCTATCACAAGGCTCACTTTGAAACGTCTTAAAGCTATGGTGAATCTAGGTGCCAGTTCCACGACACCTGGCCTAGAAGAACAGACAGCAAAATACGGCTCAGTTCCTACAGTTTTTTAGTAAGATCTTTTTTACAAAACAAAAATAAAAAGTTTTATCTACGGCATCCAAAAATTTACTTTCATAGACACAATGAGATCCTTCTATGTGACTTCTGATATTGATTGTAAGTAATTATTATCTATCCTCTCGTCTCAGTAGCTATATCTTTGATGTAGATTGTTCTTTGAGGTAAGTTCGATTCCGACCAAGCACAAACTTGTGCTTGACTTGACAACTTGACAATCGCTGGGAAATAGAGGTTCTCGAATGGCAACCACAAACCACGTCTAAATGTAGGAGGACCCAACTCCACCATCGGATAAACCGACGGCATTGTTAAGATCGCGGGAAGTTAGTTGGGGCCTCTAGTGCACGGATGGAGCCTTTTTGAGAGGCTTTTTAAACACTTTCACCACATACGAAAAAACTAAGTGATGAAAAGGAGAAAAAGTGGATAAGGTTCAATATAATTTCCTAGAAGCTAATAAGTTTTCATCAGCTTTTGATAATTCTAATTAATTTTTAATAATTCTAATTCACTGCCTTCTCGCTATTTAATCAAATGCTGTCCATCTACAGGTTGTCTGGAAGAGATCGCTCATAGCGATATTACCGGCTATTGTACTTAGCTACAGTTTTTGTATTAACGCTATGCGTAATGTCCTATTCTTGTGGTGTAGAGTAAAGTGTTATCTATAGTTTACTATATAGCTATCTAGTACATAAATTTGAAGTGTTGAGCGAGTTTCAACTCTATTGTACTGTAATAGCAGTCACATTATGCCCCAGGTGCAAAATGTTCCGGCTTTAATCGCAACTAATTAGGCAACTGGAAGTTTTTCGGGATTTAGGACATTTGGGACATTTTGTATGAATAATTTTTACGTCAATGAATTTAAATGAGCTTTACTAACCTAAAATAATATTCACCCTACAGTCACATACATATGTATGTGTAATGAGGTAGGCATACTATATAGTATGCCTACCACATTTTCAAAGAGAGCATATTATTATTATATAAATTTTATTAGTTTTAAGAATCAAACCGAAACATCTGGTGTTAATGAGACAGACAGCCACTACGCCTCATAGGTTATTGAAATGACAGACGAAATTATATAAAGTAAAAATTTAAGTTAGTAAAAGTGTGTTATCCATAGAAACAATCTGGCTGATAGAATATAAACATAAATAAATACTTTTTTGTGAGTACATAGGTAATACTGGGAAAACCCCGGACAAAAAACAAACATCTATGTCCACCACATACATATTTGAACCCAAAACATTTGATAAAAGGCAAAGCTGCTGCCGAGTTAGCTATTAAGTCACTGTAGTCTGATTGTTATTATGATTATTTTATTTGTATAAAATAGAGCAAGGTGACCCTAACTCAGAGCAAGGCTCCTTTGATTTGATTATGCGGCCGTCAAATCGCACAAGTTGCCCAATAAACGACGCTAGTGCCGGATATTAACGCGTCTGTTCACATCTAGTAGGTACTGCCAACGTTTGAGCCGAAACCGAAACCGAATTTCGGGTATTTTGTCATTTTTGTCCGAATTTCAGATTCAATACAATAGAATTTCCACGCTTTAAAAAACGTATTGCACTTGGACACTGCACAGTATAAATTCTTCTTCTTAATGAATGGCATCTGTCCATTTTGGATCAATTTTGCCAGCGTCGAGTAGTGAGGATAATAAAGAATCTCCACAATATACATTAAAATTTAATGTATATTGTGGAGATTCTTTATTATCCAATAAGCATTTAATGCTTATTTAATTTGTAAAATAGATAATCAATGCTCATTATTGTTCTCCATGAACGGGATCCCCGCAAATATTGAAATATGTACTTGTGGTACTCAGGATTGTGGTGAATATATATTATAATCTAGGTTCAAACATTTGATACATTCGCACATACCCCTGCCTAATGTGAGGGTTGTAGCTTTCGTGTTTTTTTTTCTAAGACAACTCAAAAGCAAACCGAAACTTATATGCATTCCCATCACTACTTGTAAACAAACCGTGGCCGAAAGTAACCTGAATAACGGCGCAAGTTTTATTAAAAAATCTCCGAATTACCCCCAATTGCCCCCCGACGGGGAAAGTTGGGGTAATGTCGGCTAACGGCTGAAAAAAACAATGTAATTTCTCTTAGCTGAAGTCGCTTGAACATAATTGATTTATTTTAATTTTATCACTTTTCTTGTTAAAGATATTCGTACTTCACAATTTTGATTGATAGAACCTGTAAGTAAACAGAGGGGAATGTAGAAGAAAGACATGTTGTGCTAACCCCACCACATAAAGTGGTATAAGGGCAAGAAGAAGAAGAAGATCATGTAAGTAAACACCATCATCATCAGCTTGGCTCCCATTGCTGGGCATAAGGCTCCTTCATATTTAGAGGTTTGGATTTTGGATGTCACCTGGGGATCTACTCTCTAAACGATTATCGGTTCGTATTGACATTTTAGCATAAGCGTGAAAAGGTGACAACACACATCACGATTTGTCGCTACCGCACATACCACGCAGTCTCATAATGTCAATACGTACCTTTGTTTATCGTTTTACAGTAGACCCCCGTATTGCATTGCAATGGTTTAACCCGCGTCGTTTGAATTGGGGAATATTGAACATGCCATGTGCGTCCGAGCATGCCCTACCATGGTACAATGAACGCACAGTTTCACATCAAACGAAATAGGACTGCTTTTTGACGTCAATGTGTAGTCCAGTAGAAATATAATATTTTTTCCACATAACCTTCGATAATTCTAAAGTTTTTTATTTTCTCTGGGTGGATAACTTTAGTGAATTCATTGCTATGTACAAAAATGCTAACAGTTTAGAGCTATGCAATAGGTATTAAGTAGGTATTTCCTATTATTTCATATTAAAACAATAATATAAAATTTAAAATAAAATGATTTACTGTTTCTTTATTAATACCATCTAAACTATATATTCGTGGAAATGCTAACAGATAGGTACTGTGGAACAATGGAAACCTGAAAATGTCCCGTAACTCATTCAATAGAAAAAAAATGTTTTTCAAATAATTTCCTAAACGCTGATAGGTACTGGTTACACCATACAACAAAAGTTCTAACAACTGAGTAATATGCTGCACAAGTAATTGTATTTTTACTTTGCGATATGCGAAATATTGAATTTAAATTTATAATTTTGTGCCTACATATTCGTAATAATAAACTATGCTGTACCTGCAGCATATTACTCAGTTATTAGAACTTTTGTTGTAAGGTGTAACTAATACCTATAAACGTATAGGAAATTATTTGAAAAACTATTTTTTTTTATTGAATGAGTTACGGGACATTTTCAGTTTTCCATTGTTCCACAGTACCTATCTGTTAGCATTTCCACGAATATATAGTTTAGATGGTATTAATAAAGAAATGTAACAGTAAATCATTTTATTTTAAATTTTATATTATTGTTGTAATATGAAATAATAGGAAATACCTACTTAATACCTATTGCATAGCTCTAAACTGTTAGCATTTTTGTACATAGCAATGAATTCACTAAAGTTATCCACCCAGAGAAAATAAAAAACTTTAGAATTATCGAAGGGCATATTCTTCTGGCTACTGGACTAGTGTCCACTGCTAAAAAACATTTTCCGATATCTTTTTTTTTAAGTTTGCAATTAGAAAAAATATATATATCGGATAAAACTTATTTTGATGGTTCTAAAGATTTAATTGCAAGTAAAAGATGCAAAAACACGGATGCAAGTAGTTTTAATGTGGGTATCAGTTGATCTATCTCTAGATCGTTTGAAAACAGTCTGCAGATTAATATTTCTGATTTCTGATTTACGAACTGTTTAAAGAAAATATTTTACTGTAAATATTTGTTTAATTCTAAGTTATTTGTGTAAATAAAAATATATTTAAAGCGTGCCTATTATAATCATTGAACTCAAACAGAGATGGAAACATAATGACGGAAAAGGGTTAAATTCTAGCAGTGGTAAAGTTGCACAAATTACTAGCTTAAGAAAATTGAGGTAAAAGTTATGCAAGAACGTGATTCTGCTAACCAACATCGTCAAAGATTTATACCAGTTAATCTGAAGGATTCAGTTATTAGTCTAAGATCCCTAGAAGAAGGACCTTCACCGAGCTGGTTATTTAATGAAACGTATTTTATATATAATTAAGCATGCCAATAAATATATTCTATATGGGTTGCCTATCAAATTTCAGTCCAGGATAATTATGATTAATTAATAATTAAAAAAAAAAATATTAAACTTTCCACTGGTTTGTTTATTAAACAAATTTTATACCAATCGAAAGTATAGACCCCAGTATTTTTATTCAATAAACATACCGGTGCAAAATGCTAGTATCGATTTTCCTGGTTAATACCTGGCTACCCGAGAGTTGTGACCGGAAAAAAATAGGCAACCTAACGTTTGCATATTCTATAGGGTCTATACTTTCGATTGGTATAGAATTTGTCTAATAAACAAACCGGTGGAAAGTTAAAAAAACATTAATTTTGTTTTAATTATTAATTAATCATATCCTGGACTGAAATTTGATAGGCAACCCATATAGAATATATTTATTGGCATGTTTAATTAAATATAAAATACGTTTCATTAAATAACCACATCGGTGCAGGTCCTTCTTCTAGGGATCCTATACTATATCTAACGCGGGTATTAGCACCGTGAGGCTGTGTATTTTTCAGAACAAGCGAAGCTAACCTAAGACCGCAGGATTTCAGAGGATTTCCAATGTTTCCGAAACATAGGGAATTTCCGATAAATGTAGATCCGAAGCGGACTTAGATTTCAAAGTGACAAACCCCCGAATACTGAAACGCAACTCAAATTTAAGCACGTCTCAAGCGACGAATATTTGACAGATTTTCATTGAAAACTGTCAAATATTCGTCGCTTGAGACGTGCTTAAATCTGAGTTGCGTTTCAGTATTCGGGGGAAAGGAGCCTAACGCCTAGTTGAAGGGTAACTTAAGTGATTAAAGTTTTGTTGAAGGTTGAATTTAAAGAGGCCCGTAGTCGGAGAACTGTCAAAAAATTTCGTGAGACTCAAGCATAGATTTTTTGACAGTTCTCCATCGGCAAATGTAAAAAATCAATGCTTGAGGCTCGACACAGATTCAAGCACTGCTTCACTTTAATTTAAAGATAGTTTGAGTATAATTCTGTAATTCAGTTGTCTCGTAGAGCCTCTACGACGATCGTAGGCTTTCTACGACATTTTATTGTAGACTGCTACGACACTATCGTTCGTTAAAATTATGTTTTAGGCTTAGTTGTTTTATAACGACTATGTCTAAAGATTAAGAATCACTGTCAAAGTTCGCTGTAGCGTGTGTGGATGTATCACCCTTAGCTGAAACTGATTGCCATCGCACGTCACCTAGGTGTGCATAAGGCTTAAAAGAAGACCTCAAATAATCTTAAGTAGATGTATTACGTAGAATTTGTTGTTATTAATCAACACTCGCATATTAATATTCCAATTTAAATAATATACAAAAAAATACAATGTTCAAACAACAAAATTAATAGTTTTGAGAGTTATATAACTCTCAAAGCAGGATATATAATATAGGTAGTAAAGAACTGCTTACTGTTTTGTTTGTCGAATATAAACCACACAATTAATTTGAGACTGCTGATACAATTAATATTGTAACAAACTCTGCGGTCGCCTGTTGCCAACTTCTGAATATTTGAAGTTACCCTTTATATTAATTTAGTAGGTAATAAAGACGACGCAACACAAACCTGAGTTATATTACAGAAATATTGACAGCGAGGAGTTTTACATCTTGAAGTTTGCACTTTAAAAGTGACTAGGTATCTAACTATCAAAACTCAATTATATTTATTGCATACACATGGTTTATTTTAGGTACATGCATAGTTCTTAGTTGTAAGTCAGTATCACATAAAGGTAGACCGAGGTTTATAGACAGTAGGAGGTAGGTATTCTTTTATCTATCTACGTGACAAAATATGGGATAAAAAAAAAATTGTTTAACATGTGTACCTACTCTAAATATAAAGTTTATTTGACAGTTACTAAAAGCGACTTTTATAATAACGTAAATAGGCGTTATTTCCATGTGTGACCAAACACAATGCATGGATTGATGACATTGAAGCCGTTGGATGCAGTAGGCCTACCACAAGTTCTGTCTGGCTCTGTCTCCGGCTCTAGTTTTGTGTCTGTGTGAGTGCTCACCAGTGTATTATACTATGTGTGTGACGTTTCGACGTTGGATTTATTTAGTCAACACTCACACAGGCTCAAAACTAGAGCCAGAGACAGAACCAAACAGAGCTTGTGCCTACTGGAGGCTCATGAAGGTTATTTTTCTAAGTATATGATGATAGTGATGACGTCACGTAGATACGCATGTTTAAAAACGCATTATTTTACAGTTTTGAACAAATGTGCAAATAATTTATTGTTAGCTTATATTCAAAGCTGGTATCAAAATCGGCGCATAGTAGCCAAAAGGTAAGTACCAACACATTTCCTGAAGCCAACTACAGTCGGGAACTTCAGCTGGACACGACAAACTTTTACAATACAGTTCGGTTCATTTATGTAAATAGAAGGGGGAGGGGGTTCTGATCCGGCTTTTCAAACTATCCTTTTATGTATTTTGAGCTTTGTTCAGCGGTTAAACTATTGGTATTTCTATTTAAGTTTGGATAATTTTCTGAATTCAGAATATATTTTCAGAAATAAGGGTAAACGTGAATCACTCAAAGTGATCTATTTTACGTACCTTGTTATCGTATCTTTATTCCATTTATGAAGCCGAAGTACTCATCTAAGATCTCTAGATGCTTATTGCTTAGAGTCTTGAAGTTATTTGAAGGGGTAGTCAGGAACAAGAGACCTTCATGAAATACTTAGCCGAAGGAATGATGAGTAAGAAGGTATTATTAGTTGTACATAACTGTACAACTAATAATTAAGATTATTAGAAGTGAAACTCACTCATTATTTTAATTACTACTTAGAGAAAGTCACAACTTTTCCAACGTTGATTTATGCCTCATTCACTTCAATATAATTATGTATATATTGACCATTCGGTTGTTGTTCTACTCCACCTGTCATCAGCACGCCTACCAATGTGTCCTGCCCAACTCCATTTGAGCTCCGTAATCCGATCTCCGCCTGTTCTATACACTTTTAATTAATTATTAGCTAACGCCATCCTAAGTTAGAAGTCGTATGTAGAAGTTGGTATCTATGTGAGCGCGTCAGTGAACACGCGTCCTAATAGTTTGGACTGAGCTGTTTTGTGCCTGGCTTAATAGACAACTTACAAAAGTACTATAAGAGAAACTACACTTAAAACGCGTAACAGCAATAATATTACTGAAATTGAAAACGAAAGCGTGTATTTATACAAAAATTAGCAATTATACAAGCAACAATTTATTTTACCATTTGAATCTTAACAAAAAATAATACACTTGGCAAAAGAGTGGCGTAACAAGGCAGTTTAAGTTGTTGTTAAGTACTATATTTTTATTCGTATGAATGGTGTGCAATGGTAATGTATTTTTTCTCGTCTATCTAACTTTGAAAAACGTTTTTATATTATGTGAAATGCTGAAACAAGATAAAGTGTAGTAGTGACCATAAAGTTTCCCGAACTTTTACAGAGCGCTGAAAGTCTGAAACAGATCTTAGCAAACTTTAATCAGCTGATCACCGCACTTGTTTGATCTTAGTTCACTCTCTTTTCTCAACTTTAAGCCGTACGCTTTTTTACAAAAATTTTCTTTGCTTATTTTAATACGCTGTCTGGCGCCGACGAGATGGACCTCAAGTAATGAAAGAAGGGCTTTTTGATGAGAGAAGCTAATTGATGACCCACCTGATGAGGGGTGGATACCTGTGCCAATAACAATTTGTACTGCGTCTGAGTACGTCGGTTAAGAACGTTCCCTGCAACATTATTTTCAACTTAAATGATTATGATTATGTTATGATTCCCGGTACCCAGACGATAGCAAAAGCGATCAGTGAAATACTTTCAAATATATAGCTGTCATATTCGACAGTGTTTCACTGATCGCCATCGCACATCTAGGCGATCTGCGATGGCAATGGCGATCAGTTTTAGCAAAAGATTTTGCACACAGTGCCGTGAACTTTGGCAGCGTGATATTTGAGAGCAATTTACTTGCCGTCATTGCAGAGGATCTAGATGTGCGCAAGCAAGGCTTTAGTTTAAAACATGTCTTGAGAAGGCTTTTAGAAAGTTTAAAAACACAAGTCTGAGCGAGGCGCAGCAAGAATTTCATTAAACTTGGCTCGTTGGCCGCGATAGCGAATTACAAGCTACCTCGATGGACGCACTCACACCGATGCGAGCTGAACCATTTCATTGCTCTCAACCGATGAAAGAAAACATCAATAGGAAACCAGTTTTTGTAGCCTGCTTCTTCTTATCGTCTCGCTGGTTTTTTCAAACCAAGTGTGGTGAAAGGATTTTAGGTGCGCCTCAATGAGGCTCATTTCGAGCACTTGACACAATACATAATTATGTGTCATATTTTCGAACTTCTTAGATTCTGCGACATGCTGGTTTCCTCACAATGGTTTCCTTCATCGTTTGCGAGCACTGGCATAGTGTACATATTTTTTTGGGCAGTAAAACTCAGTATTCAGTATATTTATTGCCTTATTATGTGTGTAAATTTAACTGTGTCAAATCTTAGAAGTAGTTTTTGAATCAATACATAATTTACCCTGTAATGGTCTTGCAATAAAGTAAAAGCGGGACACGACTGGATTTGAACCCTCGACCTTTGGATTGGAAGGTGGGGCCGCTACCACAAGGCCACCAGCACTCAGTTTCAGTAATATTTTAGCGCTATATGAAGGGCTCGTCCTGCTGATCCATTTTGTTTTTCTGTCAAACTTCTCATCATCGTCATCATCAACCTAAATTATTCCAGAGGTTTTCCTTATACAATTCGAAGGTGAATTATTCTGAGCCTTTTTTATAAACTTCTAGGATACATGAATAAAAAAAAAATACAAAGCTTACATAACAGTGTAACTGCAGTCTTGCATCAGCGGCGTTTGATTTTATAGCCGACACTAATTTCATGTCCTAAAGTACACTTTGTCATAACGCTTCGTAAGACGTAGTTTGCAACTATTTCCAACTACAGCGGTCGACGTCGTTACGGCTATTCTCGGCGGCGCACTCACAATGTTCACACCATATTTATATAGGGTGTAGGAACACCGGTTACTGTAGTTGTGTCAGACTTTCAGTTCTAGCAGCAGTGAATTACGCACGCATTATATTCAGCGACGTAAAGGCCTGCGCACACCTAGGCCGCTGGCGTCCGCGATCAATGAAACGCTGTCAAATATCGCTGTCAAATTTGACAGCGTTTCACTAATCGCGTTCGCCAGCGGCCTAGGTGTGCGCAGGCCTTAAAAGTACTGCATGTATTGTATACATTTATGTTTGCATAAATTAAAAATACGCCATAAAATAGCAGGTGTCCGGGACCTACTGACACTTGAAAGACAATAGTTACCAAGCGACAATTTGGTTGATATTGAGTTGTATATATATATATATATATATTTGTGGGTTAATAAATGTAACTTGTATGACACACAAAATATTGCTATTTTAAGGCTTACTTAATGGTAATACGAGACAAAAACCCGTGTAATTTTCGATCAAGATTATATTTTAAACCGAGTTCAATTATAAAGGTTTTTTTACGTTTGTCACCTCATTACTTTGTCATTTATAAACCGATTAGATTTCTTTTTATCTGAAAGTCCATTTAAGTCCCATAAAAATTATACTAAAATCGGTTCAACAGTTAGGCCCTGAAGTCAGTTTCTCATGATTTTTTTAACTTATATTATATTCTACAAAAATAAACTACCATGATTACTTTTGGTTATTAGCCTTAATGCTGCAAGTTATTTGATTAGAGCATAAACCCAAAAACTTAGGAACTTAGTAAAAGGAGCCCGAAAAGTTGATAAGATTTCAATCTCAAACTTACCTTAAAACTAACTTAGTTTAAAACCCTTTAAAACCAAGTTTGATGTAGAACTTTGGTGTCTGTCATTGAAATGTCAAAGACAAACCCTCAAACTACGGAACTAGGAGGAACTTGTTTGTAGAACTGTCAAATTAATACGTTCTTCAAACATAGGTACCTAATCGAGTTAGAGATGGTTTGTGAGCACGACTATATATATTATAGATATACGCATAGGAAGTCATTCATTGCAAATCATATGAGTTGGATTAGGAGGCATAGGTGCATAACATAATTGTTATAACAATAATTTAACTGACTTCACAATAGAAAACTAACCACAATTTTTTTCTTTAATACCTCACCATGTAATATAATAATTGCAATAAATAATATGAGTATATATATATATGAGTTATTTATGACAGATGTCACGACTCATCATCATCATCATCAGCCTAAAGAAGTCCACTGCAGGACATAGGCCTCCCCTACACATTTCCAGGAAGAACGATTCTGAGCCCTTTCCATCCACCGACTTCCTGCGATCTTAACAATGTTGTCGGTCCATCTGGTGGGTGGGCGCCCTATTTTTCATCTTCCGGTTCGTGGTCGCCATTCGAGAACCTTTATTCCCCAACGGTTGTCAGTTCTTCGAGCTATATGACCTGCCCATTGCCATTTCAACTTACTTATTTTAAGAGCTATATCGATGACCTTGGTTCTTCTACGGATATCTTCATTTCTGATTCTATCACGTAGTGAAACTCCCAGCATAGCTCTCTCCATAGCTCGTTGCGCGACTTTGAGCTTGTGTACGAGGCCAATAGTTAGCGACCACGTCTCAGTTCCGTAAGTCATCACTGGCAACACGCACTGATCACGACTCAGTTGGTAGTAATTCTGCCTTCTGCGCCGTAGACAATGGGTTCGATCCCCACCGAGAACAAATTAATATAAATATTATGGACAATTCACACACCACTATCAAGCCCCAAACTAAACGAACTTGCATGATGGGAACCAGATCGCTGATATAGTATTTTTTTTTTTTTCAAATACATACTAAGAATATAATATAACATCCAGACAGAAAACAAACATCTGTGTTCACCACATAAATATTTGTTCTCGGTGGGGATCGAACCCACGGCCTACGGTGCAGATAGCAGGGTTACCAACTGAGCTGAGTGACTTGTCAAAATATTTGTGTGGTGAACACAGATGTGTCTCTGTCGGGGGTGATATTGTATTCTTAATGTATATTTACAAAAAAAATGTATTCAAGGATTATATCACTAATCTGGTTTCCATTGTACAAGCTCTGCTTAGTTTGGGGCTAAATTGTCCACAGCATCTATTATTTATTAAAGCAGTTTTACGGCAGTTCCTGCCTTATTAATTATTTATAAGAAACCAACCTATTTAAATAAATTCACGCAAATCAAAATGTATTCCATAAAATAATATTTTAATTGATTACTGTAAATTTTGCAATAAATTTCCAACTTGTGATTATTCACAGCATAACGTTCATTGGTTAATTAATTAGCAATTCTCAATGATTCCGTATTTACATGAATTACACAGTTGTACATTTTAATTGGGTATTTCGATATCGATATACAATTATTGCTTATTATTTTTTAATAATTTAACATATTTTTAGATGAGTGCATTGGATTGTACGTATATTATTTTATGTTATGTTACACTGTAGGTTATGAGTTCAATTCCGACCAAAGATATACATCTATAGCCATACATATAAATGCTATTTAAATTAAAACATAGCATAAAGTTCAAAAAACCCTGTCTCTTAAAAAACCCTAGTCGTGAAAGTTTGAAAAACATGTGTCAAGTGCACGAAAGGAGCCTCTTTGTGAAACACTTAAACTCCTTTCACCACACTGGCACTGGTTTGAAAGAACCAATGACTTTATGGTCACCAGTAGTAAGAAATGGCAATAGTTTAAGCAGTGTTTATGGCCTTACTTATAAAACTCTGTCAACCGATTATCATCATCATCTTGAAGAAGTCCACTGCTGGACATAGGCCTCCCCTACACATTTCCAGGAAGAACGATTCTGAGCCCTACAGAGTCTGAGTCTGAGTTCTGAGTCAACGGATCATTACTACTTAAACGATTGCCATCACTTATTACACATTTTATTATAATAACCCTTTATTATGATAATAGTAATTAATAAAAGCTTGGATTATTTTGGAGCTAGACGGCGTTAAGTGTCAAATAATATTTTCTAATTGATTATTATTGCAATAAGTAAGAAATACGAAACAAAGTGGCTCACTGTTGTGGGTATGTAATCATTTAAAAATTATAATTAAAATATTGATGAGCTCCGTTCGGTTTGCAAATTAAATATTAAATAACAATTAACCCAACCAAGTAATAAACCAACCTCTGCACGTAAAACAATATAAAAACCAGTTGAAGTTTGTTTTTGAACAGAAACATCTGAAAACGCAATCCGTAGCAGAACCGATTGGACAATCACCTTACAGCTTAACACGTTCGCTGCATTACGAGACCTATCAGATCTCTTGCAGGACTTTTGTATTGTGCGTTGACTATAATCGTGTTGTTTCACTCCTTGCGGAAGGCTCTAACGTGTAAAGTTCTTTAAGTATGAGTAAGACAAATACACATATTTGCTTCCTATTTAAAGGTGAATTCAAGGACATAAAAAAAAAATATAGAGATGGATTAGGTCCCTAACGCACAGTAGTATAATTATTTCCATTCCTTGCGTTAGGAGACCTGTCGGTACTCGGGAAATCGTAAGCCTCGTAGACGCAAGAGAGGGAGGGTGGGCGGCGCGGGCGCCGCGTGACTCGATTTAGTGTTGTCCTAGCATCGACGTGGGAGGTCGATATTTTTCGGTGTTTTTGAGATTGTCTTAGCTTAGTAGCATTTCTGGTGGGCTTTGCTACTTATCTCTAATGCTAGAGTGCTATACTTATGTAAGCATTAAACTACACAGGAGGGAATTAACATCTCTCTTCTGAACCTCCCATTTCAAAAAAAGTCATCAATTTAATACCACCATAATATTCTTTTAAAGCAACAACAGCATAAGATCAAAAATACATATAAGACACTCGATTAACTTTTCACTATTAGAAAAACTAATAAAATTAGACTCCATTGCATTTATTCGTGATGTGGGTGCATGCTTTTTATATAAATAATGCATTTTATTATAGAATTTTCCGAAGGAAGATGTACAGACCATGTTTTCCAACGTGGCAACAAAAAAAGACGTTGCGTGGGTTGTTACGAACATTAGAAAAATTACGACGTACATTCAACAGCACTGACGCTTCTAAAAAGCCAAAAGAATTATTACCATTTGCGCGCAATGCAAACAATCAATGTGCTTACCATGTTTTAATGAAAAACACTTTTAATAAAACTTTTTCAATCGACGAGATATTATTTTATTCCCATCACTACTTTACTACACATATTGAACTATCTTCGGTTGCGGTAAGAGATACAATCGATACCTAATTTTTTTTGGTATTTGTAGTTTATTCTAATGTCATAACTGCGTGCGAACCTAGCAAAATGTAGAGCAATAGCCTCCCTTGACCCACAATAACTTCAAAATATTATGTCATTGGTTTTTTGGAAGATATAAATTATTTTCAAAACTGTATTTTTAGGAGACTGATTAGGTCTCAAACGCACCAAAGGGTAGGTTAGTTTCGAGATCTTTTAGGTCTCCAAAGCACCAGCTGAAAGTTTTTTGAAAATGATGGCGCAGTGAACGTGTTAAGAGCGCTCGAAGTATTTACAAAGCGCTGGCGAAAGCGGCTTTGTTGTGAAACCCCTCACAATGCGGTTCCAAAAACAATTTAACAGCTATTACAGCGCTTTTCAATTGTTTTACATTCGTTAAAGGTAAAAGGAGAGTTTAGTAATAGGTCAGTTTTAACAATACAAACTATTCCATAAAAGCAAATGAAGTAATCCAAAAAAAAGCCTTGCAATCAGAATCAATGAAATGCTGTTATATCAGCATTGCAATTAGATTTTTTTAAATGCCTAAATTATAGGTTTTCATTGCTCATACTCTGAAAGCAGGTTTGAAGTTGCCTGAGGGGCCTAATTGAAAGTAATACTTTCAGCCCTAGGGAGAATCGCTTGCTACTGACAGCTGTCAAATTATAAAAAAAACAAGTTCTATTTTATTCAACCATGTTCCAACTTTCTAAAATCTTTCTAACTGCAAGGAGGTCGTTGAACCAAATTCCAACTTTTTATTCAGCAAGTAGGTTGGAAATCCATTACAACGGTAAGAAGTTTAAAAGGTCTAATTAGAGCGCAATGTAAAATTTAAATTAAAATAACATAAAGATAGTATTAAATAAATAATATATCTTCTAAATTACTTGATTAAGCTCCAACTGTTTATTTAAAATAACTTAGATTTGAGCAAACAATTTACCATTTTTTAAATTATGAAAATGAAAATAATGGCTGAATAATGCTGGCGAGCTCAAGCCGAAGGCCCGCCAGAGAAAAAGAAAAAAAAAACCGGAATGGCGGCAAATCAATCTTCATTTTCACGAATTTTTCTTTTATGTTTTTATTTTTACTTTCCTTGTATTCGTAATGAAAAGCACAGTGTTTACCTCGGGTGAAAGTCTTTTAAGTCCCTCAAGCTTCATTGGCGCCCTCGCTATCGCTCTGGCGCCAAACCCGTCTAGGGACTCAAAAAACGTGACTTTCAACACTCAGGTAACAATGTACTATTGTTCCACTCTTTAGACCTGCGCGCTGGCGATCGCGATCAGTGAAACGCTGTCAAATATCGCTGTCTTTGACAGTTTTTCACTGATCGCCGTCGCCAGCGACCTGGGTATGTGACTTTTGGCTGTCCGCATTATAAAAGTGGAGGCGAAACTGTTAGTGCGGGAAGGTGTATCAAGCATGAATGGGTTCCTCGTCCGGTGATGGAATGGGGATGGGGGAACCAAGTTGTAAAGTTCTTGGGCACACTCCTCGATATGTATCCTAAAAGACCGATAAGCCAGCTACTTTACGACGATACTCGAGACTAAGAAGGTTAGACTCGACCAACGCATCGTCACTAATGAGCTTTTTTAAGATTCGAAACTGGGTTTGTTGTTGTGCAGAGTAGACCTCCCGAGCCTATTTTATTTCATTCCGCGAACACGTTTTTCATAGAAACTCAATATCCATTTCAAATTCCGATATTCTTTTAAAAATCCTAGACTCGAAGTTAACTCGTAAATCTATAGCTATCTACGTTATCGGTTTAAAGTCCGCCTGTCGATATATTTTAAAGTTTCGCGCACGTACCTACCTACCGTCTACGTGTTACGTCATGAAGATAACGAGTACCTTCAACCTGTTCTAGATTATATTGAAAAATAACAACTCTGCTTAACTTCTCTGCAGATACTATTTTCATATGATTATTATTATTATTCAGCCGTTTTTGTCTCGCTGCAGGGCAAGTTCGGCAAGTTTATCATGGGCACTTGATGTGCGGGCAGGTTTTTCCGCAAGCCGGTGGTGGGCCCTTTTTGCGTGACCCTTGACACGTGTTGCTCGAACTTTTTTAGGTTCTACAACACGCCGGTTTCCTCACGCTGTTTTCCTTCACCGTTTTGAGAGTACTGGCATAGTGCACATACATTTTTCGACAGAAAAACTCATTGGCACACGAGTGGATTCGAACCCACGACTTTCGGATCGGAAGGCGGGGCCACTACCACTAGACCACCAGTGCTCTCCCCACTGCAGGGCAAAGGCCTCCTTTCCCTCTTTCCACTCTTCGCGACTTAACGCAGTGACAGGCCACGATCTAAGGTGGGGGTCAAGTTCGTCCCGCCATCTCATTCTTGGTCTTCCACGTCGCCGCATTGCATTTTGTGGGATCCACTCTGTGGTTCTCTTAGCCCACAAGGTGTCAGGCATGCGGCAGACGTGTCCAGCCCAGTTCTATTTTATTTATATAAATAAAGGGATATTAACCATAATTTGTGAGTTTAGACCCCAAAGCAACCGATAGCAGATAGTTCAATTGTTTCTAATAGTAATAAAAATACATGCTTAAAGAATACAATATAACACCCAAGGCAGAGAACAAACATCTGCGTTCACCACACAAATATTTGTTCTCGGTGGACATCAAACCCACGACTTAGGCACAGAAGGCAGAGCTACTACCAACTGAGCTGTGAGGCCAGTCAGAATGCCAACGAAGCCTCAACCTATTCTCTCGCAACTATCATCATAGTTAGTCTGGTTTAAGCTCCATTAAACACACCTCCCCTTGCTTTGGCGCCATAAAATCTAAGAAGCTTACATTCAATTTCCTTGTAAGTCTAATGTTCAAACTATCTCAAGTCATATCCCAAGCAAACAGAGCATAAACTGCGCTAATAGCTTAACAAGTTGCGACTCACTTGGGGCACAGGTTATTCATCAGTTAGTACGGCCCAGGGCTTCTTTGGATCTCATACGGGTGCATTAAGGATGGCTTAAAACTTAGGGAGGTTTATCTAGAAATTTGGAGATGTTATGAACACAGTGTAAAGCTTAATTTGGACTTGCAATGGTTCAGCTTAAGGGTCCGTTCACACAGACCGGATCGTATACGCTTGGAGTTGGTCGGAGCGGAGCTGCCAACTATTTCACATAGACCAGTGCGCTCGGAGCCGGTCGGATGCGCTCGGAGCCGGTCGGATGCGCTCGGAGCCGGTCGGATGCGCTCGGAGCCGGTCGGATGCGCTCGGAGCCGGTCGGATGCGCTCGGAGCCGGTCGGATGCGCTCGGAGCCGGTCGGATGCGCTCGGAGCCGGTCGGATGCGCTCGGAGCCGGTCGGATGCGCTCGGAGCCGGTCGGATGCGCTCGGAGCCGGTCGGATGCGCTCGGAGCCGGTCGGATGCGCTCGGAGCCGGTCGGATGCGCTCGGAGCCGGTCGGATGCGCTCGGAGCCGGTCGGATGCGCTCGGAGCCGGTTGGATGCGCTCGGAGCCGGTCGGATGCGCTCGGAGCCAAGTGGATATCATATACATATTATATATATCACAATGGCGGTCGGCGTGGGGCGGCGCGCACGCAATCGGAGCCGATCAGCTGCGCGAGCAAGAAAGAGCATGCAATCGGAGCCGATTGGCTGAGCGAACGAGAAAAGTACGCGATCGGAGCCGGTCAGCTCTTCTTATTATTTCACACCAAGTTCGAGCGTTCTTAATGACAAAAGCAGAGCAGATGCAAAAATAAACCTTACTACAAATACTAAAAACTATGTTTTCAACGAAGAATCAGCTCTCCTCTCCGAGCCGGTCTGTATGAACGGACCCTAAGACGTGTAGGTAGAATGCCTTTCTTGTATGATGAAAACTTGCTAATAAGGACATCTCTAGGTCATAGCATCAATTTCTAAAGCTATCGAGTTGGAGGTGAGCTTGCAACATTAACCTGGTTCCTTTCAAGTAATGTTCTTAGATCTATTTCAAATCTAAATAATCAGTCCATTGGATCGCTATACAAAGGCACCTTCTATTTCTAATCCTCGAAAGCCTTCGGTATCGCTAGCATTAGTTAACTTAATTTTAATAAAAGCCTTTTTTTATACACCTAGCATGGAACAAGCATAATGGCCCACCTGAGGTTAAGTGGTAACTATCAGTTAGTAGGTCTTCTACTTACCACTATGTGTATCCACTATGTTTTTTAGGTATTCTTTTGGTTCATGTGTAACCTTTTATTTTAGTGTACAATAAAGTTATACTATACGTCTAAAACAACGCTTATTAAATTAAAAGTTTAGTTACCAGGTAAGACCTTAATCAAAGCTATACCTATATACCTATAAAGCTTTAGCTATAGTTTCAATTTGGGAGTGCCAAATTTTTTGCTTTGTGTTTGGCTTTGTGCTGGAATAGTTTTCTAGGAAACTCACTATTTTAAAATAAAAACTGTTAACTTGATATTCAATATTCCTAAAAATGAAACTGTTGTGGGTATAGTTAGACCGCAACCGCTGTACCGCGCCTGAGGTATGCGCGCGGCGATACCGGACACCTAGGTGCAAAAAATCAAATGATGTTGAGGCATCGAGATATAAGTACTACGTACTATAGAAGCTACGTCAAATAGCTGAATTGTCCTATTCTTCGTAATTTGTTCTCGGCAAAAAAGTCTTAAGCGCCATGTAAATCACGGCACTTACGCGTTTTCGAGAAAGAGTGACTCTCAAACTCAAACTCAAACTCAATAATTTTTTATTCATTACGATGCAAGAATCACTTTGAAACGTCTTATAGCTAGGTGAGTCTAGGTGCCAGTTCCACGCGACCAAGCGTAGAAGAACAGGCAACAAACTACGTCTCGGTTCCTACTGTTTTTTTATATGATCCTTTTACAAATCAAAAATAGTCTAAAATAATAGCAGTGAAGTTCCAGTGTGGTGCCACTTCACTTAGTCAGACGTATGCAATGCAATAATACAAAAGCAAAAGTTTCAAAGACAGCACACGCTACGCTTCAAAGTTATACTATAGTATCTACACAGCTTATATAAAAATAAGATACGAAATAGTAGGTACAGACATTGCAAATCGACATGTTAGCTTCCTATGGGTAGAGTGACCGGGACATTGGGCCACGCAGTTTTATCATTCATATAGCTATCTAGAGTATAGTACGCTTTCTTTATTAAATTATTCTTAACATAGGCTTTAAACTTCCGAATAGGAAGCTTAGTTGCATTTTCCGGAAGTTTATTATAAAAGCGTACAGTGTTCCCCATAAAAGACCCATTTACCTTCTGCAGGCGAAATTTGGGACTGACAGCCCGTTCACACTAGTCGTAAGTCGCATATGACTAAAAGTCGAATACTCTGGTCAACATACACTTACTAAAAATCGCATCTCATCCAATGTGAACAGCTCCATATAAAGTGTATGGTGACCAGAGCATTCGACTTTTAGTCATAATATGATATATATGTACGTAGTAGGTACTTATATCTCGATGTGTTGAGGTTGAGGTTTTTATTATAGTTTTTTTCTAAACTGAATAGTTTGCGCGAGAGATACTTCCAAAGTGGTAAAATATGTTACTTCTAAACTAAGAGAATGATAAAACTAAAAAAAATATAGTACGATGTATTGTTATGCAAACTTCCATCGAAAGGGCAAAATGGTACCCGGTCCAATAGATATAAACCTATTATGTTACTCGTTGCTACGGAACCTTTCATGGGCGAGTCCGACTCGCACTTGGCCACTTTTATTTTGAACCTCAATTCTATTTCGAAGAGATAGAGATATTTTCTATTTTGAAGCCTCAGAGGCTTCCAGAAACTTGTGCTGTGTGATAGGGAAATAGTATGAAGTGAGTGTATTCGGGCGGATGGTATCGTCACATCGCGCACATTCGATTTAACGAGCGTGAATGGGTTAAACTCACCTGTAGGCCTACCATGAGCTCTGTCTGGCTCTGTCTGGTTCTAGTTTTGAGTCTGTGTGAGTGTTGACTTAATAAATCCTACGTCGAAACGTCATACACACAGTATAATGCACTGGTGAGCACTCACACAGACTCAGAACCAGAGCTAGAGACCGAGCCAGACAGAGCTCATGGTAAGCCTACTGTACAATGTCCACACGTTCGGTGCTGTAGTGGACGTGGCCGCGTGCTTTGCATCACAAAATGCTCAAACATTATGTAGCCTATCAAAATAAATTAATGGCACTGAGGTTTTAAATATAAATATAAATTATTTATTTTGCGTCACCTTAAAATTAAAAGATACATTTAATTTAAAATTAAATAACGGCATAAAAGGTAAACCACTAAGCATTTGCTACAAGGTAGTCTTTGTTTAAGTCAGTGATGCCATTTTAAAATAAGCACTAGCAAGAAGTACATAGAGAAGTGCAATAACTTGTATAGGAAAAAAGGGAAAAAATCAAAACCTGAGTTTTTAGGTGAAGTCAAAATAATTAGTTGACCTTGGACTCCTGAACGATCTAGCCGCTGTAAACAAAATCACACATGCGTACACATAAGTTACTAAGCAAAAATAAGCAATCCCACGCCCGAGGTTACCGCCCATATTAAATACCGAATATAATTTTCCACTCCACTGAGACTTCAATGTTTGTGAAAAGACTATCGAGCAAAACCGTACTGTTATTTTATTCAAGGAGACATTTCCCAAAGATAAATAGCGTTTCAGCCCTATGAATCCACAGGCAGATAGTCAATCGATCACTTCAAAAAAGGTTTCCTATTTGTAAACTTCCAATTCCGAAGACAAACGCGAATATATCCACCCTAGTATTACAAGTGCGATCGACTATTCTTTCTCAAATAACATCTAATTTGGACAAAGACTCTCTGAATCGGTATTTTGAAGTAAATTGAGCTGTTTTGCGCTGGTTTAACATTCAAATGGGCTTTTCATCCGGTTTATAGGAGAATGAATACATTAACCTTCAGACCAACCTTGTTTTTGCGTCCTTAAAATGTTCTTGATTTGGCCAGCGCAGTTCAAGGTAGCTTTAAATCATGTCTCTATTGACGGGTCATGATAATAATATGAACTTTATTAATTGATTTATTGTTATTTGAAGACTGGTTATGTCCACTGCTGGGCATAATTATGACGGTCACGAAAATGTCCCGAGGAAACGATTTAATGCCTTTTCCATTCGCTGAATTTGACAGAACCAGAGTCCATACACTGAAATAGATCTTTTCAGTTCCACGCGACCAAACTGAGAAGAGACATAAGTAAGTATAGTACCTCTATGTCCAAAATAAATACATTTCTTTCTTTCTTTCTATGTAGCCCCGCCTTAGAAAAGACGCTATTTCCTCGGACACCGACTAATGTGCCAGTGACTCGACGTTTTCAGACCTATTTTTCAGGCTCGTTTCAGCTCCTTTAATTTGGCGAGTGATTTACCTGTTCGACTGTTTTTCAGCTGAACCTTTCAGTTTTTTGGTGCGATTTCAATGAGATTGTCGAAAAACAAATAAAGTCTTTAATCCTCAAGAGAGACAGGCAAATGTAGCAGGGAGCTGAATCATCTACGAGCTTCAGAATATTTTTCAGTTAATGGTATGGATATTAACACCAATAAAATAGTTTTTTCTTAGCAAATAATAAACTAGAATCAATGTTATGATTTCCTTGCGGTATGCTGTACTTATATGCCCCTTCTTCTTCTTCTTATCGTGAACTGATTCTTTCGAACCAAAAGTGGTGAAAGGATTTTAAATACGCCTCAAAGAGGCTCCTTTCGTGCAATTGACACATATTTTCGAACTTTTAAGGCTCTACGATATGCCGATCACGATGTTTTCCTTCACCGTTTTAGAGCACTGGCATAGAGTACATACATTTTTGGACAGAAAAACTAATTAGTACACGACTGGATTTGAACTCACGACCTTAGGATCGGAAGGTGCGACCGCTACCACTGGGCCACCAGCGCTCTTAAAATGTTTCATTCATAGTTGCATGTGGAGACAAGCGATGCGACACAAAGTCCCGTCGGTGTGTTCCGGCGACCGGGGCGCCCCCTGCCGGCTGATATCTTGCGATAAACGCTTTATGTTCGCATAGATAACAGCCGCGTTTTTATGGCAACCAGGCACGATTGACTCTGGTTTAGGCCTGTCGCATTTCACATTATATTATGCTATTAAAAAGTATGAAATGTATGGTTGAAGCATGACAAAAAAGTGGTTTGTCATAAAATAACGTTACGAAATTCTTGCATTTTAGTTTTCTGCAATGATGCAACCACGTATCGTAGCTTAGTGTCCATATCATTTTTACAATGTCTTTCTATTTCTTTTTTAAATAGAACCGCTTAAGGCCTGCGCATACCTAGGTCGCTGGCGATAGCGATCAATGAAACGCTGTCAAATATCGCTATCAAATTTGACAGAGTTTCACTAATCGCAGACGCCAGTGACCTAGGTGTGCGCACTGCGCAGGCCTTTAGAAGCAAAGCTACTTGGTCTGACATTTTTGGCGTTTCTTTTTCATCAAACTGTCATTCTGAGCATTCATCATGCTGATCATTGATTAAGCTAGATTTAAATTCTCGCCTTAGAATTACTTGAGCTTCAATGAAACCTATCAGTGAAAGACTACGCCCGTTTCTTGCCAAAGCCGACTTCCAAAAGCCATCAAGAATGTGTCAGTCGATCCGTTCCGTTTCAGCAGTTGTTGCTCTGTCCCGGATAATATGACGGCGAGTCTTTAGTTTTGAATTCTTGAGAGGCAGTCACCGTTTATGATTCCACCGTAATGTAGCAGGAACTTGACACTACTGCATACTTTCGGTTTTTGTTATATGCAAGAAAGATAAATAATGACCACGGATAAGCTACAGGAACCAGATTACAGAGAATATTGTTGTCTTCCATTAAAAAGAACAATGAAGCAGCCCTGAAGAAAAATCACTGAGACTCTGGGAGAAAAAAATTGTGCCAAAATGGCCCCTTAAGTATAATTATGGCCACTTTGTGGGACTTGAACAATAGATAATATTTCGTACAGCATGATAGAGACTCCAAACCCGCTTTTTTCATCTTTTTTTGACGTGACAACGTCTTATAATTCGATAGAGCCGGCTGCACGTACGAAAAAACATGACTCATGCGGCGTTACCTCGCTCTGAGGCGTTCCATTTAGGGCTTGAAGTGCAAGCGAGAGCGCAAAACGAGTGACAAAGAGGCATAATCGGCTTCCGCGTTCGGCAGTGTTCGACATCTGTCTCTCTCCTACTTGAGTGAGCGATGCGTCCGCGTGGACAGGGTGTCGATTCTGAAAACACAAATCACTCAAGCGATCGCGTAAATCGATGTGAGTTGTCAATTTTTGTTTGAAAAATTTGAAAATGGAACGCGGATTCACCGGTCACTCGACGATCACTCAATCGAACCGTGTTGCTGGAATTGACGCCCTGAGGGGCTATTCAGAGTTTTGCAACACCATTTTTGGTGTCGTGTAAGACATAAGGTGTCGTGTTAGCGTGTAAAGAGGTTTTAACCTCTTTACAATCCCGATTTTGTATGGAAAAACGATGAGCGCCTCTGACGGGCTTTGCGAGAAATAATATTGCTACGTATCTTCACTTACTATCGCTAACACCGGTGATAGTCTATCATCAACACCAAAATCGTACTAAATCTTTTCGTTAGCTTCACGATTCTGACGGTTTTTGTGTAAAATGCTATTCTAAGTTTCGGAATGCATTTGACAGCTTCACGATCGATCAATCAAAATGAATTAGTAAACAAACATTTATTTGTGCATTTTTGAAGTCAATAATTGCTTTTGAGAATGTCTGCAAGATGTTATTTTGCAATGAGGATGGTCGAGAAAAACCGGGTTCGTAAATTACGGGAACTGCGGGCTGGTTTACGGAAAGCTTTCAATCCTATCGAAGATCTTCCGGAGGCCATATTTCGTCGTCGGTATCGTTTGTCGAAGGTTGCCTTCGCGTTCCTATGCGAAGAGTTGCGACAGCATAACGACCTAAAGTCTTCGCAGCGCGTGAGCTTTGAATTAAAGGTGAGTTATGTTATTTTCATTAATATGTACCTACCACCTAAGATACCAACCCGGTATTACTGCTTATGTAGGTACGTACAAAGGTGTCCCTCAGGAAAACATCCTAACTATATGGTAACTATTTAAGTTACATTCGATTTTTACATAGAAGATATTTTTTTTGAGCTTCTTAATAAAAATTATCAACATCATTTCAGGTGACTCTGGATACCCACAGTGGCCTTGGCTCATGGCACCATTCTTAAATGCCCAGAAAGAATGTACAACCAGAAGCATATGAAAGCCCTGGTCACAATAGAAAACACTTTTGGCTGGTTAAAAACAGTTGGCGTTGGGCATGGATAGGGTCTTGCACTACAAGCCAAACAAATGTGTACAGATCATACAGGCTTGTTGTGTACTTCACAACTTAGGCCTTGATTTTGATTGTTCAGATCCAGAAGATCTAGTTATCAAAAGCCAACATGTGAATTATTTGCAGTGTCTGTACCTACCTACTATTTTCGTATCTTATTTTTATATGCTGTGTAGGTACTTTACTATTACTGCGTAGCGTAGCGTGTGCGTGTTTTGTAAAAAGATCATACAAAAAAAAGTAGGAACGAAGCCGTAGTTTGTTGCCTGTTCTTCTAGGCTTGGTCGCGTGGAACTGGCACCTAGACTCACCTAGCTTTAAGACGTTTAAAAGTGATCTTAGAGATACTGCAGAATAAATTCTTATTTTTTATTTGAGTTTTAATTTAAATACGCCCTATACTCCTGTTCGGTTTTAATAAATAAGTCTCCTGAGTTTGCTCGTGCGCGGCGTCGTGCTGGTGAGCGGTGATGGCGGAGACCACGCCGTGGTGAAAAGCGCCGGCGAGGTGATGGTGCTGGATAAGTATCACATAACATCAGTGTAAATCAGTCTATAAGGATCCGTAGTTCTGGATATCAGAACAGAACATATATATAGAGTATAATAGTAGCGTCTCAATTCATATTATGCTGAAAGCTCGCAGAATTCTAAGGATTTTTGGTAAACCAGATCTTAAAAAAGACGAATACAACAAGAGTTACCTACGATTTGGCACGAAAAAAACTTCAAATGCTTCTCCTGTAGGCCTACCATGAGCTCTGTCTGGCTCTGTCTCTGGTTCTGGTTTTGAGTCTGTGTGAGTGTTGACTAAATAAATCCTACGTCAAAACGTCATACACACAGAATAATGCATTGGTGAGTCACTCACACAGACTCAAAACCAGAGCCAGACAGAGTTCATGGTAGGCCTACTGAACAATCGTGAATTGTCAGTCAATTGAACCAGTAGTCATCTTTATGGTCTTTATTTTGAGGAATCTATGCCCGATCCATGTTGGCAACTTGCTAAAAATGAAGACTTTGTGTTAGATTCATTGCGGCCAACATCGAAATGTTTGCGTCTTATCACCATGTCAATTTGCCTAGGGTAGCACGAACACGAAGTAAAAAGTGAAGCTAACACCCAAAAGCTTGTCAATTCTCAGAATAACCTCTCTGATGTATGACGTTGTCACGTTTAACTATCGTCAGTAAACCGACTTAACAGACAACCGATTTTTTCATTTTTACGACTAAAACACGTTTAAAACGGTGTAACAACGCGGTATCCGGTTTTCAGAAAAGTAAGGCTATTCAAAGGGTTCCAGATAGCGGGCCGGGAATGTCTCAGAGTCCGCAATATATGTGCCAAGACAGAAGCGGGTCGGCATGCCTGGGCTTTGAGATTAGTCAGTTTTACAGTTATTAATGTAGGGTATGTAATAGGTATGTATAGCATAATACTTACTCGTAGAATTGTTTCAGACGAAATGAGACTCAGAGTGTTATAATGTTATGACAACTGGGAAAAACTATTTTTTGACTTGTTAGTTTTTAACCAGAAATTGGTGACTTGTCTTATTTATCTTATTAGAAATTTGGTGAATTTTTATTTCTCGCAGTAAAAAAAAGTAAGATCACCCAGAAAGCATTCTTCTATCTCTCAAATTTGACCATGTTTTTTTCGCTTGCATCTTTAGTAAACAGCACTAAAAAATCTGCAAGAATATTTACCGTGACCCAATCGTAAGGCTATTCCATGTCATAGGACACACAACAAAACGTACAATTTGTTACGTATGAAATCCAAAGCAAGTGAGACTGAGCAGAGCGTCGCTACAAACGCAAATTCGGAATTCCTGAAACGCTTGCAATTTTGGGAAGCGTATTGTTCAAATAGGTAGAGGATGTTAAACATCGTCATCATCAGCCTATTAGGTCCACAGCTGGTCATAGACTTCTTCTATACATTTACATTAAAACGATTCCAAGCCCTTTCCATCAAATTTCCTGCGATCAACAATGCTCAGTCCATCGGGTGGTACAAGGTCTTAGAACTGGAAAATGTGGATTATTCAGATGTACTTTTGCCTCGAATAAGAAGGTTTAAATTTAAGGTTCTCGAATGACAACCACAAACCGGAAGACGAATCACAGGGTGCCCATACACCAGATGGACCGACGCTATTGTTAAGATCGCGGGAAGTCGATGGATGGAAAGGGCTCAGAGTCGTTCTTCCTAGAAATGTGTAGGGGAGGCCTATGTCTAGCAGTGGACTTCTTCAAGCTGATAATGATGATAAATTACCTCTACCTAGCCGTTCCCGTACCCGTACTAAAAAGCACCTATTCCCCCTTTGCTTTAAGACGTTTCAAAGTGATCCTTGTGATACTGAATAAACATTTTTTTACTTTTACTTCTGAAGGAATATATACTACTTGGTGGTGAGCGGTGTTATTTTATTATTACTATTGCATTAGCTTAAACAGTACTATCTAGCCCCAAACAAAGCAGAGCTTGTACTATGGAAACCATTTTTTGTCAATACATACTTAAAATACAATATATCATCCAGACAGAGAACAAAGATCTGCGTTCACCACACAAGAATTTGTTCTTGGTGGGATCGAACCCACGACCTTCGGCGCAAAAGGCAGAGCTACTACCAGCTGAACTTCGAGGCCAGTCAAAGTCAGCATAATTATGTCCAATAATAACATGACCCTATGATACAGTATTTATCACTCTGCGACGTAAAGGTGTACTTTATATGAGTATGTCGCATCTGCCTGTAGTTGCTACGGTACCCACACCCTTCAAACAGCAATACTTCATGGAATAAGAGAAGGAGTTATTCCATAAGTTGGCGTCGCCATTTTTGGCGTTAAAATGACGTCACAAATGTTTCTCTAAGAGAAGCCCATTCACCAGTATGTTATAGGAGCATGTCACACAAATAGTAAAAAACCTTCAACATAAAAGCTAGTTCCTAAATGTCACGTACATCGCAAAAAACATGGCTAATGTCCCAGTCTAAATCAATCCTGACCCTTTTATAACACGTAGCTGAAGAAAACCTTCGAATTTCACAACTAATTCTTCTTTTTCTAAGAACGGTTACAGACGGACTTCACTGGGCAGTTTCTTTAAGATGTACCGCACAAATAGGCACAGTTACACTGCATGATAACGTGATATAAAAGTCAAAGGTATTTGGAATATCTTTTTTGTAAGTCTAAAGAATACAGTTAGCTATTAAGTATAGCGAATAGATTTTTTATTTATGTATCATAGAATCAAAAGAACAAAGAGTGAATAAAAATTAAAATGTAAAAATGGTATGCCTAACATACTAGCAATTAACAGTTTCATACTCTGTAAAAAGAAATGTATGATTACTAACGTAGAAAGTCGGGAAGACAGACAAAGGGTAAGGGGTAATAATGAAACCACTTTCTTGTGTGTAATCTAGTTAGGCACTGCATAGTGCAGTCCATTTGACTGTTTGACGTCCATCTGCAGTTTCTCAATTTTACCCAAAACATAATTTTCTTCCACAAATCGCGCGTGTGGTCCATAAAATAACAAGTAAAACATAATCCCATGCCCGTAATAGAAAATACACCCTATTAGGTTACGTCAAAGTTGAAAATAGAGTGTGTGGGGCACACAGTGTATTTTACATTAGGTTTGATGGTAGATAAAGGTAGTCGGGTAAATAATAGGGGATAATGATGTCCCCGAGGTCCCGGCAAAAAGGACAACGATGACGTCATGATGGATGCTACAGTTCTGAATTTCAGCAAAATTTCACGATAAAGTTTTTGCCGGGTGTTATTGGGAATATGATTATTTTTTGTGCGAGTTTTTAAAAGGTTTATGACCCTTTGAAACCAAATAGCATTGTATCTCCGTTGAGCATAACATTATTTAATTTTCATCGTCGATTATAAATATTTCTAAGATTTGTGATGAGCTCTTTATATGACTATCATCATCAGCCTGCGAAGTCTACTACAATCGCTTGCGTCATCTTCTTCTTCTTTCGTATCGATATTACAATCATTATAATTAAAGCCACTTCGACCGTACTTCGAGTAAGTGGCTACAATTGCGTCATCAAACTTGGCAGATGCATTGGTAACCACAAAGTTTGAGCAAAAAAATTTTGTAAATTTTAATAAAATTGCGCTTCTTTGAGGCACACCTATATAATCCTTTTTCAAGTCAAGTCGCTGGTTTAAAGGAACTAGTGATTTATGATAAGAAGAAGTCGTAGTTATCAAAGTTACAGCCACAAAAAAAAACTGACTGCCAAGTTTCCTGAACGACTAGAACAGATTAAAAGTAATAGTGACTGAAAGTTGAGCTCCATCTGCCTGGACGGATCGGTTCGGGGCGGCGCCGCGGAAATTGAATAATTCCTTTCACCACCCTTACTGAGACCATTTCTCTACTGGACTCTCTCTCAGCCTTTTGATCACCACTGTAATGCAGCGCGGGAAACATAACTAGGGACCTTGGTAAAATCAAATCAAATCAAAATAGTCTTTATTCAGTTGAATTACAAGAATCACCTTGAAACGTCTTAAAACTTAGGTGAGTCTAGGTGCCAGTTCCACGCGACCAAGCCTAAAAGAACAGGCAACAAACTACGGCTCGGTTCCTATCGTTTTTTATATGATCCTTTTAGAAATCAAAAATACTCGTAATAGCAGTGAAGTTCCAGTGTGGTGCCACTTCACTTAGTCAGACGTATGCAATGCAATAATACAAAAGCAATAGTTTCAAAGACAGCACACGCTACGCTTCAAAGTTATAATATAGTATCTACACAGCATATAATAATAAGATTCGAAAATAGTAGGTTCAGACATTGCAAAGTCTGTAAGTATTATCCGTTGTTTTGCTCATATCATCAAATAAACTTATTACAATTTGAACTTCTAATATCTCACAGAAATGTGTGCTCAGTACACTGTATGCACAATTTCTATTTTTTTATATAGATATACACTGGACTGGAAAGAGAGGCGTTGGAAGTCCATTAGCACGATGGGTTGACGACATTGTCAGCGTCGTGGACCGCAGATGGATGAGGGTAGCCCAAGATCATGGTGAATGGCAAGAGCAAAGAGTGGCTTATGCCCAGCAGTGGGTTAAATCAGGCTGCGGATGATGATGATATGACATAATAATATACACAGTAGGTACTCTGTCACCAGGAAAATAATTGAAGCATTTATTAACAAGACAAAAAAAAGAATAAAAGGAATAGTAGTTAGAGGAGCGACTAGAAGGGTTTGTGTCCAGGGTTTTATTCCTCTTCTATCCCTCAGACCAACCCCTTCCCGAGGGTGGAACATCGGTTAATTCGATTCCAAAGACCGGATGAGCGCGGAAACTATTTAAATTCTAAAAATATCTGTTGATTATATTTGCACAAAGTTTGTATAGATTGGAGGGGTATTGGAAGAACTTTTAAATACGAATAATTTAGGAACATATTTTTTATATTTTCGTAACAATATTCTAAAATCCTGTCCCAGTAGGCCTACCACAAGCTCTGTCTGGCTCTCTTCTTCTTCAAGGAGAAATAAAAATCTTACTCGAAATCCGATTTTGGGAAGAAAGTTTTCAGACCCGACTCGTGTACTCAGTACTCAGGCTAAGGACAATATTTTTAAATTTTACAGAACATAAAAACATGGTGCATTATAGCCATTGGACATTAAATTATTTTAAAATAAACCTCATAAAATATTATAGAATACAAACCACAGCAACTAACAGCTGGCCTACCACGAGCTCTATATGGTTATGGTTATGGCTGTCAAAATTGTGTCAACAGTGTCAACACATTCAAACCCGTGAAGAAAATTAATGTGTTGGTCAGCCTATCTATACACAATTTGAAAGCCATAGCCATAACCATATCGCCCACTTGCGACGACAGTGTGACATCTCAAAAACATGGATTTTACAGAAACCGACTTTTAAACTTTTAAATGAGCTTAATTTTTAAACGGTTGTCAAGATAGCTCTATTATGTATGAAGAGATTAGACAATAACTAATAATGAAATGAAATATTAAAAAATAAATACACTTCTGGAACAAAATGAAGTTAAAACTATAGTTTAAAAAAAATAAGGAAAATTTGTCACGTTGTTTCAGACAAAAATAAAGTTTTCAAAGTGGCAAGTTCAGTTGTCACGTTGAAGATGATGTAAAGATTTACATTTATCTAAGTTATGTCAAAATAAAACGATATTCTTGATAATTAGGTTCTTAATTAAGGAATAAAATAATCATTTGACACAGTGGTAACTATTTTAACCGTACATTTTGTTACAATAAATTACATGTTGACTTGTATTTAATTAGGCACATAGGTGTTGTACTACGCACACAATATTTATTTCAATAAAATATAAATTGGTATCAAAACACCTTCTCCTCGCGTCGTGCTCCTCACTGCTGAGGGTCGTGACCCCCTCCATGGATCAATTTGTCCCTGACAATGTTTCGTTACCTGGATCTGTCACCGGCAACCTGAATAGTTTCATGGACCTTCACGTCGAGAGTGGAGCGGATTTGGTCGGACCAACGTATCGGGCTTCAGCCTTGTGGTCTCTTGCCCTCAATTTTGCCAGTGATGACAAGTTTTTCCAGGTTGTCACCCTGTTTCCTGGCTATATGCCCGAATTACTCAAGGAATCGCTGGAGGCAGGTGGTTGATAGCCTAGTGGTCACTTTAGAGTTCCTTGAGTATTGATACATTGGTCCCACGCGCTGTCCACGGGATACGGAGCATCCTCCTCCAACACCACATATCAAACGCGTCCACGCGTCTGCGATCATGCGCTTTCAGAGTCCATGTTTCTGCACCGTAAAGAATATGGAGACTAGACTCCGGATAAGTTTCATTTTGTTCCTGTTGGTGATGTTTCTACCTTTCCATATTCCTCCCAGCTGGCTCATTTCATTCTTAGCCATCCCTATTCTTCTACGTACTTCAGGTTTACAGGAACCAGTGTTAGGGATACTGGAGTCCAGGGTATATGAAGTTGTCGACTGTTTCCAGGTTGAGTGCCCCAGTAAGCTCCAGTTTATTGGTGCGGTTTATCAAAACACACGAAAAGACATAACATACTAGACTATAAAAACAACTACGTACACTACTACAAGAATAAATTACGTATGAACCATCTTTTTTCTTTTCGGCCAACCCCGGTTTTCTATTTAAAACGTTTCTAAGTTTAATTTAATTATCAGGAATCTTTAACTTATTCTTTTGTTAGCCAGCACAGTTGTCTGAGTAAAAAACAACGTTCATTGAATTTAGTCTTTCAGAAATATTTTTTAAGTATTGGAAAATGATTACGGAGTCATCGATGTTCTTAGAAAAAGATGAACAACTGAGAAAGCTGCTACATGAAGTACTCGAAGAAGATGAACTCGTCGGCTACGATGGTGCTACTTTTGTGGCGTTTGTTGATTATCCATTGATTCATCCTTTTAAATGTTTAATTACGTTTTATTATTCATTTCCTTGCGTACAATAAAGAGTTAATCTATCTATCTATCTATCGTTTGTTGGTAAGACTGTTTGGTAAACAAACAGTTTTTGAATGAATTCGTGTTGTTTCGGGAAATTAGGTGTTAGGGCAAGTCCTCGTCCATTTTTAGTTTGTGCTAATCGTAAAACTAGTGTAGACCTTGTCGCCATCTGGAAAGATAACTGGTGTTTTATATTGCTGTTTAGTGTTTACAACGTGGCAGATGGACATACCACTAAATATTATCAAAGGGTATTCGGCAACAACAGAACATCAACAAATGCCCCACTACTTATTTCCAGTAAAAGAAAAACAAGTATCATCTTCAACGTTATAATTCAAAATGACGCAATGATGCTGTGAATTTCTTACAAGAACAACGTGGCATCATTAACATTTCTCGTTAACTTTGCTTTTTGGTTTGCAAGAACAGTATGATAAGTTCATCGTACCACGTTGTCGAATAAATGAAAATTATTAAAATAAACTTACCTTTTTCACCTAAATCGTGGTATCCTCGTGATGTCACGTTTTTTATGAAAACCGAGAGTGCTTCACGTCTCAACGCCCAGGTGACAACTGAACTGTCGCTATGTCGAAGCCAACATGATCACCAAACGAGACAGTGCTATATTGTGATATTTTGTCTCATTCTCTCATTCCTTCGTTGTTTATGGAGCAAAAATTATCCCGTTTTTGGAGATAATAAAGCGCGCGATCGCGATTCCGAATATCAGTAAAACGAAAAATCGTATAACTTGAGATGTCACACTGTCGTCGCAAGTGGGCGATATGGAACTCGTGGTAGCCCTGCTGAAAATGAAATAGTCTTAAGTCGTACGTGTTCATTGGTTACTTTATATTAAATTGGAGCTGTACTTCTTTTATATCATCAGCTTTTGCAAGTGCTTATTTTTGGGTTAGACTTTTTCTAGTTTTTCTAGAAAATCTATTTAAACCAAAAACCTTTTGCCTAGAATATAATAAGCCGTTTTATCGCCACGCCCCGTATTCTAAGCCGTTACGAATGCTTTCCTTAGTTCTTTTTCAACTACTTTTTGACGTGCCAACGTCTTATAATTCGATGGAGCTGGCTGTATGCACGAAAAAACATGACTCATGCGGCGTTACCTCGCCCTGAGGCGTTCCATTTAAGCTTGAAGTGCAAGCGAGAGCGCGGAACGAGCGACAAAGAGCTACAATTGGCCCCGCGTTCGGCAGCGTTTGACATTCTTATGACGCTGTCACGTTCAACTATCGTCAGTAAACCGACTTTACAGGCAACCGATTTTTTCTTGTAAAAACACATCACTCACGTAATTATCAAATAACCCAAGATAAAATAATGTTAGTAGCTTTGTACAAAATTATGATGGTCAAATCATCAACCACTATAGTAGGAGATTGCATTTATTTCTTGAAACAAAAATAAAAACTACACTCAAAATTCATTTATCGTTTAAGGGAAGACTTCTTCTTCTTATGCATTTTTTCCAGGCATTTCTTTTGAGAGCAACCTCCTCGAAGTAGGTTGAGTAAGAAGACTAGTTGAGAAAAAGAAAAAATATTTTGAGTAGTACATTTTCTTCGACTGAAAATACGGGTTCAGGCTCAGTTTCCATTACCTTCCAAGCTCGAGAACTAAGGTCGATCTTAACACTAGCTTCGATAAAACACACCCTTGCTCCACCACTTTTAATTAAAATGAATGTACAGTCGGCTGCATTAGAGTGTATACTATTCGTAAATTTTAAGTAAGTGCCGCATTACTATAGTCATGGTCAGACGCTCAAAAATATGCAAACTTATCAAATGGTTCCTAAATCTATGAGTTTTTATATTTAACTTTTAAAAAAAAACTATTTTAGACTTTCTTGCCCCAAACTAAGAAGAGCTTGCATGACGGGAACCAGATCTACTATCAACTGAGCTATGTAGGCTGTCAAAATCTGCAATGCTGTGGCACTACCATGAAAGTTACGAGCTGCATACATTCTACTGCCACCGACTGTACCTACTTAGTCGTAAATAAAAATAATAATCATTGGCTTGCAAGCCCTGTATTTTATTAAGGTAATTTAATCTCTCGTCACTTATGAAGAGCGCTAAACTGGTATACACTCTTCAGTATCTGTCAGCATGCCCACCTGGTGCTAACCATCGTATAATAACAAAAGCATTACCTCCTAGGTCACGCACGTCAAGAAAATGCCCTACGATGCACTACCCTGCGTCCATCAACTTGAGACATATAGGTGTTTAGCCTCACGTGCCAGTAATTTCACCGACAACCACACCCTTCAAACCCAAACACAGCAATGCTGCTTCACGGCAGAAATAGGCACACACAAAATGGTGGTCATACAAAGAGCTCTACTACTACTAAACTTGCCTACATTGGGAGGAACAAAATCTGTTGTCGGGAGCACTGGTATATCAAGTTTGAAGACTGAACTTAAAGCTTACTGTATCAGTAATAGAGTTTATTTTTCAACGACAAGTTGTTCTCAGTGGGAAAGCCAGGGTTGGCGTGGACCCAGCTGGCTTACTGCGTTATCGCGCACGCAAATTACTCTCATTGATAAAATTGAACTGCATTAATAGATTGGGATAGGCTTTATATATAGCCCCTTCCCGGTGTGTGTGATATCGCGCACGGAGGCGGATCAGCTCGCACGACACACCATGGGAACGGTCTCATGCGCCGAGGTGCGCGGTAGCACAGGAGCCCTGTCTGTGTGCGTTGCCGTGTGTCGTCGTCGGCTGTGCGTGATGATCTGCAGAACCACGCACCGTAGGAAGGCAGCATTAGATGAACAGTTAGAATAACGCTGCGTCCATGCACTTAAAATTTACCACACTGGTTCCTAATAACTAGTCATAAGAAAAAGTGAAGCCTTGCACACATAATAAGTGTTCTGCGGCGAGATCACTGAAACGTTGTCAATTAAGTAAGCAATATTTTGACAGCATTTCACTGATTGCCACCGCAGAACGCTTAGATGTGCGCAATGCTTTATCCATTTAATTTTAATGTTTAGTAGGTATATTATGATATGGATAGAGCTACGCTGGGAGTTTCACTACGTGAAAGAATCAGAAATGAGGATATCAGTAGAAAAACCAAGGTCACTGACATAGCTCGTAGAATTAGTAAGTTAAAGTGGCAATGGGCAGGCCATATAGCTCGAAGAACCGACGATCGTTGGGGAATAAAGATTATCGAATGGCGACCACGAACCGGAAGACGAAACGTACGAACGTAAGATCGCGGGAAGTCGATGGATGGAAAGGCTCAGAATCGCTCTACCTGGAAATGTGTAGGGGAGGCCTATGTCCAGCAGTGTAGTGCCACTAAGCCTCTTTTTACGTGACCAAACTTAGAAGAACAGAAATAAAACTTACAGCTTGGTTCTTAGTTTTTGTATAATGGTTAGAAGCTAGTATTAGGTTCCCGGCGCAAAACAACTAAGTGGAAACAGAAACAAATGCGTGTAAACAGTTAGCTCGCTCTGAACGCCCGCTGTTTGACTTGCTGAGTTTGTTCTGCCTATTTTCTTCGAGGAAATGTTATAGCTGAGTGGTAAGAAAGTTTATATCTAGAAAGTTTTGTATTATAAGAACCAAATCTAAATTGCTGCCTCTCAATAATTTACACAACTATGGGCGAATAAAGTATTAATGTACACTGAAATAGCTGTAATAGGCTTTTACAGTGGTCCTTATTACCGGCCAGTTATATAAAGTTGGAGTGTCAGCCGTTGGTCGTGGCAGTCGGGGCTTCAGAAAAAGAACTAACAGACTTTTACGTCTATTTTGAAACAGTGATGTACAAATTTAACTCTATGCTAAAAGCTAGTACCCGTTAGAAAGAATGACGAAAAAATTACTTTTTTTGGTTTTTTATTAATATTTCTGTTATCCTACAGTTTTCTCCAACTTTATATAAATGGCCGGCAATAAAGACCACTGTAAAAATCTATTACAGCTATTTCAGTGTACATTTATGCTTTGTTTGCCCATAGTTGTGTAAATTCAGTTTGTATCGGAATCGAACAACCTTAACCTAAGTTCACTTATCTGAATTGTGAATCACTAGTCTGAAGTGGAGATGGGCAGGACACGTGGCCAGAAGGAACGATGGAAGATGAACGACAGTGATTACAGAATGGTGGCCAAGAGACGCACAGCGACCAAGAGGCAGACCACCCGCCCGTTGGTCGGATGACGTTGTCGGAGTAGTTGGCCAGCAATGGCGGAGACTGGCACAGGACCGAAGAGAGTGGCGTATTAGGGAGGAGGCCTATACCCAGCAGTGGGTGCATACAGGCTGAATAGATAGATAGATAGAACCTAAGTTGGTATGAGAAAAGCCAGGAACCTAATTTATATTTAGAGTTTTCACGAAGTAGACGTAATCAATGCGGGCCCATTGTTGAATGGGTTTTTGTATGAAGACACTGTAAGTGCTGAGTAGTCGTATGGAGGACACGTAGTGAATATAACAATAAACGCTTTTAGATTGTCCTGAAAATGCTCGCATGACATTGGTTCCTGCTTAACTCCAAGCTTAAAAATAAATGCTTCAAAGTGATACTAGAACTTCAGTACAATGAACTTTGAGTACCCTCACCCTTAAGCTCCAATTGCATAACATGGTCCGCAGTAATCAAATCAATGCCAAATCTGAAGCAAGTCCAGGCGAAGCCAGGCTTAGCAACAGTAAACAAACAGCCTTAATTTGCGCAACAAACACCGTAAATTAATTTAGCTGTGCAAATATAATTTCGATCGGGCATTAATCCGATAACAGAGATCGACGATAAATTCTGTGTTCCAATTATACGGGGCCCAGTTGGTGCCGCCTGAGTAGACGAGCGGGGAAAAGACGCTCAGAGAAAAGACGCGTGTCGAATTTCCAGCAGCAATTACAAATAATATTCTGCGAAAATGATCTAAGACAATTCTAACTAATGTAATTATTGCAATATTAGGAATGCTTTAAGTTTTCTAAAAGTAATGTTGTTTTTAGATTTTTTTGGACTGTCTTCACGAGTACAATATGAGCTAATAACTTGATCTCGGTCTAACATAAAATAATTAAATTCAATTATTAGAATCTTAAAAGTTAATACAAGAATTCGACGCTTTAATATAGCAACTAAAAAATTTTTGTAATGAGTAGGCGTGTAGCATAGGATCTAGTATGTTCCGTTATAAAAATGCTTCACACCGTAATGTTTAAAGATTTCTACATTAAAAAAACTGTGTGAGTTTCTCAAACAGGACGCCCGTCTGCAAACTCCCAGTGGAGAAAATTTCCATATTTTTTGCAAAACTGAACCAGAAATGAATTAGCGTTCTTATGGCGGCGACGTTATGTGGCCACTGTCGATACTTCCCACGTAAATTATACTCGCCGGGAATTTGAACTGTTTATTTAAAAAATCTATATTTTTAGGAGCGCGTATGCACGGTTCGACTAACTTTTTAATTGGAAAAGCCAATATTTGGATGATGTTTTCATTATAATAAATAGGTTATCGAGCTTTGCGATGGAATACGATCTATAACTAGATAAAATTATGTTTTGTCTATGTATTTTATAAGCTTTAGCAAAGTTTGAAAAAATGTTTGAAAAAAATTCATAAAAGGTTGGAGATTGAGTCTAGGTGCCAGTTCCACGCGACCAAACCTAGAAGAACAGGCAACAAACTACAGCATGGTTCCTACACAAATCAACAAATCAAAATAATACTAATAGCAGTGAACTATTTGGATGATTTTGGATCAGTTGAGCTATCTCTAGATCGTTTGTAACGATCTGCAGATAGCTAAACTGTTTGTTGTGTATTTTGTACATTTTGTAAATATTTGTTTAATTACAACAAAATATACATTATTTACAAAAACAATTATTATACAACATGAAATAATTAAAAAGAAAATATAAAAATTACATTTTATAAGAAACTAGAAAATTTTATAATGAACTCTGTTTTCCACCTGAAAGTATTACAGGTAGAAAACAGAGTTCAGATCACCGACCGCAGGCAATGTGCCCAAAAAAAAGGCTGGCAACGTTACCTCTTTGAATAGCTAAGCTAATTCTTTGCCCTAGGTAAGCGCCAGCCCTTTGGTCACCAGACCTTTGTTTAATTGTAAGTTTCTTTGTGTAAATAAATTCTTCATCCTGTGAACTATTACTATATATCGTTATCTCAGGACATTAAAAGCTTTATTTATTCAAAGACGATACTGCCAGTGTTTTGGGGGTGCTTCCGTCTGGCACTGATTTGGATCAGTTAAGCTATCTCTAGATCGTTTGTAGTGGTCTGCAGATAGCTCAACTGTTTCTTGTGTTTGAATTTTGAAAATATTTGTCTAATTAAAAGTTTATTGGTGCAAATAAATAAAATTCAAAACTTGGATTACCATTGGGAATTTAAACATGAACCAACATTTTGAAATTTCATTTGTCAGCCCACATTTTGTCAGCCTGACTACTGAACCTACCCTGAGGGAGATCCTACGTCACTCCAAAACCTAGATACTAAGCATACTTCGTCATAAAATCGAGAAGAAAATAACGAGTCAACTAAAAGTAAGAAAAAAATTATCATTGACTGTGTCAAGAGAATACAAAATTATCGAATATTTTTATTATTCAAATTTGCTCCCAAACTACGTACTTAGACTAGAAAGAAAGATAGCGCTCAGATACATTGTAGGTAGAAAATACAATAAAATACGTTTGTTTGGGATGATTTTAGTTTTATTCGGACTGTTATGGTTTATCGTCTATACTACATAGTTTGCAACCTGGATTTTTTTTGTCTTTATTTTTTATACGTAAATCCGTTTTTGTATATTAAATATAAAAAATAAAAATTTTTTTTTGCTCATGGCAGATGAGCAGACGAGCCACCTGATGGAAAGTAGTCACCATCACCCATAGAAACAAACCTGCAACACCAGAGGCGGTGCTGACGCGCTGACGGCCTTTCCAGAAGTGATATACCCGCCTTTTGAACGACCCCATGCACATTCACATAGTATCTATCCTAAAAGCTGTGTATTTTTTTCTGATAAAAATAAAATATAATAACATCAATAGACTGCTGGTCCAGGAAGGCGCTACGCAAGCAGACCCACAGGCAGATAGTATTATAAGTAAAATACAAGGAGTATAAAAACAGCCGGAAATCTAAAGGGTAAGGTACACTGGCCGTAGATCAAGGCAAAATAGCTTTATCCTATCCATAAGAACATTCATTTTATTAGGGTCCTCCCCTGCTGCTCTAAATTTCGTATTTACAAGAACACTAAAGTCTTGGCAATACCAGTTTGTATAAAATAGGATATAATAATGTGCCCTAGAATTGTGGTAGCAACCCTGCCTTCCTAAGATTCTCAAGTCACGACGTTGGGCTTGGGCGGGAATACCTAGATTTTTTCCACAAAAAAAATTCACGGTGAAGGAAAATATTGAGACGAAAACCGTGGCTCTGTATGCTCCACGAGTTTCGAATATGTCATTCCTATGCAGGAAATGGCACCTAGACGTAGCTTTAGGACGTTTTAAAGTGATCCTTGCGATGCTAATGAATTATGTTGATGAATTTATGCTCTGAATTAGACCCCGAGCACTATTGGGCGACAAAAAAAGGTGATATATTTGTACTTCTCGGAGGAAATCTTTCTCGAAGACATACTCGTGCTAGTTTCTCTGCCGAAATATGCATGGATTTGAGCGTCTAATTATGCTTCTGATAACTTGCTGGATGAAGAGGAGTTAGTGGAGTGTTGTGCTAGGGTCACACTACACATGATTGCGTGCTTGAGCAGCAATACATGAGTGGATCGTCTTGCAAAGTAAGGCTTGCATCTCAACGGCACCGCAACTTCTAAAAAGCTATTGCTTATGAACTTTACTCAAGTTGAAATACTGCTTAGTTAGCTGCAGTGCTTTATCGCACTGCATCCGTCTGGTATCGTAAGTCATGGCAAATTCTTGGTGAATGGTCGTGTAAATGAGCCATCACGTCTTGCCCATTGCTAAGATAAATAATATAAGTTTAAAAAAATTGAGAAACTGACTTCATGGCCAAATTATTATACCGATTTTGATGAAATTTTTGTAGGACAGATAAAAAGAAATTGTCAAATTGGCTCACGCTTGACAAATTTATTCTGTAACAAACATAAAAAAACTATATTGAGAATCTCCTCCTTTTTTATTTGAAGTCGGTTAAAATAGCAGTTGACAGATTTTTATGAGCTAATGTATTCTCTAACAGTACTGAAGCGTGCTATAAATTATCAAATACCCCAATGAAAACTTTAGTGAGAAATTAGGTACTATTCAGACTTTGAAATCGAGTATGGATAATTATATAGGTAATCTTTGCCTTCCTAGCATAAAGCAAATTAGTTTTTTTTGGAAAAGGATTAGTACACAAACGTGTGATAATCCCCGTTCTTGTTTAAAACTATGACAGCTTTTTAGGCCTGCTTTTGTGCGTGTTTTGTACAGCCAGTGTTTTAATTCAATCTACGTGCTACGCTACTCACCTTCTTTGAATCCAAAGGCAAAACCAAGGTGCAGAACAGTTCGCGTGCCGTGGTCACGTCATGGTGAGGCAATTGATTCCGCTGCAGACACCTCCGCTATCAGCTGCCGCCAACGGCATCCATCTAACTTGCCGACGTTTCCAGACGTCAGTTGTGGAACACTTGCAAAGGCGGTTTCGTGTTTTGGTGAGTTTGATTTTATGGTAGCCAAAAGTGCCTACAGATAGTTTGGTTTTGTTCCCAATAGAACTTCAATAGAAACTACATGGTATGATACCAATTTAAAAATAGAATGTTTTATTTTTCTGCACAGTTTCGATTTTTTTTTATGTAAATTTAAGTTAATTTTTATTTTATAGACTTGTTACATGACATCACTTGCTACAACAGTTTTCCAAAACAAATGAAGAGTTTTATCCCGTTTGGAGCCAGATGGGTCTTCTTTATATGAGCAGACTACTTATCAGTGTTACTCTTATAAATTGTTCAGATTTTTAAAAAAGCTCTTTCAAAATGGCTCTACATTTCATGGACCAATGACGTTGTGAAGAGCGAGATGTGAGTGGATGTCTTTCACTAAATATTTCTTGCTGGAAATGTATAGTTCAGGCCAGCATCCAGCGAGGCTTGTCAAGTGGGTTCAGTAGTTGTTTGGGCAAATAGTGATGATGATTTTTATAATGTCCTAAAAGCTATAAGTAAGTGTGTATATATAAGTTATAAAGATCTTAAGTATAGTAAAGACTATGAAATCAATAAAAATAATGATGATTGAATAAATTCTATAAAACATTTCCGTCGAATAAGTTTCACATTATCAGAAATTGGAGCTAAAGGGAACCTGAAACAATGAAAATTCATCAGCATTCAGCGCATTGTTAGTCCTCAAATAGAGCATAATGCCTTTGTGGGAGTAATTAAGTGTAAGTTGAATTGATTTCTTATATAGCATTATTGAGATGATAAAAGCCTAAATATTGGACTTCTAGTAATATTTATAATTTTTGTCAAACGTGCTCGGAAATTTGAGCTAAATTATAATTTCATTCCAATTCCTATTAAGTACCTACATTTACCACCATTACCATTTATTCAAACTTCAATTCTATTTAGGTCTTCAATTTGATGTTGGAAATAGCTTTTTTTTATTTTTTTCGCATAATTTACATTTTAGTTAGTATGCAATATAATCTCGTCGCAGACATATTATTTCATATTGTAGCTTTCTGCGAAAATCGTTTTACTAAATCCTACCTAACTACAATATCAGTGAATGTGATTATTCTAAGAACAAGGTTAAGGAAAACTTGAACTCAAAAATAATAATACACGATCTTCAACAAAGAAAATAATTGGCTTCCGAGTACAATCCCATCTATTCTCAAGGCAAAACCACGGCTTATATTGACATTTGGTGGGAACAACAGCGACGTGGCGCCTGACGAGGGTTCGCCATTAAAACTTAGATTAGTGACAAATTCAAATGGGTTCCGAATCAGTTGAACACTTGGCGTCCATTGCTATTGGTGTAGAAAGCTGGTTTCGTGCGCGCGTCTCAAGTATTAAGGCCTGCGCACACCTAGGCTGCTGGCGTTGGCCGTCAGTGAAACGCTGTCAGATTAGACAGCGATATTTGACAGCGTTTCACTGATCGCTACCGCCAGCGAACTAGGTGTGCGCAGGCCTTTACTCACGCACGCACTAAATACTTAGTAACCGTGCATTATATATACGTAGGTATATATTTATAGATGTCACACACGAATAAATTCTTGATATAAACTCTAGTTCATGCACCAGGAATATGAAGTTGTTCAAACAATTAAAAGCACACTGAAATGTCTTAGCGCTCAGTATTTGACCTTCCAGGCAAGGACATTTGTTGACAATAATTTGTTTGTTTTTTGGTTTTATGCTAGCAGAATAATCTTAGACAAATTTCAACCCACTACATCCTATTAGGGATGGAATTTTAGGAATTCCTTTCTTAGTTACACACCAAGACAATAATCTGACAATTTCAAGTTTCTACTAGAAGCTTAGGTTTGTCCGTTGTCTTTTATTTATATTCATTCATAATTATCAAGTTTTTGTCCACATTACTTAATTTGATTTAGTGTAGGTATCGTTATATTTGTCGTTACTAGAACTGAATATTCATTACACCCAACCGGGCGGCGCCGGCGCTGGTAACCTGCTTTCTATGCAAATCAAAGGCAACAGTGGCATTGGCATCCTTTCCTTGGAGTTACGGTACTTGTTATTTCTCCAGGGGATAGGGCTGACACGTTCTCTAACTTTGGGGCATGTTCAACTTATTTAAGAGCTGTTCGAGTTTTCAATTGAATATTAGGGAACCATTTATTGAAAAATATATAGGTATGTTAAAGTAAGTAACGGGCTCTCGCAATTACATAACTTGACATGATTGTGCTTTTGACATTTCGTGTTTCTGCTATCACCGTTGAGAAGTTGCAGGAGGCGCATTTTGTCAACAGCAAAATGCGTGCACAAAACTTTCTGCTGTGCTCTTAACCTTCAGAGAAGTCCAATAACTGGAGCCAATTCTGGATGAGCTTGTCAAAATGCATCATCGAAACTGGATGAACATAAAAAAAAACAACTCTGTTAGGATATGGGCAAGTGGTTCTAATTCAGTTTGCAAGATTTGACCTAAACAAACCTATTCGTACATTGATAACATTTGTAATACAACAAAATTAACGAACTTCTAACTTTTTTTTTTTTTTATGTAAAAGATAGACAAACGAGCTTACGGCCCACCTGATGGTAAGCGGTCACCGTCGCCCATAGACACCAACAACACCAAGGGTGCTGTTGTTGCGTTGCCTACCCTGAAAACTGAAAACTTACTAGAATGTATACATTCTAGTCCAGGCAAAAGTAAAGATGGTAGACCGTATAGCCGGTGGGCTGATGATATAATCCAAATTGCTGGGAAAGACTGGATGTCCACAGGAATGGACATTGGACAGAGAACAGTGGTAGAAGATGGAGGAGGCTTTTACCCAAAAAAGGGTCCACTTCTCATAGATTTAAGAAAACTAACAACTAGGCTAAAAGTAAACACTAACATTTTACTAACACACAAATTGTAAAGCATAACTTTAAGAGATTTGGAAATAAAAGGCTGTATTATTATTATTAATATACATTCTAGTACAGGTGAGTGTACATAGGGTACTAGTATCGCGTGCAACACGTCGAGGAAGTGGGGAGTAATGATCGTGACGGGTGGCGAGCCGCCGGAACTCGCGCCGCTAACCGTTTTTAAACCAACACGGAACTAGGGAAAATATTATTTCTTACAGTTACACTGAAAATACCTCTAGGGATTAAATAAAATAAGTACTTATCTAAAAAAAAGTATTTTACGGTTAAGTGACAAAATATAAAAAAGCTGTCTGTTTCGGCTTCGCACGGGTGGACATTTATTTTTCTCGTGGTGAAAGAATTTTTGAAATTAGCACAGTATTTTTTAAGTTTTTGAGTAGGTAAGTAATAAGTATAGAATAGAATAGTAATATAAATGTATAGATGGATCTAAGTTTTAGTGAATATCTACACTAATAATTGTATGTAACAAATAAACTCAAAAACTCCTAAACCGATTTCATAAAATCTTTTACGATTAGAAAGTTATACTATCCGTAACATAAACTATTTAAAATAGCACTCATGTGAAGCTGGGGCGGGTCGCTAGTTGATAAATAAAAATGCAGCAGTTGTTCATCAAACAGACACACACACATCACCATCACTTAACATCAGGTGTCCTCGGTGGGGAATGAAACTCACAACCTCTAAGTGATGGAAGCCCTAAACGAACTGACATAATTTCCGATGTTTTAAGTAGAGGTATTTTCATTACTTTGTTTTATGACAATGATTTATTTTGTACAAAATAACTAATTTTAAAAGACACAAACTGAAATAAACTTTGGCCACGATTTTACGATTTCATTTTGTCGTAATAAAGCGTTCGTCAGCAAGACGAGACTGAATAATAAAACGGAATCTAAGAGCTATTTCAACTAGCTATGCAGTGTCACCAAACCACAGTTTCCAATCGGTCGTCCTACGTTTTGTGTTCCCGATATACTGTCACCGAAATGAACAATTTAGAATCGTATAATTAGAAGTTTAAAAAACTAGAGAAACCGACTTCATTGCCAAACTGCTAAACCGATTTTAATTAAATTTGTTTGGGACAATCTGGACGTAAGAATAATCTTCCAAATAAAAAAATAATTTTCTAAATCGGTTCATAAATGACGGAGGCATGCAGTTACAAACATTAAAAAAAATATTTAAAAAAAAATGGCAACACCGATTTTTATAAAATTAAAATGGGACCAATCTGGAAGCAGTACCTTTCAGATAAAAAAATAATTCTTCAAATCGGCTCACAAATGACAAGTTATGCGGTAACAAACATTAAAAAAAAAATACAACCGAATTGAGAACCTCCTCCTTTTTGATTGGAAGTCGGTTAAAAAAAAGGCAGTACAAGCTCTGCTCAGTTTGGGGTGGATAATGTTGTGTGGATTTTCTATAGTATTTATTTGTTATTTATTTAATTTACTAACCCCCGAATACTGAAACGCAACTCAGATCTAAGCACGTCTCAAGCGACGAATATTTGACAGTTTTCAATGAAAATCTGTCAAATATTCGTCGCTTGAGACGTGCTTAAATCTGAGTTGCGTTTCAGTATTCGGGGGTTAATTTATTAAATTTATTGAGCAAAATTGATACATAAAAAAGTGTGAGAGTTACTGGGGTAATTCTCACACTTTTTTATTTGTCATACAAGTTAACCCTAGAAGGTTCATACCTGTCACTCGTGCTCCTCTATCAGCTCACTACTCTTCAAGCAGAGCAATAAAACTCAAGACGACGCCGAACAGTTCCCAGAGTACAAACATCTAACTCAGTAGCTCATTTTATATCTTTCTTAGAATTGCTATACGAAAGACTTTTCATAAAGTCAGGAACTAGTGCTAGCTGTTATAGTGTAGTGCTCAGCATCACTTAGAAGTTAGGAAATTATAAAAATCTCTATAAAAAGGTAGTAGAGTAAACTCCATGTTAAGGAAAAAGTCATAGGGAAACTTTTTAGTATTCTAACAACGGATTTATTATTGCTTCTTCTCACGTGGAATACAAAGTACTCCAAAATGTGAGCATGTAAACATAATATTTAGACGTGCCTCTGACTATCCTTACACATCTTAAAGATTTTACTATCCTTTTCTTGACAGATCAGAGTTTTTTGCAGGCGTCAAGAATCTTTCCTCATTATCTTCATAGATTTTGACTATGCCTCTTGAGATTATTTAGTTCGTGTTATACATTAGCCTACGTTATGGCTAGAGATCTTATTATAATATAAGTTTGTAAACTAATACAAAAAAATATAATTATATAATAATTCGTGTAGGCGTACAGAGTTCCGCAGGAGCAGTTTTTCATTTGCCCCTAGGTATGATTGAAAGGTGCCCATAACTTGTCCATAGGCCTGTTTTTGGCCCCCACCAGGAGATTTAAAAGGATGGTTACGGTACCTGGAAATTTTATGCATAAAATCAGCTATGAGAAACCGCTCTATACGTGGCGTAATAATATTTCCAATAAATGTATGGAATCGTCAAAAATTTTTCTCAGAGCAATAAATTCTTATAACTCTCAATTTGTGAAATACATTCGAGCGCGCGTCAGCTAAAGAACGCTGACGGCGCGTCGCGTCAGCAGTCAGCTGATCGATTGCTGACGGCGCTGGTCTGATTGGTGGCGTTGCTAACGGTCTATGGAGTACCAGTAGAATTCAATGCCGTTTCGTTCGAGTAAAGAAATTTTCATACAAATTGAGTAATGATTAAGTTTTTTTTTGAAAATTTTGTGATGAGTCAGTGAGATAACTTCTCGATTAAGAAGATTAATTATAATTAGATATTGTAATTATTAATGGAATGCCCGCCATATCATTCGCGTTTATTCTTCTGACAGGCCTTTCAGCTCAGTTCGTAGTAGCTCTGTCTGTTGTATACCAGATCATTAGTATATTTGTTAATTTTATATAGTCAGGGCAAAGCTGTTTATAAAACGTTGAGTCCAAGCTACACCATGTAATGAGTAGTGCGTACTTTACACTCAAAAAACTAATATTTTCACAAAGCTAAGCTAAATGCTATCTTATATTCAATTCATCACAGTTTAATTTCGCTTGCAAAAAATGCAACGTGAACTTAAAAGCCTAGCTTCCGTTTACGCAAAAAAGTATCGTAATACATTACAATAAAGTTTATGTTTCTCTTTAAGTTATTTCTGGGTGGTACATGGTTGAGTTTAACGACCGTGGATGTGGAATGCAACCATTAACGCGATGGCCACCACACTTGTTCTTGCAACGCCTTCGCAAGCTGTTCACGGGAGAGGGCGATGTTATGAGCGAAGCGATACCACAGTAAGCAAATCATTTGTAAAGTAAAGTGTACGCTTCTCACAAGCGGCATCAGTTGTTTATTGGCAAATTAGAAAATAAAACCCTACTACACCAAATCAAACCCAACTACCGCCAAACCAAATTTTTATGTATTCACCATTTTAACTTTGAGACCTCTCCATATAACATAATAGTTGCAATATGTAGTATTATAAGTATGAGTATGAGTAAAAATAAAATCGAAAGCAATTATTTTCCTATGTGAAAAAAAAACTTGAGATTTAGGTAGGTAATTAGGTGCAAATCATTCCAAAAGCTTAGTAGTAGTTCTTAAGAAAATAGATCATACTCAACTTTGGTCGCGAGGAGCTGGAGCCAAGATTAACTTTGTCCTAGTCTAGTTTCTCCAAAGGAATTCTTGTGATTTAACAGAATAAAGACAGCTTTGAGTTTCGTATGGTGACTATTTTTTTTCTGTTATGAAATTAAATTAAATATTACATTTATTTGCAAAGTAAATCAAAGGGTATGTAAAAAAACTAGCCCACATACAAAACTTCCCACAAAAATAAAAAATAAAAGTTGAGTTTAAAGTATTGGTGGTATTGTTAATGATTATAATTTAATCTAAAAGAATAAATAATAGAAAAGATAATTTAATCTAAGGGTTGAAAAGGGTCGTCAATTGTTTACGTGAAGGCATGAAAATATAAATAAAATATAATGCTTGTTCCATCAGCTAAGCTGTATTAAAACAAATAAAAAAAAGTCATGCGGGACTCCATTATGTTCCTACAGTTTTCAATCGCCCCTATAATGTAGGTAGCCATTTCCTTGATTTGTTGACTCCTCTAATAAAGCACTACCTTAGTCCCTTTACCTCACTACGAACTCCGTACGTGTAAATGCTCACTTTTTACTTCCACTATACTTAACAAACCTACCTCAGCTTTGCCATTGGCAACAACACTTTTCAACAGTTCTCACCCTTATGACTTAGCGGTTAAGAGTCAAAGTCGGTGGAAGTTTAGTGGTGGTAGAGCAAAACTTGTGTGTGCGTTGGTCTAATGCGATCTCAAGTGTTTCTCTATTTATTTGCAGCTAGAAATTGGTTGCGATGTTTGTGGTGCTTTTTGGAAAATTGCGTTTGGACTCATTGCCATTAATCAATGAAGCGGAGAAAAAGTCTTAGTTTTTCATAGGATTTTCTTAGATCAATACGTTTTTTAGGGTTCCGTAGCCAAATGGCAAAAACGGAACCCTTATAGATTCGTCATGTCTGTCTGTCTGTCTGTCTGTCTGTCCGACCGTGTCACAGCCATTTTTCTCCGAAACCATAAGAGCTACACTGATGAAACTTGGCGAGTAGATGTATTCTGTAAACCGCATTAAGATTTTTACACAAAAATAGAAAAAAAACTATACATTTTGGGGGTCCCCATACTTCAAACTGCAACTCAATAAAATTTTTTTCGTCGAACCCGTATGTGTGGGGTATCTATGAATAGGTCTTCAAAAATGATGTTGAGGTTTTTAATATCGTTTTTTTCTAAACTGAATAGTTTGCGCGAGAGACACTTCCAAAGTTGAAAAAATTTGGTCCCCCCCCCCTCTAACTTCTAAAATAAGGGAATGATAAAACTAAAAAAAATATATGTTGTACATTACTATGCAAATCTTCAACGATATTTGGTTTGAACGAGATCTAGCCAGTAGTTTTTTTTTTATATTTTAAAATTGTAAACCGCAATTTACCTTTCGACGAACTACAAGAACCTGTTTCCTGTTTATTTTCTGTATATTATGTTACTTGATGCTACGGAACCCTTCATGGGCGAGTCCGACTCGCACTTGGCTGCTTTTTCTAACTTGTAGAAGCTCTACCTTCTGCGTCGTAGGCTTTGGGTTCGATCCCTACTAAGAACAAATATTTGTATGGTGAACACAGAGGTTTTTCTTTGTATGGGTGTTATATTGTATTCTTAGTATTGTATTTACAATAAAAAAAATATTTAAGTCAAAATCTGGTTCCCATCGCACAAGCTCTGCTTAGTTTGGGGCTAGATAGTGTTGTGTGGATTGTCCACAATATTTAATATTTATTTATATTTATTCTTTCATTTTGTAAGCCTTTTATAGGTTCATATAGTAGCTGCTTGCAACAGTGCGTATACTTAAGTTTTGATGGCCAACAAGTCAGATTCCTGGCACGTGAGTGTATATGCCTCAAGTTAATGAACGCGGAGCACGTTCTTAACGTGCGTGACCTGAGAGGTATTGCTTTGTTTTATGCGATGGTACCCACTTTAACATCAGGTGGGCCATATGCTTGTTAAATTAAACCTAATTGTATTAATCACAAAAAGAAAAGTTTTTGTAATACTTATGCAGGTTTTTTTTAAATAAAACTTGCCAACAAGCATACCTAATAACCTATCCTGATGTTAAGTGGTAACCATCGCCTATAACAAACCGTTGTCTCGTAGGTCACGCACGTCAGAAACGTGCCCTACGTATCTAATAAAGTATGTTTATTTAGAATGTGTACTTCGATAAGTAGCTTCTATCGTGTTACAATCTACACTTATTTATAAAATATAAGAAAGATTTGTGTTTTTGTAAGTTTGTAATTAATAAACTCAAAAACCCTGCCGATTTCAAAAAATATTTCACTATTGGAAAGCTACATTCACCATGAATAACATAGGCTATATTTATGTGTTTATAAAAATAATCCACCCGTGCGAAGCCGGGGCCGGCCGCTAGTCTATATGTATACCGTAGCTCTAAACTAAAATGTAAAGGTAAATAAAAGCTGCTCTTTAAACATGTTTTCCCTTTTGATTAATATGTTGGAAAGTACAATTTATCTCGGCAAGAATGTCCAGAGTGGTGTGTGCGTTTAGCACGAGTTTAAACGCGTTAAGTTAGAAATAAGGCAGCGGAAGTATTTCGCAATCAACAACGTATTTCGCAACGACGTGAAATAAAAAATAAGACCATGCCAATAGGAGTAAAGCAGTTGGTTGCAATCAAAAAACCTAGTCGTATCTGTTATTATCTTGTCGCATGTGTAAATTTTGATATGATTTAGAATTTCGATTGTAATTATAAACAGATTGAAACCCATCCCATCTTTGAGAAAAAACGATTGCAACAAAATGTAGGTAATGTTAACGCAATAAACAAGAAATAGTGAATAGGAATGTTACGTTGTAAAACTAGAATAGCAACAGATAACGGTTGAAAAGTGATAGCAACAAGATGTGTGATCGCTGATCCTTATTAGTATCATATATTTGTTACTATTAAACTTTTGTCTAATCAAAGTCAAAATAAGTTAAGCAATTACTGTTCACTTGAATCGCAAGGATCACTGTCAATGTAACCAGTGAATATCACTTCACTTCAAAAGCACTGGTGGTCTAGTGGTAGTGGCCCCGCCTTCCGATCCGAAGGTCGTGGGTTCAAATCCACTTCAACTTTTCTGTCGAAAAATGTATGTGCACTATGCCAGTACTCTCAAAACGGTGAAGGAAAACATCGTGAGGAAACTGGCGTGTTGTAGAACCTAAAAAAGTTCGAGCAACACGTGTCAACAGTCACGCAAAAAGGGCCCACCAGCGGCCTACTTGCGATAAAACCTGCCCGCACATCAAGTGCGCATGATAAACTTGCCAACTTGCCATAACTTCAAAAAGTGTTTTTAATTAGAATTCGATCGCACAAGGCACTCGTGCTAGGCCCACTGAGCTAGAAGCGGGAGTTTTTGCACGTTTCTCGCGCTAACTAACTTTGCCGTTTAAATCTTGCTGTGAGATATTCTGTGTACGAACGTTGAATAGTTTTAACATCTGTTACTACACTCGAGCAGAGTTTAAAAACATTTACATGTGTTTCCTGGAAGATATTGAGTCCAGCAGTAAGGCTGTTCATAGTTAAGTTAAAGTTAAGAGTCAAAGGCTCCTTTTGTGCACTTTAGATATGATTTAAAACTTTTTAGATTTTAATGCTACCTTCCTACGGTGCGTGGTTCTGCAGATCATCACGCACAGCCGACGACGACGCACGGAAACGCACACAGAAAAGGCTCCTGTGCTACCGCGCACCTCGGCGCACGAGACCGTTCCCATGGTGTGTCGTGCGAGCTGATTTGCCTCCGTGCGCGATATCACACACCGGTGGGAAGGGGCTATAAGACATCAGTTTCCTCACGATGTTTTTCTTCATCGTTTGAAAATACTGGCATTGTGCACATATTTTTTTCTACAGAAAACTCATTAGTACCCGTTTGAATGTGAACCCACGACCTCAGGATCGGAAGGCGAGGCTGCTACTACTTGGCCAAAATTGTTCTTAAGAAGTAAAACAACTGGTTACAAGGAGTACTGTAAAGTTTTTCCTTAGTAAATCTGCCGAGTGATTCCTGTAGCACACAAGCCCACTAGTTCAACGGACGCTCTAGTGGGCTAATCCGGAACGAGGGTGACCATCGTATTTACCTTTTATGTTCCGAAGTACGTGAATCTTGTGGTTTTTGACGTCGTCTTATAATTCGATGAAGCCGGCTGCACGCACGATAAAACATGACTCATGCGGCGTTACCTCGCTCTGAGGCGTTCCATTTAAGGCTTAGCAAGCGAGAGCGCGGAACGAGTGACAAAGAGGCACAATCAGCCTCCGCGTTCGACATCTGTCTCTCTCCTATTTGAGTGAGCGATGGAGCGATGCGTCCGCGTGGACAGCTGTATGATGTTGTCATGCTCAACTACCGTCAGTAAACTGACTTTACAGACAACCGATTTTTTTTAAGAAACGCCGGGCCTTCTTGTTTGTTCTTTTAAACTTTGCTTCATGAAACTGGCGCATTTCATTTGGTTAGTGAGTTTTATTATGGTTTATGATTTTCAAACCATTTGAAGCAAGCTTTCTCTACAAAGTTATAAATGTAAAGATTTTTTTTTGTGTTTCTATCTTGACGATTTATGTAGGTATATGTACATAAATCGTCGTGGACGTGCATATTATGTGCGTCCATTGTCTGTAGAAATAATTGAGCTTTCGAGATAAAATGGATTCGAGGAAAAAAATACTGTAATTTTTACTTGTAAATAAAAAAACTTCAAAACCTTTCATGCAGTATTATAAAATGCGTCTTAAGCTCCTTACTCACATACGGTATTGCTCGATCGAGCTATCATGCCGAGTAAAAACCATGGCATGGGCTCCGCTTTCGTCCATACATTCAGTATTAATCTATGGAGTGACGCGCCTCGACGGCTCCTTCGTGTAGGTGCGAAGGAAATAACTTTTATTTAATTCCATCGAGCTGGCGTAATGCGAGCTTTCAAACTGTGAGTTTTACGGTCCACAAGTTAATATTTACTCGTTTTGGAGTCAAAATATCGAGTAATACCGAATGTGAGTACGGAGCATTAAGAATTTTAGGTATGTTTCTGTAATTTCAAAAGCACTCATACTCAAAACACAGCAATGCGAGCATACTCTTATGACAGGAATAGAGTTTTACCCCATTCACACAAAGTTCAAGTATAATATATAGGTTTAGCCTAACGTATGGTCACTCTAGTCAAGCAAGGGGCACAAATCCACTGCGTGTGTTCACGCCGTAATCTGATGGACTCCGAGCTATTGAAATTAAGTGAAAGAAAGGAAATACGACCAGCTTTGAGTTCTCCTTTGAGAGTGGAATTTGCATCGGGGCTTTGTAGAAGCAAATTACAAGCCTTTAGAGAGCACTGGTGGCCCAGTGAAGGCATCCGTGCCTTTCGACCCTAAGATCGAGGGTTGAAATCCAGTCGTGCACCAAAGAGTTTTTCTGTCTAAAAAATTATGTGCATAATGACCTTCAGATGGTGAAGGAAAACCATTTTGAGGTATTCCGTAGAACCTAAAAAGTTTGCAAATAATTATATGTTAAGTGCACGAAAGGAACCTCTTTTGAGGCGCACTTAAAACCATTTCACCATCCAGGTCCAAAAGGACTAGTGCCACAATAAAAGTGCCGTGCAATTATTTGTAATAACTAATAACTATGCTACTACTAAGAAAGTATCTAAGATGTAACTAACCACTAGCGGTCACCCATCCATATTAGTAACCGCGGCAAACGTTGCTTATCTTCCACCTTCAGATAGAAATGCTCAAGTAATGCTCACCTCCTCCAAATAAATAACGTACCTAACGAAGCCTTACATAAAGCATAAGTAATTAATGTAATTCCGCTAGTTATAATGAAAGCCTTATTCCCGCGGCCGCCGGGAAGGGAGTAATGAAATGGCTATTTCCTCTACTTGCACGAATATAATGAGGAGAGATGAGACTCGTGAGACTGGATAATCCTTAGTTGTAATACTGTTCCTGGATTTACTATCATTGTAGGATATAAAGAATTCATTGCTTGAGATGCCGCTGCTGTCATATTACGGCCGTACAGATCAGATGCCGCTGTTGCTATATTACGGCCGTGCGAATCGACAATATACATATTTGTAAATAAAATGAGCAGCAATAAGTGAGCGTGGTGCAGCATGAAGATGATAAAGTACAATATAAAAATGTGTGCGGTGCAACGGAGAAAAACGAATGAAGTGAGTGAAGTTGGAGTGAATGAGTGAAGTGAAGCTTGCTGTGGGTCTTCATCTTCCTTTGACGTGACGTATGACAGTGACAGCTTGATCGTTAGACATCTTGGTGGTGCTGTCACTGACGTCGATGACGTCGATCGCCATCTAGCGATAGATAGCTTCCTGAACAGAATGTCATGTAACGAGAAGAGTAAGCTAGATTATAATTTGTATTTGACGGCTAATAGAGGAAAGTGGAGAACGATAACCTGTTGTGCCGACAAAATGACAAAACACGCAGATTACCTACCTGAGATTTCAATGTTACATAGAACATGTTCCAAGGACGTGCCATATACACAGATTTTTTACTAAATAAATCCTTTGTCGTAACGTCACACACAGTATAATACACTGGTGAGCACTCACACAGACTCAAAACCAGAGCCAGAGACAGAGCCAGACAGAGCTTGTGGTAGGCCTACAGGTGGTAGTTGTGGTCAAATAGAGTGTCTAGTAAAGCCTTGTGCACATCTAAGCGTTGTGCGGTGTCGATCAGTTTATCAAATATCGAATATGACCGCTTTCATTAATCGCCCCAGCAGAACGCTTAGATGGGCTGTGGCTTAAATGAAAAAACAGCAAGGATCAAAAACGCGGAAATCGCTGTTTTTTTGGAGTTAAAGTTCGAAGTTTCAGGTTTTCGGAATATATCTACGACCTTTGAAAGAAACTGCAAACTTTTTCACGCCTTCAGGCCATAAATGTCCTTATTTTCCTGAAGCATCTTGATGGTTGAGCTACATATCGATGCACGTCATAGTAACATGCTTTTGTGCATGTCTTATTCTCAAATGGTAAAAGAAAAAACCATAATATTAGTATAAGGTTGATAAGCAGTATGGCCGTTCTAATGATATAAATAAATAAAATGTGTTCATTTTATTTATTTAAATAATTAGAACGGTCATACTAGCCACAAAAGGCATAGTTATTACTATTAAGCCGAATTATCCTATTGTTGGACAATGGCCTCCCCCCAACTCGTGAAACAATGTAAGAAATCAGTTCAACCGTGATCATGGTGCATGAAACTGTGCCGAAATATCGGAAGTAAAGTCAACAAAATCTAATCATGGTAAATATCTCGTTATTTTATAAAAATAGTGTTAAAAACCATAATAGTTTCAAAAGTTATATGTAAGAAAACTCTTAAAAAGACAGAGAAAAGACTGGATCATGCTGGTAGATGTAGTTTGACCCAAAAACAAAGACTCCATAACTCAAGCTCGCGTTACTAATTGGGTGGCGTGTTTTATGCGATGTCGCAATTTTTATAAGGCGTTAGCATCGCGGTGAAACTCCTTTAACGCTTCAAATGAAAATAATTAACAAGTCAGCAAGATCCTTTGAAATAACTCTCAAACAGACTAATTATAATGTGAATTTTAGTGAGTGTGTGTCTCCAATTATCTCCGCAATAAAGCTTAGAATACTAGATAGTCCGTTAACAAGTAACATCAAGCTGTGCTGCGCTTTGCTTAGCTCAGTATAAAAGTAATCAGCAGCTCGTGAAGTCGTCAAGCTGTGCTGCGCTTTGCTTAGCTCAGTATAAAAGTAATCAGCAGCTCGTGAAGTCGTCAAGCTGTGCTGCGCTTTGCTTAGCTCAGTATAAAAGTAATCAGCAGCTCGTGAAGTCGTCAAGCTGTGCTGCGCTTTGCTTAGCTCAGTATAAAAGTAATCAGCAGCTCGTGAAGTCGTCAAGCTGTGCTGCGCTTTGCTTAGCTCAGTATAAAAGTAATCAGCAGCTCGTGAAGTCGTCAAGCTGTGCTGCGCTTTGCTTAGCTCAGTATAAAAGTAATCAGCAGCTCGTGAAGTCGTCAAGCTGTGCTGCGCTTTGCTTAGCTCAGTATAAAAGTAATCAGCAGCTCGTGAAGTCGTCAAGCTGTGCTGCGCTTTGCTTAGCTCAGTATAAAAGTAATCAGCAGCTCGTGAAGTCGTCAAGCTGTGCTGCGCTTTGCTTAGCTCAGTATAAAAGTAATCAGCAGCTCGTGAAGTCGTCAAGCTGTGCTGCGCTTTGTTTAGCTCAATAGAAAGGAATCAGCAGCTCGTGTAGTCGTTTATCTCGTCAAAAATGACTTCATAGCTCCATATAAAACATTGTAGATAAATATTGTAGATAACCCCCACAACACTATCTAGCCCCAAATTAAGCAGACCTTGTGCTATGGGAACCAGATAGCTGATATAATACACATATACATTTTTTTTTTTGTAAATACATACTTAGAATATAATTTAACACCCAGACGGAGAACAAACATCTGCATTCACCACACAAATATTTGTTCTCAGTGGGGATCGAACCCACGACCTACGGCGCAGAAGGCAGAGCTACTACCAACTGAGCCGAGAGGCCAGTCAAATAGCAGGCCAACATAGCTTAATTCGGCACAGCACGACTCAGCATGGCGGGTAGCGCGCCTCGCTCGAGACAGCTGCGTTTGTTTGTATCCTCATTCAAATATAAGACGAGCGAGTTGACCATGCAAAGCACAGCGCAGTACAGCGCAGCATAGCTCTATGTTGATTTATCACCCTAAGTTCCACGACTAGCATTTCTTAGTTCAAAAACAACGATGGTACGCGCAACTAACATAAATAAGGGATACCATGCACTTGGCTGATTTTATTTTTGACTTAAGAGCCTATTAGTCCCATACCATTAAATCGACAAATAGCCTAACACCACAACTATCAAGAGTATCAAACCTTTGGGCAACTCCACCTCATTGTGTCCCATTAAAATGTTCAAACCATTAACCACTTACGCTATAAACGTGCATAAAACTAATTTATAACAAAGTTGGCGTTGCTGGCCAGAACTTGGCTATCTGAGCTGCCACGTGCTGCCACCGCGCCTGTCTTACAGAACCTACACAAGACAGAAGGGATTCTTTTAGACATTTAAAAGAAACCGCCAAATCTAAAGGTTTTATGCAAATCATGCTTGAGCCTGAGCCGAGACTCTAAAGGCCTGCACACACCAAGGTCGCTGGCGATAGCGATCAGTGAAACCTGTCAAATATTGCTGTCAAATTTGACAGCGTTTCACTGATCGCCGACGCCAGCTACCTAGGTGTGCGTAGGCTTTAACACAGGTTTTTTTGACAGTTTCCTATTGAGAAAGACGTCATTCCTGGATAGGGACGTGCGAAATGGAGACACAGCCAATCAGATTAGTTGAAATACACATCTCATCTGACTTCAATAATCTTGGTCTTCTGGACTCTGGAGCCACACACTTTGAGGTAGAATATCTTTGCATGGAGGTGGAGCATTTCCACTATTAGTCTTACTTAGCTAGAAACTACCAGGGCCTGAGTTTAAACAGCTCTGAGGAGTCTACCATCCTTGAAAATCACATTTGCGAGTTGTTTTGTCTATTCTACATTGGCCACGTCCTCTGGCGAATGTTACAGCGAAAGTAGAGTTTCGTTCATTAGACTTAAAGTCCTCATTGCTGTATTGGAGGGATGCCAAACGCGTGCAGTTCGCGGTAATTGTTGAAGATGACGATCGTTGCTATCGTAGACCCTAAGGGTCCTACTACACCTAGAGTTTCATGCGCCACGCATTTTGCGTTCGGACATTGCAAATCGTTATCTACATGTGCGTGTTTACAGCTCTCATTCTCCAAACTATAACCTCTTCTTTATCTTCTGTTGCTATACACTAATTCTCATATTCATAATGGTCCAATAGCAGTCATTTAGCTCGATATCTTTCATTAGTTCTATTGGACTGTGACGTCATAAAACTGCTAGAACTTCTTTACCCTTTTAGTTCCAAAGTAGAACTAACAAAACGATAACTAACCCATTTGTTATAAAGCATTTGGAAAATTCCATGAGTTTTATAGAAAGGTTAGCACAGTCCAATAAATCTGTTGCCATCTCTATTTGTTGACATGAAAGTAACAGTGACAAGAGAGTTTTAGCGAGCCGCTAAAATTGACCGGCATTATGAATGAGGGGGTAACTCAATACTCAATATATTTATTGCTTACAATACAAGTGTCGCAAGGGTCGCGTGCGAGTTCAGACTGCACAAGCGGCGCGAACGGTGCACTCGGAGTAGGGGGCGCGCTCCGGCTCGATGACGTAGTTGTAGTAACTGTCGCCGGTGTCAGCGCAGGCAAGGCGAGCGGAGAGACGTTCCGTCCCGCTTTGGCCTTGCGGCCGCCAGCGTTGATTGCCGACGCAGCACGAACTCGGGCATCTCGTATTGGACGTTGCGTTGATGTCGTCGCGGTCTCCGGTTGCCTACCCTCTTCTGGGCTGATTGTTGGTGGTAATTTTACAATCTCTTTGGCATCGACCAACTTTTGTATTACGTTATTTTGATCAATAACATGCTTTTCCAGGGACAGCACTTTTTCTTGCAGCTCAAGCACGACCTTAGTTAACTCGCGGACCGCACTTTCCACCACTTTCGTTGACATTTCTAATTATTTGATAATAAAAATCACGGAGCTATTCAAATGACATCCGGATCCGAAAATGACCGGGTACTTTTATATTTATATTTATATTAGTAACTACTTTTATAGTTATATTAGTAAGTCTAGATCCAAGCAAATGTATGTTTATTTCTATGTTTTGCTTTTAGTTTTTAGTTGTTTTTATTCTTATTGTAATTTGTCAAACGTGTTTGTGGGTCAAATAAACAATTTCTCTTCTTTTCTTTTCTTTTCCACATTTCGTTACACACCAATTCAACTCATCAACTAGACGTCTCACAAGGCTAGACTTTACAAAGTTCTTGCGCAACGCATGATACGCTCAGTGTGTTTTGAGCCTAATAAGTTTGTAGCCACTGTAGCTATAACAAGGTAACATATCCCTAATTTGAAGGTAAACGTAAGGAATTTGAAATACATTGCGCGGCAGCGCTGTACAACTAGCAGTTGGCTTGTGATTGCCGCGCAATGTAACTGGAATACCTTACTTGTTCCTTGACATAACGGAGTGCCAACCTCCCCCATTATGTGCTACGACTTGAGTATCTCATCGACTTAACAACACTATTACGTTACCGAGCGCTTGCGTCTACTTTATCTTACTAGAATAATTAATGCTCCTTTTACGTAGTTCTTAGATAAAAACTACAGTCTTTACGTTATTAGGTTTTAGTGAACTATGTAGGTAACTCCAAGTTTCATCCAAATATAATCACATTCGTAGGTATGTATAATGTTATGAAGATCACATCATCATCAACCTGAAGAAGTCCACTGCTGGACATAGGCCTCCCCCACACAGTCCACCAGATGGACCGACGATATTGTTAAAATCGCGTGTGAAGTCGGTGCATGGAAAGAGCTCAGAATCTTTCTACCTGGAAATGTGCAAACTTCATACCCCACGTTCACGCCCTACGTTTCATATTTCGGTTCGTGGTTGCCATTGAACCTTTATTCCCCAACGTTTGTCGGTTATTTGAGCTATAAATATGACCTGCCCATTGCCACTTCAACTTTTTTTTATACAAACAGCTGATGTGCCCTACTTGATGCTAAATGGTAACCATCAATTACTAATAAAGGAAGGAAGAAGATCTAAAATAGATCAAAATATTAACAACCAATTCACAAGGTATTTCTAATCCAGTGTATAGCTAATTCTACCAGCCTACCAGCACAGTGGTTTCGAAACAAAGGAGCAAAGGTAAGTACGGTATTGTGATGGAAATCATGAGACCTCGTATTACGTATCAATCCATCAATACGCCGGAGGCTGGCTCAAAACCACTGATTGAAGCACAATAAACAAACACTGGACTCACAGACATACATTCAACTAGATACCGCAAGTATTTCTGTCCATGCCTATTTCTGTCGTGAAGCAGCATTGCTGTGTTTCGGTTTGAAGGGTGTGGGTGCCGGTGTAATTACTGGCACGTGAGGCTGAATATCTGTATGCCTCCAGTTGATGGACGCAGGGCAGTGCATCGTAGGGCACGTTCTTGATGTGCGTGACCTACGAGGCGTTGCTTTGTTATAGGTGATGGTTACCACTTAACATCAGGTGAGCCAAAAGCTTGTTTCATCAACTAGTTACATAAAAAATAAATTAAAAAAAAAGTATTCTATACAACTAGCTGTAGGCCTACCACAAGCTCTGTCTGGCTCTGTCTCTGGTTCTGGTTTTGGGTCTGTGTGAGTGTTGACTAAATAAATCCTACGTCAAAACGTCACACACACAGTATAATAAACTTCTTATCGTGTCACTGATTCTTTCGAACCAAGTGTGGTGGTAGGATTTTAAGTGCACCTCAAAGGGGGGATACAATACACTGGTGAGCACTCACACAGACTCAAAACCAGAGACAGAGCCAGACAGAGCTTGTGGAAGGCCTACTGATGCAACAAGCCTAAAGCCCACCAGACCTGATGCTAAGCTTTCACTTTTTCTTCTTCTTCTTATCGTGTCACTGATTATTTCGAACCAAGTGTGGTGAAAGGATTTTAAGTGCGCGTCATAGAGACTCCTTTCGTGCACTTGACACATATTTTCGAACTTTTTTAGGTTCTACGATATGCCGCCGGTTTCCTCACGCTGTTTTCCTTCACCGTTTGAGAGCACTGACATACAAGCTTTCACTGTGCACCACTATTTAACCTTCAAGTAAGCGCAATCTCAGTAACTGAAAAATTCAGTTGTGAGTAAGTACGTAAACGAGATAAGTATAATAAAATCTAAAAGTATATTGACCGTAACCTAAGGATCAAAGTTATTATCTTCTATCTTTATGTTTTAATTTGAGACATACTGTTGAAATAAATCTAAATCAAACAAGAAAAAGTAATTTTAAACCGATTGGTAGGTCTTTCTATATACATAAAATCTTTACCTATGTGACTGACTGACCGACAAGTTTTAGCGCTTAATATCGTTATGGACACGAGAAAAACCCTTCTGAAATTCATTTCAGTAGGCCTACCATGAGCTCTGTCTGGCTCTGTCTCTGGTTCCAGTTTTGCGTCTGTGGGTGTGTTGACTAAATAAATCCTACGTCAAAACGTCACACACACAGTATAATGCACTGGTGAGCACTCACACTGACTCAAAACCAGAACCAGAGACCGAGCCAGACAGAGCTCATGGTGCCCTACAGATGAAAACTGCGCTAAAAAACAAACCGAGTAAAAAGTGCCGGTAATGATGTGCGAGTAATAACTGACGCCATTTTGGATTCGTTTTATAAGCGAGTTATAAGAATAAGAATCCACGCACAGTCGCAACCAAGTAGAATCCCAAGCATTTTGTTTCTGAATAAAATTCAAATGATAACGACCCATATCGAAGTCGATGACAAAGGTCGTCCTCAGGGAGGCTGCGACCCGCTATCCATTAAAAGTTGAATGAATGCGAGTGTGCCTTCTGTTTGCGCTATCTGCTCTCTGGGGCGTTGGTTTGACGACGGTACCTATTCTCATGCTGGAAGGTATTCGCATTGGACAGCTTGGTTTATGAAAGACTGTCTTTATCCTCGACTTTGTCCTCGTGAGCCTCGTATCTATAGACATAGACAAAGAAAATGAACGCAAAATTTTGATTCGAATGGTGTTAGTGTATTTCAATGTTTGGCATGTTTTTAATAGACATGATCTTGTGGTAATGTTTTATTAAGGCAGAAGTAACTGCTTATCAAAAAAATGGCAGTTCCTTAAATCGAAAATTAAACACGGACGTCCTTTAAACGAAGCTTTTACATATTTTGTACTCAGTTGCAAAGAGTAGGTGTATAAAGTGAGGCAAAAAGTGCGAAAGTTCTTTCCCAAAATGTAGGTAAAAATACCTAATCAAGGTTATTGAGTTACCAAGAGATCTAAGAAGATATTTTCGCTTGTTATTACATCAGCCTTGGACATAATCAATAAGTATTCAAAAGTATTAGGAGTTAGATACCGCAAATGATCCAAATTTTCAATTAAAACAACTTTTCTTCGGTGTTTGTGAATAGGATCCCAAAACCCTCTCAAATAAATAACAAGCGCAACCTACATTCATTCCCGTTCATAGCTCGTAAATTCTCAAAGATGGCGTCGATACAGAACCCATTTACACTTTTCCATTTAGTCGAAATAATCGCGCAGCTTATTCCACTTATCGAGTGTCACCGTCAAAGCGCGACCTTTTTTACACTCATTCTGTAATAGGGTCATCACAAGCGCGCCGATATCATACTTCATACATATAGATACATAGAAAATTCTTTATAGTATACCATTTATATGAATTGAGTGACCTCTCAGCTCAGTTGGTAGTAGCTCTGTCTTTTGCGCCGTAAGTCGTGGGTTCGATCCCCACCGAGAAAAAATATTTGTGTGGTGAACACAGATGTCTGAGTGTTTTGTATTCTAAGTATGTATTTACAAAAAAAAATGTACATAAGTACGAGTATTAGTACAAGCTCTGCTTAGTTTAGGGCTAGATAGTGTTGAGTGGATTGTCTAAAATATTTATTTATAAATAAAAGAGAATTTAACAAACTTTTAAAAGCGGTTTCTGTCAGAAAACCTTTATGGAGAGAAATTAAAACTATGGAAGATTGGGTGCACTTGGAAATTTAACTCCCAATTTGTTTTTACTAGAATAACTATTAACTTATTAGCTAAAAGTAAATCACTGTAGCACTGTAGCGCCATTTGTGAGAACTTAAAATGTTATGGTTGTAGATTAAATTCTATGTGCCATAGTGTAACTTGAAGTTTATAATTTTGTACTTAGTGCGGGGTGCAGTGGCATAATCAGGATTTTCTTTATTACTGCTATGAAATAGATTAATCGGCTGCTACCACTAAAATACTATTTTACAACGTAAATTATGTGATGAATAAAAGTCAAATCATAAGAAGGTACATACATACTGTGTGTGTATGCTACACACTCAACCTTTTGTCATTAAAAACAATACTTCAACGCATTTGAAGAAAAGCGAAACCTTTTATAAGCACCTGTTTATTCCAATTCAGTTTGTGTCAACCCTAGCTCAAAGTAGAGCTTTTTATCATGTAAAACACCTTTGTCTAGTATATTAAGTGACACTCACAAAAGAGTCACAATGTTTCTTTTTTACTGGAAAACACTGCCAAGGACCCTAGTGCTTTCAATTGTTACGACACTGGTTCTTTTTTGTCACTAGTGATATACCTAATACATTGAAGGAGCCTCTTCGAGGCGCACTTAAAATCCTTTCACCACACTTGGTTCGAAAGAATCAGTGACACGATAAGAAGAAGATTGAAATATCATAATAATTACTCTGACGACTGACGGGCTTTATGGCGCGAAAACATTCTGAGGAAATCGACGCATTAAAGAACTTAGACAATTTGTAAATATGCATGACTATGTTTAAACATTCGTTTTTTAAGTTTTTATTTCTGTGTGGTACCACAGATAAGATAATAATATTAGTAGTGGTACTAACAAATTGGTTATTTTCTAAAATAAATACATTGAATTGAATTATTGTTGGTAGATAAAAAAAAGCAGGCAGGTTAAAATTAGACAAGCGAGTTAAAATTATGTTACTGGTAAACCTGCGTCAGTAGTAGGTACTTGTTGCATGCAAATTAGCATAAGAACATGCATAGACGAAACTTCTTTGAGGCGTATTTAAAATGCTTGCACCACTCTGGTTCGAAAGAACTAGTGACAAAACAAGAAGAAGACTACATAAATAATATCTTCAATGTTTAGTAATACATAGAATGTGTAATGGTGGTGCCACATATCATCGCGGGCGGCTCGCGAACAGCAATCTATTACCGCGGATTACGCGACACGCGACAAACTCTTGTGCATTATTTTTTATTTAATTTCCGCCGCGAATAAGCGACGTGATAAATAACGGCTAAGGGCCTATTTCAGCTCAAGTGTTTTTGGGCTACAAGCCTAAAGCTTTGCGCACATCTAGCGCGATGGTGATGGCGATCAGTGAAACGCTGTCAAATATCGATGTCACATTTGGCAGCGTTTCACTGATCGCCATTGCGCTAGATGTGCGCAGATCTTACCACTCTATAATTGATATTACCACTTGATAAATCCTACACACACACACACCCACACCCAGTTTTACAGTGTGAAAGACGGCATAGATAAGAAAGAAGTGAATACAGCGATGACGGCTGATAAAAGATAATGAAAGAGAAGAACATGTTGTGCCGACCCCACATAAAGTGGGATAAAGGCAGGAAGAAGAAGAAGACCACTTAATAAATCTTTCTATTCTTAAAAGGCCGGCAGCGCATCAGCACCACCTCTATTAGTGTTGCAGGTGTCTATGGACAACGGTAACTGCTCTCTATCAGGTGGCCCGTATGCTCGTCTGCCAGCTATGGCATTTAAAAATATTTAGTGTTTGGGACAGTATGTTTACAGAAAAAGTCATTATCTTAGCTTATTTTTATTTATTCAAAAAGACAAACACGTACAAACCTAGTTTAGCCTTAATACCACACATTTGAATAGAACAATCCATATGGGCACGCGATTGGATTCAAACCCACGATCTAAGGATTGGAAAGTAGTACACTACAATCTCTTTCTAAAAATCTATCCCATCATTATCAGTCTGAAGAAGTTCACTGTTGGACGTACCCGAACACCAGCTTAGGTAGGTACTAATATTATAAATGTAAAAGTAACAATGTTTGGAGCAAATATAGATTCTAATCTGGCTTAGCATATTAAGTATAATTAATCAAGGTACTCTCCAAGCTTCAGGCATAGCGGGGGATAGTCAGATTTATTTTTTTGATACATTGTCAGTATATAATCTACATCAATTCAATATTTATCGTAATACAAATGACACTATTCTTGATTATGTATTGAGCAACGTTGAAGTCTCTGTTTCTGAATGTGGTTTTCCTTTAGTCCCGGAAGATTTTCATCATAGGCCCCTAGTAGTTACTCTCGATTGTGAAGGTAGTGAGCCTCTCAATCAAAACCCTAGAACTAAATATGTTTACCACTCAGGAGACTATGAAGGCATTAACACCTACCTAAACGATATTAACTGGAATGTAGCACTTAATGATAAGTCACTAGAAGACGCTCTTGATTTTTTTTATGCTTCTATTTATGAAATTCGTGATAAATTCATTCCTCAAAAATTTATTAAATCATCTTCTTTCCCCCCATGGTACAATGCCCCTCTTAAAAAAATACTTAAGGAAAAATTCAAATATCTTAGGAAATATTATACATATGGCAATACTTCTGACTACGAGTCGTTTTCTTTGCTCAGAAAAAGAGCTAAAGCCCTCGAAGAAACTTGTTATAAAACTTTCATGGAAAATACCGAGGAATCGATTATTAAAGCACCTAAATTATTTTGGTCTTATGTTAAATCTTTAAAAAAGGGTAACAATTGTCTCCCATCTACTTTAGTTTATGAAGGGCGATCGGCCGACTTTGGGGAAGATATATGCAACCTTTTCTCAGAATATTTCCAATCGACATTCTTGCCGTGCACACATTCTTCCCAGAGTGGCTCTAATCTACCGAGCGACGTAGGTCATACGTCCTACAACTACCCATGTGCAATCGGAGATATCGAAATAGATTCGTCCTCAGTTTTTAAGCTACTTAAATCTCTCGATGTGTCCAAGGGAGGTGGACCTGATCACGTTCCCCCCTTATTCATAGTGAAGTGTGCGGATAGCTTAACCAAGCCATTAACAATCTTATTTAAACGATCTATCAGGGAGGGCATTGTACCTAAAATCTGGAAATCGGCATTTATCTCCCCTATTCATAAAGCTGGAAATAGGAACGAAGTAAAAAACTACCGACCAATTTCTAAATTGTGTATTTTTGCTAAAATCTTTGAGAAGCTAGTATATGCTCAAGTATACTCTACCCTATCAGCTTGCTTTATCCCGGAACAACACGGATTCATAAAAAACCGCTCTACTACGTCTAACTTACTATCATTTACTGATGATGTTTCAAAAGGTATGGACTCTGGAGGACAAGTGGATGCTATATACAGTGATTATAGTAAAGCTTTCGATCGTATAGATCACCAAATGCTCTTGCAAAAGCTTTTGAGTGCTGGCATACATGGCAATTTGTTTAGATGGTTCTCTTCGTACATAAGGAACAGGTCACAGGCTGTGGTAGTTAACGGTTTTTCTTCTTCTTCTTCTGCTTGGGTTAATGTTCCTTCTGGCGTGCCTCAAGGCTCTTTGCTTGGGCCCCTACTTTTCATAATTTTTCTAAACGATATCAGTTCTTGTTTTTTATATTCTAAATTTCTCCTTTACGCAGATGATATGAAAGTTTTTAAACAGATAAATAGTATCGATGATTGCTATCTGTTACAGGATGATCTAAATAGATTTGAACTTTATTGCATACAGAATAAACTGGATCTCAATGTCTCAAAATGTTTTTCAATCACATTTACCAGGAAATCTAAACCCGCTAAATACAACTACATGATCAAGGGTAGTCCGCTTAAGGCAGTCAACGAGATACGCGATCTTGGTGTTTTGCAGGACTCTAAGTTGGCTTATGACAAACACATCGATAGCATTACTAACAAAGCTAACAAGGCCTTAGGATTTATCATGAGAGTTAGTTCTCAGTTTTCCAGTATCAAGGCTATCAAAATATTATACTGTACCTATGTTCGTAGCATCCTCGAGTATTGTTCGCAGGTATGGAGTCCGCAATACGATGTTCATATTAAACGAATTGAGTCAATCCAACGTAGGTTCTTGAGATTTTTGCAGTTTAAGTGTAAATGTTATGATGATGATTATGATAAAAGATGTAGAAGACAGCATATTTTGCCATTGCAAGATAGACGTAAAATATCAGATATTGTTTTCCTGAGCAAAATAGCGCAGAGTAAAATAGATTCTCCTCAACTCTTACAAAATATTAATTTGAAAATTCCAAACAGATCAGTTAGATTTCCAACTCACCTTGAAATACCCTCTTGTTCAACAAAGTATAGGCAAAACACTTTCTTTAGTCGAGCAGTAATTGCGTTCAATGGCTTGGTTGACGTCCCCGAACTAGATCTGTTTGCTTCCAAACCACCAAGAGTTAAAAACATCTTGTCAAAACGCTGGTTCGGAGAGACTTCCCAGGTTCCCTAGGTTTGTTTTTTTTATTGTACTTTTTGTTTTTTCTGTTTTTTTTTTAAAGTAATTTCTTCAAAATTTAGTTTGTCTACCGTAGTCTCTCGTTACATTATATCTAATTTTGTCATCTTTCTCATGTAAATCAATAAGTAAGCTCTTATAGTCTCTCTATGCGAAAACTGATTAATGGTCCATAGTTGTCTTTTTAAATTATCAATTAGAATATAAGTACTGTTTGTTTTCCTAAGAAATAAAAATAAATAAATATTGATTCAGTTTTATTCCAAAAAAAATAGCACGAACGGAACGAAAATGAATGTGCCCAAAACGAGAAAAAGATTTAAATTTTTATGTAAGCTATCACTACAACCTCGAGACGAAACCGCGGGCGGGCGCTCGTCTTAAACAATTTTCACAAAAAAGCAAAAGATAAATTGGCTCAGCTTTCAGGTGGAGCTGAAAAATGTGTTTGTTTTGTAAATTGTCTGATGGAATCTGTTTCAGTAGCTTAAACGGTAAACAAGTTCTCTTGGATTTATTATGTTGACGGCAATTTTAAAACATGCACAAAAAATATTTAATAACATTTTGAAACTAGGGTAGGCGACAGTTACACGCGGCAAGGCCAAGAAGAAAGCCAATTAATTTTCAAAGCTAAGTCAATAATTGTTTTGTTTTGTTATAATTGTAACACAAGGATCACTTTGAAACGTCATAAAGGTACACCATGTAACATAATAATTGCAATAAATAATATGAGTATATGAGTATGAGTTATTTAGTCAACACTCACACAGACTCTAAACCAGAACCAGAGACAGAGCCAGACAGAGCTCATGGTAGGCCTACAAGTGCTATTAATGAAGAAGAAGAAGCTATTCCTTGCAAGTTATTTTAGCCTTTAAATATGTATTTTCATAAAACATATTATTTTCAATAAGAGTATAAATGTTAGGGCGTTCCCCGTAAGCGACGCGAATGCGAAAAATGCGAAGAATGTTATCACAAATGCTAGGGCGTCCCCCCTAAGCGACGATATTTTTGACAAGAATAAGCATTCGCACAGCCATCTAACGCTACATAGAATAAGACTAGCAACTTGGAATCTGGGGTCTCTAACAGGAAGAAGCCAAGAACTAAGCCAGACGCTAAAGAAACGTAACGTTAACATCTGTTGCCTACAAGAAACAAAATGGAAAGGATCCAAATCTAAAGATATTGGCAATGGCTACCAGGTGGTATACTTCGGCGAAGACAACAAAAGGAATGGAGTGGCAGTTGTACTAGATAACGACTTCAAAACCCGCATAATAAACATCACTAGAAAAAATGACCGCCTGATTGCAGTCAAACTGGCTTTAGACAACCAACAGATTACAAACATCATATCAGCGTATGCTCCCCAAACAGGGTGTACCCAAGCGGAAAAATCGGAATTCTGGGATGATTTTGACGATCTTGTTCGCACTATTCCATCAAATGAATACAAACTAATCGGCGGTGATCTAAATGGCCACGTTGGAACTTATAACACTACCTCTGCACACGGCGGGTACGGATTTGGTATATTAAACAAGCAAGGCGAAGAAATATTGGACTTTGCGGCGCGCCATGTCTTAACTTTGATCAACACAAATTTTAAAAAGAAATCAGAACATTTGATCACGTATAAATGTTCGGGTAAAGCGTCCCAAATCGATTACATACTAGCTGACAGTGCTGTTAAACAAAAATTCAAAGACTGCAAGGTCATTCCAGGCGAGGCACTGACATCACAACACAGAATTCTCGTCGCCATCTACGATCTTCCCAAGCCCATCAAGACAACCGTTGACAGAACGCCACGAATTAAATGGAAGGAGCTGGAGGGGTCCAAAGGAGAAAGCCTGTTATGTGAAATGAAGGAATATTTAGAAACTGATAGGGTAATAGAATACCAAAGTGCCAACGAAATGTGGTCAGAATTCGAAAAATGTGCCATAGCCAAAGCTACAGTAATTCTAGGAGTTGCTAAAGGTGGCCTTAGTAAAGGAAAAGACCCAACTTGGTGGAACAACTGCGTAAAAGAAGAACTGGACCGCAAGAAACGATTATTCAAACAGTGGCAGATTACAAAATCAGAAGAGGACTGCAATTCATACAAAGAGGCGAAGAAAAAGGCAAAGCGGTGTGTGGCGCAAGAGAGAGCCAAATCGAATGAAACCTTCTATGAAAAGCTGGAAAATGCCACGAATGAAAATGACCTTTTCAAAATAGCTAAATGCAGGCACAGGGCGACCATGGACATAAAAACCAACAAATACATAAAGGATAAAAATGGTACTTTAATAACAGACAACATACAAATTAACAACCGATGGCGTGAATACTACGAAGCTCTTCTTAACGAGGAATTTCCGAATGCAGAACCTATACCCTTGAAACCTGTACAAGGCCCCGTGCAAGAAATTACTTCGGACGAAGTGATACAGGCTGTATCAAAAATGAAATACCGGAAGGCGCTAGGGCCAGACGAGATCCCGGCAGACCTGTGGAAAAAGCTTGGCCCAATCGGTATTTTATGGCTAACAAAACTATTGAACAAAATTTTAGTAACAAAATGCATTCCTGAATCATGGCGCCGAAGTTACCTTGTACCGTTCTATAAAAATAAAGGAGATGTGGCGCAGTGTGAAAACTACAGAGGTATAAAACTTACTTCCCATACCCTTAAAATATGGGAGCGAATTATAAATAAACGTCTCACAACCCTCTCTGAAGTAACACCGAACCAGTTTGGCTTCACCGCATCGAGATCGACCACAGATGCAATACAGGCAATAAGAATTCTGATGGAAAAGTACCGAATAAACAGAAGAGATTTGCACCTCGCGTTCATCGATCTCGAGAAAGCGTTTGACCGGGTACCCCGAAAGCTAGTCTGGCATGCTCTGAGAATCCAAAATGTACCAGAGCACTATATATCACTCGTGCAAGACATGTACAATAACATCAGTACCAGCGTCCGATGTCTGGCTGGCATTGGCAAAGCCTTCGAGGTTAAAGTAGGTGTGCATCAGGGTTCGGCTCTCAGCCCATTACTTTTCAATCTAGTGATGGACTGTCTAACGAAAGACATCCAATCGCCACTGCCGTGGAGCATTTTATATGCAGACGATATAGTATTAGCGGCCGATACCGCACAACACCTTCAAAATACCTTAGACACGTGGACAAATGCCCTTGAAAGGTTCGGTCTTCGGGTGAGTAGAACCAAAACCGAGTACCTCAAATGCTCATTTAGTGGAAACCCCAGTGCAGAAACCATTAACATCGGATCTTCACCAATACCTACTGTCGAAAAATTTAAATACCTAGGCTCTATGCTAACAAGTGACGCAAATGTAGATGCAGACGTAACGCATAGGGTCAACGTTGCCTGGATGAAATGGAAATCCCTGACAGGCGTACTGTGTGATCCACGAATGCCTGTAAAAACTAAAGGCAAAATTTACAAGACAGCGGTGCGCCCGGCGCTAATGTATGGGTCTGAATGCTGGACCACAAAGAAGACACATGAACATAAACTCCATGTTAATGAAATGAAAATGCTAAGATGGGCGGGAGGTGTAACCAGGCTTGACAAAGTTCGTAACGAGTACATCCGTGGAAGTTTTAAGGTTGCCCCAATTACAGATAAGTTAACAGAATCACGCTTAAGATGGTATGGGCACGTAAAAAGACGTACTGAAGACCATGTAGTGCAAATTGCACTGAGCCTACCGGAAGGAAAGAGAGGAAGAGGCCGCCCGCCAGCCACCTGGTGGACCAATATGAAGAGAGACCTCATGAAAGCCCAATTGCCCGAACCGACCACCCAAGACCGACTGTCTTGGCGGAAAAAAGTGAGGAGACCCGACCCCAAATAATGGGAACAGGGATGGACAAAGAAGAAGAAGAAATATGTATTTTCATAATGAATCACTCTTTGCTTAACAGAAATTGTTTTAGTAAGTCCCCCTTCGTGAGCGCTGCTCATAAGAACCGCTAAGTCCTAAGCGAGTGTGTCACGACACTAAACTTAGTACGTGACTCGCCTCGTTAGTGTAGGCTAGGTTTAAGTTACTGTGTGGTCTGGCCTTTAAGGCTGGCTTGGACTAATGCTAGTACTTTCCACGAGTTTAGTTTAGTCATTTTATTTAGTTTATTGAATTAGTCATTTTTTACTCTTCTACTTCTACTATTTCTTTTTAGGACGCCAAAAACTTATGAATTGTTGCCTATATGTTATTCTGAGCTATTCTATTGTAGAGTTTCATTAAAATCCATTCTTTTTTTTACGTGAAAGAATAACTAACATCTATCCATACTTACAAACTTTTGCGTTTATAATATTAGTAGAATAATAATAGACCACACTGTTTTAAAACACCCAATAATTTTCTTATACCTCTGTGAATGTGTGTTTTTTTATTACTATGAAAAGAAAATATTATATTCCTACAATACTATCACATTAGATCCTACCAAAAAAGTACCCCATACCACTTTTATAAAGTTCCAGAATAATCTAGTGGTGCCAAAACCTTGTGCGTTTTATTCTGGCTGGAAAACCCTAACGGCAAAAATTAACCCTCTCTGTAACGAACGTGGGTGCATAAAAAAACGCGTAAAAATCGTCAAAAAACCGACCGAGGCCGGCCACTTGTTAACTCTCCAATAATACGGGAAAAACGACTAAAACACAACACACGAAAATCGAATAAAAAGGTGGTGGATAAAGCCTGTGGTCCACCGAAGCGTCGAGACTCAATGACTCTGAACGTAGGTGTCGTGTGATTTTATTTAACCAACTTCAAAAAAGCTGTTAGTCGCAGTGTTTTTTAACAAAAATAATTAAAGTAGTCATCTGGATGACAATTCACACAACACTATCTAGCCCCAAACTAAGCAGAGCTTGTACTATGGGAACCAGGTAGCTGATAAAATATAATACATAAATACTTTTTTTTTTGTAAATACATACATAGAATAGAATATAACACCCAGACAGAGAACAAACATCTGTGTTCTCCACACAAGTATTTGGTCTCGGTGGGGATCGAACCCACGCCCTCCAGCGCAGAAGGCAGAGCTACTACCCACTGAGCTGTGAAGGTAGTCTTTGAAAGCAAGATGAATGATAAGATTGATAAGCCAATCACCACGGGATCAAGTCCAGTAAAACCTGTACAGGCATGTAACTAACACTTCAATGGGCATAGTCCCTTATCAAGAAAGGACATCAACTAAAAAGAGTAAAAAGTAGCGCGATACGTTCAGTTTTTAGTAGGTATAGCTCGTTACAGCCCTATTTGCGTGCGCCGGAATTGATTCCGCCGCCGCCCCGGGTCGAACGTTCTACAGAATATTCTGGATGGTTTTGGGGATTCGTGGATCTGATTCTAATGTTGTACATCTATTTTTACATTGAACTGAAAAATATATCAAAGAATAACTGTAGCATAAATTTAAAGACAGGTTGAACTTGAGCTGGTTGCTTACTCAAAAAAACACACAAGTACAATACATACTTAGATTTTATAGGTAGGTATAGATATATTTTACCTCCGAAATATAAACATGACTGTATTATAATTTACCAGCAGCCACCCGCGTCTTCGCTCACCCCTTTCCCGTTACGCCCCGTTTCTGTTACTTTTTCGGAATAAAAAGTATTCTATGTGCTATTCCAGATTACAATCTTTGCGCGAAATTTTATCCAGATCCGTTCAGCCGTTCTGTCGCTATTGAGTAACAAACATCCATCCATCCATACAAACTTTCGCATTTATAATATTAGTGAGATTAAAAGTTTTAAAGTTACCGTAAACAGTAATTAATGGGAGAAGAAGAACAAAGGAGATGATTCAAAAATATCAGGTTCCAAAACCCTGAAAACTCCATTATTAAAATTGGTGATAGTGAACAGTAGGCCTATTACAAGCTCTGTCTGGCTCTGTCTCTGGTTTTGAGTCTGTGTGAGTGTTAACTAAATTAATTCCTACGGCAAAATGTCACACGCACAGTATGATACACTGGTGAGCACTCACACAGACTCAAAACCAGAGCCAGAGAGGCCTACAGGTAGCTTTTGTTTAACACACATACGTCACAGTGTATACAATCGAGTACTCATACGAGTGTGTACAATGTACTTACATGTGTACGTATACATATAGATACACATTCGTACGTAGAACAAACGGTACGTAGTTATTAACCATCTGGCCGCAAGTAAAACAAAGCAAGAGAATCTGTAGGAAACTCTAGGAAGGGGTTAAGGATATTTTTTAAGTATATACGTACATGTAAGTACATACAAACAACATATGACATATTATACTGATAGACGCAGGGCAGTGCATCGTAGGGCACGTTCCTAACGTGCGTGACTTGCGAGACAATGCTTTGTTATAGATGATGGTTACCACTTAATATCAGGTGGGCCATATGCTTTTTCCATCAGCTAAAAAGAATTACATAAAAAGATATTACAATTTATCTCTGGATTTGTCAAAGGTATGGCAACTATTTGTAAATAGTTGTGGTGCAAAGGTTTTCAAATAAAGACCAAAAATTCAATCAAAAGTGAGTTGGCTTTTGAAATACTCAAACTGTACAAACCAATGCCAATCTGCTTTAGAAACTGACTGTACCACCGCCATGGGCCTGAAAAAGCTCAATTCTGGACATTATATGCTACGCCTAGACATTTCTAGAAAGTGCGATATTGAGCCATTTTGGGGAGGTAGTCATGATACTACTGGGCTACTTTATCTAGATTTTTTTAATGTCAAAACTCAAGGTTCGGTAAAACCTAGACTAAAATATTTGCAATTTATACGAGGATTTGACCAATCGCGGGATTTGTAGCGTGCCTTTTCTACATCCCAATGCGCCTTAGAATTGATCACACAAAATACGGCACATACAGCGTTCCAGGCTACCATACTCCAAACAATAATCTCGCAGCCGGTTCGCTATCGATTTTACCAGCTTTGTGATTTTACTCAGTTTTCCATTTTTAGCTGCGTTTCGGGTTTTAAATCACAGTTGTCCTCCGCTCCGTTCGTATGTTTATTTTGCAAATTAACATTTTTAACAAGAAGGGTATTCTGATTTTTCACGAAGTATTAATTTTATGTAATTTTACGAATACTGCCTTGGATTTGAAAAAGTCTTTCCATTTTAGTTCTGAACGCATACTAATACTTTGAAATGATCAGGGCATAATACATTATTTTTATTAAAAACCAGATTTTACGATAGGCACGATCAATTTTGCATTTTGTTAAAGCCTTGCGCACATCTAAGCGCTTTGCGGTAGTGATCAGTGGAACGCTGGCAAATATTGCGTCATATTTGACATCGTTTCACTGATCGCCACCAGAGAACACTTAATTTATATGTGCGCAACAAGTAATTTGATACCTATATCTACTGATTTATTTTTCATGAAAAAAAAACTATAAGCTTAAATTCCGCCACCAGTTTTATGTTCCTATTTAAAGTGAAGCTGTTGGGTGTTAGTCTTAGTTGCTCCGTCGATTTCTCCCATACCCACCATCGTTTATTGTTTGAGATAGGTGTAGCGCTCAGCATAACTAAAGGCAAGTCCAGCGAGACCAACTGTTAGTTACAACTCAGTTTCAAATTAGAAATTTTATGCATAAAATATTAGTCCAATAAAGGAATCCAATCCCATAACTCCAACGTCCAATCACGCCGCTTAAAACCCAGTTAAAACCTGTCAAACATATCACAGCCAGCTGTCAAGTTAAATAACGATTCTACTTTATGAGTTCATTTGAATAATCGCTCAGTGAATTCGCTTTTCAATGTTTGTGGGGCAGTGGGGTGAAGCAACATTCGTTTACAATGAACTTCATAAAAACCAATGTAAACTACACTACATCTATTATGAATTTAAAGTCTTATGATACAAAAAATAAAAAAAAATCGGTTGTCTGTAAAATCGGTTTACTGACGATAGTTGAACGTGACAACGTCATACCACGCGGACGCATCGCTCACTCAAGTAGGAGAGAGACAGATGTCGAACGCTGCCGAACGCGGCCGATTGTGCCTCTTTGTCGCTCGTTCCGCGCTCTCGCTTGCAATTCAAGCCTTAAATGGAACGCCTCAGAGCGAGGTAACGCCGCATGAGTTCTGTGTTTTCATGCGTGCAGCCGGCTCCATCGAATTATAAGACGTTGACACGTCAATAACACTATAACTTAATTAGCTATAAGGTTTCTTATACATGCGTCATGTATGTCGTCTTATATATGTTGTGTTGCGACATGTGACACCGATGTGCAGGTTATTGACCGCCCGATTGCCCCGGCCTTGCCAACACCGCAGCCTTTGAAGCAAACATCTCTTCCTACTCCGCCAGCTCGTCAACCGGCGAAGAAGAAAAGTTATGCGCAAGCTTCCGGCCAGCCTCAACCATCGCCAGTGCCTTGCGCTGTTCTGAGGCAGAAGGCACAAACGAAGATCCCCGTTGGTACATCAAAAAAAGTAGATAAAGATGGTTTCACCCTGGTGGAGAAAAAACAGAAACCATCACGAAATAAACGTGGTACAGGCAGCGTCATAGCAACAGAAGTCACCCTGCGTGCTGTGGACCCGACCATCCTCCTTTACCTCTCGAGATTGGACCCGAATACTTCTGGTGATGAGGTCCTTCGCTATGTAAAGGAGAGGATCCGTTTCTGGATCAAGGACCCGCCACCAATACAGCTACATCTGCAGCGGCTAGAGCCATCGGGAGTGAGAGACACGGCCTTCAAATCGTACGTGCTCCAGGTGCCTGCGAAGCATGGGGACATGTTTCTCACTTCGGATTTCTGGCCGCCAGGAATCGTCTTTCGTCGCTTTAGGGGTGCGCTAAAGAAAAAATCCCCTAAGATTTGAAGATTTGATTAGTAATTTAATTTTATTTTATGTATGTTAGTCTCTAAGGTATTTATTACTATGGACCCAAAGTGTTTCATTTTTGTAATGTGTGCATTTGTTGGTCTGAAATAAACGATATTATTATTATTATTATTATTATACCTCAGACTCTTAACATCTTTAAGAATTATGTGGCTGCAAAGGGACACAAGCAAATATTTGAGTTAAACATCCGTCAAATATTTTAATGGTTGATTAGCAACCCCTGAAATCGGCCCCTAGTTAGCTACTAAATGTTAATGTTTTCTAAATTATCATCATCATCATTTCAGTCCTGTATCACCCACTGCTGGGTGTAGGCCACCTTCATCTTCTGCCAGCCTCCTCTGCGCGTCTCTTGTCCAGATGTTTCCTGCTACCGTTACGATGTCGACCCATCGTGCTTGCGGATGCCTTAGATTTCTTCGGCCACCATGGCAACAATGTAATAAAACTTAATTTCTTATTCTGCTTTCAAAATAAGCTTGAGCAGATTTTATTTTAGTTTCGCTAAATAGTTTCACAATGGAAACTACGCTTTATAATTCATTTAGAAGGTACTCTTTTAATTCGTAATGTTCTGCTCCGCGGCACTTATTTCAGTACGCAAATACAGAATAATGCAAATCTGGGTGTGTGGTACAAGTCACGAGAAAACAATGAAAAAGCAGACACTTTTCATTTAGCCTTTTTTGATGTGCATGTTTCCAGCTTCAGCATATGGAAATTGCGAATTCTAGTTCACTTCTTCTTCTTATCGTGTCACTAGTTCTTTTGAAGCAGTGTTATGAAAGGATTTTAAGAGCGCCTCAGAGAGGCTCCTTTCGTGCACTAAACACATTTTTCGATAGTGCCTCTAAGTTATATTATTTGATGACATTATTTCTAAATAGAATATAATGAACTTGATTTTGACTCTGCTGACATAATTTTATCATCTTTTTGACATGTTTCATTTATTTATTTTATTATTTATACTGGGAAATTATATATTTTATCATTATGTTTGTACCACCCGTCGTAGCGTCGGCCGGACACAGCGTAGCGCCGCAGCCTCCGTCGTAATTACATTACCCGCGGGCTCCGTAGCCGTCCTACAAGCAGCGCCTTCAGCTATGCGAGGCTAGTTGCACTACTATGTTTATGTTACAGTGGGCTTTTTAGACCAAAAACTAGGAGCCACTGTAGCTATACTCAAGCATATCTAGAACGTGGTATTTCTCATCAAGACTCTATTGTTACAATGTCCTATACTTTATTTATTTTGGGGCTAGATGAGTTGGTTGGTCTACTTTTCGATGGGGATTGAAGTCACGACCTACGGCACAGAAGGCAGAGCTACCAACTGAACTGAGAGGCCAGTCAATATTTATATAACTTTTCGGCATGTGATATCCTTCTCTTTGCAACACTTTGACTGTACCCATACTTCGCTAAGCTATTGATTTACAAAAATAATAGTGCAACCAACAAACCAAAAGTTACACGCGTAAGTTGCGTAATTTTAAAAACAGTGTAACAATTTTATTATAGATGTGTAAGATTTTCTTATTACTTTTGCAAACTAAACTCTGTTCTACAATAACAAGTTATTTAAATGCAAATTATCTAATTATAATCACGACGCTGAGTTCAAACAAAGCGTTCTAAAGTACGCATTAAAATGTATACATTTAATACGTGTGGGTGAATGTTACTGGATTTCAAGAGTTCACGAGGCGAAAATAATTATTTGTTAATTTTACTAGTACTAGAGACAAGCGCACTTTATAAAGAGCGTTTTAAAATATTTGAAAGGCAATGCGTACTTGACGGGTGTTGCATGTGTCCATCATCATTATCATTGACCTTTGAAATTTATTGTTTAAAAAATAAATAAATTAAATTAAATTTTTTGGTGTTCAATAAAGTTATATTCTATCCTATTCTATTCTATTCTATTCTGTTTGTGCATTGTGAGAGCATAGAATAAATTAGTAAATTAGTAATAATTATAATCTAAACTATACGTGCATACTCGTCTAGTGATTTCATAAGACGAATAACAAAGTGCACTACAATCTGTTCGCCGCGGTGTGGCCAATCCCATACCTTTTTCTCAACGTTTTAAGTCCTATTTTTACGACCTCAAAGCAAGTGCTAAGGTTCGAACCAAGTGCTCAGTGCGTTTGTTCTCGCACGTGCCCACTGTGAGACCTCAGGCGATTATTCCCCGCCATTACTTGGCGGCGCAGATCTATTGTTATCCAAACACACTAGATTGAATCCGTTCCGCTTTCCAAGCAATATTTGTACAGAAACGAACGCAAATAGGCGACGTACGGTCGCCTTGTACCACTTTAACTAACTAACAATGTAAAATAGGCTTTATCATGTTTGTTTAAGATTCCATGTCCTTAAACAATAATTGAGTGAGTGACTACATTTTGTGTGTTATAAGTATTGTCACACAAACTACGCTCCAAGTTTCCAAATTTTTAGGTTTGGCCACTTGGCCCTGGCACCAAGGCAATTCTTTGTTATAGGCGATGGTTACCACTTAACATGAGGTGGATCATTTGCTTGCTCCATCAGCTATAATTATGTATAAAAAAACACCTGGTTACTGGTATAAGAAGTTTCAAAAAGGTCAACGCCATTTGAGTTTGACCATAATAATATCAATCTTTAAATGTTAAAGGTTAGTTAAAGACTGGTATCATCATAACCTTTGCCCAAGGGCGTCATACCCTACGCTTAATGTGGGGTCAATTTTAGAAGTCACTCTACTCTTACCCAAAGAAATGAATTTATGAAAGATGCCAATCTTTCATACACTCAACTCACCTTTTTTTGGCCTTTCTCTACTACTATAACCATTCACATTCATTTTTATATATAACTAGCAGATGGAACAAGCATATAGTCCACCTGATGTTAAGTGGTAACCATCGCCAATAACAAAGCATTGTTTCGTAGGTCACGCACGTCAGGAACGTGCCCTACAATGCACTGCTTTGCGTCTATATCTAGTAATCTTCTCGTTACATGGCATTCTTCCTTTCGCATAATATGCCTAAACCACGCCTATCTACCAATAGGTTATCTACAGATATACCAATAGTTCTGTCAATTCCTAGTCTAGGTCGATGACCGTATGGTCCCAGAAGTGAACACTAGATGCCAGTAGATACTATTACTCAATCTGTGGGCCGGTTACAAGGTGTTATTGGAAAACGCTTACACGACCTACGACAAATGGATTTAAAATTCAATCTGGAGCCAAGTACGAATACATTTTCTTATCAAGAGAAACATGCAGTAAACATTTTGTGAACATGCAGAGTGTTCAAAGACAGCTTACTCGAAAAATAAACAGCTTATTTCAAGGCCTGCGCATATCTAGACGATGGTGTTGGCGATCAGCTGAAAGCTGTCAAATATCGCTGTCATATTTGACAACTTTTCAGCTGATCGCCATCGCCATCGCCTAGATGCGCGCACGACTTTAACATCGAAACGTCATGGGGTAAATAATTGTCTATTTTTGTTTATGTCGATGGCGTTCAATTGTAAAAGTTAGTTTATAATAATTTTAAATTTATTTAAAAACACACAGTGACACAGTACACATACATAAGAAATAATGTTATAAATTATTATGTTCAACGTAAAAAATAAATATTATGTACGAAACGTTTACCCATTTAGCCATCATTACTACATTTTACAGCGCAGTATGCCGCTTTCAGCGCTTTTGCACACTTTATCGCACTGAGATGGTTATAACTCTACACAATAAAAACGTGAACACAAGGCGGCTAACAAACAAACTTCACGGACCATTTCAGACAGACCGCACAAGGCGAACAAGTGCCCGAAGATAGTGAAGCGTTATTTAAGTGTTATTTTAGATTTTAATTACCTTCTTCTTCTTCTTAAACTTAAGAGCTTATAGCTTTGGTCGGGGTTTTGATGTAGTTTTCTCCAATGAAGTTTTTCGAATGCGGCCTCCTTGACTTCCTTATACGACATGACAGCGACTTTTTCTTTTATCTGGCTCATGTAACTAATTCTTGGCTTTCCTCTTCCCCGTTTCCCTATATTTTAATTATGATTATTAAAATGAAGCATATTTTTTACTGCAATTATTCAAGTTTAATGTTCGTACAAATAAATGTAATAGAAACTTAAGGATAGCAGACGTGTAATCAGTTCAAAATATTTATATCGACTTTTTTTTAATGCAGTCATTCTAAATGCCATACTGGTAAAGTCCGTCTATATTCCGCCTAAAGAGGCTTGTAACTTTACTATAAAAACGCGCAAGTTACACATAAATCCATTGTCTTCTACGAGCTAAAACTCCCTGTATTTCTTCCAGCTGTGAATATTTCAGGAAAGGATACAATTCGCATGTAAATTATGGTTGAGTGCAAAGTTTTAGACAAAGAGTAACCATGTAGGGCGGGTATGAACATCAATTCTTAGGAAAAACTGGTAATAGCTGAACCTACACTTGCACACACTTGTATCGCGGGATATTTTTCACCTGTAAATTATTATTCTCATAACCGCTAAGAAATAGGTTAGAATAGGAAATAGTATTCTGTTTCTAAGATAACTTTGAGGACTCCAATTTACTGCAGACAAAAAAATAGATTTTTTTCAATAAGTTTATAGACTGTTAGATATTGTAATGATTGTGAGAGGTCATTGGTTATTAAAATGTTTCATATAAACTTCTTTTGGCTGTTGAAATGTTTAAGACTAAGCAAAATATTGAACCCAAATAACAAGAACAAAGAAATAAAAGACCAAAATAATAAAAACAGGAAATTTAAAGTGATTATAAAAAGTGTTTAATTTATTTGAATTACGGATTTTTGGTTTATCTTTTTGTCGTAAACCATCCCTTCATCCCCTAACCTTTCCAACCCCATGGCATAAGCTGCTAAGGTATTTCAGGTGGTTTCACAATATTGTTTGAAAACAAGACTGAACTTTAAAATTTCGCGGAAAAGCAATTATTGGTTCTGTGAATTGAATTAAGAGTTCTTTGATGTGGGTACAGCTTTAATTTATTTAACAGACTCTGATTTTTTTTTAACCACCTGATGGAACAATTTATGGCCCACCTGATGTTAAGTAGTAAACATCGCCTATAAGGCAGGCCGCACACCAGGCATACACCTGTATCTCGATAATTGTGGCGCCACATTTGAAACGCGACACATTTAACGCCCCCATATATCTGTACGTGAGCACGCACACTGAGGAAACATTTGTAGCGGGCGCACTTTGTGGCGAGACGTTGTCCGCGCTACACGAATTTAAGATCGAACACGTTCGTTATTTTTGGCGCCACATCAAGAAATCGTCGTCGTCAGACGATGATGTCGACATTCTTAAAGCGGTGCCACGCTACAACTGTGCTTTCGATGTGCGCTATACAATACATTTGTAGCAAGCTGAATTGTAGCGCATTGATTGTGGCGACGTAAATGTTCGATGCATGTAGCATGTGGCGCTGGTGTGCGGCCTGCCTAACAAAGCATTGCCTCACGTGCCAGTAATTTCACCGGCACCCCACACTCTTCTAACCGAAACACAGCGATGCTGCTTCATAGCAGAAATAGGCATAGTAGCACGCACCCGGACGAGCCTCTCTCTCGATTTTTTGTCGTTTTTAGTGGCTGAAAATGTTGGGAAATGTCAATAGTTTATTTCCTAGGCTATGTTGTCCCAGTGCGGCTCAAAAGCCTCACAAAAAGACTCTTAGTAATTAAAAAAAACTCGCTGCACAAACAAACTCACGGGCATTACATTAGCTCCTAGTTCTATAATAAATAATTCTTCGGAAAAGCAAGTTTAAGCTATAAAACACAAACCTTTAGAAAGTTCAAGTTTACACACAAACGATGAGTGTCGACCCATAAAACCAACTTTATTAATTCTTGTTTTGGGAAAATAATCGTAAAGCTTTTATGGAGCTTTTCTTGGTACTACCCCATAAAAATGTTAAGAGACTTGTTAAAGGTTTTCAAGTTTAAAAAACTCAATTAGCAAACCATTGTTTACTCTTACTTTACTTTTATATAATTATGATCTCAGACGACTCACGATCTTATAGGCCTATAAAACAGAGACCCTATGTCCCGTTCCCAAAACTAGAATTCATAAAAACAGTAATATAACTAGATCGTGACTTAAAAGTGAAGCAATTCCATTTTAGCTGATGGCCAACTATGGTCATGAAGTTTTTATACCACCCTAAAGCCTTCGTCATGACTTAACGACTAAGCCTTAATGAGAGCCGTGTCTGGTACCTAGCACAGAAGCACAGAAGACCTCAGATGAAAACAGTACTATAGCAGCAGCGGCTTAAATCTAAATGGTGGGCTCTCATAACGCTGTTCAAACTAGCCGATGTTCTTGTAAGCGAGACCACAAACATTTCACGAGACTATTAAGTAAAGCCATGCGCACATATAAGCATTCTGCAGTGGCAATCAGTGAAACGCTGTCAAATATGACAGCGATATTTGGCAGCGTTTCACGCAGATTGCTTTAGATGTGAGCAAGGCTTAAACAGATTTCGTTTTCTGTCAATTTGGGAAGTCACAACGTAGCTTTTTGATTTTAATTGTTTTTCTGGTGTTATTTTGAGTTCTGTTGTGTTATTTCGGTGGTATTTTAACCAACATTACTTGAGGTCTTAGCTCAAAGTGTTAGCAGTTGGAGTTAAAGTGTAGGTATTAGGTATGTGATATTCTGATTTGATCGAAAATGTTTTGGAAAAAACGGCCATCTTTTGTTTCCAAAGCCAATTAGGGTAGGGCCGACTTGTCTATGACTGACTTGATTTGACGAAAACGTATTTTATCTATGTAATATAATCATCATTAAACTCATTAAACTACTCGACAGTGGCAAAATTGATTCGATATGGGCAGATGCCATTCATTAAAAAGAAGAAGAAGGCTTAAACAAACATTAAAGATTCAAATCAAATAATCTACAGAGTAGTATAGGATTCATAGCATACAGCCACAACTCCTCTAGATAACAGTTATATCGGTAAAGCACTCGGCTCTAAGTTCCCGGTACCTACATAAATGTCTGAGCGCTGAGATCCAAACTAATCAGAATATTAATCGACAGAGCACCACGCAAAGACTTCAATTACACCCCACATGAATAATGCACGACTAGGGATGGGGTGGCACGGTGCAAAGCCTAGCATTTACACATTTACGACTGGCCTCTAGCTCAGTTGGTAGTAGCTCTGCCTTCTGTGCCGTAGGTCGTGGGTTCGATCCCCACCGAGAACAAACATTTGTGTGGTGAACATAAATGTTTGTTCTCTGTCTGGGTGTTATATTGTATTCTAAGTATGTATTTACAAAAAAAAAAAAAATGTATTCAAGTACTATATCAGCTATCTGGTTCCCATATTACAAGCTCTGCTTAGTTTGGGGCTGGGTAGTGTTGTGTGAATTGTCCAGAATATTTATTTTATTTTATTTATTTAAAAACCGACAAACCCCAAACCAGCGAAGCTCGAAATAGCCGAGAGTTTTGTGAACAGTTGAGTCTTTGCGCGCGTATTTACCAGAAACTAACAAAAAGTGTCGATAGCATTATTACAAAGACTTAAGGACCGAGTGCTAAAAGTTCTTAAAATGGATTGACATCATAAATAGAACTTCTAAGATTAAACTGTCCGACTAAAGCCAGGGGTGGCAGCCCTAGTGCGAGCTGAAATCGTAATCGGTTGTAAGTCGTATAAGTTTAGCCGAGTTGGATCTCTTTACGAATATAATTAGCGGCACATGTCCTTGAAGCTACGGTTTCTTATTACAAACAACCGTAATATCACGTTCTTGTTTTACCAATGACTTTCATTGTTTTAAGGCACATATCTACGCGATGGCGTTCAGCTGAAACGCTGTCAAATATGACAGCGATATTTAACAGCGTTTCAGCTGATCGCCATCGCCATCGCCTAGATGTGCGCAGGTCTTTACTCAATCGTTTTAAAACTTGCGCAAAGTATTTTTGTTTTTATTTTGGTGTCAGGGATAAAGTTTTTGTTCTTTCAGAACCCTCACGATTAGGGAGATGCATCCCCCCCCCTTCCCTCATTGGCAAGGTAATGTCTGCGCATAGCTGAAAGCACTAGCCAGCTATAAAACTAAAAGCCTTACAGGTTTAGGCAATGTGGTCTTGGTTGTTACGGCCTTCACGCAGCGGCGACCGTTTTACTGAAACAGAAGTTTAATTAAATAATTTGCGTTGTATGGCCCAAGTTTTCTTTGAAGGGATCATTATCGTCGGCCTGAATTCGGATTTAGAATGTAATAGACTTGAATTTAGAATTCAAAATGTTGTTTTCAAACTTGAATGACCGTAAAGTGAATCTAACCTATAATGAGGAGATGTTATATTAAGTAAACATATTTAATTTTATACTTACACTGAAATTTACAGTCAGGGGGTAAACACTGAACAGGTTTCCAGATTTATCATTTTACCATCATTCAAGTCTTTACATAGGTAAGTTTCACAACAATAACGAACTTTGACGTTTTATAAACGTAAGTGTATCTAGGTATGCATACTTTTTGTTGAATTTTGTAGACGAGATCTAAAACTCTACAATAAATTTAATTCTAGATTGCAACGTAGGTTCAATTATGTTACTTTTACCCCACGGAAAGTATAATTACAAGTGAAGTCGGGACGGGGCAAGAGTTTAATTAAACTGGGAGGACAGCTGTAAAACTAGCACTTTAGAGGGGTAAGAAAAGATTTTCCAAAAATGGGTGGCCAAAAAGTTTGTAGATTTTTTTAGGAAAAGTCTACTAGTCTATATGTAATATACACATATAAAAATATCCTTTGAATTATTAGCTGGGTGAGATTCCGATGGTGGGTTAGTGTATCCCTGAATCTTCGAGTCAAAGGGAGGGTTTCTGGGTTCGAAACCCACAATCCTTTCATAACTTTGAGTTATTATGTAATCTGCGATTCTATGGTGCGTTCAGTTGCAACTCCGCCATCTTGTTTTTGTTTTTGTCGGCCGCTACTTTAAAAATGTAGTTCTGAAAATTTTTGAGCAATCTTGCAGAAACTATTAAGAAATTAAAAATATTTGTCTGCAATAAGTAACAGAAAAAAACAGATGGAGAGGGTTGAAAAATGTTCTCCATGGAAATGTATTGCAGTAGACATTATGTCCAGCAATGAACTTTCGATATGTGACCCCACACCTTTCTCATGTTAGTTAGGTTAGTTTAATATTTGCATGCTAGCTTATAAATACCAAATCAAAGTTTACAGAAAAGGGTAGCTAGAAGCAGTCGTCGTTGATTTTTACATACAACATGTACCTACGAGTACATTGGGTTACAACGGCCAGTAATTAGCAACGACCCGAACAAAAGTCCCGCTGTTACAGATGAATGATAAACCAACCAACTTTTGGACCGCTCCATATTATTGGATTAAAATGGAGTAGTTGAAATTCGAAATTCAAAATTTATTAATCGAGTAGTATCATTCTTTGATACCTCTTAAAGCTAGATCCTACTTACTTCCACGCGACTAAACCTAGAAGAGCAAGTAACAAAGTACGGCTGGGTTCTCACCGTTTTTTTGGATGAGCTTTTTTGTTATATGCAAATGTCAATTCACATATGCTCGATTTTTGCGTGCACGCGAATTTTAATCCTGTGCTTCGAATTTAGTGAAATGAGACCACGCAGGAGCTTTTTAATAAGGATAAAAAGGGTACAAATAAGGCTGCAACTCTCTGGCTTGTTCACCTAGGCGTGGAATTGACACCAAGGCGTGGAATTAACACCTAGGTTCAATTTGTTTACAAGATTGTAGAAAGTTTGATGTATCCTACAATCAAAGGAATTTCCTGCAAAAAGGCTCTTTATCCTGGAAATTTTTAGGCAGATCTACGTTCAATAGTTTTCAATTGTGTATCCTAAAACTAATGATGATAGTCGGTATGCTTACAGTATTGTTTAGATAACATTTTCAAGAACATGGGCACAAATATATAGGTAACAGTGTTAGGTGTCCAGCAGTTAGTCCCTTCCCGAGGGGAGCGAGTCAGAGGACGGGGGGAGGGGTAGTCGATAAATTAAACAAAAATGGGACATCCGAACAATCTGCGCCATAAACAAGTGGAGATTTACAACGTGCCTGAACTGCGATGCTGTCTGTTTGAAACTCTACTTTACTCTACTTTTTATAAGTAAAACTATAAAAGAAACTAATGGTAGGAACCAAGCCGCAACCTTCTTGCCTGTTCTAAGTTTGGTCACGTGGAACTGCCACCTAGACTCACCTAGCAGATTTTAGACTATGATTGATAGTTCCAAAAACTATTTCTTTTAAGCTGCCTTGCTGCTTTGTTTGCTACTGTTTTGGTGATTTAATTCGTCTACGATTTAAAAATGCCTGGTTACTGCCTGAGCGTTTATTTTCTTGTTTAAATGTTATCAAAATACCAACAACCACACACGAGTGTTCAAGCTCTCGTAAATGGTTAGACAGCCGAATCCAGTGGGCTGTGATCAAAGGAATAATTTGAGTAATTAAATTCGTCCAAGTTAATTCTAAATGCTGGGATTTGCCTAAAGCTGCAAACACTGGAGCTTAGACAGTGCTTGTAGAAGTGGCACAGAGTGTATGGAAAACTGTGCACTCTGCTCTAGTAGAGAAGAAAACTCAAAATACTTTGTGCCACATTGCTAGCAACTATTTCTTTTGGCTTTTGTCATCCGTTTTCTTTTTTTTTCAGTTATCACTTTTGTATTTCTTGGTTTGATTACTGTCTCCAAACCTCATCCTTTTTTAATTAAATGGTTTTTGACATCGTTCTCTCTGGTCACGTTTTAAAAACTGTGGCCAATTTATTTATCGATACTTTGGAGCGTTTTCTACCGAATCTTGCTGATTATCTTCATAATACTTGTGCTATCTTCCAATATCTATACTTCTGTTTCATGATGAGGAAACTGGCAGGTCCTAGCGTAGAATCTAAAGAGCTTTGGAACCTCTGAAAACGTGACTGTGTCAGAAGCACGAAAGAAGCCTCTTTGCGGCGTACTTAAACCTCTTACCCCTCCACACCGATATAATTAAGATTAAACTCTGGTCAAGGTTATCCCACCTTTGTACTTGTTCTCTATTTATGTCTGTTTTCTAAAAAGTATTTTCTAAAAGTTTTTTTAACTTTTAGTAGTCGTCTTAACTGTTAGTAGTCAAATACGTCTCTATACACCAGAGTATTATTGACATTGCTCTGTGCACAAAACCACCTCAGCAAGCTACCTACTAAGAAGCAGCAGTTTGTGGTATTGAATCAGTTAGTTAGCTGTTTATTTTAGCTGATTCTGTGACGTCCTGTTGTGCTTTAGTTTTGGTGAAATTGCTTGCTTTTATATTAATTTGCCAACTGTGCTGTACAAGACTATAAACTCAAACAACAATATCCGCAATTTGTTTAAAATTTGTTTAATTTCCGATCGATCTAAATGAAAACAAATACCATTTTGATTAAAACTACTTACTGTTAGTTTCAAACTACAATTCTCACTCTTTCGTTATTGATGACTAGCGGCAGCCCGTGGCTTCGCTCGCCTCGTTCCCGTTACGCCCCGTTCCCGTTACGCCCCGTTGCCGTTACTTACATCCGTTCTCCGTTACAAAATATTTATAAATTTTAGCCTATGTGTTATTCTGATGTATAAGCCATAATATTATTGTAGTTTTATTAAAATCCGTTTAGTAGTTATTACGTGAAAGAGTAACAAACATCCATCCATCCATACAACTTTCGCGTTTATAATATTAATAGAATTTTTCTTTTCATTTTGCAGAGAAAATGGTAGGGAGGCCTTTGCTCTGCAGTGGGGCAAGATAGGCTCAAAATAAAATAAAATAATATAAATTTGTGCTCTACTCCAAACTACGCTTTATGACCCTTTGAAATTTACTCAAGGCAAGAATACTGTAGGCCTACCATGAGCTCTATCTGGCTCTGTCTCTGGCTCTGGTTTTGAGTCTGGTAGAGTGCTCACCAGTGCATTATACTGTGTGTGTGACGTTTTGACGTCGGATTTATTTAGTCAACACTCACACAGACACAAAACCAGAACCAGAGACAGAGCCAGACAGAGCTCATGGTAGGCCTATTTTTGACATGAAAAGTGAATAGGTACTCGTTGTTTTCTTTCACTCTTATTTTGTTTTCTCGTCAATTCCACTCGCGATTTCCTCAAAAACTCCACGCATAAACGAAATTAAATTAACCAAACCCAATTTGTTTGACAAAGATGAGTAGGGCACACACTCGGCATAACGGCACAATAGGACACGGTAGGGCACATAATTTATTTAATGAAAAGCGACAATCCTGGCCGAACAAAGGGACAAAGATGGTTTCTGGTTGACATGGATAATGGCAATTATCTATGTAACTTGGAAAGACGAGCGTTTTGCGATGACATGGCTACAAGCTGGATGTTCTGCCAATTTTATTATTATATTTGTAAGTGCCCTGTATTTATTAACACAAAGAAACCTACTATTAATACAATTATTTTCAAAATATACAAAATACAGAACAAACAGTTGAGCTATCTGCAGACCATTACAAACGATCTAGAGGTAGCTCAACTGATCCAAATCAGTTCCAGACAGAAGCGGAGAAGACGGCGGCATTGCTACGCTGAATAGCAATGCTTATACAATGCGCCAGATACAAACCAGCCCTTGGGTCATACGTCACATAAATCATACCAAGTAATATTTTGTAAGTGAATATTTTATTTACTCGTACTCATACTCATACTCATATTATTTATTGCAATTATTATGTTACATGGTCCTAAAGTAAAAACGCAGCCAAGTGCGAGTCGGACTCACCCATGAAGGGTTCCGTAGCACGACGAACTACAAGAGCCTTTATATTATGTTACTTGATGTAACATAATAAGGTTCTTGTAGTTCGTCGAAAGGTAAATTGCGGTTTACGGTTTATGACGTATAAAAAAAAAACTACTCACTAGATCTCGTTCAAATCAAATATCGTTGGAAGTTTGCATAGTAATGTACAAAATATTTTTTTTTTAGTATTATCATTTTCTTACTTTAGAAGTTAGAGGGGGGGACCAACTTTTTTCCACTTTGGAAGTGTCTCTCGCGCAAACTATTAAGTTTAAAAAAAAACGATATTAGAAACCTCAACATCATTTTTGAAGACCTATTCATAAATACCCCACACGTATGGGTTCGATGAAAAAAAAATATTTGAGTTTCAGTTTAAAGTATGGGGACCCCCAAAGTTTCTAGTTTTTTTTTTTTTTTTATGTAAAAATCTTAATGCGGTTCACAGAATACATCTACTCGCCAAGTTTCATCAGTCTAGCTCTTCCGGTTTCGGAGAAAAATGGCTGTGACATACGGACGGACAGACAGACAGACAATGGTGAATACAAAATAGGCCCTTATCTTTAGGGCATAGCAATATTTGGAGTGGAAGTGGACCGAAGTCTGAAGGAGTAGATAAATTAAAAGCTAGTTGCTAATTGTAGTTGTACTTACTTAATGCAAAAAATACTCCCAAAATGTAATAGCAAATTATATTTTAACAAGATATTAATAGTAAAATACCAATTTTGCGCAAAGTCAAACAGCACAAACTCATTGTTGGCAGTTTGCGCTTCGCCTTGTTAAAGAACTTTCCAGAAAAACTCGTTCTACAACGTTTTTGTGTAATTAACATTCTTGAACCTTCATAATATAAAGTTTTTATGATAACGACTTATTTTGCCTAATAAAAGGCTTTGAAGAAAGTATTTTGAAAGAAAGTTAAAGTTAAATTCTGCGAGCGCTTCTCAAAAATACTCTACTTATATTCTATACTCTACTTCTGGTATCATGCAGCACGGTAGACATACCTACCCCATCCCATGAGTAGGTCATCCCAACAAAAGATTTCTACTCAAGAGCTTTGAAGATGAGATTAAATCTCATCTTCTCTCATATTGTGTCATAATCTCATATATTGAGCATATTTGCAATATTGAGATTTACAAGTAAATGTAAATTTTACATTAGTTAGACATAAGCAGAATACATTGTACATAACCTTTTATAATATAACATCTTTTCGACATGTATTTCAAGCAATAAATATAATCTGAATCTGTGCTCAGAGGCACGTCCAAACATTACTTTTGGCTCATGCCTTATTTTGATTAGTATTCTATACACTGGTTGCAAGCCCTTTCTATAGGCTAATGATGATAATGAAGAATAAACAACGCTATAAAAGATTTGGTCAGTAGGCCTTGAATAAATTATGCATATTAAGGACTCGTCAGCATTTCTTAAACAACACACAAAATATCCTAAGTACCGGCATCGTAAGATGTTACGTTTGACAGCAGTTTACCCTAAAGACTCGTGTCATAGGCTTATTGCGGGTCGGCGATGTTGAGCAATGAGACCACACAACGGCTGTAGCTAGGGGGGGGCAATGAAAAAAATGCATATATTATTGAAATCTATATATGATATTGAAATCACAATGCCTTAAAAAATACCAAAACCAATAATTATAAGTTTAAAAAACTTGAGAAACCGACTTCATTGCCAAACGGCTAAACCGATTTTAATGAAATTTGTTTGGGACAGTCTGGACGTAAAAATAACCTTCCAAATAAAAAACAATTTTCTAAATCGGTTCATAAATGACGGAAGCATGCAGTTACAAACATTAAAAAAATTATTTAAAAAAAAATGGCAACACCGATTTTAATAAAATTAAAATGGGACCAATCTGGAAGCAGTACCTTTCATATAAAAAAATAATTATTCAAATCGGCTCACAAATGAAGAAGTTATGCGGTAACAAACATTAAAAAAAAAAATTTAAAAAAAAAAAAAAAACATACAATCGAATTGAGAACCTCCTCCTTTTTGATTGGAAGTCGGTTAAAAATCAATTAGTTTTTTTTCTATAAACTAACAAAAAATATTTGTCTACGAATAACTATTGAATGTACATCACTAATGTCAGTGATTTACATGGTGATTGATTTAGGAGCCCGTGTTTCGAGGGAGATCAAAATAAATATATTTTTTATTTCCGCCCTAACAGTAACCAATGGTGCCCTATCTCAAATTCGACTCTAGCTACAGCACAGGACCAAACCCTATTGAGTGCACACCAACATCAACTTTTTAAGATGCCGGTATTTTCTCTCAAGTTACGGGCAAGATCAATAAGAATTATTAGCCGAAAGTAATCCAGGCATAAATCATTATGTATTATCATAAATAAATATTCAGTGGTCGGTATTAAATTCCATCTCGCTGGAGAGGCGCCAAAGCCGCGATACCCTGCAGTCTGGCCACTGATGTAACAACACTAGATAAGCTCCCAATTAAAAAAAAAATCGGTTGCCTGTAAAGTCGGTTTACTGACGATAGTTGAACGTGACAACGTCATACAGCTGTCCACGCGGACGCATCGCTCACTCAAGTAGGAGAGAGACAGATGTCAAACGCTGCCGAACGCGGAGGCTGATTGTGCCTCTTTGTCGCTCATTCCGTGCTCTCGCTTGCACTTCAAGCCAACTGAAATGGAACATCACAGCAAAGGACAGCACAAAGTGGACGGAATTTTGGGTGGTCGGTGCCTAGTTATGCGGCATAGAGAGGGCTAATCATAATAAGTGTAAAAACAAATTCAACTGGTTCACTAGTCACTAGTTAATTCAAACCAGTGTGGTGAAAGGATTTTAAATGCGCCTCAAAGAGCCTTTCGCTCGTGCACTTGACACTGTTAGGTGCGCTCATTCCATCGGTAAGGAAATAGTAGGTATTTCACGAGGTTTTTAATGCTAATTAAGCCTATGGCAATCGGTTAGGAGTTACAAGAAGGAGCGCCATAAGCACTTCGATGGAAAAAGACCTGTTGACCTATTTTGATCATAATTGTATTTATTTCACGACCAACCTCATTTCATGATTAACTTGTTATGGAGTACAAAAGCCTCAAGCCCATAAAAGGATGTTTTAACCTTTTGTGTTTTATTATTTAGCATGAAGTACTTTTCCATACGTCAGATGTCTTTGAGTGGGTTGCAAGTTCTCGCAAACAATGATGAAAAACATCGTAGAAAATAACACAGATATTGAGCATGTTTTTCAATGCTCAATAATGTGGAGGCAGATAACTAATAGCATACGTACATTTTTTTAGAAGCGACTTTTTTTTATTGCTCAAATATTTTTTACCAACTGAGAAATGAAGGCATTTTAACGATGTCATAAATTTATATCGTAAAGATCACTTTGAAACGTCTTAAAGCTAGATGAGTTACCTAATGTATTGCACAGTAGGTATCTATTTTTTTTCTTTTGATCCATTTTTGAAAACGTGATTTGTATTCAGTATTCAGTATTCAGTATATTTATTGCCTTATTATGTATGTAAATATAACAGTGTCAGATCTTAGAACTAGTTTTTGAATCAATACATAATTTACCCTGTAAGGGTGTTGCAATACTGGAGAAGCGGGCCGATATGATTATAATCACGCAGATTTGTAAGCAGGTTTAGTATAAAATGTTATAAGGGTTATTTATTATATAATTTTTTTGTAAAAGCATCTCTTTAAGTTTTTTTTCAAAAATGTTGTATTTTTCTAGATGTTTGATCTTCAAAACCTCTTCCAAGATCTCTAGTTCTTCGACACTGACTATGCAAAATTTGTTCCAATGTTCTCCCCTCCACACTATCCATTTTCTATCCATTAGGGTTCCTTGATTCTTTCCCCCGATTGCTAGCGGGAACACTTCCTGTTCAAAACTTTGGGTTCCGAAGATACTCATACCTTTATATAGCGGTCGTATTAAATTAAACTTGCTTGTCGCATCGTAGATACTAAAAAGTTCAAAAATTTGACCGTGTTCTTTTAATCCTTTTTCAACACTGCCTTGCAATCCTGAAAATGGGATAGGATAATTTAACATTATTTGATAAGGGCCGGAAGAAGAAGAAGATTCGATAAAATGTGGTTTTTGTATGATGAAAAGTTCGTTTTAAGATCATAATAATGATCATAAAACGAACTTCGCCCGCGGCTTTGCTCGCCCCGTTCTCGTTACGCCTAGTTCCTGTAACTTTTTCGGGATAAAATGCAAAATCTTATGTGCTATTCCAGACTATAATCTATCTTTGTGTCAAATTTCATCCAGATCCGTTCGGCCGTTCTGGCGTTATTGAGTAACAAACATCCAACCATACAAACTTTCGCATTTATAATAGTAGTAGTAGTTTATAGTAGTAGTAGTAGATAGTAGTAGTACATTTATAGTAGTTTTTTTGTTTAGTGGGATAGTGGGATTAGGCAATACCAACAGCACACATCATAAACATATTAATCACTGAAAGTAAAATTAATAATAATACCTTACTAAATAATATAGCGGCCACCGTTTTTTCTAAAAGACAGCTTCAAGTTAAGTGAAACTTGGGATTTGTTTGAACTTTGGCTAGTTGAGTGCGAGCTACTTTATCAATTTTGAATATCAATTTCTACCTTCCGGTTCGAATCTACACAAACTTTGTCAGCCTTTGTGAGCTCAAGTTTTCGAAACACCCTATAATTTTTAGTCTACTGTTATTTTCAATTTGACCGAACCATAAGAAACCGCAGTTTAAACGATCATTTATTTCTTCTCAACTGACATCATTCAGATGTATTCATATTTTTTATGAAAAATTTTCAAAATCTTGTTGGTGGTAGTAGAATAAAAAACTTCTTCTTCTCATCGTGTCACTGATTTTTTTAAACCTGAAATAACTTCAGGTGCTCCTCAGAGAGATTCCTTTCGTATCGTATACTTAAATAAATAAATAAATAAATATTCTGGACAATTCACACAACCCAGCCCCAAACTAAGCAGAGCTTGTAATATGGGAACCAGATAGCTGATATAATACTTGAATGCTTTTACTTAATAAAGAGCTTGAAGCAGAGTAAACTAAGCTAGGAGTAAATTTACCAAAAGCCTATACAATTCTATTCAACCAGGTATATGTGTGACTCTGGCCACGAGGGCTTGATAAGGGTACCTACACACTCAGAACTAACTACCCATTATTACTCCGCAGAAGAACCCAACAGTAGAAACTTAGTTAAGGCGCTCTATTCACCTCCCAGCGACACGTACATAAATTAAAGCAGACTATACACCTCGGAACTTGCTTGCGCATATATTACGACGGCTGACGGCGACGGCGACGGTGACGGCGACGCCGACGGTACCCGCGCCACATTGTTCCGAGACAAAGCGCGCGATTAGCGCTGCGACTCATTATAATTAACCCACCGCGAGTTAGGCCGCATTTACACAGAAAGCTAGTCACCTGAAAAAACATTTTTTTTTTATTTTCATCCAGAATTGATACTGGAAGAACTTTTCCCTTTCCTACTTTTCCCTCAACACAAAATATACATAACTGGCCTCTCAGCTCAGTTGGCAGTAGCTCTGCCTTCTGCGACGTAGGTCGTGGGTTCGATCCCCACCAAGAACAAATATTTGTGTGGTGAATATAGATGTTTGTTCTCTGTCTGGGTGTTATATTGTATTCTATGTTGGCAAGCATTTAAACATGTAGTACGTTAGCCAGCACGAATAGATCATTTTGCTTGTTTCATCACTTTTTGTCTCATAAAAAGCACACAGCCCTACTTGCCTGCTTTTTGTCTGTGATAACAGCTAATTCCCCGCTTTCTGTGTAAATGTAACCCACCGTGAGACATTCAACTAATTAGAAGACTATCGCAGAACTCAATTAGATTTTAATGTTTTCTCAATTTAAATTAAATTGCCCGTGCTTTTTAAAAAACTAAAAATATTATTTTATTACAATTCCGAATCATTGAAATTTATTATTTAAAAAGTACCTAACTATAGTTTAAGAAAGTGTATAGTCATCGTCAAAAGTAGATTGGCATTTCTCGTTTGTAAAGTTTAGAACTTTAATTGAGCTCTTTGACTCTTTGAGCTACAACTATTTTAAAGCTGAAGTTGTCATACCTTTGACAAGTCCAGAGAAAAGAGGAATTTAATAACTGAAATTTCCAATCTATTGTTGATGCTTTATGAATAGTAGTAGTAGAGCTCATTGTGAAGGGCTCGTCCGGGGAAATACTACCACCATGCCTATTTCTGTCGTGAAGCAGCATCGCTGTGTTTCAGTTTGAAGGGTGTGGGTGCCGGTGTTATTACAGGCACGTGAGGCGAAACATCTGTAAGCCTCAAGTTGATGACGCAGGGCAGTGCATCGTAGGGCACGTTCCTGACGTGCGTGACCTACATGGCGTGAAGCATGGCTTTGTTATAGGCGATGGTTACCACTTAACACCAGGTGGGCCATATGCTTGTTCCATCAGCAAGTTACATAAAAAAAAATATATGAATCAGTGTGCCCTAAAAGACGTGACGTAACTAAATTTATGTTTACTTTAGTGTTTAGTGGTGCGGACAGAAAACAGAAAATGAAACTTTACAAAGTTCAAGCAAGTTTAAAGTATTTTATTTGGTGACTCATTATTTAAACTGTGTTTCTTTAAACAGCAATAAATATTAACGCTGCAGCGGCCGGAGTGATGGAAAGGGCCAATTTCCGGAACAAGGCTGCCGCCGCCCGCCCTGCGCCAATTAGGCGGCTGTAACCTGCCCTAGTGTTAATAGAATCAAATTACTAACGGTAGGGCGACTATGCGGGTAATTGATTTAGTGTTTCAGGACAATCGTTTAGTTTTCAGTGTCTGGGTATAAACTTGCTTTCATAGATTTAGGAACGTTCACGTTCAGTGCGGTTATTAGACAGGTGGCCAAAAGTGGCATTTATTTGACCACATTAGTCGAATAGGGAACAAACTAGCTTCATACCCCTCGGGTAGTAAGGCTTTTTGGTCCTTAGCTAAGTCAGTCGAGTCGAATTTCTGCAAGCCCTCACTGCCACCAATGCTAAAACCTGATGGATCGCTAGCCCACACTGCTGAAGATAAAGCAAATTTATTCGCTCATCTCTTCGCAGATTCTTCACGTCTAGATTCTGGCAGTGCAACCCCTTCAACCCCCCTGAATGAATGCGAGACATTCATGTCTGACATTCGTATCCGGCAGGTGGAGGTTCGCAAAACACTGCGCAATCTAGACGTGAATAAAGCTAGTGGTCCTGACGGTATCCCAGCTATACTATTAAAGGCATGTGCGCCCGAGTTGTCTCCTGTATTGACACGCCTGTATCGCCTCTCTTTGAAGACAGGTTTAGTTCCAAAATCCTGGAAGCTTGCCAACGTACAACCTGTACCCAAAAAGGGTAGTCGTGCTGACCCTGCCAATTATCGTCCCATCTCTGTAACGTCCATGCAAGAGTATGGAACGAATACTGAACAGCAGACTCCTGGCACACCTAGAAAGCAATGACCTCCTGAGTGACTGACAATACGGATTTCGCCGAAATCGGTCAACAGGAGACCTTCTAGCGTATGTCACTCACTTATGGAGTGAAGCCATCGAGAGAAACGGGGAAGCCTTAGCAGTTTCTCTGGATATCTCGAAGGCTTTTGACCGGGTTTGGCATGACAGCCTATTAAGCAAGCTTCCTACGTATGGATTATCTACTGGCTTATGTGTTTGGGTATCAGACTTTTTGAGGGACCGATCAATTCGAGTAGTCGTTGACGGCTGCTCGTCTGGTCAAATGGCAATTAATGCCGGAGTTCCTCAGGGGTCAGTTCTCTCTGCAACACTTTTCCTGCTACACATCAACGATCTGCTTAGGCCCGGTATCATTGGGTATGCAGACGACAGCACCGTTGTAGAGAGATACATACCTGAAGCACGTTCCAGTGGATCTCAGATCCAGTCTCATAGAGAGGCAATGATTGAACGCATGAACTTAACGCTGAAGGTAGTCGCAGAGTGGGGCGATGCCAATTTGGTGAAGTTCAATGCTTCAAAAACACAGGCGTGTCTATTTTCCGCTAAGCGGAGTCAATTTCACCTGACTCCTACTTTCCGAGATGTATCCCTTCCGATTTCAGACCAACTAGAGCTTCTAGGGTTTACGCTAACCAGTAAATTGAATTTTGGCTCGTTCATAGAGTCCAAAGCCAAGACAGCTGCGAAGAAGCTAGGCGTTCTATCGAAGGTGAGACAGTACTTCACACCGGGACAGCTTCTTAACCTGTACCAAGCACAAGTCCGGTCGTGTATGGAGTACTGTTCTCATCTCTGGGATGGCTCTGCCAAATACCAGCTTGAGGCATTGGAAGCAATTGAGAGACGAGCCAAAAGGCTCATTGGTAGCGACACTCTAGTCGAGTCCAAGCTCCTAAGTCTCGATCATCGCCGTAAAGTTGCCAGTCTATCGGTATTTTACAGGATACATTTCGGAGAGTGTGCTACGGAACTTCACAATTTGGTTCCCCCATCCCCATTCTACCATCGGACCACTAGACGCACGGAAATGCGGCATCCATACTTGGTTGATGTTCCAACTGTCCGCACAAAGCGCTTTGCTTCAACTTTTATGTTGCGGACAGCCAAGGAATGGAATTCCTTGCCGGCGTCTGTCTTTCCGAGCACCTACAAATTGGATGTTTTCAAGACAAGAGTGAATAGGTATCTTCTAGGTAAGCGTGCTACATCGTCGACCGCATCATCACTTAACAGCAGGTGAGATAGCGGTCAAGCGCAAACCTATAAATTGTAAAAAAAAAAAAAAAAAAAAAAAAAAAAAAATTTAAAGGAAGGAAATGCTCAGACGAAACTAACATTTTATTTATTTACTAGCGATCCGCCTCGGGTTTGCGCAGGTGGAAAAACTCAAAGAATCCAATTTTCACTCTTTTTAGGGTTCCGTAGCCAAATGGCAAAAACGGAACCCTTATAGATTCGTCATGTCTGTCTGTCTGTCTGTCTGTCTGTCCGGCCGTGTCACAGCCATTTTTCTCCGAAACCATAAGAGCTAGACTGATGAAACTTTGTGAGAAGATGTATTCTGTAAACCGCATTAAGGTTTTTACACAAAAATAGAAAAAAAACTATAAATTTTGGGGGTCCCCATACTTGAAACTGAAACTCAAAATTTTTTTTTTCATCGAACCCATACGTGTGGGGTATCATGGTTAGGTCTTTAAAAATGATGTTGAGGTTTATAACATCGTTTTTTAGGGTTCCGTAGCCAAATGGCAAAAACGGAACCCTTATAGATTCGTCATGTCTGTCTGTCTGTCTGTCTGTCTGTCTGTCTGTCCGACCCTGTCACAGCCATTTTTCTCCGAAACCATAAGAGCTACACTGATGAAACTTGGCGAGTAGATGTATTCTGTAAACCGCATTAAGATTTTTACACAAAAATAGAAAAAAAACTATAAATTTTGGGGGTCTCCATACTTCAAACTGAAACTCAAAAAAAAAATTTTCATCGAACCCATACGTGTGGGGTATCTATGAATAGGTCTTCAAAAATGATGTTGAGGTTTCTAATATAGTTTTTTTCTAAACTGAATAGTTTGCGCGAGAGACACTTCCAAAGTTGAAAAAAGTTGGTCCCCCCCCCTCTAACTTCTAAAATAAGGGAATGATAAAACTAAAAAAAATATATGTTGTACATTACTATGCAAACTTTCAACGATATTTGGTTTGAACGAGATCTAGCCAGTAGTTTTTTTTTTATACGTCATAAATCGTAAACCGCAATTTACCTTTCGACGAACTACAAGAACCTTTATATTATGTTACTTGATGCTACGGAACCCTTCATGGGCGAGTCCGACTCGCACTTGGCTGCTTTTTTCTAAACTGAATAGTTTGCTCGAGAGACACTTCCAAAGTGGAAAAAAGTTGGTCCCCCCCCCTCTAACTTCTAAAATAAGAGAATGATAAATCCAAAAAAAATATAATATGTTGTACATTACTATGCAAACTTCCAACGATATTTGGTTTGAACGAGATCTAGTCAGTAGTTTTTTTTTATACGTCATATATCGTAAACCGCAATTTACCTTTCGACGAACTACATAAACCTTTATATTATGTTAATTGATGCTTCGGAACTCTTCATGGGCGAGTCCGACTCGCACTTGGCTGCTTTTTTTTTCTAAATTTTACCCGTGCCAAGCAAGTACGACCTAGTATAAAATAAAGCCTAAACTACTCAAGGATAACGTAGCTTTTTAATGGTGAAAGAAATTTTGGAAATCTGTTCTTTAATTGTTGAGTATATTCGTTGTAAACATACAACAATTTACGCCAAACCAAATTTCATTCTACACAATGTTGTGCCACCAGTTGCCAGTTCCTCTCAAAAATGACCAGCTCATCCCCCCATCGTCTGTGTGTAGTTTACCACGTTCCTGTTTTTAGTACGCCTGATAGAGGCTCCTTTAAAAGAGTGAATGTGAACTGCTGGTCACTGTAGTTAGCGTGAGCACTCCGTCAAGCGCATTCCTCGCGGTCGGTGGCATTCACTCGATTTGTTATTTTGTATGCAACGGAACGTACACATAAAACCTTTATTTGTATGCCTACGATAGTTGAGCGCCCGCAGCTTTTTTTACGTGTTGTTCAATAAATACTTGTGAATATTTCACTCAACACTATCTAGTACCAAATCAAGCAAAGCTAGACTAAAAAGATGCCAGATAACTGCCAAAATAAAAATAAAATGTTTTTGATGTAGAAAATTATGAATCTTATACCTTTAAACGAGAAAATCTTGTATATATATATATATATATATATATATATTTAGGATCTCGGAAACTGCACCAACAGTTTTCACGAAATTTAGTATACAGGGGTTTTCGGGGGCGATAAATCGATCTAGCTAGGATTCATTTTTAGAAAATGACGAGAAGTTGGTGTTTTGCAATAATCAAACATAAACTCAATATACGACTGTTCCTGCCATCTATTGGCGATTGTGAGCAACTAACTGCAAGCTAGAAGGCGTTGTTAATTAAAAATAAGCCAATAAAGATACGACTCTTCCTGACATCTATTGGCAAATAATAATACTAATTTTTTTTTAACCCGAGCGAAGCTCGGTCATACCGGCTCGTTATCTTAAAAAGAGACAAGCCAAATCATATGTTATAAAATATTTCCAACGCCAAAACAATGTTCAGATCAACGACCTCTGCAGTTAAAAACAGAAGGCAACGTACTGAAAGCTATTATCTGTCTAAAAGCAGCAGGTTTCTAGCTCGCAAGCCTTCCATTTACTGTAAGCTGTATCATAAATATTCAAAACTTCCGTTGCAGCTCACAAAAACCTCTAATGAAAGTGTAAAACTGAAAAGGCTCTAAATTTTAATTTTTCCGTCGCTTCGTTAAAAGGGTTGCCTTTTCGTTTGTCAATTTAAAAAATCTTTTAAAAAATGAAGTTTTGTTACGTTGACGGGCGTTTGGAGTTTTTAATTCTTTATTTTTATCTAGGAGAGTAGACATGAAAGGTGGACAGAAACCATCGCTTTTACATACGAACTGACGCGGCAAAAAGTGAAGTGGCACCGAGTGGCTTGTGCGAGTATATTGGCTGCTATACTTTTAGAGGGTCCTTGCTAAATGATTCTGCTTACGACTTGTGCCAGGAGTTTTTATGCAAGTTTAATCTAAAAATAATGTATAAGGGAATAATGTATCTGGGTAAACGTGCTACATCTAGCGTCCACTGGAAAATTACGTAATATTTATTTAAGAGTTCAGTTGTCAATCGACAAAATAGAATCCTTTTAGACGAAATTGAAAGAAACCCTCCAGTAGGCCTACCATGAGCTCTGTCTAGCTCTATCTCTGGCTCTGGTTTTGAAATTGTGTGTGTGCTCACCAGTGCATTATACTGTGTGTGTGTGACGTTTTGACGTAGGATTTATTTAGTCAACACTCACACAGACTCAAAACCAGAGCCAGAGACAGGGCCAGACAGAGCTCATGGTAGGCTTACAGGCTTTGTATGTTTATTGTGATAGATCCCGATTCTAAAGCATCAAGTATTATACTTTAGTAATAATTCTTACAACTTTTCTCATTTTAAGCAGATCTTCATTAATATTGAACTCTTGCTTGACATCATTGATGACAATAGTTATTTTTATATAAGATTATAATGGCTCCTAATGCGTACGTTTGATGTTTTTTTCTAAACGGTACGAGAGAGAATAAATTAATTCGTTGAAAGTTCCTTTGATCTCTCATCCCCTCCCATTGCCCGAAGACCTGATTTTATTTTAATTATCTTCGCGCAAATTTTTCGGAAATTACTTTCAAGAATTCTTGCGTTTTGTTTCAGCTAAATTGCTCTGAAAAAATAAACTTTGGGAATTCCAATAATGTTGAACCATTAGTCTTTGTTAGATATTATAAAAACATTCAGTAACAGATGAATCATTAGGGCACCAGTTTTGGATGGTGCAGGTTTTTTTATTAAGAAAGTTGTATTTTAATGGTATTTAAAAGTACAGTGGAAGTAGTAGCTCTGTCTTTTGCGCCGTAGGTCGTGGGTTTGGTCCCCATCGAGAACAAATATATCTATCTATCTATATATTCAGCCTGTATGCACCCACTGCTGGGTATAGGCCTCCTCCCTAATACGCCACTCTCTTCGGTCCTGTGCCAGTCAAATAAAAATTATATAAGTATTATATCAGCTATCTGGTTCCCATAATACAAGCTCTGCTTAATTTGAGGCTTGATAATGTAGTGGGTACCACTTAACATCAGGTGGGATATATGCTTGTTCCATCACCAAGTTGCATAGAAAAATTACCTTAGAAATAGCTAAGAAAATAAAATGATAAGAGCAAGTTTTATGAACTTCCAACTCTAGTTTTAGAAATCTATGAAAACTTACAAATAACCTATTTCCTATACCTATTAAAATAAGCTGGTTCTTTATATTTTGAAAAAGATTTCCCCACTATGAACACGTTCATACTGAACCTTCTATTACCTGAATTTGAAATTCAAAGTAAGCAAAGATTAAACTTCCCAAAGTAGGTACCCGCTCGGTTAAGACCTTTTTAGACGCAACTTGTTGTTTTAAACGTCTATACGCAAAATGTTTGGGCATAAGCAAGCTATGCCATAAAGACTTCAAATATACATAGCTTAACCAAGCTTAGCTTATGACCAGAAAGGCAACTGGCGTATTTATCTGAATAACATTGTTGCTTAACCTTAAGCTGAATCTAGGACACATTTTGATATCGGAACTTGATTTTGATTATTACATGAATTGTAGAATACTCAGTTGTATCACAAGGATCACTTTGAAACGTCTTAAAAGAGTCTAGGTGCCACTTTCAAGTGACCGAACCTAGAAAAACAGGTAACACACTACGCCTTGGTTTCTACCGTTTTTTTGTATGATTCTTTTACAATTCAAAAAAAAAAGCAGTGAAGTTTCAGTGTGTCGTCACTCCAACTTTATAATGTTCCATTGTTTCTGTCTCCTATGAAGCTACTGGGTTGCGACAGGTGACTCTGCAAGAGACCAAAATCTGTAAACACCAAACCTCAAAAAGTGTTTAGAACACAATGAGTCTGGCCAAGCCTTTAGAGAATTTGTTTCAACACGAAACCGATTCTGTCCGTTCGCTCCACAACCAGTGTTTTGCATTCTTTAGCCGTTCTAAATGCATCCAAATAATGCACTCTAAGTAATGCTTTGCCATAAAGAGGAAATATTGGTTCAATGCTGTCTGCAGTCCGGAAATGCGATTCTTTCTTTGTTCGACTTTGGAACTCATCACTATCATCATCACAGCCTGACTTTTAGTTCTCTTCTTTGTTGTGCCATGTTTTCAGCCAGAAAATGTAGCAAAAAGTATGTTACTATGCGTGGGTATATGTAGAAGAAATCACGAGGAACAAACATTTTTGCTTTCCAAACTTTTATTTTTTTAACCGACTTCCTAAAAGGAGGAGGTTCTCAATTCGGTGTTTTTTTTTTTTTTTTTTTTTTTTTATGTTTGTTACCGCATAACTTCGTCATTTGTGGGCCGATTTGAAAAAATATTTTTTTATCTGAAAGGTTGGTCAGATTGGTCCCATTTTAATTTTATTAAAATCGGTCTTGCCATTTTTTTTTAAATATTTTTTTTATTGTTTTTAACTGCATGCCTCCGTCATTTATGAACCGATTTAGAAAATTATTTTTTTATTTAGAAGGTTATTCTTACGTCCACATTGTCCCTAACAAATTTCATTCAAATCGGTTTAGCCGTTTGGCAATGAAGTCGGTTTCTCTAGTTTTTTTAACTTATAATTATCTTATGCGCAAAGTAATGAAATTTTCCGTGTTTCTGGAATTGTCTAATGACGTCGCGTGTACTTGGTCTTACGGATTTTACAACTTTGTTCCATTTTGAACATTGTAGGTTTTGGAGCTGAATTACTAAAGCGGCCATAAAATAAATAAGTATCTAATAAAATCTGCAATATGTGCGCCTGCAAAATGTAATATTTAGTAACCTCCCTTAGATCTTGAGCAGGTTGAGCGGTACCTACTAAACGGCCGAAGGGATCTACCGTGGCTCCCAATTTGTCTAACTTACACACACACTACACACACACTACACTACACTACTACTAGTGTTCCCTAGTGGGATACACTAGGGAACATTTTGTCCCGCAACATGACGCGCGACACTTAATTTACGTGACGCTGCAACGTTGTATATTGTCCCGCAACATGTCCGCAACATTCTACGTGACGCAGGGCATGTTGCTTGCTCCCGCCTCGAGAGCGAGCGCAAGTGTCTCGCGTCAGTGTTGCGCCATTTGTCACCAAGTGTAGTCGCGTACGCAACGTGCCTAACATGGCTTTAGTGTGGGGAAATGATACCGTGCTTTCACTAATAGCCACAACCTCCTCGGGCGACATTTCTATAAGCACTAACTAGTGTGGCCTGCAAAATGTTCCACGGCATTGTCTCTCGGGACATTCACGTAGTTGTCGAGCAACATGTTCCGCAACATGTCGCTCCGTTTGTCCCCTAGTGTATTCGAGGCTGATTCACCTTGCATATAAGACAAGTTGAACCTTGTGATTTACCTATCGAGCGTTTAAACTAAATTAAAGCCTTTTTACTCTTTACCATTGTTTGTCATAATGCGATAAAATCCTAATCTTCGCTTAGTATAACAAACGTTCAATAAACCATGTAAAGTAAATATGATGCAGCGCGTCCGTCGGAGCGCGGGATCGCTCAAATATTCAAACCTCTATAAAATTCCATTTTCAAACGCATTTTCATCCGACAATTTATTCGGATTTAAACCTGAAGGCATGATGTAGGAAACTGAAACAGCTGAGTTACCACAGCTGCTGGTATAAAATGCCTAAATAATTATGATTTCATAGTTAGATCACCTCTAAACTAGAATAGAGGGAACCGGAAGTCTTTGGGGGCCTTTGCCCCGCAGTGGGACGATGTAGGCTAATAAAAAAAAAAGTTAGATCACTGGTCTGGGCAATTGAAGAAAGCCAATTCGATATTTTTTAACACAATTTGGCCAAATACATTCCGCTCGGTTCGGATCAAACCGTTTCCAAACCGTAAAGTATTTACTTTTTTTTATTTATTCGTATGGCATAATAATATAGTACAATCGTTCTTATGATATAAAATTCAATTTCTTTAACCATTGGATAGCGTCTTTTTCAAGGGTGAACAAGTTACAAATAAAATAAAATATACATAAACTTCTTCAAAATTGATTCCCCAAACGTAATTCAAAAATGATGAAACCTTCTTACTACAGAAAGAAGAAGTACATTATCCATTGGCACGTGTAAAAAACTAGCTAGCTCTTACTAGACTGTGACTAATCCTCAAAGAAGACATCTCGAGAAATCCGACACAGTGCCGGCTTCCCATAACTTTTGCCTTTACTTCAACTGTTTGTTTAATAATACCGTTTTACTAAACGAGCTTCGAGGTAATCTTTTATTATTTAAGGTTAAGAACGTTTTTATAATATAACGTAAAACAATTTATTTTTATGCAACAAATCTTTCACAAGAAAATGCCAAATTAAATACCAGAAAATAATGAAATTCCAAATCATAGGCAATAACCCGTTGCTCTGTGAAAATTTAACCTATGCCTTTGTTAGCCAAAAATAAGTATACAAATCCGAAGATTACACACTTTGCTACGTGCTGCTACGTCGTAGCTTATTATTATGCTACGCCGTAGCATGTGGATTCTCAAAGAAGCGACGTTTTTTTCTGAACGCTGTTTGATCTTTATATTGTTTTTTTTTTTATAATATCGCCATAGTTTTTCCATCGCAAATGCAAAAACACAACAATTTAAACATTTAGGAAGCGGATGTTTGACGCCACACCGCAAATGTAATTGGAGTGTTTAAGTTGGTGACACGTAGCTACCTGTTGCGGACAAAAATTATAATAACACTAAAAACCATTTGAAAAGTTAAAAAAACACGAGTTTCACTTTAAAAAAATTGTGTCTAGGCAAAGTTTTGAGAATCGTTAGTACAGCATGTATTTTTTTACATTAAAACTTTAATCATTGCTTACAACAAACAATTTAGGATTATATTTGGAACATTTCGAAATAGCAAAATGGAAGTAGTCAGCATAACTAATGTATTTTCGCATCAAATTTCACGCAAATTGAAACCCAACAACAATGGAGTTTCCACTTATGTGAGCTAACTCGGCCTCTGTCGGTGCGTACGCTAATACGGGTTCACGTAGTTCATAAACTCTTTAGTATCTAAATATCAAAAACTCTTTATATTAGTATATTTGTCTGAGCATCATTATAAGCGACATAGTTATACGATAAATATCAAAAAGTATTAAAAAAATTTAGGCTCAGCCATCACAGCGAGAAAAAATAAATAAAAAGATGCTTAGATCAAGCTTTGTCTTTCATCATTTTATTGATATTTTGTTATTTATCGTTTGAAATCTAATGCCGACATTTTATAATCATTTTTTGAAACAGCATTGTTTCAACTTCTGAATGTCGAATAGAATACAATTCTGCACAAAAAGCCAACCATGCTTTGATCTGGCATCCGGTGCCCGTTATACATCGATGTATTTACAACACCTACACTATTTAAAATATTTGTTTCGAATTTTTAGAACAAAAGTAACTGTGGAATGTGTAACAAAAAAATGGAAAACGGTCATGTGAGTTTTTAATGTTACTGCCTAACTGAATACCAGGAATGGTATGTTGGATAACTATTTCAAAATACTCCTTATCCGAACTAAAAAGTCATATAGAAATGTTATGAATCGGACACGTCAGTAGGTATTTGTCTCTCTTGTTTTTTTTCCTTTGTGGCCGAAACAAAAACATCCTTTAGTAGTAAAAATATTTTATCGTGACACTCATGGCGCAAAACAGCGCTACACCTATCATTTAATAACATAATTCAAATCAAACTCATCCAGGATAGTCCAGACTATAGCAACGCCTCCCAATCTTTTATAATATTAGTGTTATAATTAAGTGTAGTTTATAATATTAATATTGTGTGGATTGTCTAAAATATTTATTTATTTATATTAGAAAGATACCTATTTGTGGATGGACATAAATGTACCCACTGGGCTCAGTATAATGATCACTCCTCTTTATGTCCACATAGCTCCAGTATTGACAGAGCCACAGTAAATACCTAAACACACAGATCCTCGGCGTTAGCATGTGGAATGTAAACAGCACGTCTGTTCCAAATAATTGTCGCAATAGGTAGTTTATCTATTCAATGTATAACAAACTAGCGTTTTTTGCGGTCGTTTCTGCATACGAACTTACACGCTTGCCTCAAATCACATTTCAAAAAGCCAAACACGCGTTCATGAGCTTATTCTGGCGTGTATGTTTGAAACGCGGCGGGGAGACGTTTCACGTGTCTCTCACGGTTTGCTTATAGGAGCTTACAAGCGCGTCCACGCTCGTACAAGTTGCACGAATGAAAGGGCGCGGTCACACGCGTTTCAAAAAGGAGCTTAAACGCTCGCATAAAACGCTAGTCTGAAAAGGCTCTTTAAGCGGCGGCATGACTATCAATCTCCATCGGTCGGACGTGGTCGATTGACAGCGAGCGTGCACAATGAATACAAATGAAGCTTGCCCTTAAATGTTTGGGACAAGTCACAGATATATAAAATCAACAAAGGGTCAAAGGAACTTGATGATGCTTCCGCTATTTACTGTCCTGTCGTAATTTCACTCGTATGACCCGCATTAATCAGGGTACAATTCTTATAAAAGGGGTGTTCTCGTATTTTTTCTAAGAGAACTTATGCACCAACTTTTTTACCTACTGTAAAAAATTACAAAGTGTGTAAATTAAGTGTGCTTAAAAAAACATTGCTTAGTAAAATAACCAATGATCGCATTGGGCGAGTTAGCCAAAGAAAGATTAATCCGATGCCAAAACCAAGGAAAAGGCGATAAGCCATGTCATAGTTTTGACAGCTAGCAGTCTGCTCCTTGGCCCACCAGCTGTCATGTTGACAGAAGCTAAGCTTGCAGAAATTGGTGTTCGATTCGAACACGGAAGTTTCATTAGCGCCCTTTAAACGGATTAGTGTCATTTGTTTTTTGTCACCTTGTAAATTGACTGCCAGATTTATTGTTCAGAATTACGACACTTCCAATGAAACTAAGTCGTTTACTCAAGGCTCAAAATACCTAAGAGTTCTTGGATGATCTGAAAAGATGTCTAGCCTAGTAAACCGCACACCGTCGATCGCATCATCACTTAACATCAGGTGAGATTGCGGTCAAGCGTTAGCCTATAAATAATAAAAAAAAAAAGTAAAAGCCTGCGCACACCTAGGTCACTGATGTCAAAATATCAATGTCAAATAAGACAGCGTTTCACTGATCGCCATCGTCAGTGACCTAGGTGTGCGCAGGCCTTAAAACTGTAAATTATAGATGGGCGAGTTTTTCTCTTTAAAAATAAATATCGAATAGAACGGTTAATGAATTTCCTCATTATTAAACACGTTTTAAACACAGTAATGCAAAGATAGATGAACCAATAGAGAAGCACAGATAAGATAATACTATACTAGATAGAAAAAAAACTAAACTATTGAATTGTGTGCATTGGAATCATGCCTGTTTCTTTTTCATTGACGATGGCTCACTCATTCCTGCTGGCCTACCATGAGCTTCATATGGTTATCGTTATGGCTGTCAAAATTGTGTCAACAGTGTCAACCCCAAGTAGAAAATGAATGTGTAGGTCAGCCTATCTATACACAATTTGACAGCCATAGCCATAACCATATGGAGCTCGTGGTAGCCCTGCTGTATATTTTTGGGGCTGTCAACGCTAAGCAGTGTAACTTTTAGGTCACTGATTATATTCCGATTCACAAAGTTCGCAATTACTGCCTTTTGATTCAAAGTTGCGCGTGAATTCAGTCAAAATAATGACTAAAGGTTGTCTAAAAGTTAATTACTACCAATTAACTAACTGGCTTATAAGCTTATGCTAACTCTGAGCAGACTAAAAGCTTGTTATAACAACATTTTCTCTCACTAATACCGACCGAGTACGTGGGGCTAATGGATATGTGACGTTACTTCCGGCCGTCGGGGGTGGGGGGAAGGGGGGGGGCAGCAATCCTTATGAAATTCAATGAGCATTTTGTTCGGAGGAGGTCCTACATGTGACAAGTAGAGTCGCCTGCTTCCCTGCTTGTAAGATACAGGAGGAAGCGGTTAAATTTAGCTGGATTTGTGGCACCACACTGGAACTTCACTGCTATTGTTATTATTTTAGATTTGTAAAAGGATCATACAAAAAAAACAGTAGACCAAGCCGTTGTTTGTTGCCTGTTCTTCTAGTCTTGGTCACGTGGAACTGGCACCCACACTCACCAGAGGTTTCAAAGTGATCCTCGGATTAGAGACATCTTTGACTTTGACTTATCGTTTGCAATAAACTACAAGTAAAGAGGGCGTCACGGCGAGTGTTTTACTAATTATTTTGAATTTAATTTAATATTTTTATAAAAAAACATGCGCGTCGACTTGATATACATATATTGTCGTCATTTTGTTTGTCGATATAACTACACAGACATCATAGCTCATTGGCCTTTAGTAGTTTTACTTTCTGCGCGGTTTTTATGTTCGGTTTCAGAGAAACTTCTTCCCACAATTCCTAAGGTTCTCAGTAATCTGCTAGCACGACTAATATTTCGTTCTTTATTTTTGACAAGATTTTACTAGAGAAGGAAGTTTTTATATCTGACAAATTAAATAGTCAACTACTCTTAAAAACTATTGGTGGAATGTTCTCGATGCGACCTCTAAGTTATTAACTTGAGCCGCTTGTCTTACAGTAATCCAAGTGCTCCCGAACTAAGTTGGGCGCTAACTCCGCTCCGGAGACACCTCGCCAGACTTTACATGTTCACATACTCTTGTGTGTATCTATTACTGGAACTTTTATGGTTTTCTCAAATTTTGGTTATTTTTTTTGGTACAACATAGTGGGAGGAAACACATGTTAAAATTTGTAATGGTTTTGTACAATTAAAAATTTCTTTGCACAAATATTTGTTCTCGGTAGGGATTGAACCCATTACCTACGGCGTAAAGTGGAGAGCTACTCCCAATTAAGCTGAGAGGCCATAGATACAGAGATAGCTATTTATTGTTCACCACACATAGTACCTACAGGATTTATACAGATTTTTAGCAAGAAAATAGGCGGCTTTATCGCTTAGAGCAATTTCATTCAAGCAACATTTACGAATATACTTTCTGTGCACTTCAAAACGTCTCTATTCCCACTAAAACAAAGTAACACACTTATTATTCAGTCAACGGAGCATTTTAAAATGAAGAAACCAAGTTCTCCGCAAACTTAAGAGTCACATCAGCTCATCGCAGTATTTCAGAGAAATACGAATAAAAAGCGCTGCAGCCGACGCGCTGCATGCTGCCTCATAGCCGCTGTCAGCGCAAACTCTGCTGATTTTACAATATAGTTGGAAACATATTCTGAAAACGTTATTGTGAAAAAGAAAAGATTTAAGGTCGTCGAACTGGTTTATTAAGATAGAGTTTTATCTAAATCGATTGTCTGTTTGCTAGTGTTTATACAGTTAACCTACTAAACCCATCGAGGTAGTATTTAGCACATACATAGCTTGCATTTTTGTGAAGGTAATTGGCAAGATTTAATGTTTTTTTTATAAAACTTCCAAAACCATCAAATCCTACATCACAGTTGCCAAATATTCATTTTTATAGTGACAGGCCACGTGCCTGAAAATTGCAGTATTAAGCCTCGATGATAAGCGGTTACGTCGCTAGCGTGTAGTTGTTTTAAATCCATAAATGAATTAATCCGTGTTCATAGGCGTAAACTCACTAGTGCAGTTACTCGCCTATTTGTCACTGTGCGTTATTCTATAAAAACATAGCAACAAATCACCGAGTCGGATTGCAATTGCAATCGCATTGCAATAAGCTCTCGGGATTACAACGAATTTCATATAAAACTATGCGCCGTAACTCACGCATGTGTGACGCGAACTTTCTAAAACTTTATTTATATGGAGAGTTTCTCGTTTGTTCTTTTAAAGTAAAACTTTGATTACATCGTCTCAAACTTTTTCGTCTATGTGTTGCATGTCGCGTGATGGTCGGCCGCGGAGTAGGGATAAAGTGAAAGGCGCTCGTCAGAGCAACCGAATCCAATATGGTGGCACCTATAGTTCGCATCAGCTGACCGTTTTGTGTATAGATTCCAAAAACTTTTAGTTAAATGTATAGAATGTGAAAAAAAGTTTCACTTTTACCGTTGTTTCATAAAACCACACAATGTGGTAACCAAAGCCTTGCATTGCAGGTCACACACGTCAGGAAACGTGCCCTACGATGCCCATGCGTCTATCAAAATGATGGACGCATGGGCATCGTAGAGCATGAGTAAAGTCAAGTGATGATGTAACTAACGATTGCGAAATTTTTGTAAAGTCTAGAAGACAATGCTTTTCACATAAATCGTGAGGAAATAGAAAATACTTCGTATGTAATAAAGAGTATAACGTCTTAAAAACTAGGTGATTCGAAGCACTAGTGCCACGTGTCTATAGGCATAAAAGAACAAGTAAGGAACTTACGGCTACCGTTACCGTTACGGCTAGCGATAGCGCTTTGTTTATAAAAACAATATATTATTATGTTGAGACAAGATCTCTTACACGCAATTCAATTCTGACATGGTGTCTACAAAATTTTTTTTTTTTTTTTTCATGCGAGAAATTTATTCCATCTAAATATGTAACAAAAACTACAGCTGGATGTATTTTAAAACAGAATTCGTATGACGGTAAAGTTTGAGCGCCGCTGGAAATGTAAAAAAGAAAGAGAAGAAGAGGCTATTTTCGCTGAAGTTTCAGTAAATTATTTGTTTGTTAATTAAAAAGGAGACTTTTAGAATGTTAGATTGCTTTTTTAAACGATTATTACCATTTTTGTGTTGCCGGAGGGAAATCATGTATAATTTAATGCTTTGCTTCTGTTTTTGTGTATTTAGATCACGTCATGGAGGAGACGTAAGTAACGCTTTTGGACCATAATTATTTATATTCTTTTATCTAGAGGTATGAACTTCCAGTGTATTACTTTATTGGCAAGTAGTAGCCACATACGCTTGAATACAAAGTTATGACAGAGACGAGAGACAAGAACAAAGGTTTATGTCGTGAACAGAGATGTTTCTTCTCTGTTCAGGTGTTATATTAAGTTAGTATGTATTGTCAAAAAAATCGGCTGTCTGTAAAGTCGGTTTACTGACGATAGTTGAACGTGACAACGTCATACAGCTGTCCACGCGGACGCATCGCTCCCTCAAGTAGGAGAGAGACAGATGTCGAACGCTGCCGAACGCGGAGGCCGTGCGTGCCTCTTTATCGCTCGTTCCGCGCTCTCGCTTGCACTTCAAGCCTTAAATGGAACGCCTCAGAGCGAGGTAACGCCGCATGAGTAATATTTTTTCGTGCGTGGCGTCGGCTCCATCGAATTATTAGACGTTGTCACTTCAAAAATATTATTAGCTATTTGGTTCCCATAGTACAAGTTCTGCTCAGTTTGGGGCTAGATAGTTTTGTGTGAATTTTCCATAATATATTTAGTTATGACCCTGCTAAAGTATCCGTAAATAGCAATTAATGAATCAATTTATCCGTCGCGATCTAGACGAATAGCGATCTCAGTTGAAAGTTTAACCTGCGACCTCCGAGTGCTGGCGACTGAAATATTCCAGCTGTTTGTCAGCGTCCCCTCACGCCCCACGGTACAAGGAATCAAGTCATCATAGAAAGGTTTTATAAACGAACATTTAAGATCGTATTTATTTTTCTATTTTATTTGGATTGTCCGCACAACAATCTAGTCCCTAGTCCCAAACTAAGCAGAGCTTGTACTATGGGAACCAGATAGCTGATATAATACTTAAATACTTTTTTTTGTAAATACATACATAGAATACAATTTAACACCCAGACAGAGAACAAACATCTGTCACCACACAAATATTTGTTCTCGGTGGGGATCGAACCCACGCCCTCCAGCGCAGAAGACAGAGCTACTACCACCTGAGCTGTGAAGGCAGTTCTTGAGTTCAGTTATTCAGGTGTATTCACAGTTGTCTGTAATTAAATATTTGACAAAAAAATGAACGAATTCAGCGTTAACACATTCTATGTCAAAGGAAAAACTTAGTTTTTTCGTTCAAGCCACGACGCCCACAGTGACCCCCCGAACTGACTTTTCTATTCAAGCCGTGACGCCCACAGTGACCCACGCCTCCGTGTAGTTTTAGATTTATCCTAACAAACTGACGGACATTACTAGCGTACTAACTTTTATGAAAGGTGACCCTAGCCTCCTTGTGTCTCAATGCAATAGGTATGATTCTTACCTACCATTACTAGTCTTTGAAAAATATTAATTTAATTCTCGAATATTCCATCCACCTGCATCTGTTAAATTGTGGTGGATTTACTGGCACGTGAGGCTGGACATCTGTATGCCTCAAGTTGATGGACGTAGGGCAGTGCATCGTAGGGCACGTTCCTGGCGTGCGTAACCTACGAGGCAATGCTTTGTTATAGGCGATGGTTACCACTTAACATCAGCTGGGTCATATGCTTTTAGGGGTTGAAGGAGAGACACTACTAAATTAATAATACCTATACTCCTAAATTAATAATTTACTTTTCTGGAGGATATGCAGCAACAAACTCATGTACCAACTTCTTTATTTGCACTAAGGCTAGTTCGCACAGTGTGAGCGGGGAGAGACGACTGGGGACGCAACATCAAAATCCTACGCGTCAGCCTAATTCCTGTGCCTAAGTTCCTAGCCACCACAATACATGCTTGTTCCAATAACTAGTTGTGTATTATAAAAAAACCGTGTCTGTGTGTTAAATCAAGGCTTATTTTTTTGAAAATTTTTATGAGGTTTTTAAAAGTCCCTTCTATTAGTTGCAAGTCTCTGGTTACCACTGAACGAAGTCGACTGTAGCTAATTGGTCATCAGTTGGGTTATCGGAAAATATTTCAAGGCGTCCTCTAGCGATTGAATTTAACGTGCACTTATTTGTCAACAATGTATCATAACAAATGAATAGGCTAGTCGGTGGCACGTCCAATCATTCAGCCAATGCATGGTTTTTAGTCTATTTATGTAACACAACATAATAGATTTTTTATAATATCCCAAATGTTAAGAGCCGAGCTGTCCCTAAGAGTTATTCGTCGAATGTGATAAGGATCCGATCGCACAGTGGTCAGCGCAGAACAAGGAGAGGGTCGCGGGTTCAAATCCCTTAACTTTTGGGACATTATAAAAAAAACCTTTGTAATTTCCTTTGGTAAAGTAAACACTATAAAATCAGTAAAAACCACATAAAAGATTACAATGACTATTGTGGACAATCCACACAATAGTATTAGCCCCAAACTAAGCAGAGCTAACTCCACTACCAAACTACCAAGCCAAACTATACTAGACTAAAGTTAAGAATGCATTGGGACTGTCTAGTCTCAAGTTATTCGTAGGTTTGACGACGTCTTACCGTTTAACTGCTTTCCTTCCAACTTCCAAGAATACGTCCCTGAATTTGATGAAGAACGTCTCCATCATTGTGTCTGTCTACCGCTTAATGAAGCAATCATGACTTAGCTAGTCGAGCTTAGTTAGAACTTTTAACAATGATCCTGTAAAAATGGATAGTCTTACCCCCGAATACTGAAACGCAACTCAGATTTAAGCACGTCTCAAACGACGAATATTTGACAGATTTTCATTGAAAACTGTCAAATATTCGTCGCTTGAGACGTGCTTAAATCTGAGTTGCGTTTCAGTATTCGGGGGTTAGTGCTTTAGTATTCTAAGTTTTTTGCCAGTTAGCATTTTTAGTAATGTAATTTTTTTTTTATTATTGACTCAACACTGACTGGTCTCTCTAGTTTGACTGGCCTCTCAGCTCAGTTGGTAGTAGCTCTGCCTTCTGCGCCGTAGGTCGTGGGTTCGATTCCCACCGAGAACAAATATTTGTGTGGTGAACATAGATGTTTGTTCTCTGTCTGGGTGTTATATTGTATTCTATGTAGGTATGTATTTACAAAAAAAAAAGTATATAAGTATTATATCAGCTATCTGGTTCCCATAGTACAAGCTCTGCTTAATTTGAGGCTAGATAGTGTTGTGTGGATTGCCGCTTAAAAAAAAAAAAATAGCACGTTGAAGTTTTTAAGAAAATTGAAATCCTCTTTGTTTCCACAACATTGCGATCGAAATCACGCTTTTAATGAATTCCAAAGTTGATATTTAATTTTAGGATTGATAAAATATATTATAATAACGCGTTGGATTGAATCTGTAATGTTATTATAAGTTAATAAATAAATTGAAATTGAAAATTGAAATTGAAAATAGCGCCACAAGCATAATATTACTAAACCGGAGACCACTTCTTTGCGACTCAAGGCCAGGAAATAGAGTTTGCCGGGCAAAGGGGGGTAATTAAAAAGTTAGAGCCGGCGAGGGCGGCCCAAGGCGCATAATGCCGTGGCAGCTGGTCTTTATCGTCGTCCTGTCTAGAACTTGCAACCCTCCGTCGGCAGTTGGGTAAGATTCGGGAGTAATGCATCCTTTATTTTATTAGCGTTGAACTAGCTAGTAGAATCCCTCTTTTGTTCTTGCGAATAAATACCTAGTACTTAGTTATAAATTGATATTAAATTAACCACCACCAAGACTAAATTCTCAAAAATTCTACACCGCAAAATTCTAGGGCCTACCCGAAGGGAAGACGGATCGTGGAGGCTTCGAAATAATCAAGAGGTTGAAGACCTAGTGGCTGAGCCTAACATCATAGGAGAAACTAAAGGCTCCGATGGCTCGGGCACGTACTCCGTATGGGAGAGGATCGTGCGGTCAGGCGCGCGTACACAGGCAGGCCCAACGGACGTAGGCCCGTTGGTCGTCCCAGGTACCGTTGGGGCGACGAAGACCTCCAAGAACTCGGAGCCAGCAACTACGCGGAAGTCTGTATGGACAGAGAAACCTGGCGGACTCTAGTGTCGGAGGCCAAGATGCATTTTGGGTCGTTGCGCCACAGCAGTAAGTAAGTAAGACTGGCCTCTCAGCTCAGTTGGTAGTAGCTCTGCCTTCTGCGCCGTAGGTCGTGGGTTCGATCTCCACTGAGCATAAATAATTGTTCTCTGTCTGGGTGTGATATTGTATTCTATGTATGTATTTACAAAAAATATATATTCAAGTATTGTATCAGCTATCTGGTTCCCATAGTACAAGCTCTGCTTAGTTTGTTGCAGGGTTTTGTGAATTGCCCACATCTATATTTATAAAAGAAAGTCGTGTTAGTTACACTATTTATAACTCAAGAACGGCTGAACCGATTTGGCAGAACATTAGTGGGGAGGTAGCTTAGAACCGGGAGAAGGACATAGGACTTTTTATCCCGAAAAAGCAACGGGAACGGGGTGTTACGGGAACGGGCGAGCGAAGCCGCGGGCGGCCACTAGTTATTTATATTTATTAATTTACCATTTCTTAGTAATATTTAACCCAAGAACCACGCGACTGAAACCACATCATACAGCAAATATTAGAATAGAATTGTAATTATATTTCATTTCAACATAAAATGTTTTACATGCTTAGTTGCTCATTACTCATTTAGTTGCTTTCCAATACAAAACCATGATAAACATCGTTTTCATATTATAATTATGATATAAACCTTTGAAGAGTACCCAAATACCCGCGGGAGGAGTTTAATGAAACCACTTTCGCTGCCGTTCGCTAAAACTAGTGTCTTTATACACGCAAGTAATATTATTATACTTACATGGAACATAAAACGATAAAACGTGAGGAGAAACTGGGCAAATATTAGGATAAAACAAAGCCAAACCATATAAATGAATTTATTTAATTGAATCACAACTTTTTAAAACGCCTAGTCTTTTATAGTTAAATTTTATTTACAACAGTATAAACATTATTTACCAAGGCTATTATTGTAAAACATGAAATGATTAAAATAAAAAATTACATTTTATTAGAAACTAGAAAATACTTGTAGGTATTACAGGTAGAAAACAGAGTAGTACCTAGTCATTATATAGATATCTACAGTACTTAAAGTAAATATGATGTCCATCTGGTTCTTGTATATTTAAACCGGGTAATTTTTAAATGTTATGATGATATAATAAATAAATAAATATTGTGGACAATTCACACAACACTACCCAGCCCCAAACTAAGCAGAGCTTGTACTATGGGATCAAGATAGCTGATATGATTTTTGTTTAGAAATAAAACACACAAAACCAACAAACTTATATTTAAATCTCTAGCAAGTAATATAATGCGGTTGTCTCCTATATTCTAAATCCGCCAGCAGTGAGCAATACAAATATGTCTAGGTCGTCGTGCTCCGAGGAAATTGAATCCACAATCTCGCGACCGCCGACAGAACATGTCGTATTTATTGGAACAGCTCTAATAAAATATCTATTGAATATTCAAATACTAAAAATAAGCTTAGGATGTTTCCTCACATCTTTTTGTAGCCAGTTCAGCCAGATCAATTTAAAAAGCATTTTTGACGTGACAACGTCTTATAATTCGATAAAGCCGGCTGCAGGCACGAGAAAACATGACTCATGCGGCGTTACCTCGCTCTGAGGCGTTCCATTTAAGGCTTGAAGTGCAAGCGAGAGCGCGGAACGAGCGACAAAGCGTTCGACATCTGTCTCTCTCCTACTTGAGTGAGCGATGCGTCCGCGTGGACAGCTTTATGACGTTGTCACGTTCAACTATCGACTTTACAGACAACCGATTTTTTTTAGTTAAACTGTGTTATTGACACATTCAAGAACCTGATAAAAGCTAATTTATTAAGCTCATTAATAGCATATCTGATTCTGATGATAAAAAACTTAGGAATTATTTGATCACGTTCAAGTTTAATAGTTTGAAATCTCTAAGAAAGAAGTCGCTAAACGCGTGATAAAGTCACGTGGCTTAATAAGTCCACGGCTAAAAATGTTACAAATATGTCTCATATTTGGGCATATTTGAGAGGTATTCCGTAGTGGCCGTAGTCACCGCGCTTGGCAGGCAGGTTAGCGACACTGGAGGTCGCCAAACATGTTAACCAAGGTATCCTTTGTGTAAAAAACAAAGCTAAAGGTTAGGTACCCTTTAGATTAATTAGGGCCTGGAAAAAACAAAATAAAGTTTATAATTTCCGCTCCCGTCCATGCTTTTATAAATTATAACATTTTATTTTCTTCTGACCTAAGCCCAACAAAAACTCTTACAAGCTTGTTTTTTTAACGAAACCTAAGTGGATTCCGTCCAACCCTACAAGTTCTCATCAACGTTGTTTGAAATATTTCCCAGAAAAGAAATCAACAAAACCGTTAGGCAGAGGGAAACAGGAAATAAATGGGCGCCGTTCTTTCAGGTAAGCTCCTGAATTGAGACCTTGATAACCGGGGCTCTGCGGATCCGGAAGTACTGGATTAGCCATTAAATATAATATTGTCTATTCTGCTTTTAACTAAGCAACGTCCTGCGTGGCTTTGCTTGGGTCACCGCTAGTACATTGAGAATTGTTGGGTTTTGGGAGCGCAATAGCAATAAAAACAAAACAAAGTGCAAGGCTTGATTTCACCCAAGGCAATAACAGATATAGTATGTTAATCCCAGGTACTAATTTTTTTTTTTACAACTAGCTGATGGAAAATCCATATGGCGCACCTGATGTTAAGTGGTAACCATGGCCTATAACAAATACAGGGTTATTCATTATTAGCTACACAAACTGACAGGGCCTAATTTTTGGTTCGTGAATATTGGCTTGGCCGAGTCAATTTAATTCCTAAACTGATTTAAGTTTTTGTATCAAAATTTTATTTTCATTAATTTCTTTACGGCTATTGCATAATGATTGCCACGGAGAACAGGACGATGACCCACCCAGGCGGTGACTGAACGTCTAGTAGAGTGTCGCTCGCGGCGCGCGGGTTCGGATCAAAGGTCAAAATAGGTCAGGCGCCAATGATTCCAAAGGATATTCTTTATCGATTTTCTCGGGATTTTCATAACAAAACTTAAAAAAATTATTTCAAAAATATTTTTTATTTTATTTGTTGAACCTAACTCCTGAGTATTTGCAGCTTATTATGAATAACCCTGTATAATAGAGACAATACAAGAAAAGTTGGTGTGACGCTAATGTACAAATAGAAGCAACAGCCTGTTTGGTTTTAATTTTTGCAATAATATTTGAACCTCTCACTCCTCAATCACATCAATATTTCAAATAAACCAGTAAATTTGATACCTTTCGTAGCCACTCGTAGCAGCGTTGGCGTTCCGTAGGCATCTCGTAGCTAGCCCGATCCAGTACTTGTGTTTCGCCTGTCGTCTTCAGAAACTCATCTCTCCGTAAATACGATCCCATCTCATCCAGCGCTCAGATTTACTTTGATAACGCTTCCGCCCGGAGCACGTGACAGATTACAGTCCGCGTAATTGATTTTAATCAATAATAACGTGATCAGAATAAAAGGATATTACGAAATGAGTCTTTATGAGATAGTTTGGGTCTAGTGATAGTATTTTTGGGATGCTTAGACAAAAAAAGCCAGAACTTATATTTCATGTCTCATTTGCGGATAACGGGGCTGATTACACTCTAAGAACTACTTATTATACTTTATAATTGTTTTGTAATATGTGAGTGCAATTGTTTGTTGTCCTAAATAAAAACTATAAAAACTATAAAACTTCTTACATTTCTTGACATTAACTGTATGATTACTTTGTTTTAGTAGTAGTAGAGCTCTTTGTTATAGGCTCGTTCAGGGAAGTATCACCATGCCTATTTTTGTCGTGAAGCAGCATTGCTGTGTTTCGGGTTGAAGGGTGTGGGTGCCGGTGAAATTACTGTCACGTGAGGCTGAACATCTGTATGCCTCAAGTTGATGGACGCAGAGGAGCTCTAGCAGATCATAGGGCACATTTCTGACGCGCGTGACCTACGAAACAATGCTTTGTTATAGGCGATGGTTGCCACTTAACATCACACACACACTAGTTGTATAAAAAACGGTCGTCTGTAAAGTCGGTTTACTGACGATGGTTGAACGTGGCAACGTCATACAGCTGTCCACAAGGACGCATCGCTCACTCAAGTAGGAGAGAGACAGATGTCAAACGCTGCCGAACGCGGAGGCCGATTGTGCCTCTTTGTCGCTCGTTCTGCGCTCTCGCTTGCATTTCAAGCCTTAAATGGAATGCCGCGTGAGTCATGTTTTTTCGTGCGTGCAGCCGGCTCCATCAAATTAAAAGACGTGTTCACGTCAAAAATGTCTTATCAGCTTATCACGGTCCCATGTTAATACGTCACAGAAGTTAGACCTTAGTGTCAATAACCTTAAAACAAGGTAGCCGAGTCTCATCCGAGTTGTGGATTATCGACGGAACTATAGCTCAGTTTGAAGACTTGCATTATGAACTTGCGACTAAGTTACACGCAAATTGTAAGTTTCAGAACCGTTTTGCATGGTAATGAGAATGGTGGAGAATGATGAGGTTTCATATGATATTGTGCTTTTACCTACGAATAAGGCTTTAGCGTTCTTGAGGGGACGATCAGTGAAACGATGTGCACAAGGCTTAAAGCATCTATTATTGCGTCAGTTTTTCGGAGTCATAATCTTTTGACGCACAACCGGATTCAAACCCACTGCTTTAATACTATAGCTAGCGGACCCGCTCCTATTAGACTACTGTAGGCCTACCAAAAGCTCTGTCTGGCTCTGTCTCTGGCTTTGGTTTTGAGTCTGTGTGAGTTTGAGTGCTCACCAGTGTATTATACTGTGTGTATGACGTTCCGACGTAGGATTTATTTAGTCAACACTCGCACAGACTCAAAACCAGAGCCAGAGACAGAGCCAGACAGAGCTTGTGGTAGGCCTATTGGTGCTCTTAATTACATCACAATTACTATATAAAGGAGCTTGGTAAGTGACTGACATACAACGCATAACCTAAAGACCTGCGCACATCTAGGCGATGGCGATGGCGATTAGTGAAACGCTGTCAAATATTGCTATCATATTTGACAGCGTTTCACTGATTGCCATCGTGAATCGCTTAGATGTGCTCAAGGTTTAAACGATTTGTCGTAGCGACTTGACATTTGGCGGGGGTTTTTTTTATGAAAAGTGTAGGAACGCTGTACACTAAGAAAGGATTTTTGAAAATTCAACGCTTAAAGGGGTGAAGCGGGGCTTGAAGTTTGTATGAAATAAGCTTAAAGCGAACGAAGTCGCACGGGATTTCAATAGTTGAGTTATAAAATTGGTATTTTGGTTATTTAATTCGCAAAAACAAATGCGGCATTGTAATACTTATTTACAATTTATAGCTCTGAATTTTTATTTTATAAGATTGTACTGAATAATATATCGACGTTATAAAAGTCGACTTTAGTTGAGCTAGGCCACCACCCAGCCAAGTGAGTACAAAATGTCTCATCTGTAGTTCCATTTGACCGACCGTCGGACAAAGAGGTTATGCTGTTGATGGCCGCCCGTAAATTGGTTGGTCGGACAATTTGACGTCAATTTGCCGTTATTACGGACTGGGGCTCGTGTTCTGGAACATTCTGGGGAAGCTGCGGGCCTGGTAACGAGCTCTACGGAGTTATATTCACACTTGTTCTTATTGTATACTTTGAGAATATATTTATTTATGTACAGTAAACATTTTATTACAGCTCAGTTGGTAGTAGCTCTGCCTTCAGCGCCGTAGGTAGAACAAATATTTTTGTGTGGTGAACGCAGAAGTTTGTTCTCTGTCTGGGTGTTGTATTGTTTTTTAGGTATGTATTTATATAAAAAAGTATATAAGCCTTATTCCATCTGGTTCCCATGGTACAAGCTCTGCTTAGCTTGGGGCTAGATAGCGTTGTGTGGATTGTATACAATATAAAATATTTATTTATTTATTAAATTAAATCTTGGTACATATTTTTTTTTGCACTAATGGTCTTATTATAGCACACTTACGTAACACACTTAGTTTGCAAATAGATGAAGATATTTTTAGCTCAATATCTTTATTTTCCTCTCGACCTATTCAAAGTCAAAAGGTTTAAATCTCAAGGACCTTAAAACATCGTAAAACTAGGTGAATGATGCCAATTCCACGAAATCAAATCTAGAAAAAAAATAGGCAATAACCTTACGACTAGGTTCTTAATGATACTAATGATCCTTTTCGCAAAATAAGTATGAAACTCCAGCGGATGCTAATTGAGCTTAATGAGAGTCAAAGTCAAATACAAAGTGGATTTATTTACAGAATTACAGGTACAGGGTTGAATGGTTCATTTTTATAGATCCATTGTAATTCTGCCCTTATGGGCATGTAAAATTTAAATTAACAATGTTACTTAAAAACTAACAAAAAAAGGTTTGTCTACCATTGTCATAAATGTTAATGATAAAAAAAAAAAATAAGATTAATAAAAAGAAAAGAGATTTAATGATAAATCGCTACCTCTCACCACAGTGGCATGTGCCTGTTTCCCACAGTTGTATCTTGCTGTTACCGTCGCTACGTCACCATATCCAGTTATAAACGGCGTGTCACACCTATCTATTAGTCGGAGTTTCATTTGCGATAACACAGCATTTCTGGCTGCTAACTATTAACTATGAAGCTAATTTCGGTATTTTGCTAATATAGAAACAAATTGCTGAAGAATTGTTATTTACACGTAATTTCATTGTTGTCTACGAAATTTAAAGATTTATATCCGAAATAAATATTTATATGTTGAATTAATTTATTTACACAAAGAAACTTACAATTAAACAAATATTTACAAAATGTACAAAATACACAAGAAACAGTTGAGCTATCTGCAGATCGTTACAAACGATCTAGAGATAGCTCAACTGATCCAAATCAGTGCCAGACGGAAGCGTTGAATTTAGTTGTGAAATTACTGGCACGTGAAACTGAATATTTTTATGTTTTAAGTTGATGAACGCAGTGCATTGTAGGGCACGTTCCTGAAGTGCGAAGCAATGCTTTGTTATAAGCGATAGGTACCACTTAACATCAGGTGAGCAATGCTTGTTCCATCGGCAAATTTTACAATAAAATTGTTATGGTATAATTAACCTAAATCTCTAAAGTCTCTACTAATATGATGCTACCTAAATCTAAAATTACTTAATTAACTACAAAATTAAGCGCCACTTAAAACCGCGAAATAATGACCTACCACAAAGTACATTGATAATTTTGTGTGAGTTAATGTATGTTTACGTAATTTCCGTTTTGGAATAACCCTGTTTTGGCAAAGGCTTCCAATAGTAAAGCAGTGCGTGTTCGGACTACCATCTACTGCGCACACTATGTATGTGGAGGAGGGGACTATGCAGAGAAACGATATTGAAACAGAAAATTGAATAACTCTTAGGGACTGGACGGCCGCGTTAGTGCCGAACAGTCCTTAGAGTTATTTGTTGAGTGTGATTAGGATCCGATGGCGCAACGGTCAGCGCAGCCCCGTACCAAGGAGAAGGTGCCAGGTTGAAATCCCGCTCGGCTCTTAACTAAAAAACTATTTCTTTAAGTGGTTTCCTTAAGTTTAGTAAACACTTTAAATCAATAAAATAAATATTTTGAACGTTTCACACAACACTATCTAGCCCCACGCTAAGCAAATTCTAATTCAAAAATTTCTTTATTCAGTTGTATTTGTATCATAAGGATTACTTTGGAACGCCTTAAAGCTACTCGTAGGTGAGTATTGGCTCATTCTGAGTTTTAACATAATTTTGTCGTTAGTTTATCGCAAAATAACATATCGCTAACGTAGTCGTTAGCCCCGATTTAGTATGGAGAAATGATGAGTGCCCCTGGCGGGATTACGAGAACTAATGTTTTTACGTAGCATTTGTAACTATAAATAAAACCGTTTAACTATAATTTCCGCCATGAAGCAGTATTGCTGTGTTTCGGTTTGAATGGTGTGGGTGTTGTCTTCTAGGCTTGGTTGCGTGGAACTGGCACCTAGACTCACCTAACTTTAAGATGTTTCAAAGTGATCCGTGCCGTTCTACTGAATAAACACGCTTTTGACTTTAACTTTGTTGGTGAAATTACAGGCACGTGAGGCTGAACATCTGTACATTTTCAAGTGATGGGCCAGGGCAGTGCATTGTAGGGCACAGCTAATGGTAAAAAAAAAATTTTTTATTTACTGTTATCTAACGTTTCCAGCACGTTCGTCAGCATCGTAACCGTAGTTTAGCATAATCTATTAGTGTTTAGTTTATGTTTGGCGGTGGACCGATAGCGACCGGCATCTCATTATACGTAATGATTACACGCCGATCTCGCTGGCTTGATGCTGGGTTTTCAATGAATATTCAATTGCGTTCTATATTTTGACGTTCGGTAAATCTGTTATTAACTTTATGTTTGGACTGCTCGATCAAGCGGCTGAAGTAGATTGAATTATAATAATTTTCTAGAAGGTTTATTAATTTTATGAGAAAAATATTTTATTGGCTAGCAAATTACTTTTCTAGTACATGCAGCAAATAATAATGAAATATACGTTTGTTTAGAGATAGTCATATTTTTTAAATGAAACCCCTAAATACGATAAATCGCGCAAGTCTGTGTCTAAAAAGGGCTCAGAATCGTTCTTCTTGGAAATGTGTAGGAAAGCCCTATGCCCAGCAGTAAACTTCTCAGGCTGATGATGTTGATGATGATTTGCCAGCGTTTTTTAAAAGATAATCAGTGCTTAAGCAACTGTCATCTCTTACCACTAGGTAATGACAACCAGTGACAGAGCTTAATAATGACTAACTTTAAGCAATGTCTGACACTTAAGTAACACTTGTAATGCTGCTTTCCTACGGTGCGTGGTTCTGCAGATCATCACGCACAGCCGACGACGACGCACGGCAACGGACACAGAAAGGGCTCCCGTGCTACCGCGCACCTCGGCGCACGAGACCGTTCCCATGGTGTGTCGTGCGAGCTGATCCGCCTCCGTGCGCGATATCACACACCGGTGGGAAGGGGCTATAAGACAATAAGGGCCTGCACACATCTAGGCAATGGCGATGGCAATCAGCTGAAACGTTGTCAAATACCGCTGTCATTACTGACAGCGTTTCAGCTGATCGCCATCGCTATCGCCTAGATGTGCGCAGGCCTTAAGGCCCTTAGAATCAAGGTCTTAGAACTAAAATTGTGTAGTTTCAACCGTTATATGAGTGAGAGTAAAATGGGGCGCGCCTTCGTGGATTGCACTATCTATAGCTGTTGTAATTAGTGCATAAGGTCAATAAAATGTTTCTCTTTCTTTCTTTCAAAAACATTAGTGCACGACTAAGTGGTACAAACATTCATTTAGCAAGAATGGTAATATCGAAGCTTGAAGTTAAAAACAAAACTCATTTCCCGGTTTTTGCACACTTGTTAATGGCGCTCCAGATTAATTCCCGTTAATTATGACGATCCCGGGATAGGGATGAGGGGTACCTTCGGCTTCGGCTTCGTTTACACGATCCCAAAAATAGAAATTGTACATTAATTAAAGTTTATTTATTTGTATGGTACCAGTTCTACTCGACCATTAAAAAACTGTAATGTATTGGGTGGGGGTGCTATAGACCATAGGTTCCCAACCTTTTTTTCCACATAGACCACTATCAAAATTTTGCTGGTCCTGGTGGACCCGCTGCCCTGAAGCTAGGTTTTTACTACATTCCCAGTCATCAAAAAAATATGGAGATTGAACCAAACTATGGACACTTGAGTTGCGACTGAGTTCCTACCACGAATTAACAGTTTTCGCGAAAATAGTGAGAATTTATTGGTTTATTAATTAATTTATAGGTGGAGCCAACCGTTTAGTTCTTCACTATCGAAACCAGATAAATTTTCTTAGACCCTTGCTTACGAATGGTGAACCCCGATTTTAAGGTCACGCTTTCGAAGACCCCCGTCGAGACTCCCTTGGACCCTTGGGGGTCCACCTGGACCACGTTGGGAATCAATGCTCTAAACCAAAGATACTCGTCATGTAGTCATAAAAATTTATATGGCTTCGGTTTATAACTTGCCTCTTACTGCATAAACTACGTCCTCAGTTAAACATTTTTCGGCTTTTTTCCCCATGACCTTGAGCACAACACTAGTCATCATTTTTATTGGGACTCGTCGTTTTCCTGCTTTTAATACGACTTTTTGTGTTGTCTTAATGGTATTGCTGAGTTTTTTGCTTTGAAATGAGCTGATTACTTCAGCTTCTTAGAAATGACCCAGCAAAGATTTTTAGGCCGTGTTGTGCAAAATGTATCATTGTAGTAGCACTGTAGTAGTAGTAGAGCTCTTTGTGAAGGGCTCGTCCGGGGAAGTACTACCACCATGCCTATTTCTGCCGTGAAGCAGCATCGCTGTGTTTCGGTTTGAAGGGCGTGGGTGCCGGTGAAATTACTGGCACGTGAGGCAAAACATCTGTAAGCCGCAAATTGATAGACGCAGGGCAGTGCATCGTAGGGCACGTTCCTGACGTGCGTGACCTACGAGGCAATGCTTTTTTATAGGCGATGGTTACCGCTTAACATCAGGTGGGCCATATGCTTGTTCCATCCGCTAGAAGTATAAAAATTTTTTTTAATATAATCGTGCGTCCCGCACTATGTTTTCAAGTTTCTGAAAGACACTTTAAAACATAGTGCGGACAAGTTTATGAAAAATAAATAACAGCTATTCTTAATATGAAGTGAAACAAGATACGATCATGTGATCCCCATTTAGTAGTAAAATTCTCGTAAGTTGAGAACCGCACAACAGTATTTCATTTTGAGATCGCTTGTACAAAAATAAAAATAACCTTTGAATGGTAAAGCAAACAAGCCTAGACAATCCACGGAACAACAGCCTCTTTATATTCCCCCTGTACATGTTTACTCGGCCCGTATTCCACTCACGAAATAAATCTCCCTTTATTTATCCTTTCCACAACTAACGTATTGTTTTCTCTGTACAGGGCACTAGTTAGCACCAGTTTGCACCAGTTAGATTTGTGATGATTTTGTCGTTCGACTACGTGTAGAATCAGCAATAACGAAATCCATAGAACCCCAAGCGTTTTTTCTGTTCTGTGTAAAAACTTTTACCTTATGCTGCCTTCCTACGGTGCGTGGTTCTGCAGATCATCACGCACAGCCGACGACGACGCACGGCAACGCACACAGAAAGGGCTCCTGTGCTACCGCGCACCTCGGCGCACGAGACCGTTCCCATGGTGTGTCGTGCGAGCTGATCCGCCTCCGTGCGCGGTATCACACACCGGTGGGAAGGGGCTATTATACTGTAAGTGTGACGTTTTGACGTAGGATTTATTTAGTCAACACTCACAGACTCAAAACAAGAGCCAGAGATAGAGCCAGAGCCAGACACAGCTTGTGGTAGGCTTACAGGTGTAAATAAATATTGTGGACAATCCACACAACACTATATTATATCTCGTCCCAAACTAAGCAGAGCTTATTCGCAAGTTTATCATCTGCACTTGATGTGCGGGCAGGTTTTTCCTCAAGTAGGCCGCTGGCGGGCCCTTTTTGCGTGACCCTTGACAGCTTGACACGTGTTGCTCGAACTTTTTTAGGTTCTACAACACGCTGGTTTCCTCACGATGTTTTCCTTCACCGTTTTGAGAGTACTGGCATAGTGCACATACATTTTTCGACAGAAAAACTCATTGGTACACGAGTGGATTTGAACCCACGACCTTCGAATCGGCGGCGGGGCCACTACCACTAGACTACCTGTGCTCTCAAGCAGAGCTTATATAGTTGTGGGTGGGTGGTAAAGGCTCTAAATCGTTCTTCCTGGAAACGTTTACCCCAATAACTTGTATGCTATGTCTAGCTGAACTCTTTTTTTGCACAACTAACTATAATAATATAGTAAATAAGTATATGGTCCAACTGTTAAGTGGTAACCATCGCCTTTAGCAGAGCATTGCCTCGTAAGTCACGTACGTCAGAAACGTGCCTTGAACTTGAGGCATACAGATGTTCAACCTCACGTACCAGTAAGTTCACCGCACCCAGACCCTTGAAACTGAAACTTCACGACAGAAATAAGCATGGTGGTAGTAATTCCCATGACGAACCCTTCACAAAAATCTGGTGGCAAAGACAAAAAAACTAAAATTCAATAAAATTGATGGAAAAAAAGGCTTCTGTCATATAGAACTTTGTATTATCGCTCTAATGCCGCCTTCCTACGGTGCGTGATATCACGCACCAGCCCGCACCGCGCACGACGACGCACGGCAACGCACACAGAAAATGCTCCTGTGCTACCGCGCACCTCGGCGCACGAGACCGTTCCCATGGTGTGTCGTGCGTGCGTGCTGGTGCGGGCTGGTGCGCAATATCACGCACCAGTGGGAAGGGGCTATAATATGCCTGTCCCATCATTTATCCCAAAAAAATAAAGAAAATATCTTTCTCGCGACTAAGCTACATTCATACTTCATTTCTATTTCATTTCAACATAAAACGCAAATACAGGCGTGGGTGAAAAGTCGCCCTTGGCACTGTATAAATACGTTATGTAGAATAGATGCAAAGGTGTGCTTACAATAACGCTTGAAGGAATGCTAGGTCCTCGTGCTAGCTCCACTGATTCAGAGTTTTTTTGGGCCTGTCTCATTGGAGTTGCGAACATTTTCAATTTTGTCGATATTACAATACTTTTGTGGATTCGCTTTTGAAAATCAGTGTTGGGGTTTTGGGTATGAATATTTTTTGTGGGTTGATAAAATAAACGTCGGAAAAAACATGCGTGTGACGTAAAAAGTTTAACGTAAAAATGTTGCTAGCTGTAGATCACGGTTCAAGTACCTAAGAGCTCAATTTATCCATCGTAACGTTTCCAGTTTTGCCTAGAAATGCCTCTGTTGAAGATTGAAGATTATCTTTTGAAAATGCTGAATCTAGGTTCCAGTCCTAATACGCAACAAAGCTTAGATAATAAATAAATAAACAAATGCGGACAACCCACACAACACTATCTAGCCCCAAACTAAGCAGAGTTTGTACTATGGGAACCTGATATAATATGGATAGTTGATATAATACTCAATACTTTTTTTTTGTAAATACATACATAGAATAGAATATAACACCCAGAGAGAGAACAAACATCTGTGTTCACCACACAAATATTTGTTCTCGGTGGGGATCGAACCCACGCCCTCCAGCGCAGAAGGCAGAGCTACTACCAACTGAGCTGTGAAGGCAGTCTTAATGGGGCAAGAAATTCACTGTGAACCCGATTATCCACCAGAGCTCTTAGTCTGTGGCTCGTCTGGGTACGTACTACCACCATGCCTATTTCTGTCGTGAAGCAGCATGGCTGTGTTTCGGTTTGGCTGGTGTGAGTGTCGGTTAAATTACTGGCACCTGAGGCTAAAAACATACCACTTACCAACAATACCACTTAGCGTCAGGTGGGCCATATGAAAGTCCCATTAGCTAGTTGTATAAAAAAATTGCACTTAATGGTTTTCTCAACCAACAAAACTGATTTTATTTATCGTATAGGTATTCCCAAATCCAAATACTACGGTTTTGTCGAACTATAATTTGGTTTTCGTTACGAAATTGTTCGCAACGCGTGTTGAATGCCTACAAAATATGGCACACGCACACTCTTATCCAAATATAAGGCACGATTTTATTCTTTTGTATGCCCTCTCATAAAGCTGGAAACGTTGAAATTCAAAGCACTGTATTACCTCATTGTCTCTAATGCTGTTTAAACACGAGTGTTATTTTTGTAAATGAATTCCGTCGACGGCGCACAGCGAGCCGGCTAATTGCTAGATTTAACTGACGAGCCGCGCTGCCAAATGCAGGGGACGTGTGAGTGAGCGCAGCGAACAGCGATTTGAAACTGCCACCTATCGCTGTCATTTTTGATAGCGATTTAAAATTCTGCCACATATTGCTGTTATTTATGACAGCGTTTCACTCATAGCCATCGCAGAACGCTTAGATGTGGCTTTGGCTTCTTTTAAAAGATTTTTGTCTTTATACTACTTCGTCTGGTGTTGTTTTAGTGCAGATGAGTAAGATGTGTAATCATTATTAAAAAGTGGTAGAAATGTTTAACTTTCACCAAGAAAAAAACATAGAACGCATCAAAGATGCTCTGCCTAGTCGATAAGGTTCATTTTAAGCATAAGTTTGTCAGCCGACAACTTGATTGTCATCAGTATACCAAGATGGATGGATGCCTGACGTTTGTGCGAACAAGCCTTAATTGATCCGCTCCGCTTACCGCTCCGCCTCTAGTCCAATCCGCAGCCTTTTCGGTAAAGAGTGATGAATTCTCCAATGTTTTCGGGTTTCTCTTAGTGCCGAGCATTTCTCTACAGTTGACGTTTTGCTAATTGCTGTAGACTTGCGTCCGCATTCCGGAACAAAACTTAAATTGAGTCAAAACTTAGTTAAATTTTTGCCCGACTGCAGTAGGTAAAACAAAGTCAGGCTATTTTGGTCAAATCAGTATTTCCATCGCTAGATGGGAGTAGGTTTTCCCAGCATCCAATTTTGTCTAAGTTTAGTCTTCCTTAGTGTAAGCCAACAATGAAATGGGCTTATGTTTTTTCACAATGTTTATCTTTGCCATTTGAATAAAAATCCAGCAAGTCACAGAGGTCGTTTTCTGCAGAAAATTCTGTAAAATCTTACATCTAAAGTATAAACTCAAATCTTACAGCTCCCTCTATAGAAACACGTTCGATCCGTAAAACCAGACTTAAGCCCTGGACTCTAAGATGTCTCTTATAGTATAAAAGCCCGGCATAGAACAGGGTCTTTTCTATTATTGTCCGGTAGCGCTGTAAGAATCGTCAAACGATCACCAGCATTTTGTCCATTCGAAAAAAAGGTCTTTTCCATTTTTTCTCGTAAATGAATGATGTCGTGAAAAGTGACGGAAGAAACTCACCAGAGGTTGAACAGTAGCATCTCCTAGACACGTAACTGCAATTGCGATCACCGATTTGAACGCCAAGCATGGTGACTACGGTAATTTCTTCTTCTAGACTTGTTCGCGTCGAACTGGCACCTTATTATATTAACTAAGCAGTAAGGCTTTTTAAAGTGATCTTTGTGATTTTTTTTTAATGTAACTATCTGATAGAACAAGTATTATGTATGTTAAGTGGTAACCATCGCCTATAACAAAGCAATGCTTTACGAAGCACTGTCCTCCGTCCATCAACTTGATTTCTGAGGACCGAATGCCTTTTGACTTGGAATCCTGACGAAGCGAAGATAAGCGGGCCAAATACACTATCACCAGAGACTACTTAGAAAGTCTCGACAACAATAATTTTACTCACACCAATTTGGTGGTGGTAACTAGAGTTGCCGCGAATAGTGGTTATAGCGAATAGTCGAATACCGATTGTGGGAACATACAGTACGCGCCGCCGCCGACGTCTGCGTCGTGCGCGCGCGCAGCTCCACTGACGAGCGGCACCCGCCGCGGAATATTTATAGTTGCGCCGTACGCGCCGTCCCGCTCTAACTAGAGCGAGACGTCTCAAACAAGATTCTTATTGGATCAAATTAAATTCATGCTTCGTGAGTGTGTGTTATTCTGAGTGAAAATACTGTGAATATTATTAGGATCATTTTGTAAATAAATCATGTTCAGTTAGCAACTTGGCCTTTTAATTAGAATCCCAATACGAACCCTCAGCTAGGAAAAGTGGTAGGAATCAGTAGTAGGTAGGCAGCGTAGGGCAGTCCATAGCGACCGCTGAATTGCATTACAACCGCACGCACCACCTCTAGGTTCATCTGTGCCCTTCGGCATATGTATAGGTATCTGTACCTCTACATGTTGGTGACCCTCGACGTTTGAAGAACCGAAGAATTCAAGAACAGAAAAACCGAAGGCCGGAACACAGAAGAACCGAAGAACCGAAGACGCGCAATGGAAGACGCGAAGATCACTGGAACGTCTGAGGCGAGCACCAGCGCCGGTCTCAGTCAGCAAGTCACGGCTATTCAATTCGACGTGTTGTCTAAGCAACTGGAGAAGCTCACGTTGCAAGTTGTCGAATTACGCAACCGAAAGAGATCGCAGTATCAACGTCTCTTGCATTCACGTTCACGTTCCCGCTCAAGCTCTGCCAAGGAAATAAAAGAAGGAACAGGACTGTGTAAATTCCACTTACGCTATGGTGATAGAGCGAAACGATTCGAATCACCGTGCGCCAAGAGAAATTCAAAGTCGGATATAGAAAACACGCCGACCGTGGCCGAGGTCGGCGTTGTCCCCACAAGCAACCGCCTATGTGTCTACGATCGCAACACGAACCAACGTTTCCTCGTGGATACAGGTGCCGATATATCGGTCCTAGCCTGCACAACTGCACATAAGAAGAAGCAGACTTCAAGCGCCTACAATTTATATGCAGCAAACGGGACACAGATTAAAACGTATGGCGAGAGCTGTTTGCAGTTGGATTTTGGGCTGAGGCGGAATTTTCGTTGGACATTTGTGGTAGCGGATGTGAAGACATCTATCTTGGGAGCGGATTTCCTTCGTCACTTCAAGCTGTTGGTTGACCTACACCGCAAGAAGCTGATTGACCAGGTCACGGAATTATCCATCGACGCCGTACAGATTGCCACAAGCCAAGAAACCGTCCACGTCATAAGCGAGAATCATACGTACCACGACATTTTGAAGAAATATCCTGACGTACTACGCCCGATGTCACTGAAGACTCCATCAAAACATGACGTTGTGCACCATATTGAGACCACGGGTGCACCGCTTTATGCACGAGCGCGTCCATTGCCTCCTGACAAATATAAAGCCGCAAAAGCCGAGTTTGAGCGCCTGATGGAAATGGGAATTTGTCAGCCGTCGAAGAGTCCATGGGCGAGTCCGCTGCACGTTGTGAAGAAAAAAGATGGAAGTCTACGTTGTTGTGGAGATTACAGAAGACTGAATGCTGTTACGCAACCAGATCGGTACCCGATACCGCGAATTCAAGATTTTACGTATCATCTCCATGGCAAGAAGATATTTTCAAAGTTGGACTTGAAAATGGCGTATTATTGGATACCTATTGCGGCGGAGGACGCTCAGAAGAGTGCGATTATAACGCCATTTGGCCTTTTCGAGTTTCGCTGTATGACCTTCGGGCTTCGGAACGCCAGCCAGACATTCCAGCGCTTCATGCACGAGGTACTCCGAGGCATCACGGACTGTTTTGCATTCGTGGACGACATATTGTTATGCAGCGACACTGAAGATAAGCACAAGACTCTACTTCATGAAGTTTTGAGCCGCCTGGACCAGTATGGAGTTACGCTCAACGTGGACAAATGCGAGTTTGCCAAGTCCAGGATCAATTTCTTAGGCTACGAAGTAACTGACGAAGGCATCAAACCAACAAAAGAGCGCACTGAGGTCATCTCAAGCTTTCCCCAGCCGAAGACCGTCTTAGAGCTACGCCGCTTCCTAGGAATGGTGAATTTCTACAGAGACTGTTCGCCGCGTCAAGCACAGTATCAGTGCGAGCTAAACAAGTACCTACATGACAGGAAGAAGAACGACAAGACGCCAATTGATTGGACGCCGGAAGCCGAAGTAGCTTTTCAGAAATGCCGCCAAAGCATCGTGGAAGCTACAACTTTAACGCATCCAGTATTGAACGCTCCACTCAACATCATGTCAGACGCATCGGATCACAGCATTGGCGCAGTGCTACAACAGCAAGTAGGGAAGACGTGGAAGCCGCTAGCATACTTTTCAAAAGCGATGAGCAGCACGCAGCGAAGATACAGCACGTACGATCGCGAGTTATTAGCTATGTACGCCGCTATCAAACATTTTCGTCGTCTCATCGAAGGATGTGAAGTCACAATACTCACGGATCACAAGCCGCTGTCTTTTGCTCTGTCACGACCGCCAAGCAGCAGTGACACACCGCGACGAGAGAGACAGCTACAATTCATCAGCCAGTTCTGCTCGAAGATTGTGTACGTAGAAGGAGAGAAGAATACTGTCGCAGACGCATTATCACGGATTGAAGAGATTCGATGTCCTTCCAACATGGACTACGACGCTCTATCTAGAGATCAAAGAAGCGACCAAGAATTGAAGCAACTCAAGCTGCAACCGAATTTGAAGTTCGTTGACGTCACTCTCCCCGGAATAGACCAGCCAATCACGTGCGAGCAGTCAACATCAACACTACGACCATACCTACCTACGGCACATCGTCAAGCAGCTTTCAAAGCGCAACACGAGCTGTGTCATCCAGGCATACGGACTACAAGGAAGCAAGTCACATCAAAATTCTTTTGGCCTTCAATGAACAAGGACGTGACTTCGTGGACCCGGAACTGCCTTGGCTGTCAGAGAGCGAAGATCAATCGACACAGCGTCACACCACTGGGAACGTTTCCCGCCTCTGAACGTTTTGAGCACGTTCACATCGACATCGTGGGACCACTCCGGCTATCTCAAGACTACAGATACTGCGTGACGATGATCGACCGTTTCACCAAGTGGCCGGAAGCTGTACCAGTACGCGAGATAACAGCGGAAGTCGTCGCCCGAGCACTCTACGAGCATTGGATCGCAAGATTTGGTTGCCCTCTCCGGATATCTACGGACCAAGGAAGACAGTTCGAGTCGTCACTATTCAACGCACTGATGAAGAAATTTGGCATCACTAGAATACGGACCACACCATTCCATCCACAGTCAAATGGCCAGATAGAGCGACTCCACCGCACGCTAAAGGCAGCACTTATGGCAAGAGGAGTAACTACGCAATGGAGTGAAGAGCTACCTACTGTTTTACTCGGACTACGGACAGCGCTACGTGAAGACAACAACTTCAGTCCAGCGCTACTGACATATGGATCGACTCTACGCATTCCTTCAGACTTCATTGCCCCATCAAGCTCGAAGATTGAAGATGCAGAATTCGTACGACGCCTCACCGAAGCCATGGCGACACTAGCGCCAGTACAACGCCCCGCCACAACGACTGCAAGACCGTTCGTGCACAAAGATTTGGCGACATGTACGCATGTGTTCATCAGGAACGACACAGTGCGAGCGCCACTCACACCACCATACGACGGACCATTTCCCGTACTACAGAAGCACAGCAAGTACTTCAAGATCCAGTTACCAAGGCGAGTTACAGTGGTATCGTTGGACAGACTCAAACCAGCATACATCTGTAACGAAGAAGCAAGTTCGACACCAGTCAGCGAAGCTCCGGCTACAACGACACGGCCTGCAGCACCTCCGTACGTGACCAGATACGGCCGGACCGTCAAGAGATCCGTACGCTTCGCTTGATGGGGGGTACTGTGGGAACATACAGTACGCGCCGCCGCCGACGTCTGCGTCGTGCGCGCGCGCAGCTCCACTGACGAGCGGCACCCGCCGCGGAATATTTATAGTTGCGCCGTACGCGCCGTCCCGCTCTAACTAGAGCGAGACGTCTCAAACAAGATTCTTATTGGATCAAATTAAATTCATGCTTCGTGAGTGTGTGTTATTCTGAGTGAAAATACTGTGAATAATATTAGGATCATTTTGTAAATAAATCATGTTCAGTTAGCAACTTGGCCTTTTAATTAGAATCCCAATACGAACCCTCAGCTAGGAAAAGTGGTAGGAATCAGTAGTAGGTAGGCAGCGTAGGGCAGTCCATAGCGACCGCTGAATTGCATTACAACCGCACGCACCACCTCTAGGTTCATCTGTGCCCTTCGGCATATGTATAGGTATCTGTACCTCTACACGATTAATCGCCATTCACTTTGGCGAATAGTCGAATAACTCGACATCACTATTCGACATAAAAAACACATTAAAAATATTTCATCTATACAGCAACCTACTGAAGAGCAACCCAAGAATGCCACTGCTGAAGAAATCGCCAACTACATCGCATTAGCAAAGGCTGACAGAAAAATAAACCCATATGAATGGTGGACTTTGAGTAGGTTTAATTTACGAGGATAAAACGAAACTGACTTGCTCCCGAACGTGCAGAAAAAAATGTTTTTTTGCACCACAATCTGCCCCTGTTGGATTTTAAATATAAATTAATTTAACTAATTTAATTTCATGAATATGATAGGCACAGGCACATTTACAGATAATAATTGATATTTTGTATTGTTTTAATATGCAAATTAATTAAAAAATGTTTAATTTTAACTCATTAGTTTTTTTGTTTATTAAAAGTTTATTTTAGACGACTATTCGCCGAATGCCGAATAATACTAACTATTATTCGGTATTCGACGAATATCAAAAAAATGACGAGTAATGCCGAATACCGAATAATAGCGAGTATTCGCGGCAACTCTAGTGGTAACCATAACGGTGGCCGCTGCTTCGAAGCTCGCCTTTCCAGGGATTGGTCTGGAATCGAGTTACACCTGCAGCACGATTGTATCGAATCGCAGCGAATAATCGAAATAACTTGGAATGGTATTGACACACGTGACCAATAACGCCGTGCGCTTCAATAGCGCTCTACGAATACCTACTGATTTGCTACTGATAATGTTTTCAAGCCGATTAGGACCTAGAATCTAGAATAGAATAATATTAGAATCTAGAATTTGAACACAGTTTTTAATACAACTATTTTGACAATGTTCTTTGTCTAAAATCTCACTTGATGGTATTTTGTATTAGCAAGAGGACGCGGCCTAAAAACACTAATGGCCTGCGCACACCTAGTTCGCTGGCGGTAGCGAACAGTGAAACGCTGTCAAATATCGCTGTCAAATCTCAAATCTGACAGCGATATTTGACAGCGTTTCACTGATCGCTACCGCCAGCGAACTAGGTGTGTTCGAGCCTTATGGAAAAGAGAGGCTTACAATCATGATCCCCAGGCACGGTAGGTATCTTTTAAGCACCAAGTGCTCACTCAAGGATAATAAGTTACTAAGCTGGTCAAGTGATTCAGATTCGTAATTTTCACGGTTTTCGTCACTAAATTAATGGCCAGGATTCAAGAGAAGAAAAAATCTACCAAATGTCTCAAAAAACGAGAGCCGTATTAATGCAAAAAAGTTACATGCTGGGAGTAAGGTGTGGTGCTACAAACAGCGAAGGAGGTTGTGAACCTCCAAGCCAAGCCACTGTGTATCTGTTATTAATACACAATTAATACACTTGTGAACGTACAGGCAAAATAAAATAGCACTTTTAGTTAATAACCTTTTCATGAGAACAAATACAAAATACAAGATTTATTTCTAGCAATATTACATGTTACAGTAATTTAGTGTAGTAAGAACCATTATTTCCTGCGTTAGTTTAAGCTGTGTTACAGGAAAACCGGCGTAGCTGGCCCAAAATCAGTCATAACATACCTAATAGTAGCAAGAAGTGATGGAACAAGATGACAGCCCACCATATTTTGAACGGTTACTCCTGCCACTAAAAAAAAACACCAAGAGTACCCTATGTACATTACAATTATTATATTTGGACCTCTGAATAACCCCTAAGGGGGAATCTACCGTGCTTTACGTACGTCAACTACAAGCTTAGACAAATTGTCTAAGACTACAAGTCGACTGCAAAAAGGTTACAGTGCTGCCCCGCAGTGTAACTTATAAACGTCAACATGGCACTCGTTTGGCGGATTAGAATAAAGTTGTGGGCAAGAAATAAGCTCACATCTTTTTTCTTTTTCTGTAGAATTTCTCGCTGCAACTCCAGACACGCCCGCGCTCGACGTGTTAATGCCGCTTGATGGATGTGCGCGGCTCTGACTGCCGGATTACAGGCGAACGCAAAAACAGATTCCGCTGTCTGTGGGGCCGCACGCAGACATGTGGGAATTAGTTACGTAAGGCTGGAAGGTACTTTAAAAAGTACAAGCCTTTTTGAAAGAAAAGTTTTGACTAAACAAATATTATTATTATTATTATTATTATTATGTGCCCTCCGGGTCCCACTGCTGGGCAAAGGCCTCCCCCCATTCCTTCCAGACATCGCAATCCTGGGCTACGCCTGCCCAATCAAAAAAAAAAAAAAAAAAAATCAAAAAAAAAATATTGCCGCCAATCCACACAACACTATCTAGCCCCCAACTAAGCATAGCTTACATTGTCTAAGTTCTGCTTAGCTAGTGCTCTCAAACGGTGACGGAAACCATCGTAAGGAAACCCGTGGCTTAGTCAGTTCCGCATGTATTAACCATGTCTATCCTGTGGATTATATGGTATAGGTGCTGGGTAAGCCTATTCCATCTAAAAACCCCGTCTCAGGCACTATAGCGTCCCGTAAGTAGGGGTGCATGAGTAAACAACAGTAGCCCTGACGTTATATGAATTACATAGAATACATGCTACTGTATTGTATGTTTACTTAGATTCCACCTCTGGTGTTGCAGGTGTCTATGGGGGACAGTGTCTGATTTCCATCAGGTGGTATACTCGTCTGCCAGCTATTGCAAAAAAAGCAATATGCGAATAGCAGCTAGATTTAAAATACACTCGAGTGCAATAAATGCGGGTCAAACCCCAACAACTTTGGAACTAAGCCAGTAAAAGTCAGTGAATTTCAATTAATATTGCTTCATAAACAAAATATTACTACTGAAAGAAAATCAACTTATTTCAAAACAAAAACTTCATCAAAACTTATTTAATGTTACTTTTAGCTTCGGAAATATAAAAGTTATAGATGCATTGACCTGAGTTCATTGCTCTCCATTATATTTTATTTTTACTATCGTCAAATGGCACATCCTTATACATAATATACTATAAACGCACACGTATTATATATGTGAATGCTATTAGAGTGTATAATAAACTACCAGACTCATTCAAAGATTTACCATTCAACATTTTTAAATCTAAGCTGACAAAATGGTTATCTGATAACTGTTTTTATAATATCAATGAGTTTATGAACTATGCTAGTAAATCTTGAGTGACATGTATTTTTATTGATTATTAATTAGGTATTTGGTAGGAGTATGAATTATTGGAGAATATTGTTTAATTATATAACTTCTGACATATATTTAACTTTTGACATGCTTGTATATTTAACTTTTGACATTATAACTTCATCTTTATGTAAACCTAAATATTGCACGCTTAGTTTTAAGTAGAATACATTGGACATTTATAAATTTACCACCTTTTTCAACATGTATTTTATGCAATAAACACTTTGACTTTTTTTTTGACTTTGTATTATTAGGCTGCGTTCCTAAAATAAATACTTCATTGTTTTTTCTTTCTCCATTCAAGTTATTCCTATTCTTCTTGTCGTGTCACGAGTTCTTGCAAACCAGTGTGGTGGAAGGATTTTAAGTCTGAGGACGGGCCCTTTCGTGCACTTGACACCATGATGTCAAACTTTTAAGTTCTACGACAAGCTGGTTTCCTCACGATGTTTTCCTGCACCGTTTAAGAATGGCATAGTGCACATACATTTTTGGAAAGAAAAACTCGCTGATTCACGATTGGATTTGAACCCACAACCTTAGGGTTGGAATGCCGCTATTACTAGTCCACCAACGCTCACTTATGCTTAATTAGTGCCTTGGATGTTTTTAAGAGTAGAATGAATATGTATTTTCTAGGTAAGCGTGCTACACTCAATCAATCAATCATTTATTTGCAGGTAAGAAATTTTCAATTTATAAAAAAAAGTAAATCACATTTTTACAAGGTCACATTTGGTACAATAAAAACAAAAACAACAGTAAAATACATAGGTAAGTTCATCAACATTACAAGTCATGTGCCGAGCTCCCAGGCTTTTTTATCATCAAGGTAGTCATTAATCTTGTAGTAAGCTTTTTTTGTTAGGATAGCTTTAACAGTTTTCTTAAATTAACTCTCAGACAGCTTTACAATGTCAATAGGCAGTTTGTTATAAAACACAAAAGACTTGCTAACCTTAGCTAACCTAGTTTTAGCGCAAGCAATCCTTTTCTTGTTCCTGGTATTGTGTGTATGCCCGTCTCCATGTTTTTCCAAATTGTCAAAGTTTTTTCTTACATGCATAATGTTCGTTAATATATTTATTGATTTAAACAATTCTCTCAGTGAAACTCGCGAGTCAAGCTTGTAAATAGCTCTGACTGCTCTTTTTTGGATTAGAAATATAGCTTCCGCATCAGCCGCTCCTCCCCAAAGAATCAGGCCATACGACATGATGCTATGAAATTGGCTGAAGTACACAAGACGAGCAGTGGGAATGTCTAACGCATCAACAGGTGAGATTGCGGTCAAAAGTATTTAAGTAAAAAAAATATAAGTTTTTGTAGGTACCATCCATTTTAAATTATAAGAGTAACAGCACCACAGATAAGCCGCACAGTTAGTATACAGCTCATGAGGCAGTAACTCATGCACTCGTATCTGCTCGTAGTTAATCGCGCGGCTATAAATTGCCACAAATGCAATGTTTTCCGCCCTATACAAATATAATGGCTTTCGAATAAACGTGTTGAAGTGAGCTATGGCCTCGTTGTGGGAATATTTACTTTTACGCACTTTGTCTTTTTTTATAAAGTTTTCGGAGATACGCAATGTTAGTTTGTTGTACAGGGTTATTTGGGAATACGTCAACTGGTTTTATCTTTTACAAAATAGCAATGTTTGTTTTACAACATTTCTATACTTTTTTATATTTTTAGTAACCAGTAGCTGTACGATCTATCGATCTTATATCAACAAAGTAAAATCCCGAGGGTGGGGGTTCATAGAACTGTAAAGTAACCTTTGAAAACTGTCATCATCATCATCGTCATCAGCTTGAAGAAGTCCACTGCTTGACATAAACCTCTCCTACACATTTCCATTCTGAGCCCTTTCCATCCACCGACTTCCTGGGATTTGGGCAATGTCGTCGGTCTATCAAGCAGGTGGGCTTACAAATTTTAAATTGAAACATACTGAAAACAGTCCGCGCAGCCTACGCTGTTCCCTCAGTCCCGAATAAAAAAAGTAAAAAATGTGTAGGGAAACGGTGCGAGCTCTCAAAGTCGCCACTCTATTAAATTATTCCGTATCGCCGGCTCGAAATGGCGAGCACTAATGTCGCCAGCATCCAAAAGGGGTCGTTTTTTCGCGCTTTACCCGACGGTCAAGTGACGGTCTGACGGGTGACGGTGTTTGTACAATTCGGACGCTTTTAGAATCGGGAGTTTTACACTTTTTCCCGGCTTTTTGGCATGCAAATTGGTTGTTTGTATGACGGATTGTGGATCTGAAATGGGATTTGACGATGAAAAGGGTTAACGCTTAATGAAGAGTTCTGGAAGAATTTAAATTGTTCAAATGGAATTGTCTTTTCTGTGCATTGATTTTTATTCTGGAACTTTATTTTGTTAATGAATGTCTCATTTTGTATATTGTGTCTATAAAACGTATATTTATCTTATCTTATCACGATAAAATCTTGTATATATATATTTAGGATATCGGAAACTGCGCCAACGATTTTCACGAAATTTAGTATACAGGGGTTTTCGGGGGCGATAAATTGATCTAGCTAGGATTCATTTTAAGAAAATGATAATTTCGCTTCGAGTTCAATAAAATTAAACATAAACTGAATATGTGACTGCTCCTGCCATCTATTGACGATTGTGAGCAACTAACTGCAAGCATATCCAGCAGATTGCGTTGTTCAGTAAGAATAAGCCAATAAAGATAATATAAATAATATGTGTAAAATTATTTTTTTTTCGCAACGCGATTCTGCTCAATGTTTCTCACACAATAATACTAAGATAAGGTAAGTATATACCTACATCTCCATACAGTGACAAACTCCGAACTATGCTTGCAAACTCTGCAAGTACTGAGTATGAGCCACGAACTATTCCTCAACTATGCTGACATGTTTTAGTTCAACAATTTACTGCTGGGTACCTAACTCCCACAAAAGCAGAATTTAATATAAATCCTTAGCTCTTAGGTACATACTTAGGTAAAAACAAATACATTCTGGTACAGATACATTCTATTATAGATACTTTCAATACAAATAAATCATCTAATTTTACATTAAAATTCTACTAAGAGCCGGTTTCACGGATTGATCATCAATCAATCAAATTTTTGACAGTTGTTTAACTCAAATTTTTGCTTGGAAATAATTAGATTAATAACATTATGTAAAAAATAAATAAAATAAAATACACAAGAACAGTTGTGACATCTGCAGGCCGGACAAACGATCTAAAGATAACTCAACTGATCCAAATCTGTGCCAGACGGTGATAAACAACGGTCAAATAATAAATTGGTCTATTAGTAATCCGTGAAACCGGCCTTGAGTTTCAATAAGACAAAACCATTTAAAAGCGAAAAACATTTTTTTTTATACTCATAAGTGGTCAAACAAGCATCCCAAGCGCGTTACCGACCCTTTAAAACGTCCTTTTTGAAGAATGGAAGTAAACTAGGCTGTATTAGGTAGCGTAAAGTACTTAGGCATAGGTGAGGTGGTGGACCATATAGGCTCTCAGCTCAGGTATGCAGATGAGGCCGTGTGCCGCAAATGGACTGCACTTGTCGATTGTACTCCACGGGAGGAGTATTCTGGATCATCGTCATCATCATCATCATTAGCTGTGACATTTCAGTTGTTGACTGCCACTAACAAAAATTTTGGCTAAATTTATTAGACAGATATGTAGATATATAAATACTATGTAGATAAATAAAATAAATACTTTATAAATTTTTTATTGTCAAAAAAGGTTGAATGCTCTATATTGTGGCGCTTAGGGCAGCTTCACGTAAAGGAAAACGGTGAGATTTAGCTTTATTTTTAATATTTCTTATTATTTTTGTGTAATGTTAATTTAATTTGTTAAGGTGCTTATTTTTAATTTTAATTTTATTATGTGTGTGATATGGTTCCAAGTGTACCGAATTAAATGAATTGAATTGAATTGAATAACTTTTTATTGATTTTATAGTGTAACTTAAAGAAATCGTGTTAGTGCCGAACAGTCCCTAAGAGTTATTCGTCGAGTGTGATTAGGATCCGATGGCGCAGCAGTGAGCGCAGCTCCGTACCAAAGGGAAGGTCGCGGGTTCAAATCCCACTCGGCTCTTAACTATTAGGACATTGTAAAAATCTTTGTAAATACTTTATTGTTTACAAAAAACATTACATATATAAGTACAATGGGCGGCCTTATCGCTAAGAGCAATCTGTTCCAGACAACCTTTGGATGGAGAGTTTTTACTTTATTTTTTTTTATTTGAAGAAAATTTAAACTATAGATTCTATGCTGGTAATTACTCAAGGTGTCAAGGTTCATAAGTCAGGAGAACACTAAATTCTACCGTAAAATTAAAGAGGATGAAACCTTAAAAATCATAGTTTTAATAATGAAATTCCAAAATAATATAGTTATGTAATTATGAAGTTTGATAAATGTGAGTTCTATTACTACTATTCGTAGTAGTGGAGCTCTTTATGAAGAGCTGGTCATCGTGGGGAACGTAGAAGGAAGACAATCCCGCGGTAGATACCCAACTAGGTGGACTGACCAACTTATAGAGAGAAACATGTTGGGGAGAAGCCAGTTTTATGATGCGGTGGAAGCTTCTACAAATAGGACGTGCTGGAAAACCACAGAGAGAGTTAGGGTCCAGAATAGGCATGTGACGATGGTAAACACTAGGAGCTGCTTGAGCGACACGGCCCGTGCATTAGTGCCCTCACCATTGGTACAGCCTATTGCACGCTCCGATTTACGACTACTAACTACTTCACACTGGAAGTATGCTAATAGAGCACATTTCACATCTAAGGCAAAAATTAATTAATAAATATAAATATTGTAGACAACCCACACAACACTATCTAGCCCCAAACTAGGCAGAGCTTATACTATGGGAACCAGATGGCTGATATAATAATACAATAAACTTTTTTTTTTGTAAATGCGTACTTAGAATACTAGTACCTACAGCTAAAATAAAAAAATATTTTTAAGAAATTTGGGTTTCGTGTTTAAAAAACACGAAACCCAAGTGTGGAAAACATTTAGGTAATAAATTCAAATAAATAGATAGGTAGAAGATAAAAAATACTTTACTGCACACAAGGAGTTATCACACACAGAAAAATTTAAAACAAATAATTACGTATAAAACGACAATTTGAATCATGGTGGTCTAATAGTCAACACTATGCAAACGACTTTATAGTCACAGTTATGTTGAAAAAGTCATTTATTTTTAACTTTTTTTTTAAATTATTATTAGAAAAGTCATTTATTTTTGACTGTTTTAAATTTTCAACACATCTCTGTAACGGCTGAACCGATTTCGATGAGACTACGGTTACACAAAGTTGGTAGCTAATTGAATAGCAAAAAAACTGATACAAGGTAAAGTGTTTTTAGGGTTCCGTAGCCAAATGGCAAAAACGGAACCCTTATAGATTCGTCATGTCTGTCTGTCTGTCTGTCTGTCTGTCCGGCCGTGTCACAGCCATTTTTCTCCGACACCATAAGAGCTAGACTGATGAAACTTGGTGAGTAGATGTATTCTGTGAACCGCATTAAGGTTTTTACACAAAAATAGAAAAAAACTATAACTTTTGGGGGTCCCCATACTTGAAACTGAAACTCAAAATTTTTTTTTTCATCGAACCCATACGTGTGGGGTATTTATGGATAGGTCTTTAAAAATGATGTTGAGGTTTCTAGCATCGTTTTTTTCTAAACTTAATAGTTTGCGCGAGAGACACTTCCAAAGTGGAAAAAAGTTGGTCCCCCCCCCCCCTCTAAATTCTAAAATAAGAGAATGATAAAACTAAAAAAAATATATGTTGCTTAACTATGCAAACTTTCAACGATATTTGGTTTGAACGAGATCTAGTGAGTAGTTTTTTTTTTATACGTCATAACATAAATCGTAAACCGCAATTTACCTTTCGACGAACTACAAAAACCTTTGTATTATGTTATTTGATGCTACGGAACCCTTCATGGGTGAGTCCGACTCACACTTGGCTGCTTTTTTTTATATACAACTAAGTTAGCAAACAAGCATACGGCCCACCTGATAGAGAGCGGTTATCAGAGCCTATGGACGCTTGCAGCACAAAAGGCATCAATCGCGCGATCCTGACCCTTTAAATGTAATTAAAAAAATTGTTCATACTAAAGCATTATAATAATTTGTATAAGGTACATTGTAAGTAAAACCGTGCACAGTTCCTAGTCTTCTATAAAATATGATAGTGTCAAGTCTCTCAATTATCGGCGACCAAGCGAAGTGCCGTAACAAGCCATTAGCCACTAACCTTAAAGGCTTTATTGCACGCCCTAAGAGGCTTACAATAAAACGCTCAGTGGCGCCTCCGTAATAAGTTTACGAAACAGACGTTATTTAAACTTTGCGTTCGCCTTTTTTAAAATCAGAACCCATAAAATAAATAGAGAAAAGTAATAGAGTCCCATAAATAGGGGCATGAATACTAAGCTGACCATAAATATTCTACAATACCCTAATGCATTTGAAAGTCTTAATTTAAATTCTTGAGAAAGTTACTGCAGCACTTTTTGTAAAATAATAATAAATAATAAATAAATAAACAATCCACACAACAATAACTAGCCCCAAACTAAGCAGAGCTTGTATGGGAACCAGATAGATGATGCAATACTTATAAACATGTTTTTTTTTGTAAATACATGCTTAGAATACAATAAAACACCCAGACAGAGAACAAACATCTGTGTTCACCATACAAATATTTGTTCTCGGTGGGGATCGAACCCTCGACCAACGGCTCAGAAGGCAGAGCTACTACCAACTGAGCTGAGAGGCCAGTCAATAAAGTTTTAGAGAAAATTATTACAATTATTCTACTTTCAAATTCAAATTATGAAACTGTAATATCCTGCTTGAGTTTTACTTAAATAAACTTTCATAACAAATTAGTAACAACAAAAGCCGCAAGAATTTCTATTTCCGTTGATTTTGCTTGACCACATTTATACATGAAACCGATGGCTGACATCTAGCGTATTTCGGTTTTAGACTATTTAAAACGAACTGAAATTATGGGTCTCAAATGGCAAACACTCATTAGAAAAAAGAAGCCTAAATAATTATCCCACTACCCGATGGACCGACGACATTCTGAAGATCGCAGGAAAATCTGTCGGGATTGGGGTTATCGGAGAAATCTTAAAATAATTCTTCCCGGAAACTCATGGAGACTTCACATCCAGTGTTGAAATTTTCAAACTGAAGAAAATGATGAAATGCTATTGACTTGATATTGCTTTTATGCTATTCCTTTGACAGTCTTCCGTTTTTGTTTTATTTTTAGGGTTCCGTAGCCAAATGGCAAAAACGGAACCCTTATAGATTCGTCATGTCTGTCTGTCTGTCTGTCTGTCCGGCCGTGTCACAGCCATTTTTCTCCGAAACCATAAGAGCTAGACTGATGAAACTTGGTGAGTAGATGTATTCTGTGAACCGCATTAAGGTTTTTACACAAAAATAGAATATAAATTTTGGGGGTCCCCATACTTGAAACTGAAACTCAAAAATGTTTTTTTCATCGAACCCATACGTGTGGGGTATATAAGGATAGGTCTCCAAAAATGATGTTGAGGTTTCTAATATAGTTTTTTTCTAAAACTATAAATTTTGGGGGTCCCCATACTTGAAACTGAAACTAAAAAATTTTTTTTCATCGAACTCATACGTGTGGGGTATCTATGGATAGGTCTTCAAAAATGATGTTGAGGTTTCTAATATAGTTTTTTTCTAAACTGAATAGTTTGCGCGAGAGACATTTCCAAACTTCTTCTAACTTCTAAAATAAGAGAACGATAAATCCAAAAAAAATATATGTTGTACATTACTATGCAAACTTCCAACGATATTTGGTTTGAACGAGATCTAGTCAGTAGTTTTTTTTTTATACGTCTTATATCGTAAACCGCAATTTACCTTTCGACGAACTACAAAAACCTTTATTATGTTTCATTACCTGTTAGGTATATTATGTTGTGAACGTCTGCACTTATGTATAAGCAATTATTATGTCTAATAAATGTATTTTCTTTCTTTCTTTCTTTTTCTAGAGATAACTGCTAAAGCTATATACAGTGCACTGTTAAGTGCCGACACTCCTGCCTTTTGCCTGCTTTCTGTATAAATGCGGTTTCATTATAATTAATAGCAATTAGCAGCGATGCGTGAAATCCGTCCCTGTACAATGCTTAGCTTAAATTGTCAAGGAACTGCGTCACAAAATATGCCCGCGGGAAAAGCAGGGCCGGCGTCAGGTCACCTTGGAGTCAAGTAAGGGGGATATGGCGTAGCTAGTTTCATTAATTATTCTTACCTGGGGCTCAATTCTCGACCAGTGACTTTTTTGTCACGGTAGATATATATCACAAGAACTATCAGTTTCTTTAGTGAATTTGACAGTTCTTGTGATATATATCTAACGTGACAAAAAAGTCACTGGTCTAGGATTGAGCCCCTGATCGTGACCAGCGTCATGTTTGCAATACCTGAAGCCTTAAGCACTATTTGATCGTTTAAAAATTCGCGATGGACATGACGTCAATCTAAGCCAAATAATTGGTGGCCGTCACGAGATGTGGCGACCAAAAAACTGGTATTTTTTCGTAATATAAATAATTATTACACGAAACAAAAAGAGACTTAACAAGAAGAAAATGCTAAAGCCAACGTCAATGACGTACTTTACATAAGATAAACCGGAGAGAGAGAGAGACAGAGAAAACTATGTTGCAAAGGATACTTGCATTTATGATTAAGACTCAAATCTATTAAAAATAGACAGTAATTATTACCTCACAATGTACATTAATGTGTGGAAATAATTATTGACGCCATTTTAAATTCGTATCTTTTTTCACCCGGGTACCAAATTTTCATGCAAAGCAAAGATAAGCCAGTGTGCGTAGCGTGCCCGCTTCAAAGTGACAGCGCCTTAACACTCCGGTAACCTTGGCGGCGGCGGCCGGCGCCGTCATGCCAATTATCGGATTACCTACCCCTGAGTCCTTAATCCGGCCCTGTCTGAATCTGGCCCTAATCTGCGTTGATGGATGGTCCGTGTGAATTACAAGAAACTGGATAACTTTAGTCAGATATCAAAGAACAGACTCCTGGTACGACTTTTTGCTTTCTTGGTGTTACCTTAGGGTAGTAAGAGGCAAAACACTTTGAATTAAGTCGGTTTCTTCTATAGCTTGATAGGTACGATATTTCTGATTTCCTTTGCATAACACTCAGCTCATATTTAAAAAAGAATTCGTTTGATAATCAAATTGGAATTGAAATCTTCCTAGACTTCTAGTGAAGTCTATTTCAGATTTTTTATAATATTTTGTATGATATTTTGTACAGTAGTAATAACTGGCAACCATTTATTGGTTCATTTAATTTCAGAAATATGGACGTTGAGTATACAGATACAGGGTGCACTTAAGACTACTCCTGAAAATAAACGCTAGCAGAGTGAAAAATAATTAGACTTCGTTTGCTATAGGCAGCATGTCGGCTCAACATCAAATGAGCCATGTAATTCATGCGTAAATCGAGCACGTATTACGCATAGTTTTTAATTGGTGCACTACATTCAAACCCACAGCCTAGCTTCAGAAGGGTTCCAACCACCAGTTGTCAGAACTGTAGCAAAGTTATGATTATAACACGACCACGTACCGCAGTGCCACTATTACCCCGCGCGTCGCGGGCGCGGGTGAGTCCGTAATTTATTCGGGTAATCGGGTAATTTGTCGCGGGGATTGCCGTAATATATCCGCAGGTGCGCTGTTTCTTGTTTTTGGGAAACTTGAGAGTTCGAATCGAGAATTCGCGAATTGGTTTTCTTGAATGGCTTCGCAGTAGCACACAACCTGATATGTGTCTGCTCGTATTTACAAAAAACTTATTATATCAGCTATCTGGTTCCCATAGTAAGTTTGTATTTGGAGCTAAATAGTGGTATGTGTGTAATCCCCAATATTTTTTATTTACTAGTAGCAACCCCGCGGTTTTGCTCGCCCCGTTCCCGTTTCTTTTTCAGGACAAAAATTATTCTATGTCTCCCCACCAAATTTCAGCCAAATCGGTCCAGACGTTCACGCGTGATGGCGTGACCAAGGGAAATAGGGATTTATTTTTATAAATAGATTTCAAAAGTATTTTGGTATTTTTGTTAACGCAGCAGTATTATTGTAATTCCACACCATATAGCCATCAGCCTCATGCTCACGGCAAGTCCTCAAAGCAATTAGTTGTCCGGTATCAATGAGTTATTGATGGGCCCTGGACCGGCTCAATTACAGTCAAATTGGATCGCGTATCGGGCGTGTCACGTGTAATAAGAAGTGACAACCTGATCTATGGTCTGATTGGTACACGGCCGTACTTTATTGAGATAAACGGGTATTTAGCCCATCAGTATATGCTATTCCAGTCAGTCTATGATGTAAGTTTATTGCAGTCATCCTTATAGGTTTCTTATGAACTCAAAATGCCCTTAAAATCAAATTAAATTATTTGACAATGTCAAATTAGTCATCAAGTAGTTTGTTAGACCTAGAGAAAAATAAAAATAAAATATTGTGGATGATCCACACAACACTACCTAGCCCCAAATTAAGCAGAGCTTGTACTATGAGAACCAGATAGCTGATATAATACTTACATACATTTTTTTGTAAAAAAATACGTAGAATACAATTATTATAACACCCAGACAGACATTTCACCACACAAATATTGGTTCTCGGTGGGGATCGAATCCACGACCTACGGCGCAGAAGGCAGAGCTACTACCAAATGAGCTGAGAGGCCAGTTTAAGGGGAAATAATGGGTATTTTGATCCTACTGGTCGCCCACCATGCCATGAAAGGTTGTCTTTGATTCCACCTTCCCCACAGCTCTTCACCAGCTTACCGCTAACTAATTACTATCCCAAATATTTGATCAAACGATTAACTGCCTTTCTATACCCAATTAGAGCCTTACGGACCTTAGCGACAGAGGGTTGACACCCTCATTGTTGAAGTCTACAATTAACTTGTCGAGGGTACAGATTAATATGAACTGTCAAAGCGGATATTTGGAACGGGAAACAATACTTCAATTTTTGTTTTAACCAAAATGGCCTAGCATGTGTCAGACCACGTCAAAGGCAATTGAAGATATCCACTTGTCGAGCTTCTGAAGGAACTTTGACATTACATATTATATAGACAGTGAAAACGAATAGAAAAAGGAAACGTTGAAACAAAAGAAAACCTTGCTCTCAAAGTATACGCAAATCCTGGGACCATTTTCATCCGCAAAATTGAATCTGCGGACAGCCAATGAATGAAATTTGTTGTCGACGTCTTCCAAATAAAATAATATGGACCAATCAGATAATTTGGATGTTTTCAAGAGAAGAGTGATATAAAAGAAGAAGTACTTATACAACGAGTCTTGGTACGAGTGTCATACGTGTACGAGTGTACATTTTTTTATACAACTAAGTTAGCAAACTAGGATACGGCCCACCTGATGGAAAGCGATTACCTTAGCCTATGGATGTTAGGCTGAACATCTGTATGCCTCAAGTTGATGGACGCAGGGAAGTGCATCGTAGGGCACGTTTCTGACGTGCGTAACCTACGAGGCAATGCTTTGTTATAGGCGATGGTTACCACTTGACATCAGGTGGGCCACATGCTTGTTCCATCAGAAGTGGTAGCACATGGATCCTGCATAAAAGTAAGTAGATGAATAAAAAGTATGATGATAAACCATACACCGTAGGTAAGATTAAAAATTAAAAAAATCTGCTAAAACAAATGACATCCAAATAGAGAACTAGCTATAATTATTCTCGTATTTACTCGGCCTTCCCTGGTACACCATTCGGCGAGGTCACGTGCCCTGCCTACCAAGTGAGTGTAGTTTTTATTATGTAATCCTAAGAACGGATGGACGGAACCCGCATACTAATGGACAGTCAGTTAGTACACCGCTTTATGGATTGAGAAATAAAAAGAAAATTGCTTGAACGCAGGCTTGGCTTTGATGGCGACCCCAAACTGACCGACAGTGATCTCATCTTGTGCTACTTACGCGTTCATAGAAAACGCTTTATTTCCAACAAATTATAATTCTGCTTAAATAAAAGCAAAACTGTAAGTTAAGTTTTAGTTTTTATATATTTCAAATACGATTAATCAATTGTGATTGAATAAATGAAATGAAATTGTGGGTCAATCGCGCCGTAACTGAGACCCCGCTTATGCATTACATAAAAAAAAACTCAGACTCAGCACTCTGATTCTTTATTTGCCCTTGCAGATACACATTAATTTGTATTGTTCTCTGTCTGGGTATTATATTGTAAGTATTCTAAGTATGTATTTACAAAAAAAAATATCTATTAATTAGCATCTGGGCCTAATTTAACAAGATTATGTCCACAATTTTTGTTTATTTAGGAAGTTAGAAGTTTCACGGTAAACCCACAGGCAATACCTTGATTGTTTTATAAATCAAAGTCGGAATAAATTCCAATAGAAAGTGCGTCTGCCCACAACAATGAGAGTAGTTTGCATCTGCCAGGGATGAACTCAGGGGAACATGTAGGGGTAAACAAGCTTTTCCATAATTAATAAAGGGGGGCCTTTCTTCTATGTACGTCTTCTACAGAAGAAGATGTACATAGAAAAAGAAAGAAAGGAAAGAAAGAAAAACTTTTTATTAATCCTAGCTAACAATATAGTATTACACAAGAATACCTACCTACTTAAAAATAAAAAAGAAGAACAGCAAGCTACATAGAACTAAAAATCTCTAGGGAATGTAAGTTCTCTATCCAAATACCTAAAAACTAAGAATTCGATGGCTCTCCACGATGCATCAACAATAAAAATGATCTCGCGTAATCACTTGAAAGGGACTTAAACCCCTTGAAAGGGAATTCTTCGGGTTGATAATGATGTGGTGTATTTTAGTTTAATAAAAAAATATGTTTATTCAGTTTTTTATTCGGTCAAAATTAAATATGTGACGTGGCTTAATTTGATTTGATTTTGGTGGGTGTTTGTTTGTTATTGTTCTGGGGGCTAGTCTTTTTTTTTTTAATGTGAAAGATAGACAAACGAGCTTACGGCCCACCTGATGGTAAGCGATCACCGTCGCCCATAGACATCAACAACACCAAGGGTGCTGTTGTTGTGTTGCCTACCCTGAGTCTGTAGTCCTGAGTCCGCTCCCAGTTGCGACCAGGGCGGAGGGTTGGGGGTTGATTAAAAGTTAAATTGGCGGCACACTATGTGATTGGCATCGCTTGGGACCCGCTTCGCCGCAAAAATGTTACTTCTATGGCATTATAGCGTTGGTTTTCTTTAAAGCGGCCACCGCAACCGTCTTCGAAGGTTAGAAATGTCAAAGTATTTCTGACATTTCTAAATGACTTAAGCCCTGCGCACACCTATGTCGCTGGCGATAGCGATCAGTGAAACGCTGTCAAATTTGACACCGATATTTAACAGCGTTTCACTGATCGCTGTGGTGAACCCTAAAAATATTAAACGAATATTTTTAATTTTTTCAACATCGTTAGTCAGGCAACAAAAGACATTCAGAAAACACGTGATTGGGACATGGACTAACGCTGGGATTTTTTCTCGAAAACTCATAAACCAGTCGGCCATTGACAAACACACGTGTTCTTAAAAAAACGCGCAACTTTCAAATCACTTTAAAAACAACTTAGCCATGGACCCTTTATGAGTGTCATAAAACATGCCAATAACGAATACTGTAGCTTAAGAATATCGGAAACCTTTTGTCTATATTTGAGATAAGGTTCCCTGCTGTGTTAAAAATAGCAGAAAGCTTTTAGGGCCAGACCTTATAAAAACAAAGCTTATACACAAAAACCCAGGATAGCGTCATTGTTTGAGTTCCGCTTGCAACTTGAAATCACTGGAATGATTACCAGATGTTAACGAACGTCCACTAATTCAGAGTTTTATCGATAAGGAATGATACATTATTAGGCAATGAAATATCCAAGAAATGTGTGATAATGTCCTACCATATTCTGAAATAAAGTACGAGTAATTAATTTGTATACTATTACAGTCTTACCAAGACGTGCTATCATCTCATGAAGTGATAATCTTCTTCATGTGAAATGTTGATTATTAAGTACCTTTTTAAAACAAGGTCTAATAAACACAATCAGTATTAAGATGTACTTTATTGTACATGAACCACATAGAGTACAATGAATAAATATATACTACGCCTAATAAGCTTTGCTTTGAAAATGTTGCATAGATTGGTAGAATATTACCGAGTTAATATAAAACACTCTGCTGAGACATAATGTCACAGATTAATGTTCATTTCATGTGAATACTATTATGTACACACAGTTTATTTTATTTCATATCCAACGAGTTCCGGAACGCGTAGCGACATCTACTGGCAGAAGACATCTTCTAGCCAAATGGCGCCAACGTCGGTGATTGGTTATCCTGACGAGACGCTTTCTGGGATCGACAAATCAATACGACGTGGGAGTGGATTGAGTTCACTTGCGTTTATGAAACAATGCAGTGGGCGTGACTTATGGCCTTGTGGGATGACAAGGCCACCACCCCCAAAATGATGACGTAAAAGGAGACGACAGGGGCAGTTCAGGGCAGTTCGCGATTTGATCGGGGAGAGCTTGGTAGTAGTTGAGAGTTAGCAGGGGTACGCAGTCTCGGGGGTTGTCAGTTAGACCTTTGTGGGAATACTTTGTTCTACGTTTTAGAGTGGCATTTATTGGCCTAATCTAGTTCAAACTTACGTATAAACTCAGTGTAGTTCTGTATTCATGTATAATGATAGTTGCTGTAGTTTATAGAGCCAGTGTTTGTCTCTAGTAAATTTGTAAGAAAGTTGAATCCTGCGCAGATTTGTTTGTTATCAAATATAACTTCCGTGTTTTTAGCTGCCAGCTGAAAGTTAAGTCTTTTGTACTTTGTCGTGGTAATTTCGAATGATTAAAGGTTTTCTAAATATTCGGTCATACGACTGGATTTGAAGTAAGGGTGATATTTCACCCATTTGAATTAATTCACAACCTTAAATAATTCGAGACCAATTACCAATATTTTTCTGTGTGTTTTCCTAGCTCTTGTCCGCTCAATAAGGGCCGAATTCCCATTAATTTTGACAGCCTATTTGGAGGCTTGTGGTCAGTGATACCACTGTAAATTATTTGTTATCTCTCGGTATTGGCAGTAGGGGAAGTGAAAGAAATCCTTCTGAACTTACACTTCCCTGAGGAACAAGAATTATATTGCTTGTGTCGTGGGAAGACTTATGACAAGTAAGTTATTTAGCGAGAGCTTCGGCGATCAATAAATAACTTCCCTGGCAGTCGACAGTGGAGGGCCAATACCGACAAAATATATTTTGTCATACTCTTAGAATAAATGTCTAGCTTTACTCCATAATATTATAAACTTGTCATTATGTGTCATGCTTTGCTATAAACAATAAACTTGTCTCTGTTAAACGATTGTTTTCACTCAACTATAACCACCCAGCAAGTCTAGCAAGTGGGGATACTCATAGTCTTTACTTATTATTATTTAAAGAGCACAACATAAATCACAGAACTTGAATCCTACTGACAATAGCTCAAATCGTTCTATAACTGTCTATATTTGTAATACTCGCTATAATAGCGAAGCTCGAGTCCATACAGATTACAATGATGATGCAATAAAACTTCATTCATTTGCAAGCCGTCCATCGACAGGCTTATTCATCATTCTGTAGGGAACTATTTCTTCCTGGTTTTGTCCAAGCTCCACAAGGACTGCACTAAGACAGTATAGTGTGACCTGAAAGGTCTTACACACATATCTACTTTATATCGCACCTAAATTGGTCGCATAAAGAGGGCGGGCCCGCTCCTAAATACTTGTCTGCGTCTGAGCTGGATCTAAGCTAGAAGCAATAGATTTGGCACCGATTATCAATAAACAGACTGTCTCCGGATGGACAGGTAACCTGTGAAATCGCTGCTTTATACCGTTCTAACATTGTATTGTCATTTGATCTCTATGTATTCGATAAGTGAAGGAGAACCAGGATTCGCTTAGCTGAAGAAACCGACCCATCGCGGCCGGATAACAATTAAGGTTAACGGAGCCTCTCTTGAGCTTTTCTTAATAGTAACTTCATTCTTAAAAGGAGCTATAGTCACCTTGGATTAGCTAAGTTCTATTTTGGGATTACATTTTTAGTAGATAGATTTGGTATTAGGATTCAGTGGGGGATATCTAGGTACATAGTTAATTGTAGTCAACAGCTAATAGGTAGTTTGGTAGGTTAAGTTTAAAGGTTGGGAGATGGTCTATCGAGGGGGGGGCCGTCACATGTGATGCTCGTGATAACAGGATCTTGGTAATGTGTGTAGCTTAACGCTATACCCCAAGAAAAATTACCTGGATTACTAAATTAATTAATAATAAAAAAAAACACAACGTAGGAAAACTTAAATTTTGACGATCACAATTAAATAGATTTTGGGAAAATAGTTCTTTATTCGATGATTGCATCTTATTTTAGAACTTGCTGGGTTAAGCTAATGGTTTAATCATACTATTGGATAATTATTTTTAACAACAAGGAAAACAGAGATTTGCACTTTTTAAACTTTCGCGATCATAAGACATATTTATACTTTACACGGGTATTTATCGCGTATATTACCTTATTTTATTTATTTTCCCGACGTTTCGGCTATGTTGCAATAACCGTGGTCGCGGGCTGACTGGAGCATTGACATGAGGTAATATACGCGATAAATACCCGTGTAAAGTATAAACAGAGATTTGGTTATTGTATTTCAGCGCTTTTACTGCGGTACACGAAAATGCCATCTACCAGGTCGAAGAGAGGTCGCAAGCGAAACAACGAATCAAATTCTTCTGTAGCAGCTACTGCTCCTAAGAGAGTAAATGTAGTTAGTAGACAGGCGAGTCCATCGGACGTTTCAGGTTTTCAGTTGCCAGATGATCAATCTAGCGAGATTATTAGGAAACTAGTAAATGCGTTGGGACAACAATGTACAAGCGTTGCAACAAGTAGTATAAATTCTGATCCGCCAGTACAACAAGCTACACCACTAGATAGTATGGAGATTCTTAGGAGATTAAATGCGTTAGAACACGGGAGTGCAGGTGTTTCAACAGGTAGTACGATTTCTACTCCGCTAGTATCACAGGTTACACCGTTAGATAAAACCGAGATTTTTAGGAGGTTAGATGCGTTAGAGCAAGAGCGTGCGAGCGTTGTAACAAGCAGTGCCACTTCTGCTCAATCAGTAACAACAGTTTCACCGTGTGAAGATAGTTCAAGTTATATTTCTAGACCAACAACTTCTACTACCGTTTCACAGCGCAGAATTCCTTACTTAGTACATTCGACCATAACTAAACCATCATTCAATGGGAAGAATGAGACAAACCCCATGAGCTTTATAGAAAATTTAAAAAGGTACATTAATTCTATTGATGGTCAAGATTGCGCAACGGACATTGCAAGAGATTGTGTCACAGGGTCAGCCTTGAAAAAACTAGGAATCCAGAGCAAGACTTGGAACTCTTTCGCAGATTTTGAAACGGAGTTTCAGAAGGCATTTTGGGGGATTGCGCAACAGGAGCAAGCTAAATATAAGCTCATTAATTCGTCGTGGTGTCCGGAATCACAAATAAAGATGAGTGAGCATTTCAGCAATCAGATAGATTCTGTCCGCTCATTAACTATTCCGTGGAGCGAAAGTGAGAAAGTAAATTCGGTTATAAAACACTTTCCAGTTGAAATACAAATGCTTTGGTTTGCACAAAAGCTTGAGGCCACTACATCCGAAGCATCCGATTTCATAGACCGTATAGAACGCCACGTCGTATGCGAACCGAGAGAATTTACTAACTCATATGAAGTGAGAGGGAAAGGACGCGGTAGTGGAAATTCTAGATTAAATTCAATTAACTTCATACAAACAAGGGAAGGTCAAAATTATGAACGTGGATGGAGTCGCGGACGTAGCAACTATAGAGGCAATCGTAGAGGGTTTACACCAGCCATAAAATGGGAACGGTCTAAGGGTGGTACAATGGCAGGTACCGAGACCAATTCAACAAGTAAAGATGTACAACAGACGAGTTCTTCCAATCAGGGAAACGCATAGGTGTCGAGCGCGGTTGCCTCAGTAGTTCGACAATAGATAATGGAGGCATAAAGAAACAATTAATGATAACAATGAAACCTGACAGCAGAACAGATCAAAACGCAACTATTGTTGCATATAACTATATGCGGAAGGCAGGATGGTTACCAGGAAGGGGTTTAGGTAAATCTGAAAATGGATCTAGATTCCCTTTAGGTAATATACAAAGTCCTGAAAATATCAGTATAGAGACAACTGTGGGAATTTTATTAGAAAAAGATCAAAATACTATTATGTTATGTGAAGAGGAAGGAAAACCGTGTTATACCTGTGACAAGCGTGGACACAGGCTTTATACCATTTTCAGCGAGTCAACCTTTTATGACGAAGACGAAAGCACAGGGCATTCTCTGTCACGTCTACCGGAGGTAGCCATTATGATCAATGGCCAGGAGATTAGAAGTTTATTGGATACGGGTTCCCAGATAACAGCGATATCAAATGAATTATATGAATCAATCAAAAGAGAGTCAGGAAATCTGCCAGAAGTACCAACGCCAGCTATGCAAATTCAAGGAGCATTTGGTTCAAAGAGCGAGAAGGTTAATAAACTCAGTGTGGTAACTATTGAACTAGGGTCGGTACAGATTGATACACCAGTTATAGTATTAAAAAGATTGCCATATCCGATGATATTAGGTCACGATTGGTTAGAGCGGATGAAAGCAGTGATTACTTGTGGGCCGGAAAAGGTTCTAAGCGTGGAGCATTTAGGGGTTAGAACTCAGATTAAAATTGGCTCAGATTATGATAACAGTGATTGGAAACATAAACTTAACTGCTTAGTGTCGGAAAGTAATAATATCACACATAGCACGGATACTAGGAAAAATGGAATGTCTATACAACAATACGTTCAGTCGTTAAGCAAGACGAATCACGAGAAACAATTACTGTTGTCTGTTCTAGAGAAACATCAAAAGGTATTTTCCGACAAACCAGGTAGAACGCACGTGTACGAGCATAAGATCAAAATGGCTGACCCGACGCCATTCATGAAGAGGTCTTATCCAATACCTTTTAAGCACAGAGAACTTTTGGCGAAAAAAATATCGGAGTTAGAAGAACTAGGGATTATTAAACGTGAGAGCACATGCTATTGTAGTCCAATGACTTATGTGATGAAGAAAGATGGCAGCGTTCGCCTGCTAATAGATGCACGAGAATTAAATAAAAGAATGATAGGAGACGCAGAGGCTCCTCCAATTACATCAGAGATATTACAATCATTTCATAACGTGAAGTTTATTAGCGTACTTGATTGCAGTGATGCGTATTTTCACATTCCTCTAGAGAAAGATTCAACAAAATACACAGGCTTTACCTTTATGGGTAAGACATACACTTATAATGTTCTGCCACAAGGACTAAAGACGTCAGTTTCCAGTTTCAGTAGAGCAATGGATATCATACTAGGAGCAGAAGTAAGAGACTTTTGTGTGAACTACCTAGACGATTTAGTAGTGTTTACTTCTGGGACACTAAAAGAACACATAGAACATCTAGAAAAAGTTTTGGACAGACTACATCAAGCAAACATGTCATGCAACTTGGCAAAATGTAGTTTTTTACAGACGGAAGTTAAATTATTGGGCCACATCGTAACTGTAGACGGGATAAAAATGGACCCTGATAAGATCAAAGCAATAAAAGAGTTTCCACAGCCTAAGAATGTCAAACAATTGAGAGGCTTTCTAGGACTTATAAATTATTTCAGGAAATTCATTTATAAATATGGCGAGGAAACAAAACCACTTTGCCATCTCCTACAAAAGAATATTCCCTTTGAATGGACGTCAGACATACAAAGCGTTTTTGAGCGTGTCAAAGAGTTATTCTTAGATTCTGTGATGTTGATTCATCCAGACATCAACAAACCTTACTACGTACAAACTGACGCGAGTGCAATTGGAATTGCGGGTTGCGTGTATCAGTTATCGGAGGATGGCGATCCCATGATTGTTGGATTTTGTAGTAAAGGACTTTCAGAAGCCGAAATGCGCTGGACTGTATCAGAACAAGAACTGTTTGCTATCATTTATAGCCTAATCAAATTTGAAACCTACTTGCGAGGAGCTAAGGTGATTATTAGAACGGATCATAAAAGCCTTACGTTTTTACATTCTTGGAAGTTGCTTGGGGCACGAATGATAAGATGGGTACATTATATAGGACGATTCAATTATAGTATCGAATATATAAAAGGAACTGAGAATTGTGTTGCTGATATTTTATCACGGCACATACCCAATGTTGAGTTAGGAAGAGGGACACGTGTCGTTAGCCCACAGATAAACTTATTCAAAGCTAGTAATACTAGAGATATATCAGAACAATTAAAGATAATAGAACAAAAACAAAGACAAGAAACCGACTTAAGAGGAATAATAGAGGCTTTGAGTAAAAATAGCATCTTACCTTCGGATAACAAGATGCAGTCTTATAAGATTGAGGATGGAGTTTTGTTCTATGCACGTGCAGGAACCGACCGTAAGCTTATTGTTGTGCCAGAGACGATGAAAGATGACCTCATTACGAATATACATGAAGAAATAGGACATTTTGGAAGACATAAAGTTTATGCTCTAATGAAGAAGAGATTTTACTTTGCTCGTATGTCACGTGAGATTGGAAGAGTTATACGAGAGTGCGACATATGTCAGAAAACAAAGTGCGAGTCACAGACCACAGTCGGTCCAAGTAAGCCAGTGCTGGCATTGGAGATAGGAGAGATCGTATTCGCGGACTTATATGGACCTCTACCAGCGGGAAAATTTGGAAAATGCTACGTTTTTGTAATGCAGGATGCGTTTAGCAAATTTATAAAGTTATACGCTTTACGTAGAGCTACTGGAAGAAGCGTAGTTGCTTGCGTTAAGAAATACCATTCAGAAGTGACGATAAAACACATCGTAACAGATAACGGTGCACAATTTGTTTCGCGTGCTTGGGAAGATGGTTTGGCAAAGCTGAACATCACGTTATCACATACGTCAGTACGAAACCCACGTCCTAATTCTACGGAACGCGTAAATCGTGAATTAGGCAGATTATTTAGGACGTACTGTCATAAATCACACAAGAGTTGGGTTGATGTTTTACCGCGTATCGAAGACTGCTATAATAATGTTATACATTCTAGTACTAACTATACTCCAATGGAATTGGTGAAAGGTGAATCAACCAAATTGATGACCGATACGTTGGTTACCAAACTGATTACAGAGAACGATGTCGACTTGGAAACTATGCGGGAGCAGGCTAAACAGAACATCGTGAAAGCCGCTTCAACACGCGAAAAGTTCTATAACATGAACCACAAACTTATACAGTTCAATGTTGGAGATAAGGTTAAATTGAGGACGCTACCCAAGTCTGATAAAAAACGGAAAGTTACAAAAAAATTCTCATTACTATTCGAAGGACCTTATGTTGTGGGTGTAATACCGTATGCGAACGTATACACCTTGATCAACGAAGACGGCGATATAAGAGGAAATTACAATGCAATACACCTGTCTAGGTATTATGAAAAACGTCACACATCTGCGTCGAAATAAAAAAATGTTTAATACAACTCATACGGGTTTTAAATAAAAAACAAAACCTGTAGGGTAAAACATATTGATAGTGAATACCTTTTAGGATTAAGTGTTATGTTATAGGATTCTGAAAAGGGCTAAGGGTGGCAAGCCACGAACAGTTTGAATTCATGGGTCGTTAGTTGTAAGTTAGTGTGAAGAACTAGTTAGAAGTTAGTTAGAAAGAAAAACATACAAAAATACAAAAAAATAGGTTAGTTATCAACAGTGGTAGGTGTAAGAAATAGTTAGAGACTTTAGTTTGGTGTTAGGTTAGTTATTTTAGTTTTGAATTGATGAAAATATTATACTCAAGAAGAGTTAAATTTTTCAAAGGGTGGAATGTGGTGAACCCTAAAAATATTAAACGAATATTTTTAATTTTTTCAACATCGTTAGTCAGGCAACAAAAGACATTCAGAAAACACGTGATTGGGACATGGACTAACGCTGGGATTTTTTCTCGAAAACTCATAAACCAGTCGGCCATTGACAAACACACGTGTTCTTAAAAAAACGCGCAACTTTCAAATCACTTTAAAAACAACTTAGCCATGGACCCTTTATGAGTGTCATAAAACATGCCAATAACGAATACTGTAGCTTAAGAATATCGGAAACCTTTTGTCTATATTTGAGATAAGGTTCCCTGCTGTGTTAAAAATAGCAGAAAGCTTTTAGGGCCAGACCTTATAAAAACAAAGCTTATACACAAAAACCCAGGATAGCGTCATTGTTTGAGTTCCGCTTGCAACTTGAAATCACTGGAATGATTACCAGATGTTAACGAACGTCCACTAATTCAGAGTTTTATCGATAAGGAATGATACATTATTAGGCAATGAAATATCCAAGAAATGTGTGATAATGTCCTACCATATTCTGAAATAAAGTACGAGTAATTAATTTGTATACTATTACAGTCTTACCAAGACGTGCTATCATCTCATGAAGTGATAATCTTCTTCATGTGAAATGTTGATTATTAAGTACCTTTTTAAAACAAGGTCTAATAAACACAATCAGTATTAAGATGTACTTTATTGTACATGAACCACATAGAGTACAATGAATAAATATATACTACGCCTAATAAGCTTTGCTTTGAAAATGTTGCATAGATTGGTAGAATATTACCGAGTTAATATAAAACACTCTGCTGAGACATAATGTCACAGATTAATGTTCATTTCATGTGAATACTATTATGTACACACAGTTTATTTTATTTCATATCCAACGAGTTCCGGAACGCGTAGCGACATCTACTGGCAGAAGACATCTTCTAGCCAAATGGCGCCAACGTCGGTGATTGGTTATCCTGACGAGACGCTTTCTGGGATCGACAAATCAATACGACGTGGGAGTGGATTGAGTTCACTTGCGTTTATGAAACAATGCAGTGGGCGTGACTTATGGCCTTGTGGGATGACAAGGCCACCACCCCCAAAATGATGACGTAAAAGGAGACGACAGGGGCAGTTCAGGGCAGTTCGCGATTTGATCGGGGAGAGCTTGGTAGTAGTTGAGAGTTAGCAGGGGTACGCAGTCTCGGGGGTTGTCAGTTAGACCTTTGTGGGAATACTTTGTTCTACGTTTTAGAGTGGCATTTATTGGCCTAATCTAGTTCAAACTTACGTATAAACTCAGTGTAGTTCTGTATTCATGTATAATGATAGTTGCTGTAGTTTATAGAGCCAGTGTTTGTCTCTAGTAAATTTGTAAGAAAGTTGAATCCTGCGCAGATTTGTTTGTTATCAAATATAACTTCCGTGTTTTTAGCTGCCAGCTGAAAGTTAAGTCTTTTGTACTTTGTCGTGGTAATTTCGAATGATTAAAGGTTTTCTAAATATTCGGTCATACGACTGGATTTGAAGTAAGGGTGATATTTCACCCATTTGAATTAATTCACAACCTTAAATAATTCGAGACCAATTACCAATATTTTTCTGTGTGTTTTCCTAGCTCTTGTCCGCTCAATAAGGGCCGAATTCCCATTAATTTTGACAGCCTATTTGGAGGCTTGTGGTCAGTGATACCACTGTAAATTATTTGTTATCTCTCGGTATTGGCAGTAGGGGAAGTGAAAGAAATCCTTCTGAACTTACACTTCCCTGAGGAACAAGAATTATATTGCTTGTGTCGTGGGAAGACTTATGACAAGTAAGTTATTTAGCGAGAGCTTCGGCGATCAATAAATAACTTCCCTGGCAGTCGACAGTGGAGGGCCAATACCGACAAAATATATTTTGTCATACTCTTAGAATAAATGTCTAGCTTTACTCCATAATATTATAAACTTGTCATTATGTGTCATGCTTTGCTATAAACAATAAACTTGTCTCTGTTAAACGATTGTTTTCACTCAACTATAACCACCCAGCAAGTCTAGCAAGTGGGGATACTCATAGTCTTTACTTATTATTATTTAAAGAGCACAACATAAATCACAGAACTTGAATCCTACTGACAATAGCTCAAATCGTTCTATAACTGTCTATATTTGTAATACTCGCTATAATAGCGAAGCTCGAGTCCATACAGATTACAATGATGATGCAATAAAACTTCATTCATTTGCAAGCCGTCCATCGACAGGCTTATTCATCATTCTGTAGGGAACTATTTCTTCCTGGTTTTGTCCAAGCTCCACAAGGACTGCACTAAGACAGTATAGTGTGACCTGAAAGGTCTTACACACATATCTACTTTATATCGCACCTAAATTGGTCGCATAAAGAGGGCGGGCCCGCTCCTAAATACTTGTCTGCGTCTGAGCTGGATCTAAGCTAGAAGCAATAGATTTGGCACCGATTATCAATAAACAGACTGTCTCCGGATGGACAGGTAACCTGTGAAATCGCTGCTTTATACCGTTCTAACATTGTATTGTCATTTGATCTCTATGTATTCGATAAGTGAAGGAGAACCAGGATTCGCTTAGCTGAAGAAACCGACCCATCGCGGCCGGATAACAATTAAGGTTAACGGAGCCTCTCTTGAGCTTTTCTTAATAGTAACTTCATTCTTAAAAGGAGCTATAGTCACCTTGGATTAGCTAAGTTCTATTTTGGGATTACATTTTTAGTAGATAGATTTGGTATTAGGATTCAGTGGGGGATATCTAGGTACATAGTTAATTGTAGTCAACAGCTAATAGGTAGTTTGGTAGGTTAAGTTTAAAGGTTGGGAGATGGTCTATCGAGGGGGGGGCCGTCACATCGCTATCGTCAGCGACCGCACACCACATTATGTATGAACATAAACTCACAAAGTTATCTACCTACCACAAACCACAACGCATTTTTACCTATCACAAGAATGTTAGTATTGAACTTCGTCAGAAATGTGATCGGTCATGATCTCGTTCAAACCAAATTTCGGTGGAAGTTTGCATATCATATATTTTTTTGTAATGTACATCATATATTTTTTTAGTTTTATCATTCTCTTATGGGGACATACATTTTACCAATTTGGAAGTGTCTCTCGCGCAAACTATTCAGTTTAAAAAATACGATGTTAGAAACCTCAACATCATTTTTGAATACCTATCCGTAGATATCCCACACGTATTGGGTTAGATGAAAAAAATATTTTTGAGTTTCAGTTCTAAGTATGGGGTACCCCCAAAAATTATTGTTTTTTTTCTAATTTTGTGTGAAAATCTTAATGCGCTTTGCAGAATTCACCTATTTACCAAGTTTCATCAGTATAGCTCTTACAAAAAAAAGTGGCTGTGGACGGACGGACAGACAGACAGACATGACGAATCTCCGTTCCGTTTTTACCATTTGGCTACGGAACCCTAAAAATGGAAGCAAAAATAGCTCATATGAGTAAAATTGATGGCCTATGGATGATGTTATGGTTAAGTTTACTTAGTTAACTTACAATAATATAGCGGCAACTGCTTTTGAGAAACAGGTGCTTATTCCCTATAAGCCCGTCGCAGAATTGTTTGTTGGTACGAAATTACTGAAATAGGGCAAACCTCTCGATCTGAATTGGATTCTCAAAGTAGGTGGGCTGGAAAGGTTAAAAATCGTTGGTACTTAGTCGCGGTCGAATTTCTTTCCTCCGTGTGGTCGCATTGAAAAAGGTGGTATGTGGTTAAATTTCCGTTTAGTGTTTGAAAAAACCTCGAGGCGTTTTAAGGCTATATTTTTCTACTGCTGGGTAGAAGTAGGCAGCCACCTACATGCAATCTGGTGTGCTTTAGGTAATCTAGAACTGAAAGACGAAACGTAAGACCCATCCGCGATGGATTGACGACATTGTTAGGACCACAGGCAGTCGGTGGATGGAGACGGGTTAATAGTTTTCAACCTACAATATCTCTACAAGTAATTTTAAAAGTGTAGATCAAAGTGGTTTGATAGTTTTATTTAGTCAATTAACAAGCGATCGTTCAAGTTATGAGAAAATGTTCGAACATTCGATCAAAAAAGCACGTTAGTTTGAAAGTATCGCTGTCATAACATTGTTATGTTTATTACAAAAACTACTAACCATTTTGATTTCAAAGATATCGGAACTGTTTGAGTTTTCAACTCTTCCGATTATACAGTTGGGATAGTTCGCCACTATTCCATTTTTATTCGCGAACTTTAACCAAAACTCGAGCTAACTGCATGCCATTTTGGAAACTGGTAACACTATTTTGACCGAGTTCGCTTCATCGACGTAGAATGCTTAGTACCTGACATGGGTTAGAACAAAGTCATCGGTGGCAAAAATAGATTTTACAAAGGAATTGCCACTTCGGTTTGCAAAGGCATGCAAAACTTCAAATATAAATATGGTGTGCTGGCTTATATTTGAAGTTAAAAAACCAGAATTGTTGATACTATATTTTTGCAGCAATCATTTCTTTTGGAATTTGACATGTCCTGCCTTGGAAGCTTCTTCTTCTTCTTCGAGCCTTGTCCCATCTTTATTTGTCTTTTTCCTAATCATTCTTCTCCAAAGATGTCAATCCTGGGTCGTCTCTCGGTCAATCTCGTTATTTTCTATGTCTGTCTTTGTACAGACATCCACGTAAGTCGGGGTAAAGCTTGATTATGTTATTTTGATTGTAAAATTTGGTAGTCTAAAAGTGCATCTACTTTTGACGCTGACTGTTCTATAGTTGTTCACGTTTAAGTTTGGTAACAGGATAATATTTTTTGTCAGGAAGTTAGGGGAAGCGACATGTTTTCTATCCATTTGGTAAAATTGAGTGTTCGTTCAGCAACTTTGTAACTAGAGTTACAAGGTTGTACGTAGAGCAAGTCCTTTGTAAGCGTAATCTGGTGAGGTAGAGGCCGTTCCACATCGAGTGGGCCATATATTTGCGCCTACACTATCTTATATAAAAAGTAATTGGCTGTTTGAAATATATTTTGTAAATATATTTTGTCTACAAAAAAAAAATTGCTTCTATAAACAAATTGTTAGGAAAATGTGTGTAAAAGTGAACAAAGAAAGAACTAGTTTATCATCACCATCAGCCACAAGAAGTTCACAGCTAAACAAAGTCCTCATCGTCTTCCGGTTCGTGGTCACCATTTGAGAGCCACAAAAGAACCAGTTACAAACTTTAATATAAGGCTCGCAGTTCTTTTGCGCTCAGTTTTATTCCTTCATAAAAAGTTAGTAAAAACTAGGGTGTGGTTAAAGTTTGGTAAAATAGGTCACCGTTTTTAAACGACCGTTTTGAAGCGTTCATATACCTGCTGGTCCTATTGGATGTAGCTGGTTCTGAAGTATACATGCAGAGGTTTGATGAAGACAGAGAGTAAACACTTTTTCGATAGTGATCATTGCAAAATCATCAAATTACTCTTTTTGCATGCGTTCAGTACAGAACCTGTGGCTATTTACGACTACGTAAAAACGTTAGTTCTCGCAACCCCAACAGGGGCGCTCATCGTTTTTCCGTATAAAATAGGCGCTAACGACTATACGCTAGCGATACGTCATCAAACGATGTTCAAAGTGTGGTGAAAGGATTTTAAGTGTGCCTCAATGATGCACACTTAAAATCACTTGACACAGTTTGTTTTACAGCTACAGGAGTAGATAAAGGGCTCCTATTTAATACCAGTTCCAAAGCCAGCATATGCCGGTCGCCATGTTTTAGGAAAGCAGAGCTCTTGACATGCGCAGTTATGATCATAGCAGCTGTAAAGTAAACTCGTACTTTTTGGTAACAAATGGAGACGAGAACGGAAAATAATTCCGTTTTATTCACAGGCAGTACGTTTTTCAGATCGTTTACCTATTAACGGTGCTGAATCTTATCATCATCATCATCATCATCAGACTGAAGAAGTCCACTGCTGGACCTAGGCCTCGCCTACACATTTCCAGGAAGAATGATTCTGAGCTCTTTCTATCCATCAACTCCCCGCGATCTTAACAATGTCGTCGGTCCGTCGAATCTGGTTGGAGGGCGCCCAACGCTTCGTCTTCCGGTTCGTGGTCGCCATTCGAAGTTGTAAGTAAGCTGAATCTTATAAGTAAGTGTAAATCTTCTTATCATTTTGTATTTCCCCGGACGAGCCCTTCACAAAGAGCTCCACAGTGGTCTTAGTGAAAATTATGACCATAAAATCTCCAAAATTTCTGTGAAGTTTTCTGAAATTCTCAGTTGTCATTGGAAGGGTTCAAGGGCATTATGAAAAGGTCCGCCGACGTGAAAACGTTTTGAATGTTTAATGGTACGGTTTCCGGCGGAATAACGCGCAGATATTTTTATAGTTTTCCTCTTGGAGGATAATTGGCGTTTTTTATTGTGGGCTTTGTTCGCTATAAAAACTGGTCAAACAAAGTCGTGTTTAAACTGAAATGTTTTTTTAGTAAATACACGTACCTTCCATTTTTAATCGTCATAAATGAGCAGAATTTCCGCAGGTTTGTTGCGATGAGGCACACAAATGCTGCTTGTTAGTAGGTATTATTTAAAGGACTAAGGTATCGCAAACATTACACTCATATTATTTACTTGTTTTGTTTGTAAGAAGGTACTATTAAGCTTTGCTTATTTCGCTAGACAGCGCTGAGTGAAAATGTTCAAATAATATTTATGAAATATTTATGGCACGTCGAAAGTTGATTCTACCTGAGTAGCTTTTCCAAATCCAACCTTCTTCCAGTGGAATTACTGTAGGAGCCGCAGAAATGTGGGTAGACGCAGAAATCAGTCTCGGAAGATAGTTAGGTACGCGGGCCGCGTGTGAATCCGCACCATTCAATCTGCGGGCTCAGGACGAGACGCTATACGTGAACTATTTATTAAAGCGACGCTACAAAACTGGAGAATCACTTTCAAAGTAAGACAAATAATTCTTTAAAGAAACTAGTTTTGACGTGACAACGTCCTATATAATTCGATGGAGCTGGCTACACGCACCACGAAAAAACATCACTCATGCGGCGTTACCTCGCTCTGAAGCGTTCCATTTAAGGCTTGAAGTGCAAGCGAGAGCGCGGAACGAGCGACAAATAGGCACGCACGGCCTCCGCGTTCGGCAGCGTTCGACATCTGTCTCTCTCCTACTTGAGTGAGCGATGCGTCCGCGTGGACAGCTGTATGACGTTGTCACGTTCAGCTATCGTCAGTAAACCGACTTTACAGACAACCGATTTTTTACAAAAGGTAAAACTTAGCAGACCTTACTTTGAAAATTGTAACACAAATCAATCTTCAAGGAACCTAATAAAATATAATATTATTAACGGTACCTTGCTCAATTTGTAGGTTAAATCGCAGTTCTCGTAGCCTCTAGACGAGGCCGCGGGAGGGCCCGTTGTAACTGATTCGTGCAATTAATTAAGAACTACTCTTGAGCCCTACATTTCTGTCACGCACCAATAATAAATCTCTATAATACAATGCTTGTTATTTTTATAAATAAATAAAATATACGTGTATGACCGGTTGACTTTCAACGTAAAATAATATCAAACATAATCTGGCCTCTCAGCTCAGTTGGTAGTAGCTCTGCAGTCTGCGCTGTAGGTCATGGGTTCGATCCCTAGCGAGAACAAATATTTTTGTGGTGAAAACAGATGTTTGTTCTCTGCCTGGGTGTTATATTGTATTCTAAGTATGTATTTACAAAAAATATATGCAACATGTATATTATTACAGCTATTTGGTTCCCATAGTAGGTACTAGCTCTGCTTAATTCGGGGCTAGATAGTGTAGTGTGAATTGACCACAATATTTATTTCTTTTTAATTAATAAATAATTTGGACGTTTTAAAAAAAGAGTGAATAGGCATCTTCTAGGTGAGCGCGCTACACCGTCGATCGCATCATCACTTAACATCAGGTGAGATTGCGGTCAAGCGTTAGCCTATAAATTGTAAAAAAATAAATATACTATCAAATAAATTTGTGTAATTCAATTTTAAACACATCCTGTCCTTGTGGTGGTTCCAGCAGAAAATAGGATCCCTCCATGACACAATGTGGATGTCACATCATGATTAACAACCTATGCAGAGAGAAAATAATGTTAAATGAGGTGACGAAGGGAACGCCAAAGGATGGACAGTTCTGCGGTCACCATTCAGTCTGCCAAGTGTGGTGACTACCAGCAACCCTCTAATGATGGACAACTTCCTGCCCCTGCTAAAGAATGCTACCAGTTTTTATATGAATAAAGATGACTTAAAAATTGAGGGAATATGGATGAGAAGAACCAAATACACAGTAATAGGAATAAAAAACCACCCATGCATTGGATAATGTAGAGAAAATATCTAGACCAGAGGTTCCCAACCTTTTTTTTCTCGTAGACCACTTTCAAAATTTTGCTGGTTCCGGTGGACCTCCTACCATGCAGCTTCATTTTCACCATATTTCTAGTCGACAAAAAATGTGGATATTGAATCAAACTATGGACTTGCGGCTGAGTTACTATCAAGAATTATCAATTTTCGAAAAGAAAGGGAAGAATATGATTGGTTAAATAATTAATTGATAGATGAAGCCAATATTTTAGTTCTTCACTATCGAAACCAGATAAATTTTCGTAGTCCCCCGCGGACGAATTGTAAGCCCCCATTTTTTAGTCATGCCATTGTAGACCCCCTTTGAGTATCCCGTGGACCACTGGGAGTCCACCTGGACCACGTTGGGAATCAATGATCTAGACAAAACTTTCACCTCCCCTTTCATTATGCCTTCCACTTTTTAGCGCGCGCATAAAGTCTCTTGTCACTGGCATTTTCATGCCAACAAATATAGAGATGGTAACAGACTTGCGGGCTGCTAAGCTAAATGACTGCTATAGGACCATTACGCATATAACAGCTAGCGTCTAAACTTATTTATATATATCCTCAAATATGGGCTATGTCCAATATTAACCAAATGAATATTTTGTTTAACACGCTCAATATAATGTAAATATAAACTAAGCTATATAACTTAAGCTACAGATAAACAGACGTTACAAAACTATAAGGTTTCCCTGTCATACTTTGAACCCCAAAAACCTTCACATTCCTTGTTTACATAGTTTCAGTGATCGTGTCGACGGCGGCTTCCGGTTCCTCTAATATCCAACCGGAAGTGGTGTGGATATTGCGGCCCGCAGTTATGCCGAAAATATTGCTGCCAGTGGCGCCCTTTGCCCTTCATAAAATGAAGATCATATTCCTATAAACTTGGTATACGTATTTGAACATTTTGGTTACTGAAAAAATATTACTACAGCTAAGCATCAAAAAAATATTGCGGCTGTACTCCTCCCCGTATGTTTCTTTTCATCATCATCAATGTGAAGAAGAAGCTGGTGGACATTAGCCTCCCCCATACATTTCCTGGAAGAACAGTTCTGAGCCCTCTCTATCTGTTTCTTTGATATTGTAGAATATTTATTTTTAATAGGAATCTACTTATTATGTTGGTTACAAATAAAAAGCTTTTCATTCGTTCTATCTTATCTTGTGACTTCCCCATATCGGTAGGATTTCAAGATCTACTGAGTGAAGGGCATTCTACAGAATGTCACGTTCACAAAGAACGTGTCGTATATGAATTGCACTGTGTTTATCATTATGAAACATACAACGTGTTGTGTCATGGATCTGTATTACAGTTTCATGATATTGCACAAGCATGGCACCTATACCTTTCAAATCGGAACTCTCAAGCAGAAACAAATAAGAGTGAAGTAGCTTACGAGAAACCCCAAGCCACCAAAAGGATTACTATCATGAGGTCATAAGCCTTCTTTATTTTATTTAGCTCACGTTTTTCTTAAACTAAGCCTTGAAACTCTCAGGAGCCGGCGCGAATCACGAAATCTCTTTCTGGATAAAATATTAAGTTGCACGTCAAAGAGTTATCGCCTTGGGACTTCTGGGACGTTTCGGGCCAAAGGAATCTAGAATTATTAACCGGGACATCCCCGCAGTTTTGACAGGACACAGGCACTGTGGAATAGCTGGACCACTCATTAATAAATATATGTATAAGCATGAATAATTTTAAACTCTTTTCTGATCGACGCTGATTTGAAGATTTTTTTCAGATTTGGTATTGTGCCTGTTTCTGGTTCTTGGCCTGTGGACCTGGCACCTAAATTCACTTAACTATAAGACAAAAATATGACCCACATGATGATACTTGTGTAGTTTCGGGTGATGTTGATAGAAATATCTTATAATTGTTTTTTAGAGTGCCCGATCTAAGATTCCGCAATGTTCGCGATGATATCATAATGGAAAATGCAATCTCACTTTATATTGGCTTTGGCGGTGTGCTTTTAGTGTGTACCAGCTGCTCTGACACTCTTGTATCAAGGTTCTGACGAGAGCGAAAAATTTAAATGTCTCGGCGAATTTATTAAAATTGAGAATTATTCAAATTGCCCTCGCAAACAGGGCGGCGGGCTGACGACCGTCAGAGCCGTCACGACGGAGCAAATTGCGCTTTGTTTTTTGGGAAAGTTATTGGACTGAATGTTTGCTAGCCCTCTTAATAAGTTCAAAGGAAATTCTGTGTAGAATGAGTTATTTACAAGGACGCGTCTCTTGAATATTTATGACATTCATAAGCCTTCATCCGTGTTTCAGCTTTTTTGTTGATCACTCTGTTTGGTTGTATGCTTTGTGGGGCAACATAACATTTATCTGTACACGACAGCAAATGATATAAAATCTTTGTGAACGGGTTTACTCCGCGTACCTGAGATCTGATTTCGATGGTTCTGTTTTTATTTGAGCGGTTACACAAATTGTAAACTGAACTTAATTGGTCTTATAAAACAAATACGGAGATCTGATGAGGATCTTAAGCATGATGAGCAAAATAGCTCCTCACTTTCTCACTTTAGTGTGCTCGCGAGGTGAGCCCACGGAGCCTTCGATAATCATACATGTTTATCATGGGAGGGGCGGATAAGACTCGTTCTTACTGGAAATAGAAACCTTATGTCCAGCAGTGGACTTCTTTAGGCTAATGACGACGATGAATATCAAAGGATTCGGTAAACAATAAGCCTTATACAAATGCAACGGACTTACATAGATATCTAAGGAGGAAGCATCCACGGCAATCACAAACGTACAAAGCTATCGCCGTAGGTATGGTGGAGCATACAAAGCCGAGCGCTAAATAAAATCCCTATTTACGTATTTCACGGGCCCGTTAGCTCGAAAGCCTTCCGGAAGCAGCGTTTGAGGCGATTTATCTTCACGCAGAGGCGGGGGCGCCTTGAGGAACATGGACATATAGATACTAGAATATTTAAACGCCTTTATTATATTACTACTATAATTCGGGGATCCATGGTCGCGGGGAGCCTCTCCGCGACCACGGCTGTTGTAACACAGTTGAAACATCGGGAAATAATAAAGGTAATCGCGATAAACACCCATTTATCCATATCATTATGCATAACGATCACGTTAATTTAAAAAGTGCTATTACTACAGATGTTTTTTCACACGTCCTGGTTCGCAGAAGCTAAGTGTATGCGCGCGTACGTCATCTTTCAAACGTGCTGGATTAATTTTGCTTGCTGTGTTGGGAGTCCGATACCTTTGTATCCCTTGTGGACTTTTGAATCTTTCAAGGCACAAATAAATAGGTTCATAGACCGTGTCTGGCGTCACGTACACCATTACTCTTCATCTCATGAAGATATAGTAAAAACCAGCCCTACTGCTGAGCTTACTCCTATTGTCAAACTGTCAAATTAATATAATGCGTATTTTATTATGTGTCGTCTCTTTATATGACGATAAACTTATTTGTAATGTATTTCAATAATGTACCAGTTCAGTGCACACCGATTTCATACGATTGGTTCCCGGTCGACACACTGAGCTCAAAAAAATATGCCCGTTCCAGTAGTGCATCTTCCAGCGTGTTGTCACATCTGCGCCACGAACAAGAGCGAACAACTCGAATGCTCTGTAACCTCTGTGAGATTAATGGCGCACCAATAGAAATGTTTTTTCAACTGGGTTACGGGGTGAACGACTGGTCACCTCGGGAGGGAAGAGATTTCTAAAGCACCCCGCTTCTATCACCCCTATGTTTATTTCTATTTATACCCGACTGCCTAGAAGTAGTGTTTTGTGCCATATAATGATGGAACAAGTAAATATGACAAAAAAGAAGTGAGCACTGAGTTGACGAATGATAGAGGTGAGTGGAAGAAGAAAACCTGTTGTGCCGACCCCACATGATTATGCTGATGGAACAAGCAGATGACCTACCATGTAAATTAGTACCTTTTATTATCTATGTCTATTCTAATACTAATATTATAAATTGGAAAGATTTGTATTTTTATGTGCACGTTTGTAATGAATAAACTCAAAATCTACTGTGCCGATTTCAAACATTCTTTCACCATTGGAAAGTTCCATTCACCTTGAGTAACATAGGCTATATTTATGTGTTTAAAAAATAAATGTCTACCCGTGCGAAGCCGGGACAGGCCGGTAGTCTCTTGTGAAACAGGTTACGCATCATATAACATGTCCTACAACCCACAGACATGCGCCCATCAACTTGAGGCAATTACTAGTAGAGTCAATTTCCTACAGCGTTATAGTTAAAAAATAGTTTAAAAACCCTTACAAAAATGAAAAAGAGAGCACAAAATGGTCCTACAAACCAAAAAAAGTCAGAAAGTATTTCTTCTAGAAGCGTCTTAGAGCAAGGTGAACCGTGACGTCAGCTCTACAAGACCAAGTCAATTAAGCCAAGATGATCAGCAACTTAAAGATTTTTCTTGTATTTTCTTTTTACAAAACCTACAATACTCTTTACAAATCGTTTTAGTTCTCGCACCAATATAAGCAATAGCCATTTTTCAGTATGAGTGTTATCGCCAGTCGGGCCGCCATCGCCATCTCATAAACGACTTACATTATGTCCTGGACCATAGGGCCGATGTCACCTTTCCATAAAAAATGCTTACCTTCCGTACAAAGACCCTTACAAAAAATGGTCAGGTCTTATTTACGTGAATACGTGCTTTCACAAAAAGTTATTTGGAGTTTTTTTCTTATTCGGTGAAAATGTGAATGAAAATGAGAATGAGATAAATTAAAATGAATAAACACAAAAAAAAGAAAGCTATAATCCAAACAGGTATAAAATAAAGACACGAATTTAGTTGCGTATTATTAATTTGCATACGGAGATAACACACAACGACATTAACGTAACTTTAACTTTACAGGTTCACGGTCATTGCTGCGCTCGTAGGCTCACTTAACAAAATAAAAAGCGGTGAAAAAACGAGCGCAAAGGCTCCACGACGTATTCACGTGAATCTTATATTTTCTTTCTCCGTCCCCCATAAGTTAGAAGCATGTGCTTCCGGGTCCGGCCTAAATGTTTGAATGGTTTATAGAAACCATTTGTCTCCACTCTCCTCACAATGGGAAACTCTCCTCACTCTCCTCACACTGGCCTCATTAATTTGTTTTTCATAGTTATCTCTGGAAACAATGTTCCAAGATATTGTTTCTAGATAACGCCCTCCTGCCGCGTCTTCTTCTTGCTTGTCGTGGCGCAGTTAGGTAGGTTAGCACCAAGCTAAAGACTCATTAATAAATAGCTAAGAACCTAGAGTATATTATTCCCCGCTTGTATACTTTGCAGCTAGAAGTAACTCAACACCGGGTGGGTAATTTTCAAAAACATAAATCGTATGTTTACGTAAAACCCTTCTAAACAAGCAGTCCAAACCTAGTCCATGCAATTAGTAACGGGAGAGTCCTAGAAAGCCTCGCCGTTAAAGTGTGCGCTCCCGAAACGTTTTGAGTCTCATACGATTAGAGGAGACAAAACGGCGATTCTCAAAGAAATATCGCATGGAATTGTATTCGGGGCGTGTGGACGGGCGGGAGCGACGAGATGGGAACGGTTTCGAAACGTTATTGACAAAATAAACTAATGAAATAAAAAGTCTAGAAAACGTCAATTTTTCACACGTGTAACATCCCGTAGATCCGTTGCGTATAGGCTTCTTTAGCTTATAAGATTCAATAGATGATTGTTTATTTTTATTTTATTATAAAAAATACGTGTCTCAAATGAATCGTACCAACATCTTACATGCATAATAAAATCGATGGATATTCGTGTAGTGAGACGGATACTTTGTATGTCATCTCACTAGTTTGGCAATGACCAAGCTGTATTTCATCATTGTTACTTAAAGTTCAGTAGGATCCAAGCCAATAGTTTTTTGCCTCTTCTTCTAGGCTTGGTCGCGTGGAACTGGCGCCTAGGCTCACCGAGGCTTAGGTTTAAGTTAAGTTGTTAGTTTAGGTAAATACCTATCTAATTAGGTACCTAATAGTGAGTAGGTATTGTAGATCTACACTTTTTTAAATTTTACACCACCTTTCAATTTGTTATTTCTTTTCATCAAGAGTTCGCTCTCAGCGATAAGGTCACCTATTGTTTAACCTAATCGTTTTTTTTGTATGTCCTGTACTGTATCTTTTGTGTGGTGAACAATAAAGAGTTATCTATCTATCTTAGGAAGTTTCATAGTAATCCTTGCGATTCAAGTGAATAATAAATGACGTTTGACTTTGACTGTGACTATGGTAAGTATATAGCCATGGAAGGTAAGACGTTTAGTTTTATTCTAATATCGTTGTGTGATCGTTTGTCTGCACGAGTCACCCCCCACCCTAACCCTAGTCGGACATCAGTTACGGGATTCCCGGGACACGTATGGATGTGTCCCGAATCCGAAGATGCACCGGACAAACGAATGTACGGACAAATGTAAGGATTACAGCTAACTCTTGTTTATTCCTCTGTTTATACGATAAGTGGGGCGAGGTGGGATATTGATTTCAAATGATGTACAATCTACGGATTGGTACAAATGTTATCGGTATGTTATGGAACTCTGTTGTATAGTTTTACCTATGCTTTGCCTGAAATAAAGTTTTGTAAATAAATACAAAATTGTATTTTGTAAAGCATTTTGTTAAGCCAATTAGGTCGATTTTTTATGAGACCAATAAAGAAATGATCATATTAGTCCACCCCATGTGGAGCAGTAACTTTTGTTTATAGCTTTTCTCACAGAACACGTTGCGTCTACTATTTTGAATGGCTAGTATAAACCAAATTATGTAAAAAAAGTGCCTCGTTTTTGAAGTTTTATCGAAAAAGTAGCAGTTTGCAAAAATTACATAGTATATTGTAGCTCAGTGCCATTTTATCCCTCGTCCATATCTCATAGCCGTCAATGGTTGTATTTTACGGGGCACCGGAAACAACCCCGATATATAGCTCTGTACAGGGTGTAAAAAGGTTACTCCACGATTTTTACAAAAAAAATGCAGATAAGTTAGTATTTATTGAAATTCTGATTCATGAAATATAAGGTATTTTTAAATAATTCAGAACAATCACCTTCAGACTTCTAATTTGTTTTTCTTTGTATTGTGGAAAATAACACAAAACAACATATGTAAGAAGTTTTAGTTAAGAAGCCAGAGTTCTACAGCCATAAACTACGAGTAAATAATATTCCATTATTTGTTCATTATTCATTCGTTTGTAACAGTCTGCAGATAGCTCTACTGTTTCTTGTGTGTTTTGTTCATTTTGTAAATATGTATGTAAATAAGGAATAAAATAAGCTATGCATGTATTTTCAGATATCAAAAGCTTTTATTTTACACCCAGACCCCGGCGGCTATTACTGTAGCCGAGCATAGCCAGTTCGAACAGTTTAGAAACACAATTTTGCTCGGATTCGCTCCGTTGCTACGAAGTGCTACGAGCGTAGTATCTATGCTACGACACGTAGCACTGCGTAGCGCTGCCTACGGCATTATTAGATTGTACATTTTGCAAAATGTACCAATAACTTCCTTGTGTATCAAAGATATAAATTAGATGATGACCTTTTCCAGAACTTTGGCTACCTTCACAGCTCAGTTGGTAGTAGATCTGCCTTCTGCGCTGCAGGGCGTGGGTTCGATCCCCACTGATAACAAATATTTTTGTGGTGAACACACATGTTTGTTCTCTGTCTGAGTATTATATAAATGTATATTCAAAACAATGTATGCAAACAGTAAATATTCGACTCCTAACCCGGAGGCACGGTACTTGTTGACATTTAAATAGTAAAACACGGCGAGAAGAACTACTCCTGGGATTTACATTTTCTCGCTTCACCGGACTTGAATACGTGTAGTTTGCTGTTCGCGACTTGTGGCTAAGCTGAGAAATATCTAGAGTTTCTAAAGAAGTTCTGGAATAAATCAATTTTGTTATAACTTTAAGCCTCAAGTGGTAGTGGTGGTCTTGGCATGGGATATGAGGCTTATGAAGGCATTCTATTCTAATAATTAATTAATTCGTACATGAGACATCCATGTAGTTATGGAATAAATTGGGTTTTTTATTTCATTTTATTTATGAGACATCCAAGGTCACATCATGAGATGGCATCTCGCTAATCGGCATGTTTACTAAGACTTAGTACATCAACTAGAAAATGCTTGAATTTTAGGCAGCCGCATCTCTTGAGTTCTAAACACCTGTGGTCACCAATCCTGCCAAGCGTGAGGACTACAGCGTGGCTGACGATGATGATGGACTTCTCCCAAGGTAGTCTATCACAAGGATAAAAATGTCCTTATCGACTGTTCACGCTGGGACCTATAGCTAAACGTAGCAAGAACATGGATTCACTCAAACGAAAATCATATCAGGCTGAAATTGGGAAGCGCAAGGTAGACAGTTCCAATGACTGCACCTAATACCCTTAGCCAACTATCCAGCCGTAGGCATCGCTCTTACTAGCTAGCACTCCGATATTTACGTACAGAGAGGGGGCTTAGCAAGAGTTGATATAATGTTTTCTTGACACTCCTTCTTTCGTGTCGATATTACAATCATTAAAGCCACTTCGACCAGTAGATGGCTACATACACGGCATTGGCCGAGCCAGCCGGAGATCATCCATTGTGCATGAGGTGGGGCATGATGGACACGTGAGCACGTGTGGCATGGACTGCACCTGCCACCACACTGGCATTGCGTGTCGTTTTTAGAGATCATCCCCCATTTGCTCAGGCTACTCCTGCAACGGCCGACCTGGGTTCGAATTCTATTGAGGCACTTCCAAACTGGCCAGGGTTCTTGACACTGAAAACATAAAAATTACATGTAGTCAAAAAAACTTGCGTGCAACGCCGAATTGGTTAGTAGGTATATTATATAAGTATTTGAGTAAAAAGGTCTGGTTGGAATTCAACTCTGCCATGTATTGGTCTTCAACTGAAAATGGTGGTCTTAGAATATAATAGAAGGTAACTAGAAGATGAGAGCATCTTGAGTACATCCCATAAACACTGGCAAGTGACAAACGGGAAGAAAAACACCGTTATAAACGCTAATTTGTTAGTAGCGTACTCACTCACTGCTCGTCTTTCCTGTGAATAAGGAAGATGAATGTATGACAGCTTTCACTGCATATGTTCCATGATTGATGTTAGTATTCTATTAAAACAAGTTTAGCTTAGTTCAGGCATAATGGCGCTGTTTGAAATTTCCTTCAATATTCGTCTTTTCCTGCCCTTATGTATCCCTCTTTATGTGGGGTTGGCACAACATGTCTTCCTCCTCCATTCCCCTCTGTCAGCCGTCATTTCTTCATTCACTCCTTTCTTATCTCATTCTCTAATTTTTCACACAGTTAATCCATGTTTTCTTTAGTCTACGTAGGTATTGATCAAATTTGACCTTTGTAATTTTCCAGAAGATATACTTTTACTGAAACCTCATCCCTATGTTCAGTTTAATTTCAGAGTGCGAGCCTTAGTTAACTAAATATCAAAGTGAAATCTGCTATCCTACGTGGGTAAGGTGAGTGAAAAATTAGATTGCTCAGTGCCTCGGACAGCGCAGAACCTCGCCATAATCTCATTGGAAGGAGTCCAGGCCGAGGGAGAAGTGACCAGAGGAAACATAATTATATTGCACTTCTTCTTATCACTTTTCCGAACCAGTCTGGTGAAAGTATTTTAAGTGAATTCCTGTCATGCGCCATCTTTTTCGAACTTTTTAGATTCAGCAAAGTGTCGGTTTTGCTATGTTTTATTTCATCGTTTGAGAGTACTGGCACATAAATTATATTGCACTGAAGGTTTGAGAATTTGATCCCCAGAGAAGAAAAAATGTGTGATGAACATAGTTGTATTGTTATACGTGTTTGAAAATGTTTTTTAAGTAATCCAGATTCCCATAGTGCAGACTGCTTTTTAAGGGACTCTAGGATTCACTGTTTGAAGTCTAAAAGCTAAAAGCACGACTGCTGAGGGGTTGTCATAGTTACTCAAAACCATCAGTTCGTGTCTTGGGCCAACGTGCGTGGCCGGTCGAGCTTTGCCCGCAAATATTCCGATGTCTTTTTGCTCGCATGAAGCCACATTTACATAGAAAGCAACTTTATTATGTCTCAAATAAAGTTGCTTTCACTCCTAAATCTCTGTGTGAAAGAAAAGGTATTAACATAATTATCATCAGCCTGAAGAAGTCCACTGCTGGACCTATGTCCAGCTTCCCCTATAAGTTACATAGAAGAATGATTCTGAGCCTTCTCCACGACTTCCCACGATCTAAGCAATGTCGTCCATCGGATGGGCAGGCGTCCGTCGTTTTGTTTCAGTAGGTCTACCACAAGCTCTGTCTGGCACTGTCTCTGGTTCTGGTTTTGAGTCTGTATGAGTGCTGTCTAAATAAATCCCACGTCGAAAAGTCACACACACAGTATAATACACTGGTGAGCACTCATACAGACTCAAAACCAGAGCCAGACAGAGCTTGTGGTAGTTCAGGGTCGCCATCCGAGAATTCCCCAGCTGCTGTCGTCGTTAGTACTTTGAACTTCGAATAGAAAAGTATTTTGTAATTTTATTTTATAGGTAGGTAGGTATACGTTTAAAAAAATCAAAAAATCCTGCTTTCTATAGTAAATCAGCTATGCCTACTCGTTATAGTCGATTTGTATTGATTTTGTAACTTCCTGAAATCGGATGTCGGGAAATGCGAAATCATTTGGGTCGCAAGAATTTTTTCTTTTCAGTGTCTCTCAAATAATAAAAGATTCAATCTTTGGTTGATCATAATAATTTTCACTCGAGGTAGCTGCTTTTTTTTAGTAGTAGTATTTTTTCCTTGCTCAAACTCAAAAACCGGAATCAAAAATGTCTCCTTTGAGAAAACACTTATTTTCACCCCTCGTATTATCTTTAACTAGCAGTTGGTGCCCGAGCTTCGCTCGGTATTTTTTTTTGGTAAACTGTTATTGTGAATTATATTTAAATACGAATTACCTACTTACTTAGTGATTAAATATTAATATTTTTCGATCTTACCGACATAATAATAAACTCCACTACTCGTCAATAGATGGCGTTCTCTGTCTCACTAACTCATGACTTAATCAACAGATGGCACTAGGAGTTATGATTTTAGGATAAAGTTGATTATTTACTTTACGATTAGGGGGACATTTTCTAAAAATGAAACCTAGCTAGATCGTTTTGTCGTCCCCAAAAACCCCTGTATACTTAATTTCATGAAAATTGTTGGCTCAGTTTCCGAGATCCTAAATATATATATATATACATATATATATACAAGATTTTCTCGTTTAAAGGTATAAGATGTATAAAGAAAACAATTAACCATTTTAGAAACTTGTTTTGTAAACAAAGTGAATTTTGAAAGTTAATACGTCATTCCCATAACAAAGATTCCCACACAACATAAACTTTTCTAATATTGTATTGAATGTCAAAAGCTTCTATTATTCAGCCAACATAGGTCATAGCACCCATTTAATACGACCCCATCCCTATAAAATCACCCCTAAGCACATAATCAATGCATCCCACGTCTCGCTCCAAATTCAAACACAATAAATGACATAATATAAATCTCGTTCGGCCAATAACAATGTCGACCACTGAATAGAAAAACATTCTATGCCCGATAAAGATTGTTTTGTGTATGTTTTCGCCAACCATAATTGTAATTGCACGCTTTATTGTTTGGTTTTATGTTTTATCCTAAAAGTCCGCTCGGGAATATAAAACAATGTATCATCATCATCGTCATCACCAGCATGAAGAAGGTCACTGCTGGTGATGACGATGTAAATTTACCAAATACCTCTCACGTAAATTTCCATGATTAACGATTATAAGCCAGTCACTGGCTTTCCGTGACCTTTACAATGTCGTCCCTATCCCTCATTCCTAAGTTTTGTATTTAAGTTATTCTTGAAACAAGTAAATTTATTAACTCTATTTTTCATAAAAATAGTGTTAAAAACCATGATAGTTTCGAAAGTTATAAATTTATTTTTTATCGTCGTAAACGTATTTTGAACCCAAAAACTCCTTTTTAAACTTGCAAGGTTCTTCCATTTTGTTCCCGATAAACCAGCACAGATCTTTCAGTAGATTAAATAAGTCGGATTTATTGCGTGGCCCGCATACATAGCAGCTAAATAGTTTGCGCCGAGCCCTGAATGCGAAATCCCAGTTCGGGCTCTACCCAGCAAGCGGACTAAATGAAAAGTCCGCTACTCTGAGAAGTCACTTCTACTTGATACCTACTGAAAAGTCATCTCTAGGACCCCAAGCCGACTTAATAAAAAATCTGCTACTCTGAAGTCACTTCTTCTTCTTATCGTGTCACTGGTTCTGTCAAATCAAGTGTGGTGAAAGGATTTTAACTGTGCCTCAAACAGGCTCAGGCTCTAGTAAAAGTCAGTGCAAAGCGTATCAAAAAGGTTTAAAAAACTCTTTGAGGCGTATAGCCCGAGGTTTCATCCTTGTATGACTAATAACGATAAGATACGTAGAAAATACCTACTCTATTGTGCAAGATGAACAAAATGTGACCGGTTTATTTCATTGCTCATTGATAATATTTTATTGTGATGATTACCATTTAAGATCAGGTGGGCCTTATGCTTGTTGTTTGTATGCGGCTAGTTGTATATAAAAAAATCGGTTGCGGACGCATCGCTCACTAAAATAGGAGAGAGACAGAATGAGTTGGCTTTTACGAAATTTGATCCCAGAAGGGTCGAGATGTCGAACGCTGCCGAACGCGGAGGCCGATTGTGCCTCTTTGTCGCTCGTTCCGTGCTCTCACTTGCACTTCACGCCTTAAATGGAACGCCTCAGAGCTAGGTAACGCTGCATAAGTGCCGCTGTTTTTTCGTGCGTGCAGCCGGCTCCATCGAAATAAAAGACGTTGTCACGTCAAAAAAGAGTGGCTGTTTTATTTATCCGCTAAATGGTTACATTTGTCTTGAAAGTGGGAAAAATTAAATTAGTATGTCTTTGTTCGCCAACCGAGAACTTGTAGAAGACAAGCGCAACCCTCTGGAGAGTTTATTTAGTTGTTTATATATTTTTTACATAACTGTTCAGTGTCCAACGACAGTGTTGGTCAAAGGTTTTTAACTTGCGACTGCATTGCAATACCAGACGTTCAGGTTTCGGAGTGTTTCGGAGTTTACAGATCAAATCAAACGCACTAACTTACGAATATTGTAATGTGCCACAGTAGCAGGCGGTAGCTGAACCGTTTTTAATAATGTCCCAAAGATACAAAGATCAAAGAAGCATTACGAACAAAGGCCCGGCTCATCGAAGCACTAAAAATACATCCCCTAAGCCAGGTGTCGCAAACCTTTGCAAAACATATTCCTATCGTATAAAATTCGGCCAAACTTTTTATTTGCCCAAAGGCAGGTGATTGTGACACTAAACATTTTTTATAGTGTACTCGTGGCGGGCCTCGTAAATCAGGGAGCAGTTTACAGCGGGCCTTGTAAACCTACGGTTTACGAGCCCTGCCGTTATAATCATGGATTTGGGTGATAATGGAATGGTTTAGGCGATTCTTTGTGGATTTTTTAATGATAAGGCGGCTTGCCTGCCCTGAGGCGGCGGACATTTCATTGTTTTGACATCCGCCGAATTCTCACGATGCTGTGACAAAAACCACTGTGGCTATGGATCGTTCGATTGTTTTGTCTATTATGTATTCTAATATTTAGGCCTCTATACCCAATTGGTACAAAAAGTACTTTAAACTGTAAAAAAACTAATAGGCCTCTACCGGTGTTTGTCTATATGTCTGTCAGGGTTGTAATAAATGATATTAAAATAAAATCATTATTTATGTATATTTTTTGACCAAACATAAAATTGCCCCAAATTGAGATCCTCTTCCCTTTTTGGGAGTCGGATAAAAACAACGAATTATAATAAGGCGAACGGAAGCGCTTTAGTCTCTATACCGATGGAAATGTATTGGATTTACAAGAATTCCTTTTATTCAGTAGGTACAGGGACACATTCAGAGGAGCAATCAAATCAAATACAAATGACTTTATTTCATATTTTGGCGATATTTTCAGAGAGGAGGCCTATGTCCAGCAGTAGACTTTTTCAATGATGATGATATTTTCAGACTTCAAAATATTTCATAATTTTCTAACCTGGTGCTTCCCTATAGTTCTGCTTTTTGCGTTGTAGGTTGTGGGTTTGATCCCCAACAGTGGAAACGAATGTAAAAGGCCCAACTCATCTTTTCAAAAAAATATTTGTTAGTAAAAAATAGTTGACGGAGTATTTTGTACTTGCTGTGGAGTAGGGACTCATTTGGTTTTTGTCCTGTTTACTGTCAATGTAATCCTACCAACTTTTTTTTTAAGTTGAGTCCAGCCCTGGTCCCCAGGGAAAATAATGTTTTTTTACGAAAGTAAATAGTTTGTGTCGCCTTGCATGGAGCACGGAAATGAGGCACCGGAAGGCACACAACGAGTGCTTACGGACATTGTTTTTACATCCAACCTTGGAAAGTATTTTTTAATGCCCGCGGGGAACAAGTATTTTTTAAAGGGAGTTTTGTTGCACAGTGTAACCACCGTAAACTAAGGCACGATCTGAATGCCTTCGAAAGAGTATGGTGGGAGGAGGCTCAGAACAGAGGGAACTGGAAGTCATTGAGGGAGCAGGGGGGAGAGCCTTTTCGCTGCAGTGGGACGATATAGGCTAGTAATAATTAGGTATAAGTTTAAAAAACTTGAGAAACCGACTTCATTGCCAAACGGCTAAACCGATTTTAATGAAATTTGTTTGGGACAATCTGAACGTAAAAATAACCTTCCAAATAAAATAAAAAAATTCTAAATCGGTTCATAAATGACGGAGGCATGCAGTTACAAACATTAGAAAAAATATTTTAAAAATAATGCCAACACCGATTTTAATAAAATTAAAATGGGAGTACCTTTCAGATAAAAAAATATTTTTTCAAATCGGCTCACAAATGACGAAGGTATGCGGTAACGAACATTAAAAAAAAAAAAAAAAAAAAAAAAAAAAAAACCGAATTGAGAACCTCCTCCTTTTTGATTGGAAGTCGGTTAAAAAAGGTACAAAAACACCCAAATTTATTACTATACATTTCTCTTATCTTCTGAGCCCTCTCCATCCACGGGCTTCCTGCGATCATAACAATGACGTCGGTCCATCGGGTGGGTGCTCATTTATTACCAATTTTTAAATAAAAATGCCGTCCACCTTGCTACATAAACTCTGTTAAAGCCTGCTAAACAAAATCAAACTTTTCAGATGTACCTATTGGTAATGGACCGAGTCCACAAGTAGTATCCAGTCATTCAGCATCAATAGATCTCCCCTTTCACTGCGTCTCGACGTGACTCTGGCTCATTCATAACTGGACATGCTTTATCAGGGCCAACCTTGCCAGTACATCATGACATGTCATCTTCACTAATGGGCACTCTAGTGTGGTAGAAACGAAACCCCTTTGCGAAATAATCTACAATTTATGAAGTGTCACAAAAATCAGTAACCCAGTCCAATCTTCTACTGGACTAGTCTCCTAAATGACACACCACTGAGCCTGGATCCGGCGTGTTGTAGAACCTAACAAAGTTCGAGCAACACGTGTCACGCAAAAAGGGCCCACCAGCGGCCTACTCGCGGAAAAACCTGCCCGCACATCAAGTGCGCATGATAAACTTGCCGAACTTAGTTTGTTAGGAGTTTCGCATCTATCAATACATTGACCCATGCCGGTCAGGGTAGTACATCATGACAATGAAGGAACGCCGCATCAATCAGTCCGGTCCATCCATCATGTGTGACTCCGGCTCCGGTCACCGTATATCTGGCTTTCAAGAAAACATTGAAGATTCAAGGTGGATTGAGTGAGATAAATTCTGTTGTTTGTGAGGCGGGCTCCTTGCTACGAAGGCACGAATACTTTTTGGCATTTTTGTCGCGTAAATAGTAGGTATCAAGTGTCAAAATTAGTAACCCAGTGCAATCTTCTACTGGTCTTTTACATGACAAGCCACTGAGCTTGGATCTTTTTTTACATATATGTGGAATATCCACAAATAAAAAAAAAGATGTGGCAGTAGCAAGACACTGCTATAGCAGTGTAAATAGTCAACATTGTATGGAACCGATGACAACTCTACCAACTTTCCTTCGCTATAGAATGTCGTCGATCCATGGGGTGGAGTGCCGTCCTACAGCAAAACTTGTCCCATTCGAAATACTAACATCTTATTAAACTCTTTACAGCATCGTCTGATTTCCCAGCGCTAAAATAAGGAGGAAAGTTCCACAAGATTTACATTTTCTATGTAAAATTATCGCAATAGTGCGGCATTTATGCTAAAATATACCAGCTAAGTGCCTTCAAGCTGATTGACTTTAAAAACAGTTTCGATGAAACTTTCAAGACTTGCAAGTTGAAAACTGCAATGTACAGTGCTGCCACCGCTGATTGCGGGAAATCGGCGCAACTCCCAATTGGTTCACAATCTAGTTGAAAAGTTTTGTACAACGAATGAGTTGGAAGTTGGCTTCTTGTCGACCAACAGTTTCACACGGAAGCCACGTCTGAATGTAGCACCTTTAAGTTTAGCACATCGACCTACGTTATCATCATCATCATCCCGAAGTCGTGCTCGAGAATCTCGCTTGACAAGGCCTCTGCATAATTATGTAACAGAAAGAATGATTTTATAACACGTCGTATCTTTACAATGTCGGCGGTCTTTTTGGGTAAAAATTCGGCGTCCTAATCTACGTCATCCGGCTTCATTTTCATGACATTATCTTGTAAATTTTAATATTGCATGCCTAGATATAAGCAGAATACATTGGACATTACCTATTATAATTTAACATCTTCTCGACATGTATTTCAAGCAATAAAATTTACTTTGACTTTGTTGTCATTATTCGAGAAATGATGAACTATGACGTAACCTAAATAGCGTTTTTTTTTCAATGGACTGTACCTTTCTTTATGTAGGTACCTAGGCTAGACCACACAGAGGCGTCTCTAGCCCATGTAGCGCCCGTGTGCAAACATTACCCAAGCGCCCCCTAGTAAGTGCGCGTTCAAAATGGAATGGATACAAAGTACAAGTAACAGCACATCAAGTTACAACAAACTGTCAAATTTCCCCAATGGGTAATTAACTCTATTGTTTGGAGTTTTGTAAGAAGAATTTTTTCAGTTTGGTTACCACAATGGCCTGTTGACTATATTTAGAATTATTATTATGCAAGGTGTTCTGGTATTTACCCTAACAAGCCAAAACGTATCCATGATTATGATGTTGACATGACTATCTTCTGCTTTTTTCTTCTAAATATATACTCAATACTCAATACTCAACGTAGAGGTGCACTAAGAAAGGAAATTGGAAAATTCTCTCCCTATGATGAGAAAAAGGGGGAAAATGGTTAAAAAAAAAATCTACGCACAGCCTAAACCGTAAGTTCTAGAAGCATGAAACTTGGAGGGTGTGTTTCTTTTATAGCTTAGAAATGCATTTAGAAATAAAATTTGAAAATTCTTTCTTTATGAGCAGAAAAAAAGGGGGGGGAGGGCGCCGAGTGCCAGTGGCGCTCGTCGGCCCCTATGATGTTATTCATCAAATATTAGAAGAGCTCAAGATGCTATACAAAATCTATGCAGAGCGGAGCTTTTTTTACGTTGGCCATTGAAAGTGCGGCGCCCGGCCAACGCGCCCGCCAAGTTGAGTTCCGTAGCGGTCCTAGGGGGCGCCGAACGCAGAGCGGAGCGCTTTTTACGTTGGTCATTGAAAGTGCGGCGCCCGTCCAACGCGCCCGCCAAGTTGAGCTCCGTAATGGTCCTAGGGGGCGCCGAACGCAGAGCGGAGCGCTTTTTACGTTGGTCATTGAAAGTGCGGCGCCCGGCCAACGCGCCTGCTGAGTGGCCGAGCGCCGCCGCGGCGCTCGGCGCCCCCTAGGACGCTGCGCCCGTGTGCACCGCACACCCTGCACAATAGGTAAAGACGCCGCTGAGACCACATAAGTAGCTAGGCCTAGCGACTGCCTGAAGAACGTTACTCTTCTCTCTGATTTTAATATCGTTGCGACCGCTCCTCCCTTCTCTCCCCCCATGCCCCCCCTCGCAATAAGGTATAGAATCAATTTCCCGAGGCCCAGAGGATTACGTACTTTCTCTTCGTCCCCTTTTTTAAATTAAAATAAAAATGAGACAAAAATTCTTTACAGGTGAATTTACGATATCCTTTGGGGCTCCTCGGTAACCGCGGCGGGCAACGACATTTTTACGCGAGTTTTTTTGGGAAATATTCAAAATTATTTGTTTCCTTTAGGTAAAATGATAAAGTAGGTCCTCTCTAGACAGTTAAATATGGACTAAAATAGGTAGGTATAGGTATAGGTGCTTACTGCATAGTCACTATTAGAGCCACCTACTTACAGAAAAAAACACCTTTGGAATGTCATGCAAAAGTTACCTACCTATTACAGGGTGTCTAACTGACAACCCGCGATTTGCCTCTACATAGGTAATAATAATAGTCTTCAGCCTATAGTAGCTTGGGAACACTGTTAGCAACAGCCACACTATTCATAGATCGTCCAGCTAGATTGATGATCTACCTACTTACTTACTGTAGTAGGTATACTGGTTTCAGAAAACGAAATAAAATATTGCTGCTATGAACACTCTTTGGCCAAAGATCTCTAGGTCTTTTTTTTTACAACACTATCTAGTTCGGGGCTAGATAAAAGCAGAGCTTGTACTATGAGAACCAGATAGCTGATTTAACATTTAAATACTTACTTCTTTGTTTTTTTGTAAATACATACCTAAAGAATATAATAATAAAACAAACATCTAATTCAACGCACAAATATTTGTTCTCGGTGGGGATCGAACCCACGACCTACGGCGCAGAAGGCAGAGCGACTACCAACTGAGCTGAGAGGCCTGTCAAACTTTGAGACTACCAACTCAACTGAGCTGAGCTGAGAGGTTTACTCATAGTCATACTCAAAGAGTTTCATCTTTACCTCTACTCCATTGGTCTATGCTCTACTCAGAAAAAAAATGTTCATCTAGCAGCCTTACGTAAAAAAACTCCTTAAATTCTACTTTTGTTGCCACACTTAATATAATTTACATAACTTTATCGGCAGCACAATAAAAGAATTGGCGGAAAGACTTTGAATCCAAGCCAAACAAAATTAAAAAAAAAAGAGACGAGGTAGATGGTTTTAATAACCATAGCCTGCAAACAAGCGGCAATTAATTAAAAAAAAACACCAAAAGAAAAAACAAACAAACAAAAATACTTTGACTGATCGCTTTCGCTTTGATTGATCACGCTTTGATCCTGCTTTGATCGTAGAAAAACTAGAAATATACTTTGATCTATAATTGCGCAACTGCTGTAGGTTTGCTGGACGTGTTAAATAAAACATAATTTTCAGATTGATTGACCTACCGTTCTTGAATTGGATTAGAATTAGGTGGAATCTTGAACTTCTCGTCTCATTGTTTACAATTGTAAAAACATACATTTTGTGAAAGAAAATGAATTATGAAGTGTGTAGGGTTTGCTTGTGCAGCAACATGACAATGAATATCATAGAAAATACTCTTCTACAGGAAACGTACGAGAAGGTTACAGGAACAATGGTGTGTTGAATACCTACCCCTTTTCTTTAGATCATTAAGTAGCTTGCTCACCCTGCTCAAAGATTTATGAAAAAAATTTAGCAGTCTCAAATTCTTTATTGCAACTATAGTATCACAAGTCTACATAAAACAAAAATATGTACATTACTTATGGCTGTGTATTTTGTATGAAATAAATATGTGAGGGAACTGGGATGAATCTAGATCAAGTTGCAATTACTGTACCTGTAAAGAAGTTGTTACTGTTTCAGCTGAGGACAGCCGATGGCCGGCCCACAATGATATGCTACATCTGTAGCTCACAACTCCGAAAGTCCATAAGGTTTTACAACATGTGTCACAAATCTGATAAAATCTGCAGAGAACTTTTTAACAGTGGATTAGAGGTATTAAAGAATTCCAACCTTGATTTTAATAAAATTTATGATAATCCAAAGGTCCATAATACCCATGTAGCCCTAGGGCTTTGTCTATAAGCTTGGATATTAATAAAAAAATGTTTTTCTTTTAACAGTAACAGTGCTTTTAATATTTTCAGATAACAAAAGAAACACTAGCGAAGCTCAACCTAGGCTGGAGACACAACTTGTCACTCACTGCTGTTAGATCTGTATCAACATATGATAATTTAAATAATGAAGATACCAATTATATAATAATCAAAGAAGAAAGTTCTGAATATGAAGAACTTTTTCAAACTGACTCCAAAACGTTTGTGGATGTTGTGAAAGCCGAAGCCCATTTCAATTACCTGAGTGAAACAGAAGTTGATGAAGATATTGAAAAGAATAATGATAATCATTTGGACACCGGTGTTAAAAACTGTTGCGAACCTGAAACTCAAGTCAAGCAGGAAAGATCACAAACACAAACTAAAATGCTATATAGCTGCAGTATTTGTGATAAGAAATTAACTCAAGAATACTATTTGGTACGACACATGAAAATTCATGCAAGAGAAAAGCCCTTCAGCTGCCATGTATGTGATGAGGAGTTCACTCTCAAAGATGATTTGAAAAAACACAAGCAAACGCACATAGGAGACAAGCCATTTCAATGCAATACATGCAATAAAAAATTCGCCCTAAAACATCTCCTAAAAATACATGTGAAAATTCACAGTGGAGAGAAACCACACACCTGCCAGATATGTAATATGTCATTTACTCAAAGCACAACCTTGAGAAATCATGTTAGAATACATACTGGAGAAAAGCCTTTCACTTGCAATGTCTGTAATGAATCTTTTGGACGAAAACACTCATTAAAAACTCATATGCGAACTCACACTGGAGAAAAGCCATATATTTGTAACATATGCAATAAGAGGTTTTCCCTAAGTAGCGGTTTTATCACACATATGCAAAGACATTCTGGGAAAAAGCCAATTGTATGCAAAGTTTGCAACAAAACATTTGCTGTCAAAGATGGTCTTAGATCACACATGAGAATACACACCGGGAATAAACCATTTATTTGCAGTGAATGTGGAAAGTCATTCATTGACAATGGCCAATTAACAGTTCATATGAGAGTTCACTCAGGAGAAAAGCCACATACATGCAGCTTATGTAATAAGTCATTTACCCAAACATCTGCCCTGAAAAGTCATATGCGAACCCACACTGGAGAAACCCCATACAGCTGCAACATTTGCAGTAGATCATTTAAACACAGTAATACCTTAGCATATCATGTGCAACTACATACTGGAGAAAAGCCGTTTATATGTCATGTATGTAGTAGATCCTTCACTCAAAAATCACTCTTAAAGAAACACATGGTGACCCACTCTAACGAAAAGCCACATACTTGCGAGATTTGCAAAAAGTCATTTAATAGAAGCACCTGCTTGAAAAATCATATGAAAACTCATACAGGAGAAAGGCCATATACATGCTCTATTTGTGGAAAATCATACACTCAAAACTCCACTTTAACACAGCACATGAAAATACACACTGGAGAAAAGCCACACGCTTGTGACGTTTGCAATAAGTCATTCACAGAGAAAACTACTCTGAAAACTCACTTAAAAACCCACAGTGGGCACATGGACAAGATACCCTGAGTTTTAGAATAACCACATTCTTCAATGAATGATGGGGATGTTATTTAACTCAGCATTGAAAACAAGAAGTTTCAGTAAGATAGTTTTAGAAATACTTAACTTCTTTTAATGAATCATAGCAAGAAGAGCAATGAGATGGATATTAGAGGTAGATCATTGGAAAGGATAATAGAATCATAAAATATAAGTGAAAGACTGGAGAAAAAGAACATGAAATGAGATAAGAGACAAGAAGATCATAGCTACACACCAAGAATCTAAAATAATTACCTAAAACTGCATAATGGCACCGAAAATAAAATAATACGTGCTACACTATCCAATGGCTATACATTTAAGAGAATACGCTAAATCTTTACATGTTTCGCTAAAGAGGCACCATAATAGTCAACTCACTTGGGAAGACAATAAAACTGGTTAAATATTGCAAAAAACTGTATAGCATTGCTCCATAAAAATTATACCTACTTTAAGAATGTTCTTCCATCATCATAAACTTAATCTACTGGTGAAATAAAATTCCATGAAAAATTTAGGTAACTATTGTTTTATTAAAGTTGGTATAACTACGTACCCCTGGGTAGTTCAAGATGGGTGGTGTCGGATTACTGTAAACTCTTGCCCCCTGTATTTAAAAACACAATTTACCACTGTTTGTCATTCGTCATTACATTACCCATTGGTAAGTTAAGAGAGCAGATTGTTTGACAGTTTTTACCAGTATCTGTTTTAAATAGGTAATTTTGCCTTTTCTTCAGCATGACTTCTTTTAATATGAGTTGTCAAACTACTATTTTGTGTATATGATTTACCACATATATTGCAAGTGTATGGCTTCCCTTCTGTGTGAATTCTCATATGTTGTGTTAAAATACAATTTTGGGTGTATGATTTACCACATACATTGCAGGTGTATGGCTTTTCTCCGGTATGCAATCCCATGTGATGACTTAAACTATTGCTATGGTTAAATGATTTACTGCATATGTTACAGGTAAAGGGTCTTTCTCCATTGTGGACTTGCATGTGGCGCTTCAACTTGCCTTTTTCTGTGAATGATCTATCACAAATATTGCAGTTGAACGGTTTTTCTCCAGTGTGAACACGCATGTGAGTTGTCAGCGAGTATTTGTGACCAAACGATTTGTCACATGTGTTACATGTGTATGGTTTTTCGCCAGTGTGTTTCTTCATATGACTTGACAATGATCCACTTTGACTAAATGAGTTATTGCAAATATTACAGGTGTAAGGTTTTTCACCTGTATGCGTTCTCATGTGGAGTTTTAACTGAATATTTTGGTAGAACGATTTATTGCACACACTGCAAACATACGGCTTCTCCCCAGTGTGTATTATCATGTGTTGTTTCAAATGGCCATTGCTGTTAAATGATTTTCCGCATGCACTGCACACAAAGGGCTTTTCTCCAGAGTGGATAATCATGTGCTTCATGAGATCATTTTGTACAACAAATGATTTATTGCATACTTCACAAATATGCGGTCTTTCTCCAGTGTGCACTATCATGTGTCTTATTAAACCAGATTTTATAGTAAATATTTTATTGCATATGTTGCAAGTGAACCCAGAGTCTCTAGTATGCGTTCGCATGTGAAGGTCTAAGGTATATTTCCGTCCAAAAGATTTATGACACCTGCCGCAAGTAAAAGGCTTTTCTCCAGTGTGTCTCTGTCTGTGTCTTTTCAAAGTAGTGTCTTGAGTGAAGGACTTATTGCAGATATCGCAAGTGTGGGGCTTCACTCCGGAATGAATCCTCATGTGAACTCTCAGCGAATTTCTTAGGCTGAATAGTTTGTTGCATACCTTGCAATTATATGGCTTTTGGTCAGCATGAAGTCTTCTTTTCCTTTCAGGTTTCATTTTGGTCTTGGTTTTTTTACTAGATATTTTATAGGAGTCTTTTCTGTTATTAATACTATTCGAAATAATATTATGCACCTTATCTATCTCTTGTTTCACATGGGAATCTGCTTCATATTTCATATCTTCAACAAATGTATTTGAGTCTGTTTCAATAAATATTTCATGAGAACTTTCTTCTTTCACATCTAGTTCGATACCTTCACAGTTTGAGTCATCATCTATTATAGATAAGGAATTTAATTCAGTCACTGACAAGTTATTCATCCAGCCCAAGTTATGTTCAGCTAGTGCCTCCTGTGTCACCTGAGGATGATTATTTCAAACGATAAAAACCTTGTTTCAACCTAAAAACAATTACATGATGCTCTACATTTTTTAATATATCATGAAACTGGTAATCTACCATAGGCATGCAATGAGCAGTTCCTTAGGTAGGTGCCTACTTTACCTTCAAGTCATTGTAAAATAGGTCTCTGCAGATCTTTTCTGATTTCTGGCACATATTGAAGAACCTCAGGCACCTTTGCAGCTGTGAGTTGCAAATGTAACATAATGTAGTTGGCCGGCCATCTACTGTGCTGAGCTGAAATCAGGTTTTGGGAAATGAACTCTAGGTGCTTAAGTAGGTACTTAACGACTAAAGAAACACAATTATTAATAAGAGCAAACAAATGGCAGTGCATAGTTGTAACCGTGTATTACCCACCATGGTTCCTGTGAATCTTTCGTAAGTTTCTTGAAGATAAGTGTTCTCAATGTGATGCAATTTCATATTACTGCACAAACAAACCCTGCATACCGAAGACATATTTATTTACCGAAGCTTTGAATACTTTTCATTGACTCATAATCAAGGCTCCTAGTAGTACCTACACTTGGTGTAAACAAACAACACCATTATTTTTCAGATTTCATTTTCATGTCATTTTTCTTTGATTTGCTTGCTTGGTTGTTGGTTGTTTTTTTTTTTCTTGGTTATTTTAGTTCATTTGAAGACTCCTGCTTGCCTGTCATGTCGACGATCAACTTTGTCAATGTCAGAAATAACTTCAACAGAAATTACAGAATAAAATTGAAAGACGAAGTAGTATGCATAAAAAAAAATAGTTCTCCGGACAGCAGAGGCGACCAATAAAAAGACAAAAAACGCAAACAAAACAAAATTGTTTTGTTGGTGGAAGAACGAGAAAATCCGTGGTGCCGCCTTTGATTTTCCTACAATTAGATTAGAACAGCTAAACGAAAACAAGCAAACTATGTTTCTGAGGATGGACTACTAGTAACAGAATATTTACTTTATCAACAATGTCTACATCAGTGTGTAGAGTTTGTTTGTGCAGTACTATGAAGGGGCATCACGTTGAAAATACATATCTTCAGGAAATATACGAGAAACTAACTGGAACCATGGTATCCATCCACTACTTATTATTTCTCTTCTAGTTAGTAGAGTTCTAGGAAGGGTTGTTGGGGGAAAGTACCTCGTATGACCATGCCAGCCCTCAAGCAGCATTGCTGTTTTAGTTTTGCGGGAAAACCTACCATTCATCCCGATTCGGTGAAGGTCAAGATCGTCCCGCCAACGTCTTCTCGGCAGGCCTCGTCGTCGCCTTCCGTCTTCAGGAACCCAAGGAGTGATGTTAGCCCACTTCTCAGGTTCCATTCGGCTAACGTGACCCCCACGCTCCCACTTCAGTTTGGCTGTTTTTCGCCCAACGTCGGCAATGCCAATTATTGAACGCAGCATTATATTCCGCACCCAGTCGATGCGTTCTAGGCCTAGAATGCTGCGTTCCATTGACCTCTGGCAAATCTTAAGCCTGGACTTCTGTGTCTCAGTCAATGACCAAGTCTGAGCACCTATGTATATGCAAATATGCATACCAAGTTTTAATTTAGAAATTGCCATATCAAATAATGATAGTAAGTACCTATTCCATTGTTTTCAGCTCAGCTCAGCAGAAGGTCGGCCAACTTTAATATGCTACTTCTGCAACTCTCAACTGATGAAGAGCCTGAGGTTCTTCGATATGTGCCAGAAATCAGAAAATATTTTCAGAGATCTATTGCATCAAGATCTACAGGTAACAAAAAAGTTTTGTGATGAAAGAGATTTGTCTATTAGCTCTTAGGATTAATATGACTAGATTTTAACCTAGTATTATTATATACTATTATATTTTATTTCTATTTTTAGATAACCCAGGAGACACTTGCAAAGCACAACCTGCCATGGATACACAACTTGAGTATGGCAGCATTAAAGCCGGTATTTATTGATGAATTGAAGAATGATTGCTTGGAAACAGAGGCTGCTGAAGAAATTTTTGTTGAAATCGACCCAAAGCAATATGTTGATGTGGTCGTATCAGATCCTGACTCTAGTAATGACAGCAGTAAAATAAGTGATACTGAAGTAAAGGTACAAAGCAAAAATGCTATGATATATAGCTGTGAAATATGCAAAAAACCATTCAAACATAAGCATGGCATGAAAGTACACATGGGAATTCATTCTGGAGCTAAGCCATACACCTGTGACACTTGCAGTAGATCCTTTGGGCGCAAATACACTCTGGAACTTCATATGAGGACACACACGGGAGAAAAACCATATCCCTGCAGTGTATGCCACAGATCATTCTCTGATAAGGGTAAATTGAAACGCCACATCATACAAGTACACACTGACAAGCCATATGCATGCAGCATGTGCTATAAGACATTTCACGATAGCAGCAGTCTGAAATGTCACATGGGATTACATACTGGAGAAAAGCCATACACCTGCAATGTATGCAATAAAGCATTTGGCCAAAGAAAAGCTTTAACTCGGCATAAGAGAACTCACACAAATGAAAGACGGTTTATCTGCACTGTATGTGGTAAATCATATACCCAAAAAAGTAGTTTGTCAACACATTTCAAAAGATCTCACTAAAATGTAGAACTAAAACAAGTACTTAAGAGGCCGACGGAGGGCGAATTTTCATACAAACGTAATACCAATTACTAAACACCAATCGCATTTTACACATTTTTTTAATTGCAAAATGTGATTGGCATTTATTTCATTTGAGGTAAGTAATTTAAAATAAAACTGTTCAGGAACCTAGATAAATACTATACAAATACAATTAAAACAATAATATAGTGAAAATCTGCTTAAATTAGTAATCATTAAAATACTGTACGTGATCCGAAATATAATTTAAATATTGAGATATAGCTATCGCATTCGCTCCCTAATTGTCCCTTTCCCTCCTGAAACGTGTGTATCGCCGTCCTTATCGCACTCCACACATACAACCATCTTCCATCGCGCCGAGGGTCGGCGCGCCGACTCTGTTTCTCATTGACGTTATTGTTTTCGCTTCAATAACACGTGCACTGGTAAGTGCTAAAATTTATTTTGGAATTTCCTTGGATTTCAAATTATAGTATATGTTCCTTGAGATCTTACAATAATTATGGTAGATCGATTAGATTTTCATCGATAAAACATCGATTGCATCAATCAATCAATTTGATTGGTTGGATGCAATGCATCCATCACTAAATACTCAAAAAGAAAAGAAGTGACGCTTTGTGAAAATTGAATTATTTGAATTGTTTTCCAAGTTTTTACTATTAGAATACTGTAAAACGTTTGCATTATTAATGTATTGGAATCTTATGGTTATGTGAACTGAATGTAGTTTATGTGGACCTTGAACAAAGTGCGGTAAGTTTTTATAATCAACAGTTATTGTTCAAGTTTGCTATCAAAGTAATAATCGTAAGAACGAGAAACGAAAAGTTTATTCTTGGTAGGTGCAATCTACCTTCTTGCAAGATAAATAAACGGTGTAACCGTTCGTTAAATTCTGCCTGTGTTGGTCTATGTGTGTTTTATAAGTTTTATTTTTAGGTTATTTTGAAAAAGTAAAACTTTTGGCGAAGACCAAAGATGAGCGGTGCTGAAGATGGAAGTCCTAGAAAGAGGAAGCGTCAAAGAAGGTTACCATCATCTTCGTCTGAAAGTGGTGAGACAAGTAGCAGTTCCGATGAACAGTCCTTCAGTTCTGCAAAACGTTCACGCCGTCGACAACGGCCAAAACGTAGACGTGATGCGCGTTCGCATAAAGATGACAAGTTAAATAAACTAATTGCTGAAGTAAGTGATCTAAAAGAAAGATTGTCTCGCAGGCCATGTGACAATTGTAGTCTTGAAGGCGAACAATCATTGGCTAATGATGGTATCGAAGATAATGTGAGTGGAAACTTATACAGTGAAAATCACTCGGATTTAGATGGAGATGAGCCTCAGTTCTCTCTTTCGTTTGGGACAAAGCTGAAGTATCCGGATGTCCTGAAAACACCTTCTTCTTACTTGGAAGTTTTGAAAGGCATTCAGCGGTTCCATGATGTCCAGTGGCAAAATGTCAGGTATGCAGATGTTCAAAAAAGTTATCGGCACACCCCCGGGTTTACTGAATTAGAGCCTAATGAAGAAGTCGAGCGCTATGATACGTCACGCACCACAGCAAATGCTGATAAAGCTTTCGCTGCTATTAGTTATGCTTTGATAAAGCAAAAAGATCAGCTTGAAAAAGAACTTCGTGACTTTTTATCTTGGGCCAAGGCTACGCCTGCCCTGAACCATGATGCTATTCATGGGAAGATCGAAGAAATCTTTGTAACAGGGCATTTCTCGAAGATTTCTAATGACGCCCTTCAGTTGGTCTGCGGCCACAGAGCGGAGGTCATTCAATAGAGGAAGGAGGCTATCTTGGCTTCAGTGAAAGACCCATTGCATAAAAATGTTTTACGAAAAATACCGCCGTCATGCAAGAATTTATTTGACGCTGACAAATTCACGTCTGCCTTAGAAAGAATGGGTGACTCCCGAAAAGTTTTTTGGCCACGTGCTCAAGACCGCGCACCTGCTACGCAGACCGGTCCGAATACTGCTCAGACTGGAAACCCTTCTAGTAGTTTTCAATCAAAGTCAGGCCCCTCAACGGGGACACAATCTCAAGTCTCGTGGTGCAACATATTCTAACAGACCCTTTCGAGGTAGAGGCGGAAAATTTAGAGGCCGAAAAGGCTATGATAGACAGCCAGCGCACAAGAGTACTAGAGAAAGACACCTTTTTCCCTCATCCCACCGGGATAGGAGAGGTAATCGAAAATTTTGACTCACCGAGTCGTTTCCGTGCCGGTCAACTCAAGCGTTACCGACAAAGATGGAGAGAAATGGGCGCCCCCAGCTACATTCTCAAGATTATTTCAGGTTACCGTATCCCCTTTTCCAATCGACCGCCTCTTCATCTGCCCGATCGAGACAACTGTCAGCAGGCAACGTGCGAAACCACAGAAATGTCGGTAGTAATAGAAAGGATGAAGGCGGAGCGTGTGTTGATGCCAGTTCAGGTATCCCAGAGCTTCCTGTCACATATAGTTCTAGTGCCCAAGACAGATGGCTCTATGAGGCCAATATTCGACCTGAGATCGCTAAACAGGTTCGTGCTGACGACTCCTTTCAGGTTGATCAATGTTCACAAGATTCCAAGCTTCCTACAGCCAAACGACTGGCTTGTAAAGATAGATCTCTCTCAAGCGTATTTTCATATACCGATCAACAGATCTCACAGGCGGTTTCTACGCCTGTTGTACCGCCCAGAATTGCTGGAGATGAGTTGCCTTCCCTTCGGGCTAAGTTCAGCGGCGAATACTTTCGCTGCTGTAAGCAATTGGATAGCCCAAGTGCTCCGCCGGAAAGGGGTCAGACTTCTTGTATACTTAGACGATTATCTGATTGCGAATACAAGTCCCACTGTACTGAAGAGCCACGTCGGTATCGCCGTGGGTATGCTGAATTATCTAGGCTGGAAGGTGAACTTCGAAAAGTCCGTGCTAACACCGACACAGATAAGATAATACACCGATGAAGAGCATAGAGTATCTAGGCATTATATGGGCATTATATGGCAAAATCGCAAGTTTCTACCCGAGCTAAAGTGCCACAAGTTAAGGTCTTCAATACTCAGACTCTTAGAAAATCGAACGATGAAACTTGTCGACTTTCAAAGTCTTGTGGGTATGATGAATTTTGCCAGTTTTGTAATTCGCCGAGGAAGGCTCAACCATCGACAGCTACAAAAGTTAACTATCAGTCATTGCAGACTCAAGTCAAGGTTTGTCTCTCTCAATCAAGAGTCAGAGAAGGATTTGATTTGGTGGCTCAAGCATCTGGGAGGAAGCTCCCGAATACATATTGCTCATCCCACACTCTTTCTAGTGACAGACGCTTCAGGTATAGCTTGGGGAGCTCAGATAAACAACATGAAGTTGTCAGGCAATTGGTTGGCGGCGGAGAAAGACTTACATTCGAACATGAAGGAACTCCTCGTGATTCAGAAAGTCCTAGAAGAGCAAGGTCCGAACCTGCGTTCAACGTCTATACACCTACAATTGGACAACAAGACAGCAGTGGCTTATTTACGCAACGAAGGAGGATCAAAGTCACACGATCTCCTGGACTTGGCTTACAAGATTTTTCAGCAGTTTGATTTCTATCAGATAGATCTAGTAGCCTACCATATTCCGGGTGTCTACAACGCCGAGGCCGATCATCTATCTCGCCGCCGAAGAGTTCCAGAGTGGCACCTATTACCTCGAATAACCACGTTAATATTCGCCAAATGGGGCACGCCGAGCATAGATCTATTTGCGACAAATCTAACGCGCGTGGTACCCAGGTACTGCACCCTAGACTATACGGACAAACAAGCGGAATTTCACGACGCCCTGTCACAAAAATGGGATTATCCGTTGGCATGGGTGTTTCCGCCTCCGTTCTTAATACCAAAAGTCCTTCAACATCTACATCAATGCCGTGGAGTTTACCTCATAATTGTACCAAGGTGGGAGAAAGTTTTTTGGCGCCCAGATTTACGGAGCCGAGCAACAGCAGCACCCTGGACCATTCGAGACCTTCATCGAGTCCTAGTAGACGTATCAACGGGCAGCCCGCCACAGAATGTGCAGGAAATGGAGCTGGAGGTATGGAGATGTGGGGCTGGAGCGAACACTTGAAGGAATGGACACCACAGCAACGAAATCTTCTTCTTAATAGTTGGCGACCTTCGACGATTAAGACTTACAAGCCTGCTTGGTCCCGGTAAATTAAGTGTGCAGAGTAAAATAATGTAACTAGTAGTAGACCTTCCGGTTCAGATTTAGCACGTTTTTTATCAGATCTGTTTTACAAAGAGAAACTGTCCTATAACACAATTCTTGTTCATAAGTCTGTGGTTGCAACGCTTTGTGAGCCTGAACTTTCGGAGCGGCTTAGAACTCACCCTTTTGTAAAACGAATCTTAACATCAATAGCTTTAACAAATCCAACCCCTACAAAGCCCCCAGTGTGGGATTTTGACCTTGTTATTAAGTTTATGTCTCAAGTTGATTGCACTGCTGATAGCCTCTACCAAGTTTCTAAGCATACGGCTGCTATTTTACTACTATTTTCAAGTAGAAGGCTGCATGATTTAACCCTTCTTTCAGTTAGTTCTGAGAATTGCATTGTTCATACGGATCACATCGTTTTTTGGCCTGTTTTGGATCTAAGACTGACACTGTGGATAACCGTCAGTCTGGCTGGAGACTTATTTCAAATCCCGATAATAGGAGGCTAGATCCGGTTTATTGGATAAATCGGTTGATAGCCACTGGTAAAAATAGAAGGGAATTGGCAAATTGTACAAATCTTTTTGTTACTACTTGTGGTCAGCCCAAGCCCGCATCTAGATGTGTGATTTCAGGGTGGATTAAAAATCTATTAAAAGTTTCTGGTATAGAAGCTTCAGCTGGGAGCCTTAGAGCAGCAGTTGCCTCCAAAAGTTGGGTTGCAAATACGCAGGTGGAAGATATACTTTCGAGAGGCAACTGGAAATCGCAAAATACTTTTAAGAAATTCTATTTTAGGCAGATTGCACAATCAAGCAAGTCTAATCCGAAGATAATGTCAAGTTTTCAGGCAGTCTAAGTACCTGCCTATCCATTTTATTGATTATCTAATCCTTTGTAAGAAGTGATCTTAATTTCTGTTATGTTATATGGTTGATTAAAACAGTTATACATTGTGTATTCTTAGTTTTTGATTATTCTCTCACTGAAAACTTGTTGCCTACACCTAACATTTAGGTAAGATGATATTATAGTGTTATACAGTTTGGCATTACAACTTTTTTAACACCTAAAAGGTTTTAAAGGTTTTCTTAGTCACATTGACGCTAACCACCGCCACCAGGCGATAACAAACATCTCTCAATATTTAAATTATATTTCGGATCACGTACAGTATTTTAATGCAAACGTTTTACCTGAAAATAAAACGTATATTAAAATACTTACCTGATCCGAAATATAATAATTTTAAATTCTGCCTGGTGGCCTCGCAAAAACAATAGACGTAATGAGAAACAGAGTCGGCGCGCCGACCCTCGGCGCGATGGAAGATGGTTGTATGTGTGGAGTGCGATAAGGACGGCGATACACACGTTTCAGGAGGGAAAGGGACAATTAGGGAGCGAATGCGATAGCTATATCTCAATATTTAAATTATATTTCGGATCAGGTAAGTATTTTAATATACGTTTTATTTTCAGGTAAAACGTTTGCATTTTGGTATTACATTTGTATGAAAACTCGTTCTCCGCGGGCCCCTTAACATAATTTATGTTATGTCCATGTGTTATTATGGTTGCAATGTGGCAGTCATATTAATTAGACATAGACAATCATTTATTTGCTTCTTAGCACAATACATACAATACATGAATAGCTGAAAAAACAATAATTAGTTAAATAAATCTATGTAATGTCCAACCAACATACAGCCACGTAATAAAAAAATAAATTTCATTTTCAGGAGTAAGTAAAAACTCATGCATTCTATCTTAATGTGGCACAAAGATACCTAATATTTCACATTGTTTTTTTTTTGTGTGGATTGTCTGTATTGTTTATTTATTTATTAACCAGAAGTTGGTTATGGCTGACCTGATCTCATTATATGGGTTTAAGATAATAAGTCGGTAATCGGTAGAGTTGATTGCCTAAATAATTTAATAATTCATTATTTATAATAATTGATGTGTATAGGAATGCGAGTATATTAGAGGAAGCCTAAAGTGGCGCCTGTGATGGACAATATGAGAAGTAGGTATTAATAGATTAGCATAGTATGAGCATGACATGTGAAGGGATGAAAGTCATATTACAAAAAAGTGTTTCATATGAATGTGTATGGTGGATAAAGAAGTGGTAGACCAAAGAAAATATGGATGGACTGTGTCCAAGATGACATGAACAAGAAAAGAGTAATCTATAAATGAAACCAGAAGTTCATATGCAAATAAAACAAGATCTTTACTACTAGATTTTTATTAATTCCAACTTAAAACCACCTAAGCCTTGTAAGTATCATTATGTTTATAGTTGATTTTCTTATCAATACCCATGAGTTGTCTGATAATGAACTCGGGAAGCCTCTTGTGCTTCCAGCGGGTGGGGAGGGGAGTGTGGTTAGCCTTGTCCAGTTTACCATTAACATAGTCCTCGGCTGAGAACTCATTTGCAGCTTTTACCATGGCAATCAGCTCATTTTGGAAAACCTTCTCTTTTTTTAAGCGACGTTGCTGCTTTACCTGGAATAGATATTAATAGTTTGAGTTGTGTAAGCTGTTATATAACTAGACTAAAATTATCTTCAATATAAAGAAAAGTATTTTTAAAGATGGAACTTTACCCGTGCCCAGCGATGCCTCATCTTCTTCCACAGCTTTCTGCGCTGATGTTTCTTCATTTTCCTTTTTCGAATCACAATAAGCCGAGCAGCCTGGAATTAATGTTCAATTTATTGCACAACTGCTTTTTATAACTCAATTAATTAATTTACTTTTAGAGTGGTTTTGAATGTCTATAAGTTACCTGTATTTCTTCATTTTTGTGTGAGGGCAAGCCAACTTCTTGACGATGCCACTCATTTTCCAGCAAAGGCAGGATCGAGCGCGGGTTCACTATTGGCACATAAGTGATTGGCTCCTGCTGTATCCTGCCAATTATAGCCTTCTCACTGATCTCAACACCGATACTTCGCGGCGAGAAAACTGGTGCTCGGAGTAAGGATACATCCGTTTTAGCGACATTTAAACGATTTGGAGCACATTCCTTAGCAGCTTGCAATGCAGATTTGATGTTAATACAGCGAAGATCTAAAAATATAGAGTTCTGGGTTAGTATTATTTTTATTTTGGGTTTTCGAATCGCCTAACCTCAAAATGAACACTTACATTTGACAGTATTTTGTAAAGAGTTCATCATTTTAGATTGTTTTAACTTTCACTGCCTACGAAGACTTTGTATAACATAATTATCTATGTACCGTGTACCTATACTTAATTAGAAAACTAAACTGTACCGAACGAAAATTGGAAAATTCGGAAAATTAACTAAGTACCTATTCTTTTTTTCTGTTTTCACCTTGTTACTGTCAATAATGTTGCTATGTCAGTGTCAAGTAAAATAAGCAGTCAATCCAGCCTTCAGTTGCAGGTGAGGATGTCTAGCTTACTTTACTTTCCTTGTCTTCAACACTGCAAAGAGAGGTAGAATCTGGTAGTATGGAGAAGATCAAGAAAATAAATAAACAAGCAAGCAATGTACTTTGTACTCCTCGCTTAATAAGGGAGGAGTACAATAGTACATTATTGAAAGGCAGCGAAATAGGCAATTGCAGGTCGAGTATGAGTTTGAAGGCCGAGCCGCAGGCGAGGACTTCAATGATACGAGACAGGACGATATTTTTTATTTTATATACTTAGAAAACGACCAGAACACCCGGAGCAAATACCTGCTGAGCGTACAAATATTTGTTCCAAGGCGGGAATCGAACCCGCAACCTCTTGCGTCGCAGGTGGACATTCGCCCACCGCACCACAGAGGTCGTCAATAATATTAGTAGGGATTAGGTACATTGTGTTTCGGGTCACAGACAGACCCTCCTTTAGGTACCTATACGTACCCTGTTTGTATTTTAGTTTTTTTATGTGTGTGTTTAGTTTATTCAATATTTTTTTCATTTCTTTTTATTTTAATTTTGTCAACGTTATTTTGGGCCACGGTGTATCTACTACCGCCACCATGCTGCGTTGCTGTGTTTCAGTTTGAAGGGTATGGGTGCCGGTGAAATTATTGGCACGTTTATGCGTTGGGTAGATAAGATATACATACACAAGGATATTATAAGGGTGCCGGTGAAATTACTGGCACGTTGAGGCATGGGTAGGTACACAGCCATCAAGTTGATGGACGCAGCCGCAGGGCAGTGCAGCTGGTCACGTACGTAACGTTCGTGACCAGCGTGGCAATGCTTTGTTATAGGCGTGGTTACCATCAAGATCAGGTGTACCATATGCTGGTTTCATTGGTTATTAGGTATAAGAAAGAAGTTGGATAAAAATTACTGGTAGGTAGCTACTCCAAATCTTCAAGTTTAAACTTAGAAGAAGCGATATCACTTTCGAGTCACTTTAAAACTGTAGTTCTCTATACGGGCCACCACGCCAACTTAAAGCGGTTTATTTGGACCGTACCAAGCCAGATAACCCAGCATGCTACTTACTCTGATAAATATCTCCGACATAAATATTATATAGTCATCTCATCTACTTGCAAAACTCGCTTGTATATATAATAAAGTTCAGTTTGGTCTGAAACGTAAAACAGTCGACATGTTTCTGGCACTTGTATGCATCGCAGCCGGGATCCTAGTAGCGTGGGTGCTGGTGTATTGGTGGCGGCTGAGGAACTACTGGGCAAGTCGAGGAGTGCCCCATGATCCTCCCCATCCTCTACTCGGTAGCCTCACGTTTTTACAACGAGAAAATCCTGTGAGTTTATTTATTCTATTATTAAACCAATTTTTACTTTAGATAGCGATGGGTCAATCTGGTCAAGTAGTTCTACCTCATACATGATTGACTATAGGTATGTACATGATGCCTACGCCAAAGAGGCTACTATAAATTAAATTAGAAATATAAGTATAGTAATAAATAATCAAGGAAATAAACCTATATAAGAACCTAGTAAAAATTAAAGCATGTAAGTACTTTTATAAAATTCGTGTAAAAAGTGGTAGAAATAAAGGCTCATTTTATTTTATTTATGTACATGATGACAAAATTTTAGCATGCAGTGACTAAATGCCAATCATTACCATGGTAATGAAGGAGTTGTAATTTTGCTGGTGTTCCGTCTGTTGGTGATCCTTCTCATAAATAAACCTTTAATTTCTTCGTCTGAAGGCACTATGGATGCGCAAAATGTACGACAAGTTCAGAACACCGTACATCGGCATCTGGGTGTTCTGGCGGCCCGGCCTCATCATGAACTGCCCGGAGCTGGCCAAGCGCGTGCTGGTCAAAGATGCCGACCTCTTCAGGAACCGCTATCTAAGCTCTGGCAGCTCAGACCCTATTGGGGCGCTCAATATCTTCACTGTTAATGTAAGTAAAACCATGATCAGATAAGCAGAGGCCCATTTACTTACGGGCCTTCGCTTATAATGATCGTATTATTTCAGAAGGCTATTAGAATTATCCTTGGTAGGGATTAGGTACCTATTTAATTTATATAATTTAATTAAAAAAAATACTTGTGACAAAACCTCGTCGGACTTAACAAAATAATTAACGCTTAAGAACGACCTAGCAGTATCAGTTCCTAAGCACCGGAGTGGTAGTTTCCACTTTTCCAGGTACACCAGGAAACTACCACTCCAGGTTTCAGGTATCCTGGACACTAAAAGAAGCAGATCATGCAAACCACTGCTAGAATCGAACCAGCATATCTTACAGCTGTTATAATATCAGTGGCTCTTGTCAAAAGTAAATTCAGTAATTTTCAGTACCTACAGGTAGAAATCTCCCAATATTGTTACGAGTGTAGAGATTAGATGTTGGACCAAAAATATCCTTGACAAATAAAGTAAAAAAGTTTATAGAACTGAACTTAGATCAGAAACTGATCTCTGAAATGAGGGACGAGAAGGATGTCATTTTAAAATGATAGTTACTAATTATAACACGCACTACAAAATGAAAGAGATAATTATACTTAATTGTGTACATAGGTCACATAAAAACCCGTTACCAACGTAGGTACAAGCAAGGAAAACAGTTAGGTACCTAACTGTTTTATTGAAGACCTAACTATCTACCTACCTACTCCGTGAGATTACTCTTTGCGTGAGAATACTTATTTTTAATTCATGCGAGATTGGTTTACAGTATTTATAGTTAACTTGAATAGAATAGGCCCTATTTCCTTTGTTTTTCATAGGATCCTACATGGAGCAACGTGCGTCGTCGTCTAACGTCTATCTTCACATCGGCCAAGCTCCGATCCCTCGAGGGTCTGATGCAAACGAAGGCGGCAGACCTCGTGGTGCGGATAGGAGAGGAAGCCAAGAAGGATCCCAGCGAACTCAATCTCAGGGTAAGGTACTCTAAAACCGGCTAATGTAGCCGGTAAGATCTCAAATTCTAGAATCTTCAAGATGATCATGCAATCACGTCACGCTCCTGGCACTTCGTCGAGAAAGGCTCTTCTAGGCTTTAATTCGAAACCTATGTTTGAGGGACACACATAGCCTAACTCTCGGGCCGACCGAGACCATTTTGCAATTTTATTTTATTGCTTCTTTTCGAAAAGAGAATGGATCATTCCTTGAGTAATTCATCGACGACCTCATCGTAGAAGCCTCGACAGCTACGATATACGGAAAACGTAGAAAAAGTGCGGGGTTGTGCAATGCCAATGTGTTTAAATGGGACATTGAAAATCTCGGTCGGCCCGAGAATTAGGCTCACAGTCATCTTCTAAGAGCCTGTCCAGATGGAGCGTTTTACGCGCGAGTGCCCTCGCGCGTTTCAATTTATATTGCGTCCAGATGCCGCGTTTTACGCGCGCTCCTACCAAATAGTTGCTCGCGTTTTACGCGCGATTGAGGAATCGCGCGTAAAACGCGCCTAAAACGCCCCATCTGGACAGGCTCTAATCATCGGCCATAGTACCTACTGTTTTCGTGATACTCTCGTGCCTCGGTTGTCACGTTTACCCATAAAATTTTAAACCCGAAATATTCATCTACTAGTGCAACTGACTGTACTTGAATACCTGATATTGTCTAATTAATTGTAAAATCGTAAAAGATAATTATTATCACTGTCATCTGTCATCAGTTTCACATCTGTCAATAAAAATTCCTGACTCATGTCATACTCGTAGGTACATTCATCTATAAGTAGGCACTTAGTTATATTACAGCTTATCTATCAGCATTTATTTTATCAAAATATGAATGACATGAATGAGTTAGGATAAAAACATGATAAGTGGTACGATTTACCTTAAACTAACTTAAAGAAGTACTTACCGTAGGTAAATCTAGGTTGAGTTTTCGACTACAGTGACTATGTAAACTGAAACTACTGATTATAAACTAATTAAGTGCTTGGTCATTGATCATCCGTCCTTTGGGAACTATATAGGAAGGCAAGGAAAAGACCTACTTACTTATGATGAACCTAATAAAAAGACTTGCGTTGCTTTTTATTAGGTTCTACGACATATTGGTTACCGTAAAACGTGCCTACTTTGCACCTTAATGGGTAAAAATACTCCAATTTTTTAAAAACAATATTTCGTTCATAACTCAAAATTAACAAAGTAATTCAAAAATGTTTGAACGCATTCGAGTAGTCTTTGAACTTGTTGGCAATACTGAATACCCACTTCCGGTATCCACCATTTTTTTCTCTCATTATCAGCCATTCTTTCAGAGTGTAACAAAAAGTAAAACAAAAATAATCGGTAAAAGCCACTTCCGATCGAGATAACCGCTTATATGTTTAAGGTAAAAGGAGGTTTTATTTAACTAGGTATATAATTAGCTAGCGGAACAATAAAAGTTTCTAATTTTTCTTATACATGTTTTTTTTTGTTTCGTCCATAAAAACTAGCTAGAAACACCTAAATCTACTACTTTATGGTTTTCTTCAGGAGCATAGTAACAGTATAAGCTGCTATCTATTCACCAGATCTCAATAGTACCTACACTTTTTTTGTCCGGAGATAGTGCAGGAGCATTGTTCCCCAAAAGGGCAAGGGCGGATCCAGGGGGGGGGTCATGGGGGTCATGACCCCCCCCTGAGCTGGTTCCAGGACTTAGGTGGACCACAAATTGTACATAATGATTTTGTATTCTATATTTTGTCACCATACAGATTTTATGTAACTAAATTCCTTCAATATTTAATTAATTAATTTAATTTAATCGAAATATATGAAACTCTTACGCTACTGACTAACTGACTGACAATCAACGCACAGCCTAGGCCGTTAGTCCTAAAAGCATGAAACTTGGAGGGTGTGTTCCTTTTATAATATAGAGGTTCACTAAGAAAGGAAATTGGAAAATTCTTTCCCTAACAGGAGAAAAAGAGGAAAAATGGTTTTAAGGAAAATGATGATTGTAAAAATCAAAGCAAAGTTAGAAGCATGAAACTTGGATGTTGGCCCAAAAGTCGTGGATCAAACGCAACTAGGGGTTAGATAGGGTCATCAGCTGCAAAAAGTTGTTCTACGGGAGGTCCTTAAGGTCAACCCCTGTAGAGTTATAATTTATTTTGTGTGTTTTATTAGAAAATTGACTTTTTTAACTTATTCTTATTAAAATTCGAAAAAATCTACATCCTGTATTCTTTCTATTATTTTCACTAGATGCCCTTGCGTTAGACATGCTATTTATGGTTGTTAATTGGGTGTGTTGAAGATAATAATTATTAAGTTTTACGATTTTCTTTTTTCTCAAATCATAACTTGTTATTTACTTCGGACCCCACTGTGAAAAAAATATACTCTACCAAAAAGTGACCCTGAATTACAAGTTTTGGCGCGTTTTGGCAATACGAAGTTATTATGTGTTAAGTTTTTCAAGTTTTTTAAGTTTTTCAACAATAAAGAATAAATATTTTTAAGTACAGTAGGTTAGGGACTTACGTACATTAATAACATAGGTACCTACATTTTAGGGTTCCGTAGCCAAATGGCAAAAACGGAACCCTTATAGATTCGTCATGTCTGTCTGTCCGTCCGTATGTCAGCCATAGTAGGGTAATATTGGGAGATTTGAATCAACCTTCGGTTGATACAAATCTCCCAATATCAACCTTCGGTTGATACAAATCTCCCAATATTTTAAATCGATTCAGAATTTACATCCCAGTTTTACCCTACTGACCGAGGTAGGTTTGCAAACGCTGCAGTTTGTAATACCTTCTAGTCTGAGCGAGCTATTTGTTTACGCAACATTTTGTTATCAGCACACCTGCTCGATCGAATTACATCATTGTAGTCTAACATTGAGTCAGTTCTCTCAATATCCTAGAACTGATACAGTACTCTCATATTTTTAAATCGCTCTAGTATCTACTGCCCGATCTAGAATTCTCAATTTATTATATCGTTCTAACACTGATGAAAAAGTTTTTTCAAATGATTTTACTCTCATTAAAAATCGATCATTATTTATTTTCCAAGTACCTCCTCGATCTTCTTCATGACCAGGAACATTGAAATATGTTATAATGTTGCTGAATGTTACTTTCTTTCTAAACGATGACATTGTTTTAGAGGCAGACAACTTTAATCAAGCCCTAAGTACTTATGACATTTATATCTTAGGGTTATATCTTATATCGAGTGATTTAGTATTCTCATATAATCTACTCGCCTCGACAAACCTTTGTTTATGTTAAGAGTGGTCTAACCATGTCGGATGGAATGATAACTTATTCTTATCGAATATTTATAGTGCGCGGTAGAAATTAAAGTACTAACATCGGCGGGCTGAACACTTTGCATTGGATGGCATCATAACAAGCCAGTTAAAGTATGAGTAAAAAATAATTATAAAAAGTTTAGAAAAATATTTTTATTGACTTAATATAAACCTTCCGACAAATAGGACATATATTATTATTTAAAGATAAAGCACATTTAGTACAAGCGATAGCATGACCACAGGGTATAAAAACATAGTTCAACTTATTTTCGAAACATATTTTACAGATTAAATTCGGATAATTTATTGTTTCTTCTGGCTCTTCAATATGTGTATTTTTAGCAGATCTCGACGTTTCACAGCATTCTGTTGATTTTGTTTCCCCGTTAACTATTTTGCTGACATATTCTTCGCCCATCATTGATAGCACATAAGGACAAGTTTGAAAAAAGCGAGCGTGTTCTTCCCAGGGGATGTCGCCGGGAGACCAGTCTTTCATCCCGCCCCCACAAAAATAACAATGAACTCTATCGCTTTGTTTCGTATAAAAAAAACCTGCTTCAGCCATATCTGCAGGTTTTTGAGTCATAGATTTAGGCCAAGACTCAAAGCTTTTTAAACGATTTATTTCAATTGAGTAATGACTGTAATATGGTTTAACACATTGTTCTATCATTTTATTTTATTGTACTGGCCCCTACTTTAAAGAGACATTCGTTTATAAAGGCGAGTAGAACAAGTATGATAAAAATTAATAGCAATGACCCACTCAGACCCCGTTTACAGAGAAAGGCTGTTTTTTTAATTTATCGAGAATATATTTTGGCGTTTTAGCATTTACGGCCAACTCACGCCATCTATCAGTTTTCTACAGAAGTTTCAGACAAGTCAATAGAGTTAGCAATAATTAAAATGGTTGCATATTTAAGGTTCGCACTTTGCATCACATTTAAGTTTGAAATAAAATTCATAGATGGCGCTCCGCAAATATCTTTCTCAAGTTATTTGTCTTATGCATAATAATATGGCAATCGATTAATTCAACGTGTAATTTGTAAGCGTTGCTGGCCTGTTGAATTAAGTCGCACCTTGTAAGCTGCGAGGCGCGGGTTCAAATCTTCAGGGATTAGCAAAACTTATTGTATTTTTTTATATTTTTTGTAATGTTTAGAATATTTTTATTTTAATATTTTCTATTGCTTGTTGCAGTGGCTTTTAATATGATTGAATTTTTAGATCAGCTGTCTATTCAAATGTTAAATTTTGTTAATAATACTACCTAATGGTTTTCTAATATTCAATGCGAATAAAGTATTTTTTTTTTTAAGTAGAACAATTTATTTACACAAAGAAACTTGCAATTAAACAAAATATTTACAAAATGTACCTAATACATAAGAAACAGTTGAGCTATCTGCAGATCGTTACAAACGATCTAGAGATAGCTCAACTAATTCAAATCAGGGCCAGAAGGAAGCATGAGTTATAAGTTTTTATTTTAACGATTGAACTGCACAAGTACCAAGCATTACCTTATTAAAATTTCGTATCCGATATCTGCGACATGCTGGCGCCAACACTCAGAGCAATCCTATATGGACAGTTATAAAGGTGTTATCATAACGGAGTAGGAAAAATTGATAAATCGCGAGCGATAATGAACTCTTTGATTAGGCATTATTCGTACTAAAATCGTCTGCGGTTAACAAATGAATATTTTCTAGTTTATGATGCTGGATCGAAAATACTTACATATGAATCCGGCTTTAGTTAAAGAGGCGCTGTGAAAAAATTCACATTGCTTGCAGTCTTATTTTATTGCTGAATTTCGATTGAAGTAGTCCTGTGTGTTTTTGCGGGTGCGAGATAAGGATTTTATCAACAAGTATGTAAGTACCTCATTATTTTAATATCTAGGACTAAGCTTTTGCGGGCGATTAATTTAAGGCGAGTCATGAGAATGGAGGACATTTTTTATGAATTTTAACAAAAAGTGATTAATCATTAGACGCGGTGGTAGAAAATACTCTCCCTAAGTACCTGGTTATTTCTATTATCTAGCAGGTACAAAGCTTTTTTTTTATTGTAAACTTTAATAATTTTAACAAAAAAAAGTGATTAATTGCGTAGACATAGCGATAGTAATACTCTTCTAATCAGCCTTATGAAGAGTTTTAGAGAGGTTTGCCTTCTTATGAAATTAAAGCTTATTTTTTTGTTCTAGGCCAGGCGGGTCGCAAAATCCATTTTGGGCAGAAGATGTCGAGGAGTTAGAGAAAGCGGGACTTTCATCAGTTCCGGCCAAAAGAGCGGCTGCACCGAAAAACAAAAAGCGAGCGACAGCGAGCAGTAGTACATCCGCTCCAAAGGGAAAGAAAAATAAAAAAACCCCTCCATTGCTCTTTTTATCAGACAGCGAAGATGAAGTTGTTCCCCTAACACAGCCTTTTCTGGTGAGTTTATTTTAATTTCTTTGATATTCACAAGAGAGTCATTGAAGCAGGCTTTCCTATACAAAAAGTTTTGACGGTTTTCTACCTCATAATATAGCCCCCCCACATGACACATGATTTACTAGACTTAGTCTTCTTTTTTTTTCCGTTTCCTATTTTTAAAACGATAAAAAATATACATGGTATAATAGTGTTTGGTGTAGAAATTTATGGTACATACTATGTCCATAATACATGAATAACAATTGTAATTGTCTAAAGTTAGCAGACTAGACTTTTTTTTATAAAATCATGTTTAGGATGCTTAAGATAATGGTCTCGAGCAATAAGATCGTCTATTGCAAGACACTGTCATTTTTAGCAAGCTTGAGAAAAAATATTATTTATTGTTATGATTTTTTCAGGACGATGGAGAAGAAAGCATTGAGCCGGGAGAACCACTGCAGCCGCTGCCGGCCTCATTGCTGAGAAGTTTCTTCTCCCAGAGGGGGTCTAATGCATACACAACGCAACGCGACCCCACTCGCAAGGGGGAGTATTATATTGAATTGAGGGTGTATAATTCAAAGGAAGCCGAAGCCGTTGCAAACGACGAGCGTTGGAAGTTGGCGCTCATTACTCTAAAAACAAGCTTCGATAATGACACCGCTATCTGGCGCTCTCTAGCCAATCTCGTGAAAGTAGCGCGTGAAGATTTTAAGAAGATCCAGCCGATCACGTACCCTATAAACTTTCAATAAACTGATTGAAACTTTATTGGGTATATTTCCTGCCTTATCCAAACCTTAACCTATCCTTGTCCAACTCCTGTCCTAAATTGGAAAATTGGAAATTGGAAATTGGAAATTGGAAATTGGAATCAGATATCAGAAATATTAAAAAATAGGAATTTGGCTAATGGCATAAATAATAAACTTGAATTATGAAAACTTTGCATCAACAAACAAATAATACAATGAGGTTAGTAATTGGTTAAATAGCTGTGCTGATGTTTTGGTATAATGACATAAATACAAAACTTGAATTTTGAAAAAAATAATGACAGTAAACAAATAATACAAACGAGGTCAGAAATTAGTTAAATAGTTTTAATGATGTTTTGTCAAGAATGCTGTATTTTTGTTTCAAATTTTTCCGCTCATAAAAAGACAAACACTCATAAATCAAATTGCTTAATTCAGTCTACATTTCAGAATGTGCAGATTATAGCAAGCGCATTTAAGAGTAGAATTATTAGTTATAGAATAAACTCTAGTAAAACGGTATTAGTTCCTGAACAGTTTTTGAATATTGTTTCCTCAATAGTGATTCAACTTATAAAAAAGTCACTTGCTCAACACGCCGTGTTAAAAGTCAATGTGGAAGTTTTTGTTTTATATTATTTGCCTAAAGATGAGCAAAAATCTTTAAAATCATTTAAAACTCGATTTGAAGCAATTTTTCATAATACTGATTTAGCAAAGTTTTACCAAGACTGTGTCGAGAAACTCGCTCAAAAATGTTCAGAATTTGAGTTGTCTGAATCTGGCTGGTCTATTGATTCTGTAAGTCATTTAGAGTTGAATATTAACAAATATAATCCACTGCGAGCTGGCTCGTATGTCAAACTACCGCTAGAAATTCGAAACACAAAATCTTGTCTTAATATCCAGAATAGAGACGATCGATGTTTTTTGCATTGTATTATTGCTCATATGTACCCTGCGAAAAGTAACCCCGGCAGAGTAACATCATATCCATGCTATAAAAATATTCTCAATATTGCTGGTATGACATTTCCACCGAGTTTACATGACATAAAAAAATTTGAAATGAATAATCCTCTTATTTCTGTTAATGTGTATGGCTTAGAAAAAAATAGCACGGTAATGGGCCCTCTTTATAAAACTATTCGTCGTAAATTGACGCATGTGAATTTGCTCTTAATTGAAAATAATGATAAAAATCATTTCTGTTTGATTAAAAACTTTGAAAGACTTGTTCGCAAACAGTTAACAAAACATAATGGCAGAATATTTCTTTGCGAAGAATGTTTCATTTATTTTGAATCAGAAGATAAACTAAATGCTCATAATTGCGCAAGAGTCAAAACAATTTTACCTCAGCCAGATAGTAAGCTAACATTTTCTCATGTCGAAAGAACGCAAAAAGTTCCAATTGTTATCTATGGTGATTTTGAAAGTTTGCTTAAAGAATATTCTGATAAAGGCAAGTCAAAACATATTGAAAATGTTCAAATACATGAAGCAACCTGTTTTGCTTATTATATATGCTGTCAAGCCAAGCCGCGGTTTAATAAATTTGTATCCTATCGAGGCCCTCATTGTGCGAAGAAGTTCATCGAAACTATTTGCAATGATGTGACAAAGTTATACCATTTGTTATCAGTAAGTCATGCTATGTTACCTCTCACTGATGCTGAACAAGATTCTTTTAATAACGCAACTGTTTGTCATATGTGTAGAACAGAGTTTGCTAAAGATGAGCAAATTGTTGTTGATCATGATCACTTTACAGGAAAATATAGAGGCCCTGCACATAATATATGTAATTTAAATGCAAAGCCTTGTAAGTTCATTCCAATAATATTTCACAATCTCTCCGGCTATGACTGTCATTTATTCATCAACGAACTATCTAATGTAGCGGGACGCATTCGCCTAATTCCAAAAACAAAGGAAAAGTATACAGTATGTTAGTTTAAACGAGGGACATATTGAAACCCACAATAGTGCATGATTATATGATACTAATAAAAATATGAACAAAAAAAAAACACTGATAAATAACAGACAGAACCATACCAAAAATTTCGCTTAAGTCTCGCAACGTGTGTACACCCTTGCGCTAGCGATTTAATATTATTGCAGAACATGTGCGAGGGTCAATGACCTTTAGGTATAATCCATTTTTCCTTCGTACTTTAAACTTGGCTTACCTAGGTATGGCTCCCTTCCTCGTCCTTGGGCATGCGTCGGTACGGTGAACTGACCGAATGTTCGCAATCGTTGGTTAACACCTAGCATAAGATTGTACGACGGAATCTGGCGGTTGGGAAACATCTCTCGGTACAAAATAATGACTCCTCGCACACTATCATTAGATAACACGTAGGCACGAACCATATCCCAATATTCTTCATTAGAATATCGATAAGACGTCATTTTTGGTTATTTAAAGAACACGTTTACAGGACACACTTATCCCGAAGTAAGCGGGGTTGTTTTTGCGATACGCGGAAGCGCAATATTAGACATGCGGAAATAGCAGCGCACTCGCATAGACTGAATGCGGTCAGCGCGGGAGTGTGTCCTCCTGTCGGTGCAACACAAAGGGAAGGGGCGGGGTTTGCGCACAAGCTTCCTTTTCGGTAGGATCGGCACGTGTTTTGCCGCGTGATTATTTTACTGTTTACAAGTTCACTTCTTGCGCGCTCAGTGTTCATGAATAATGTATTTTAGTGGACAATTACGTCACAAATTAAGGTTATAGGTTTTTTACATATTTGGGACGAGAATCGAATACTGAATACCCTCCCTCAATAAGTCCCTCGTTTAACCTAACACACTGTATATCTATCACAAAGTTCTTACCAATAGACTCTAAAAACATAAGTCAGTTAAAATTTATCGACTCTTTTAATTTTCTAAGTTGCGGGTTAGATAAGCTTGCCAAAACATTACATCCTGATGATTTTATGAACCTTAAAAAATACTATCCTGAAAAAAAATTATTTGAATTATTACGCACAAAAGGAATTTACTGCTATGATTATATAGATTCAGTTGAGCGATATCAAGAAATCAGTTTACCTGAAAAAAGCGCTTTCTTCAATAAATTAACTTCTGAAGAAATAACAGAAAATGATTACAAACATGCTCATACTATTTGGAATGAGTTCCAAATTAAAAATTTAGGAGAGTTTACCGATTTATACTTAACGAGCGATGTGTTGCTGCTGGCAGATGTTTTTGAAAAATTCAGGAACATGAGTCTAATCTATTACAATTTAGATCCTTGTCATTACGTATCTTCGCCTTCTTTAAGTTGGGATGCTATGTTATTGTATACAAAAATTGAATTAGATTTAATATCTGATGTGGAAATGTATCAAATGCTGGAAAAAGGCATTAGAGGCGGGCTTGCTCAATGCTCTCTTAGAAATGCAAAAGCAAATAATAAATATTTAGAAAGTCATAAAACCGATGAACCAAATTCATATCTAATCTATCTAGATTGTGTGAACTTATATGGGTTTGCCATGATGAAGCCTCTTCCAGCCAAAAACTTTTGTTTCTTGAATGACGATGAAATAATGGATATAAAAAACATCGCAGCAATATCAGATAACAATGATCGCGGTTATATACTTGAGGTTGATTTAGAATATCCGATAGATATCCACAATGAACATTCTGATTTACCATTTGCGCCTGAAAAATATGTTACGCCTACTGGTAAAAACAAAAAACTTGTTGCGAATTTGCACAATAAATATAAATATGTAATTCATTACGTTCATTTAAAAGAATGTTTATTAAACGGGCTTCGCCTTTTAAAAATACATAGAGTTTTAGCTTTTGATCAAAAACCATTCCTTAAACCTTACATCATGCTGAATACAATGCTTAGACAAAAAGCAAAATCAGATTTTGAGAGAGATTTTTTCAAAAAACAAAACAATTGTATTTTTGGCAAAACTATTGAAAACAAAAGAAATCAGATTGATGTCAAGCTAGTCAGTGTTTGGAAAGATGTTTTCAACAAAACCAATAAGTTTTGTGGCGCTGAAAAATATATAAGTGCTCCAAATTTTAAAAACTTAGCAATTTTTTCTGAAAACTTGGTCGCTATTCAGTTACAACAAACTAAAATCATCTTAGATAGACCAATATACATAGGATTTTCAGTACTAGAACTATCTAAAACCCATTTATACAAATTTCATTACTCTGTTATGAAAAACATGTACAAAAAAAATATTCAACTTTGCTATACCGATACAGACAGCCTTTTGTATTTAATAAAAACTGATGACTTCTATGAGGACATGAAAAATAATCTCCAATACTTTGACACAAGTAACTTTGGAGATAATAACGTTTATAAAATACCTCATGCCAATATGAAATTACCTGGCTATTTTAAGGATGAGATGGGCGGTCAAATAATATCTGAATTTACAGGGCTGCGAGCCAAATTATATTGCATCAATGCAGAATCAATTTCGATAAAAAAAGCAAAAGGCTCGAAAAAAAATGTGACCAAAAAGCTTGATATGGAAAAATATAAACAATGTCTCTTTCATAATAAAGAACTGAGAGATGACATGTTTATAATAAAATCTAAAAATCATAAACTTTATACGCAGAGACTAAATAAATTAGTTTTAAGTAAATCGGATGATAAAAGACAACTCTTCAAAAATACTGTGATGACTTTGCCATGGGGTCACTATGCTAATATGTTATGAAAAAATACTTGGAATCTTTATTTACTTATGAATTATAAAAAACTTAAGTTTTCTTTATTAGCCATAAGCCCAATATATAAGGGTTTATTTTGATTGTAGTATGCTTATAAATAAAATTACATTGATTGCTTATTTACTTAGTAGACTGTTATTTGTATTATGACAAATATATTTCTTTAAGGCAACTGGTTTAACTATAAGGTTTTTAGCATGCTTATGAATAAAAATGTTTTAATCTTTGTAAATATACTGTTTTATTTAAAAGTCCTGAGTCCTATAACAACAGAGGAGTAGGTAGATAGACAAGTAGGTAGGTAAGTAGCGCCTCCATTAGAGATATTTCGTTATCCTATACATTATAAAGTAATCCTAGAAAACAGTTTTTTAATCTATGCAGGCAGCCAAACCTTGCATTGTCATGCTCAGATTGAAGGCCGGTATGTGCCTTTTTTTTTGTCATTGCTCGCAAACAAAGCTGGTTATGATAAATTCTAAGATTTAGTAACAGAGATGCGTCGCAGTGACGTTGCTCCCTAGTAAAAGATAGGCGTTATTGTTATGAGTAAAATAATAACATAATGACAATAGCGCTTGCTAGAGCGCAAATACAGGGCTATTCATAATTAGCTGCAAATACTCAGGAATTAGGTTCTAAGCATTAGCAGCTAATTATGAATAACCCTGTATAGAGCACCTAGCTATAAAATTAAGGAGAGGAATGAAACAACTGAAAATTATTAGGTGCAAACTATTTATTTATTAAATTATAACTAATCTATAAAGTTTTCAGCTGCCAAAATATGCCGGCGATGATGATGCTAGTCCTCTCATCACTTATTCAATTTACTTTATATTTTTTTTATTTAATGCAATACAATCTGCTACAATTTAAGTTACTCTAAGTCATGCAACTTTTCCCCTATTTTTTTCACTAGCTTATATGTAGTGTCCATTATATCATCATAATTATTGTTGTGTTCAACTATATATTGTAGACTTAAATTAGCACTTTCACTATCACTATAGTCATTTTCGTCTTCAAGTTCCTTTACTTCATAAATATTAATTTTTATAACACTGCGTCCTTTTTTGCTGAAATTGCGTCGAATAATGTATTCAGATGATGGTGTGTAAGCCGGCTTTCTTTTTCTTGATACAATCTTCTTTTGTTTCATTGTTTGCTGTCCTTTACTTAAATTTGACGGCATATCTTTCATAGGCGGCTGAGCATGCTGCTCTGTTTTTTCAAAATACTCCTCTGTATCTTGACCGAAGTAGATCGAGGGGATGAAGGGGCTAGTATCCTCATCGCGGGCATAGTTTGACATCTGAAAAAGAAGAACGCAATGTAAAATAACACACTAAAACTAAAAACTGTTAAAATTAAGAGATTGTTTCTAGTTTAATTTAAAATACTTACCATTAAGCAGATAAATTACGCGCGATGCTATTCAGGTCTCAGCGAGTTATGGCGTGAAAAATCATTTAGATTTGAAATGGAATAAATACTGAGAAATTGACTCAGCAGATCATGCGACGATATGTGTAAAATTACGCCCCAGGAGCGGACTGAGGTAAGTTAGTCTCGGAAATTAAAATAAGGAATACAATAAAAATACTTGCTAAATTTAACAACTTGACTAAAAACGAGTATTCATAAAGCAGTTTCATGTACAGCAATTTTTTTTACAATTTTTCCAATCAAGTTTTCAGTCAAATCTTTAATATCATCAAACTCATCCTCAACAACATATTGGCAACTTATTATATTATGAGACTCATCAATTGGGCTATTTTTCAAATTACTTGCAAAGTTTAAATCATATACATCAATATTTATTAAACGATGTCCTCTTATAACTTTTTTCTTCACGTAAGATGAAAGTCCTGACTCTTGTAAAACAATTGATTTTGTAGCATTTGTCAGCTTTTTAGAGGAACTTGATTTTGCAGCAAGTTTTTTTTCAATCTTTGAAGGTCTAATCTCATTTTCACTTTCACGAGTCATATGGCTTTGGTCTTTAAATTCTGCTTCCAAAGTTTTATCAAAATCTCGAGTATAATAAAATGGGTTAGTAATTTCTTTGAGCCCATTCGGGGTGATGAAAGTAGATTGAGTCGTCATTTTTTTCTGAAACAAAAACAAAGGAATGGATGATTAAGGTATTGAGATAAATTTAAAACAAAATTATTGATCGATCCGATTATTATCATCTTACATCATAAAATCAAAAACTTTTTAGGATTAAATATTTGCCCTACACATTCGGTCTCTTAGAAGAAATTAAATAAAAATTATTTATCTCTGAAACAAGATACAAATCCTCATTGAATGCCAGGTTAAAGAAATAGGGGTTTTATACTATTTAAGCGCATGAAGTTAGGAGCAGCTGTCAGATTTTAAAATGAAATTAACTAAACAAGCCGTGCGTTTGGAGGTTAGTAATATAAAAATAGAGCGACGTACGTCAGCACTTAGACATAGCAGGCTGTTACCTAATACTATACGGGCAATAATATGCGGACCATCGAACTGCGGTAAAACGAATGTGATGATTAGTTTATTACTTCACAAAAATGGTCTCAAGTTTAGAAATGTTTATCTTTATTCTAAAACAACGTTTCAGCCAAAGTATTGTTTCTTGAATGAAATTTTTAAGAGAGTATGTGGAGTTAATTTTCACATGTTCCGTGATAATAGAGATGTAATTTCTCCTGATAAAGTATTACCAAATTCAATTTTTATTTTCGATGATGTTGCGTGCGAAAAACAAGAACATATTCGAAATTATTACTGCATGGGCAGGCATAAGCAAGTTGATTGCTTTTACTTATCACAAACATATTCAAAAATCCCTAAACAGCTAATACGCGATAACACAAATTTTTTATTAGTCTTTAAACAAGATGATATTAATTTGAAACATATTTATGATGAACATGTAAACTCAGATATGGGATGGATCGATTTCAAGAAACTTTGTTGCAACATTTGGAAAGAACCTTACTCGTTTTTGCTGATAAATAAGGACTGCGAAATTGATAACGGAAGATACAGAAAAGGGTTTGATGTATATATTACTTTCTAATAGTTATAAGGGTCTATATTATATAAAAGCGCTTATTTCCCTATTGTTTGCTAATACAGATGAGTATTTTTTAAATAGCGGTTGTGTGCATCATGGAACAGCAAGTAAAAGAGCAGATAATTAAGTCAGTTAATTCAATCAAACAAAAACTAAGAGGAATGCGGGATGAGGCAGATGAAACTGATTTGAAATATCAGAAAGTTTTTAAGCCCGTTGCAGGACCTTTAAAAATTATCACTGATGTCTTAAATCCTACAAACAGTAGTATTTATGAAAAAAACGATGAGAAAACTTCTAATACTTCGGGTAATGAATATTTCCAAGACAGTATAGATAATACTGCTTCTGATCAAACCATAGGGCAAACTCTTAAAGAAGTTTGCTACGAATATAAAACGCCTGTAAAACAAGAAAACATAAATATTCAAACTGATGAAATAATTCCGTTATGGATGTTTAATGAAAAAATAGTGGACGAGAGTAACGTTTTGAATGTTCCTTTTGGCATACGATCGGCATCTAAAAAACTGATGATGGGAAATGAGCCTGTCACATTTACTGATATTGGGACTGGAAATAACAAAATTAATATAGCAATTATTGGTGATAAAAAATATGAAATCACTGAGGGAATCAAAGAACTATTGCTGAAAAAGAACCCTAATTGTAATATCATAGCAGAAACAGATATGTTGGTTTATAAAGATATTTTAAATAATACTCATGCTCACAGAAGACACTTTAATCCAGCAGGGCAGATAAAAGGAGATAGAAGCAAAAAATATAATATAATAAAACGATTATTTTCCGAGCCTGATAAGAAAGATACCATTGATAATTCAATAAAGTATGGAGGTAAATTGCCATCTTTGAAAAAATACAGACAAAATACAGATCTAGTGTACTGGGATGATCCTAATGAATTGATCGAAAGATTAAAATTGCTAATTGCATCACGCGATGCCGGAAATAATAATCATGACAATGAAATAATTTCAATAATAGAAGAGTTAAGAGAAGCTAAAATAATAAAAGAATAAACTTCATAAAAAAAGCGCAGTATTCTTCGATCATTCAATATGAATGTTGATAAATTTGGCAGCTATGTTTTATTTAAAAAAAATATATATGAACAGAAAATGCATGAATGCAGATGCATGTTGAAATATACAGATGATGGAAATATTGACTTGCAAAATAAATTAATTAAAAATGTTGGAGCACCAACAACAATTAATGACTGTGTTACAAAAAAATATGTGGATGATGCTGTAAGCACTTGTCGATTAGTTTTAAAAAACCTTGATAAAATCATAGCAGACGTCATAGACAAAATAAATAAGTTGGAGAAACATATTACCACCACGAGTAAACCAATGAAGCAAAAATGAGCAAAGCTGATGTGGTGAATGAAATACATAAAACCGCTAGAGTTAATTTTCGCCGACGGCGTGTTGTTATGAAAGATATAGATGATTTATGGCAAGCTGATTTGATGGATATGCAAAATATATCTAAACATAACTCTGATTATAAATATGTTTTTGTAATAATCGATACATTTTCAAAATATGCTTGGGCTTATCCACTCAAACGTAAAACTAAACTTCTCGTGTTTGGTATCTTAGAAAAACTGTTGAAGACGGGGCGGGTTCCGAAAAATTTTCAAACCGACAATGGTACAGAATTTTTTAATGAAAAAATAAAAAGACTAACTAATGATTTTAATATAAATCATTATGCTACGTTTACAACCAAAAAAGCTTCTATTGCTGAGAGATTAATTAGAACGTTAAAATCCAAAATGTATAAAGAATTTAGTTACAAAGGAAACTATAAATGGATTGATGGCACATTAGACAAAGTTGTCCTTACATATAACCATACGCGTCATAGAACTATAGGATTATGTCCTGCGCAAGTTAATCAAGATACTAAGCCATTTGTTTTGAATAGATATTCGAAATTAGCAACATCTGACATCCAAAGCAAAAGTAAAAAATTTAAAGTGGGCGACTTTGTTAGGATCAGTAAATATAAAAGTACATTCGAAAAAGGGTTTACGCCTAATTGGTCGACAGAAATATTTCAGATAGTAAAGGTTCAAGATACCATTCCAATTACTTACTTAATAAAAGATAATAATCAACAGCCTATACTCGGAGCATTCTATAGGGAAGAACTACAAAAAACCAAACATCCTCATATTTACCTTATCGAAAAGATATTGAAACGAAGAGGGCGTAAAATGTATGTAAAGTGGCTAGGCTTGCCCTTAACAGAAAATAGTTGGATTAATAAAACTGACATAGTATAAGTAATTATCGCTGAGAAATGTTACATATAAATCCAACTTTTCCGATAGTCAGCCATTGGCGAGTTAGGCATGAAAGAAGAAAGTCTTCTCAATTGTTTCATTAACTGCTTACCATTTGAGTTACATTTGCCAGGATATAACTACTGCGGTCCCGGAACAAAATTAAAGTCCAGATTATCTCGAAAAGATAAACCAATAAATCGTCTGGATGAATATTGTAAACACCACGACATTGCATACAATTCATCCACTTCTCTAAGCGATCGCCATAAAGCAGACATCATTCTAATGAAAATGGCAAAAAAACGATCATCTGCCTCAAACGCTAAACTTGGAGAAAAGCTTGCAGCAAATTTTGTAAATAAGGCAATGCTAGCAAAAATCAGCTCAGGTTCTGGATTAATTACAGAGCCCAAACAAATCAAATCTGGCTTAAAGAAACAATTTAAGAAAATGTTATATAAAACCAAAAAATGTATGCGTAAGGCTAAACCTAAATGCAAAAGAATGGCTATTGAAATTGCAGCAGCCGCGGCGAAAGAATTTGCTACAAACCTAAATATTAAACCTCCTCGAATGATACCTATTCCGAAAACAGGCGGAATTTTGCCATTAATACCTATATTCGCAGGATTATCTGCCGCTGGAAGTTTGGCTGGAGGCGCCGCTGGAATAGCTAAGGCGATAAGTGATTATAAAGAGGCTAAAAAGAAATTTGCAGAGCTAAAGAGACACAATGAAAAAATGGAAGCATTATGTATTGGGAGAGGGTTACGCCTTAAGCCCTATAGAGATGGTTTAGGCATTTATGTTTCTCAAGATAAAAAAAAAAACTAAAAATTAGGCTACCTGATAGAGCTTTGACAAATATTGATATTATGAGACACGCTGATAATATACCATTCTTTAGAGGGGTTTTTATGAGAGACGAGCTGCCTAAACGTCCTAAAAAAAAAGAATGCGGTATTATAAATTTAGATAGTTCGCAAAGTCTCGGGTCTCATTGGGTAGCCTATGCTAAATATAATAATTACATTGAATATTTTGATAGTTATGGAAACTTAAAGCCTCCGCAGGAGTTTGTAAAATATGTTGGAACTGGTTTTAATTATAACTATGTCAACATTCAGCGCGATCATCCTTACAACTGCGGGCACCTTTGTATCAAATTTCTACTATCTTTCTGGCAAAAACATGAATTTAAATAAAATGACTAAGCTATAAAATAGAAATACGCTAATATCATCCCAGCAGTTCTTAACAATGTCTTCAACTGTAACAATCACAGGCAATCGTTCGATATTAGAATCTCAATTTTATCCTCCTCTGAATTTAAATGATGAATGGGAATGCGGTTTGATGTATTTTTCAGCCTTTAACTCCATCCCTAATATAACGGCTAAAAACAATATATTTTCATACGGAACTAAAAATCATCAACTTATATTACCAGATGGTACATATGATTTTTACGATATAAGCAACTACTTACAAACGAAATTAAGCGGGTGTGAATTAATTCTAAAACCAAACTACAATACCTCAACATGTTCACTATTTTGCACAGAAGTAATAAATTTTGATCTCGATAATAGTATAGGATGCTTATTAGGTTTTCGAAAAGTGAAACTAGAGCCAAATGAATGGCATGAATCTGATACGCCAGTAAACATTCATGCAGTATCTTTTATTCGAATCGAATGTAACCTCATACAAGAATCATATATTAATGGAGTATCATCGCACATTATTCACGAGTTCGCCCCGAACGTTCCTCCTGGTCACCGGTTTATAGAAGTACCCGGAAATATTATTTATCTTCCTATTAACACAAAAAATATTTCCACAATTACAATTAAAATTCTTGATGAAAGTGGGAACTATATCGACTTCAGAGAAGAAAACATTCAGCTGCGTCTTCATTTGCGTCGATCAAAATGTTAGTCTTTAATAAAAATAGTAGCCGGATTAGAAAACCTGCTAATACTCTCCGCGCTTCAAGCGGATACAGACGTATTAAATCAGCGAAAAAAATTTCAAAAATAAACAAAGAATTCCTAAGGAATTTGGGGTTTAAAACATGACCCTTCTTGCCATAACAGATTTACCGCAATTCGATAGCTCTATAGAAAGTTATGAAATTCATAATTATAGCCCCTTTACAAACTCTTTTAAGGAAAACGATGAAATAAGAATACCTATTCATCAGCAGGATATATACATTTTACCATCTGCCAGTTTTATTTACATCGAAGGACATGCATCAGTTTTTTCAAAAGACGACTCTGGTAAAATTAGTAAAAAGAATGTGCAATTTACAAATAATTCGATTTTGTTTCTGTTTCAAGATATTAGATATGAAATTAATGGCGTTGAAATAGATCGTGTAAAAAATGTAGGAATCACTTCAACAATGAAATTTTATATTTCAATGAATGCTGGAGAAAGTAAATATGCTGCTCTGTGGGATTGGAATATTGATGGTAAAATAAGTGGCGATGGATGTTTTAACGCTGTTATACCTTTAAATAAGATATTAGGGTTTGCCGATGACTACAATAAAATTATTTTGAATTGTAAACATGAGCTGGTATTAACTAGAAGTAACACAAACGTAAATAGTGTTTCGATGACTAATCAAGACAACATTGATGTACATATAAATAAAATACAGTGGCGCATGCCGCATATTAAAGTTTCAGACCAAGTGAGAATATCTTTACTTAAATGCTTAGAAAAAGACAAGACGCTGCAAATAGCTTTTCGTAACTGGGATTTATATGAGTATCCTCTACTGCCTAAAACCACCAAACATACGTGGGCAGTCAAAACTTCTTCCCAGTTAGAAAAACCGAGATATGTTATTTTCGGCTTGCAAACTAATAGAAAAAATAGCAAGATATACGATTGCTCAATATTCGATCATTGTAATCTTACTAATGTGACATTGTTCTTGAATTCACAATATTATCCATACGACTCTTTAAATTTGAAGTTCAATGAAAACAAATACGCTATATTATACGAAACTTATGCTAAATTTCGCCAGTCTTATTACAATCTTCCCGTGGACCCCTTGCTTGACCAGCAAAGTTTTAAAAACAAAGCACCTTTTTTCATTATTGATTGCTCTAAACAAAATGACAATCTAAAAACTGGGCCAGTAGACGTTCGCTTGGAAATCGAAAGTCTTACAGATTTTCCTGATAACACGACTGCATACTGTCTCATTATCAACGATCGCCTTGTGGAGTATAAGCCGCTGAGTAATATAATAAGAAAACTATCATGAGCGCCATCGTCGATGTTCAAGGATTCAAATCTGAAGATAACATATTTATTGTGAAAGAAGTAGCTATCTTTAGCAACAATCAGCATCATGTTTTTTTAATCAAGGCACCGTTTCCATTTAATCATCTGACTGCGTCAGAAAAAAGACAAGTACGTTGGATAGAAAGAAATCGGAAAATATACTGGAATAGTGGCGATATACCCTATAAAAGTCTAAGAATGCTTGTAGCAGGGTATCTTGCAGATAAAACGGTATTTTGCAAGGGTCTTGAAAAAGCGTCGTGGATAAGAGATATAGTAGTTAGGTCAAAAGTTTATAATTTGGAAGATAAAGGCTGTCCTAATTTGTTTAATTTATATTATAAGTATAACTCATTTGAAAATGTGTTTTCTTGTATACACCATCCCACAGTGTGTGCTTTAAAAAATGTTTTATGTTTAAGAAATTGGTGTTTAGATAATAAGTTACATATAACAGAATAAAATATTTTTTGAGAGTTTTTTAGTTTTCTTTATTTAGTATATTACCCGCTTCTTTGAATTAGTAAGTTAAAATTATAAACAGGTAGGGGATGGCTGATACCATGAAGAACGATTTAATAATATGAGAATACTAGAGCAGTTTCATACAGTAGAATTGAGCATTCTGAATCGATTTAAAAATATAAGAAAACTGGATCAGCCCTAGGATATTGAGAAGACTACTTCAGCCTGAAAGGCCTGAAAGGCCTGAAAGGCTGAAGTAGTCTTCTCAATATCACCCTACTACTAGCCATTTTTCTCCGAAACCGTAAGAGCTAGACTGATGAAACTTGGCGAGTAGATGTATTATGTGAACCGCATTAAGATTTTTACACAAAAATAGAAAAAAAAACTATAAATTTTGGGGGTCCCCATACTTGAAACTGAAACTCATTTTTTTTTTTTCATCGAACCCCTACGTGTGGGGTATCTATGAATAGGTCTCCAAAAATGATGTTGAGGTTTCTAATATCGTTTTTTTCTAAACTTAATAGGTACCTAGTTTATGCGAGAGACACTTCCAAAGTGGAAAAAAGTTGGTCCCCCCCCCTCTAACTTCTAAAATAAGAGAAAGATAAAACTAAAAAAAATATATGTTGTACATTACTATGCAAACTTTCAAAGATATTTGGTTTGAACGAGATCTAGTCAGTAGTTTTTTTTTTATACGTCATAAATCGTAAACCGCAATTTACCTTTCGACGAACTACAAGAACTATTATGTATGTATGTACATATTATGTTACTTGTTGCTACGGAACCCTTCATGGGCGAGTCCGACTCGCACTTGGCCGCTTTTTTACTTGTATCTATTGTTATCAAAATTAAATTATAAGTTCTTGACTTGACCACGACTATGTGACCCCCTCCTGGCACCAAAGCTGGATCCGCCCTTGCAAAAGGGTGGGTAAAATTACTCAAAATTTAGCGTTTTATATATACTTCAGAACTCAATAAAAATCATTTTTACTAGTGGAAGTCTATAGCCTATAAGGTCTTTTTTAAATATACATTAAAAAACAAGCTTTCATGTAGAAGGTTTTTAAGTAATCACACTTTCTCTAAATTTGGAGCCAATTTTGGAGCAAAGTAGGCAGGTTTTACGGTACTTCGAGATGTTTTCCTTGACCGTTTGAGAGACGCTGGCTTATTGCACTAACCTTTGTTAGGAAAGAAAAACTCATTGCGCGGTCGGTTTGGAACCCCTAAGTTTTGAGATTGGCCAAAAATACTTTTGTCCAGCTGTCTGTCTGTACACGCCTACAAGTCTCATTTTTTAAATACACGGATTTATTTGTCAACGGGGATTTTGGATTGGAAGTTTGCTTCTTCCAAGGAGGGATGAAAGTCATGAGACTAGGAGAGTAATGAGTATGGATGTGGATGGTTATGTGAGCAGAGGTAGACCAAGGAAAACATGGATGAACTGTGTGAAAAATGACATGGATAGGAGAGGATTGAATGCAGAGATGACGACTAACAGAGGGGAATGGAGGAGAAAGACATGTTGTGCCGATAAAGTGGGATAAGGGCAGGAAGAAGAAGAAGACGTTTCAGCTCAGCATAATGATGTTGATGATGATATGGTATTAAGAAGACGTAGTGATGAGAGTAGAGAAAGGTATGCTAAGATGGTTTGGACATGTAGAGAGAATGGATGAAAGGAGATTAACAAAACAATTGCATCAGGCGAGTGAGAATGGAACTGCTGGAAGGGGAAGACCTAGGCGCATGTATCTCGATCAGATCGCAGACGTTTTAGAGAAAGGCCAGGTTAGGAGTACCCTAAACCGACGAGCATGTATGAAGAATGTTATGAGAGTGAATGAAGCGAAAGAGGTGTGTCAGGATCGTAGCAAGTGGAAATCCGTGATCTCTGCCTACCCCCATGGGAATAAGGCGTGATTGTATGTATGTATGTATGATATGGTATTGTCCAGACGATGTACTCGGACTACTCGACGGACGTGATAGGCGAGGCAGCGTTCGGCGTCAAGTCTGAGTGCACGCGCACCGGCGACAGCGTGGTGCGGAGGATCACGCGGGACTTCATGGAGTTCAGCGCCTACCGCGGCCTGTGCTGGTCTGCCATCTTCTTCTGCCCTGCACTGGTTGATATTTTCAGGTGAGCTTCTCCAATATTATTCTAATTATGACAGCACTTACAGCTTAGTTGGCGACTCTGCCTTTTGCCCTGGAGGGCGTGGGTTCGATCTTTACTGAGAACAAACATTTGTGTGGTGAACATAGATGTTTGTCCTCTGCTTTTTTTTGGGCGCGGGTAGTTAAAACTGCAACATCATCTATTTTTATCATATCCTTTATTTATTAAAAACAATAGTTTAAAGTTTACTTACATGAGAAATATATGTATCATATGATACTCTGAGTTATATCACCTGCCACCAAGTGTTTTCACATAAAAAGACCAAACATTCACTTCAATATTTCACTTTCACCAAAACATAACCGCACAAAGCCACAATTATGGAAACTGTGGAGTGGAACTCTTCTGTTCAACACTTGATTGGAGATCTGAGGAATCGCATGGAGTATTTCGAGGGTGAATTACTGAAGGACACCGCCCATTCACCAACCATCACCACTTTGGCTGCAGAGTATGCAACCTTCAAGGAGTTCACACTGAACACTCTGCGAGCTCTGCAAGGCCAAATCGAAATGACTGCTCGGTCCATTGATCAGCTCGAGATGCGAGGAAGGCGTAAAATATTGCTGCTTCATGGTGTCCCTGAAGAGCAGGATGAAAATACTGCTAAGGTAGTTGTAAAGGTGGTGGCCGGCAGCCTCAAGGTTCCTCAGTTTTCCAGGGATGACATTAGCCGGTGTCATAGAATGGGCCGCTCTTCATCGAACAGGCCGCGTCCCATTCTCTTCAAGCTTCGAGATGTAGCAGTGCGAGATAAAGTTTGGTTCGCCAAAACAAATCTCAAGAACTCCGGCATCACCTTGTCGGAGTTTCTTACTAAAGCTCGCCATGAAGTCTTCATGAAGGCGAGGCAACATTTCGGTGTGACCAAATGCTGGACTCGGGAGGGAAGTGTCTTCGTCATCGGACCTGATGGTGAAAGACATCGCATCAACTGGTTGAGTGACTTCAGCGCGATTGTTGCACCAAAACTTGGCGCGGCGGTATCGGCGGCCGCAGCAGCGGCCTCTCCCAGGCCACTTGTGGCGTCCCCTAAGCAGCCGGTAGCGGTCAAGGAGGCAGTGGCCGCGGTGGCGGCGGCAGTGGCCGCGGCGGCGGCGGCGGGACCGGCGCCGAAAGCAAGACGAGCAGCTACGTTGAGGAAGTAGAAGCCCCCATAAATTCTTTCTCTTTGTTATCCATCCGATGTAAGTAGGTATGTACTTTGTGGTGCTATAGGTTTCTTTTTGTAATACTTTACGTAGTTTATAGTGAGTGAAATAGGTTTTTCTCTTTTTTACGTCAAGTTTGTTGACAAATTAATGCAATTGCAATAGAATAAATTCTAAACAAAACACAGACAAACAATATTCACAATAATTTTAACTTCTTTATCATCACTCATCAGTCATCACTCACTCTCATGTCACATCAATCAGTTTTTGTCCTTCAGTTTAGCGAACTGTCAATGTCATCGTAGCATCAGGTTTGTGATGTTTTTCTGATTTGTATAATTTTGTTCCATTTCTATAATCATAATCAGTATTTTTAGCATCGGATGGGTTCAATTTCACAAAGTTTTTATTTTAATGTTTTATTGTTTTTAACCAAACATTTGGTTTATTTCCTTTTTTTTTCTTTTGTTTATCTCACCATACACTGGCAGGTGGACTAGATAGAGACTCAATTTGAGTAGAAGTAACTTGCCTGTAGGTAGTACTTGTATTATTATAATTATTTCGTTATTTCTTATATATTATTACTTTATAAATACGTAATTATATACTTATTTATATTTATTATTATTTTAGTAAGTTTATCTATATTATTTTATATTTTTTCAATCATGGACAGTGATAATGAACTAGAACTATATGAATCCTTCTATTCTTGTAATGATTTGAGTAACTCTGATAGTTGTAGTAGTATCCCTACGCTATCCGAATCTCTTAGCTATCAGTTCTCTGAAGCCCCTAAGAACTTCAATGTGGTTCACTTGAATACACAAAGTATTCCTGCCCATTTCTCAGATATGTTGGCGTCGTTTGATCAACAAAATATACACGCAATTTTAGTCTCCGAGTCTTGGCTAAAACCCTGTTTACCTTCTACGTCCTATTCTCTACCAGGTTTCATTCTAGTACGGAATGATCGCACCGGAAGAGTTGGTGGCGGCGTTGCTATCTACCTTCGCTCATACATACCCTATACTGTTATACACATGTCGCCCCAGCCTCCGTTGGCTAGTGAAGGCGAACACTTATTCGTAGAAGTCACGCTTTCGCACACCAGGGTCTTACTCGGAGTTTATTACTGCCCTTCTTCCAACATTAATTTTTTTTCATCTTTTGAAAAGCTCTTGGAAGATCATACACCTACTTTTAATCACACTATTATAATGGGCGACTTCAATACATGCCTCCTTAAAGATGACCATCGCTCTGCGCATTTTAAAACCTTAGTAAAGTCCTGTAACCTAAACCTTTTGCCACTTAGTGCTACTCACCATTTTCCAAATTGCACTCCTTCTCTTCTAGACCTAGTACTAGTTTCATCTCCAAATAATGTATTCAGGCATGGTCAATGTTCGGCGGACGCATTTTCATATCATGATTTAATTTTCCTTTCCTATAAAATTCGTCCTCCTAAAGCAAAGCCCAAAGTCATAATGCAGCGTAATTTTGGTGGAATTAATCAGGAAAACTTTCGCGAAGATGTGGCCTTGATAGATTGGTCAGATGTAGCGAATGCAACTACCGTTGATGACAAACTTAGTTTTTTTAATGACATTATTATTAAACTTTATGATAAGCATGCTCCTTTTAGGAAAGTGAAAATCAAGCAAGTTCCTGCACCTTGGATAACTACTGAAATAAAATCTGTTATGCATAAGAAAAACGTAGCCAAGTTTAAATATAAATGTTGCCCAACTGATTACAACTACAGGGTTTACACTGAGCGTCGGAATCTCTGTAATAAGGTGTGTAGGGATGCTCAACGCCGACATATCCACAAATCCGTTGATAACGATGATCCTTCTAAAGTTTGGAAGTTTCTTCGAACTTTGGGGGTTGGTAAATCTCGTCAAGAAAACATTCCCAAAGATCTAGATATTGATCTTTTAAATCAGCACTTCTCCTCATCTTCCAATATTGATGGATTAACCAAGTCTCATACTATTCAACTTCTTTCTTCTATACCACCCCTTAATATTACTCCTTTTCTTTTTAGTCAATTTTCCGATTGTGATGTTAAGAGAAGCGTTACATCCATTGCATCCAACGCGGTCGGCAATGACAGCATAAGTCGTAATATGTTAGTGCCCATGCTTGACGATGTCATCCATGTCCTAACCCATATCTTTAACTTTTCCATCTCCTCTAGTACGTTCCCTATAGCCTGGAAGCACGCCCAGATAATTCCATTGCCCAAAAAATCGAATCCCATCTTGTTTTCTGAGTACCGACCTATTTCCATCCTGCCTTTCCTCTCAAAAGTACTAGAGCGTCTAGTACATCAACAGTTAAGCTTATTCCTTTCCCAAAATTGTCTAATGAATCCTCTCCAATCCGGGTTTCGCCGTGGACATAGCACCACGACGGCCTTGACCAAAATCACTGATGATATTCGTCACGGCATGGACAATGGACTTGTGACTGTGTTGTCATTGTTAGACTTCAGTAACGCGTTCAACAATGTCGATTTCGATATACTTCTGGCTGTACTTCGCTCTCTTAATGTATCTCCAACGGCCATTGACTGGTTTCATAGTTACCTGTTCGGTCGCCGGCAACGTATACGAATCGATGACACCTATTCGTCGTGGAGTGATTTGACTGCTGGCGTACCTCAGGGCGGCGTTCTATCTCCTCTTCTTTTTGCTATCTTTATTAATTCAATATCTCAAACTCTCTCTTCTTCCTACCACCTTTATGCAGATGATCTCCAAATATACACTCAAGAATCAGTAGAAAATTTGAATTTAGCTATTGACTCCATAAACTGTGACCTGTTGCGGATCCTTGCTTGGAGTAAATCTTATGGCCTCAAAGTGAATCCTAAGAAAACTCAGGTTATTGTGGTGGGTAGCTCCAGAATGATCTCCAGAATTGACTGGTCGGTTCTTCCTTCGATTATCTTTGATGGTGTTCCTATACCTGTAAGTGACACAGTGAGGAACCTGGGTGTTTTGATGGACAAAGATATGTCATGGGGACCTCATCTTGCTGAACTAAGTCGAAAGATGTTCGCCTCAGCTGCTTCACTGCGCAGATTGCGGAATTTCTTGCCAACATCCACCAAAATTACACTAGCACAGTCCCTTTTACTCCCTATCCTTGATTATGCTGACACCTGCTATCCCGATCTCACTGAAAAACACCTCGACAAACTTGAGCGCCTTCAAAATGTGTGTATTCGATTTATATTTGGCTTACGTAAGTATGACCATGTCTCTGAATTTCGTACTAAACTCAAGTGGTTACCCATCCGCCTTCGCAGGAATAGTCATATTCTCACTCTTCTTTACGGTATTCTATTTAATCCATCCACTCCTCTCTATCTCAAGGAACGCTTTGAGTATCTCCATCTGTCAAATCCTCGCTCGCTGCGCTCTTCTAAGACCCTCCAACTCAAGACACCTGTTCATAATTCTACCTTCCTGAAATACTCCTTCACTATCCAAGCTGTCCGTCTCTGGAATTCTCTCCCTTCCCATATCAGATTTGCTAAATCACTCCCTATTTTCAAGAAGCTTTTGTTCAATCACTTTTTACCAGTCTAGTATTTATGTCAGTCATATATATATTTATTTTCTGTATATTATTTATTTATGTAGGTATATCATATTTATATATGTATTATACATATAAATATATATATATATACACTATATATATATGTATATTATTGTTAGGTGTATTGTATATGTGTATGTATGTATTAATACTATATTGTGTGTACATTATACTTGTTGTTTTTATCTACACCATCGTCCTCTATCGTTCTTTTCAAGTCCAGTCCATCCCAAGGTTGTCTGGAAGAGATCGCTTTTAGTGATAAGACCGCCCATTGTATTCCACTCTGATGTTTTTCTGTATTTCTTTGTTAATTTTATGTGGTGTACAATAAAGTATTTTCTATCTATCTATCTATCTTGAGTGTTTGTATTCTAATAATATCAGCTATCTGTTCTTATCGTAGGTAAAGGTAAGTGTTGCATGGATTGTCCAAAATATTTATTTTTATTACTAGAGGCCATAACATTAAAATATTGCGCATATTTTGTGCAATATATTCAGTTCGACTGGCCTCTCAGCTCAGTAGGTAGTAGCTCTGCCTTCTGCATCGTAGGTCGTGGGTTCAATATACCCACCGAGAACAAATATTTGTGTGGTGAACGCAGGTCTTTGTTCCCTGACTGGGTGTTTAACTGTATTCTAACTAGGTATGTATTTTATCAAGCTGTTCCCATAGTACAAGCTCTGCTTAATTTAGGGCTAGATAGCGTTGTGTGGATTGTCCACAGTATTTATAGATGCTAATCATATAAGCACCGATTAACCTTCCACCTGTTTTTATACGAAACGCTCTCCGATATATTGCAGGTTGAGTTTTTTTCCTAAGAAGACGACGGCGTTCCTGCGCGAGTTGTTCCACGAGATGGTCGCGCGACGCGGCGGCCTGCAGGCGCCGGCGCGGGTCGCGGAGTCGCGCGACCTGCTCGACGCATTGATCAAGATGAGGCAGGACGCCGCTAAGGAAGGCGAAGGTACCCAATACCCATACCCAGCCTTCCAATCATATAAGTAGCGACATTAAACTTTAACGCTGACCGTTTATCAAAATTCTCGTTCTTAAATTGCATTGTTCATCATCTTCCTGCCCTTATTTATTTATTAATATTTATTTATTAATTAAAACGGATAAACACCAATTACAATAATTAAAAATATACTTAGATTAGTATCCCACGTTAGGTAGGGTCAGCACAACTGGTTTGCTTCTGCCACTGTTATTGCTGTTATTTTTTGATGTTGTTTTTCGTTAAAGATTATGTCTGATTTTCAACTGCATTCATAGATACTTAAATAATTACATGGTTGAACCGGGAAACGAACCCGTTACACGAGAAAAATAATCATCCTGTAGCTTTAACATACCGATCGAAAGACTTCATCATAAGGATGAGGTTTTGATAAATAGCATAGTGTCAGAAATAAAAGAAAGATCATGAGTTTTAGCATTTTTAATACAAAATTAATAAATTATTTTAATAAATATCAAATGCTCTAAATAAGAAAAAAAAATAAAAAAAATGAATGCAGATTAAAGTGTTTTTTAAATTCAAATAATTTCTTATTTCAGTAAAATGTTCCATCTAGAATATTCAAGGTACTTTCCTTCCATGTGGCATGTCCGTGGGACGCCCTGAGATCTAAGTTAATTTAGAAAATAATTATGTTAATTATGTACTAAGGGCTTTTTTATATATTATAATATTGTGCACAGAAATGAGTGAGGACTTACTGGTGGCTCAGGCGGCTATATTCCTGCAGGGCGGGTTTGACACGTCCGGCACTGCCCTCACCTGGATAGTGTACGAGCTGGCGCATCAACCGCACTTGCAGGTACCCACTTACTCACCACTAGCTATTCACCCGCACTTGCATGTACCCACTCACTCACCACTAGCTATTCACCCGCACTTACATGTACCCACTCACTCATCACTAGCTATTCACCCGCACTTGCATGTACCCACTCACTCACCACTAGCTATTCAGCCGCACTTGCATGTACCCACTCACTCACCACTAGCTATTCACCCGCCCTTGCATGTACCCACTCACTCACCACTAGCTATTCACCCACACTTGCATGTACCCACTCACTCAACGCTAGCTATTCACCCGCACTTGCATGTACCCACTCACTCACGACTAGCTATTCACCCGCACTTGCATGTACCCACTCACTCACCACTAGCTATTCACCCGCACTTGCATGTACCCACTCACTCACCACTAGCTATTCAGCTGCATTAGCATGTACCCACTCACTCACTACTAGCTATTCAGCCGCACTTGCAGGTACCCTCTTACAAACCATTTTTGCGGGCCGCAGCTAACTTCACGATAGTTTATTGATGCTTTGCTTTCCAGGAGCGCTTGTACTCCGAGCTGAAGGGCGCGGTGGAGAGACACGGCACTGAGCAGTTGACCTCGCAGCAGCTCTCTGAACTCACCTACATGAATGCCATCATAAAAGGTAGCACTCAGATACCTATATAGAATAATGTAATTAAGACCTTTGTTTTTATATAACTAGCTGATGGAACAAGCATAATGGCCCACGTGATGTTCAGTGGTAACCATGTATGACCTATGACAAAACATTGCCTCGTTGGTCACACCCGCCAGGAGCGTTCCCTACGGCCATCAACTTGAGGCAAACAGATGTTCAGCCTCACGTGCCATTAATTTGAATGAAACTCCGCATGATATGTATGGTTCACAACCTTTTTAAGGGATGAAAAGTAGCAGTAGGTACATTGCATTCTTGCAAGCTATGCTACTTTTTATCCCTTAATAATAGGCATGAAGACAGTAATCAAGTATCGCCAAAATATTTATCTGATCTAATAAAACAGGATTCAAATATTTTGAAAAATGTATTCTCTTATTAATGTCGAGATTAATAATTTATTTGTTAAAATAAATCTACAAAATACAACAATCCGGCATGATGGCTTAAACACCGGTCAGAGCGAATTAAGTCACGTTTACGTAGACCTCATTCTGATTTAGTACAAAAGCACCAACATTTACTGTTGATATAGCTTATTAATTTAAAATAAAGTAACAAACTATCTACATTATAATTCCTGGAATTTCTCAATCTATTATAATATATGTATACGTACCGACTACTGTGTATAAGCCTCGGCCTACCTCCATGTTGCTTTACCCTATTCACAGGGTCCATGTGATACTGACTTACACCTAAGAACTATGTATGTAACTAAACTAAACATGTTTATGCAATAAATGTATTGAGTATTGAGTATATACCTAACCGTGACGTAATAACAGACGCCATGACACCAGCGAGCGTTTTGGCTTGAATTTGAAAATTTAAATGTACTTTTATTGCACAAAAACCTTAATTTTCTACAGAAATATGATATATTTTAGACATAATAGAGACTTCTGAATATGATAGAAGAGATTTTGAAAATTAGTCGTCATGCCTATTTAGCTGCGGGTTGTGGGTCCAACCCCCACTTAGGACAAACATTAGCGTAATGGACAAGTGTGTTTATTTTTGCCCGTCCCCAGCAGGCCGCCTGATGGCTATAGGATAATCACAGATTATCTTTTGGGAGACTATTGTAAGCCAATAACTGTATATCCGTCAGAGAGTCTCAGAAAGTGGAGTCCCATGGGTTGGCTGGACCGCGTGGCCGCCGCGGACTACAAGATAGACGACAAGCTGACGATAAAGGCCGCCACCATCATCTATGTGAACGCACTCGCCATGCAATGGGACGCAGACAACTTCCCACGACCAGAAATATTCGATCCGGAGAGATTCCTGCCGGAAAACGAGAAGAATATCAAGCCGTATACTTATATGCCGTTTGGGGAAGGACCCAGGATATGTATTGGTAATTAACAAACCAGATTTATATTTACTTATAAAAACTCCTTCATCACGAGATAATAATTATATTATGTTACGACGAGAGATAATGAAGCGAAAGAGGTAGGTATGTCATGCAGGATTCATAAGCAAGTAGAAATCCGTGATTTCTGTCCACCTTCATCCGATGGAAAAGACGTATGATTTTATGTATGTTCTTTTTTTAAGCTTTGAAAAGAAAAAGGCGGTTGTAATTTTATGTGAACCAGCTAGCTGTTATTAGTACCTAGTAGTTACCTATAAATTGTTTGTACATACTTAAGGCCTGCGCACATTTAGTTCGCTGGCGTTCGGTAGCGATCAGTGAAACGCTGTCAAATATCGCTGTCAAATTTGACAGCGTTTAACAGATCGCGTTCGCCAGCGGCCTAGGTGTGCGCAGGCCTTTAGATTACAATAAGTATAACACCCAGACAGGGAACAAAGACCTGTGTTGACCACACAAATATTTGTTCGCGGTGGGGATCGAACCCACGACTTACGGCGCAGAAGGCAGATCTACTAACAACTGAGCTCAGAGCCCAGCCGGGTAAAAGGTAGGTATTGGTAGGATGATCTCTATCCATTGAATACAGTTAATTGAATACTATAAAGTACGGAATACAAACTACGCATTACGGCGACGCCATCTTTTCTCTCCCCGATAGTGATGTGTTTCGCTGCCTGGTCTCAGTAGTGATGTCCTATTTCTAAAACCGGCAATTAGTATGCATTGTTTTTGTTCGTAATATAATGTTGTTGTTGTCCAGGAATGCGTTTCGCATACAGCACGGTCCGCTACGCGCTCCTGGCGACCTGCCTGCACTACAGGTTGCGCGCCGTGCCAGGCTCGTGCGCGCCGAATGACTGCGCCATCGAACGGAAAGGCATGTTCCTCATGCCGGCCGACAGGATGGCTGTACTACTCATTCCTAGGAACTAATCCTATTATAGTATAGTCGCGGTATGAAAATGTTCGTCACATATAGTCCCGTATACATATAACCGCGTCCCGTATAGTTTAATGGTCTGCGGAAGCTTTGTCGAGCGGATTCCCGCGGCTTGTCGAGCGGAGAACCGCCCGTGTAGCATAGCTCTTAGGCCCGTATTCCGAAACAGCGCTTGAGTCTGAGTCGAGCCTCAAGCATAGATTTTATGACAGTTCTCCATTGAAAAGTGTCAAAAATCTGTGCTTGAGGCTCGACTCAGACTCAAGCACTGTTTCGGAATACGGGCCTTAGAGTCGGTTTTCGCTTGCACCAGTGCCTTGATCATGAACACATTTTGACATAATTTATGACTTTAACTTATCGGTTATTCTGTCTATTCAGTTTCAAAAGGTAGTCTGTGATTGTGATACGTTGAACAAATCAAATTGAAAATCGACGAACATTTTCATTCAGCCACTATACCTAATCTCTATGAATCCATCTATGTTATCTATGTTTTTCATGAATAACTTCAAGAAAAACGTTAAAAAAACTAAGATAAGCAACGCAACAACAGCACCCTTGGTGTTGTTGGTGTCTATAAGCGTCGGTGACCGCTAACCATCAGGTGGGCCGTAAGCTCGTTTGTCTATATTTAACATTAAAAAAAACCTATTAACAATAAGGCTGGCAGATCTTTGCGGGTCCGAAGTGAGCCATTTGTGGCAAATTACTGGAGGACGATTCGCAAAACGGCTCTAAAAAATCCGCCGGCCCTATTGTTAGTTTAGGATTATCATAATGTTCTGTGGTTGAAGTGAGTTTTATGCGTTTCGTCAAAACGCTTTTCGTCATTACCCAAGTGTTTTATACTTGGCATACATATTTTGATGCTTAGTAAAATAAATATTACTAACTGGCTGTTTTATTTTGAAATATAAAAACGAATGACGCTATAATACAATAATATAAGTGTTTTCTTTAACTCTTCATGACCGTTTGTCGCATAATAGTTGTGTTCCCTGCAGCACTTGTGGTCCGCATAATAATATATTTTGCATAAACGGCATTACATTCCGAGCTCGGCAGCAATGCCACGGCATGCGGCAGTACTGTACTGCTGCCTGCTGCCGAGATCGGAGTCAGCACGATTTTTTTCAAAATGTACATATTCACAAGAAGCTATAGATAGTGCAATCCACGAAGGCGCGCCCCACTATTCCTCCTTAACCGTTTATAGTTTATGTGTCAATGTCTGAGTGTTATCGGTACACACTAATTACCTATGAGTGCACACGCACACTACAATGAATAGACTACGGTTCGCGACTGCCGCTCGGAGCAAACTCCCCGCAACCCGCGATCCCCTCAACCGAAAATTGGTGGGGCGCGTCTTCGTGAATTGCACTATCTATATCTGATCATTACAAACGATCTACCAATGCCAAAATAAATACCCGTATTATAAAAGGAAGTAACATCAATTTATTCAATAAATAATGTAGATTAGGCACCGCAGAGTATCTCCCTGTCGTGTGGCACGGCGCCGATGTCGCCCACCACCGCCAGAGACATCTGCGCATCTGAAGCACAAGAATTCAGGTAAGTTTCACCACCAGCCACCAGACTTAGCTTATACAATAAGTACATCATAAGTCGCGCAACGAGCTATGGAGAGAGCTATACTGGGAGTTTCACTACGTGATAGAATCAGGAATGAGGATATCCGTAGAAGAACTAAGGTCACCGACATAGCTCGTCGAGTTAGTAAGTTGAAGTGGCAATGGGCAGGCCATATAGCTCGAAGGACCGACAACCGTTGGAGAATAAAAGTTCTCGAATGGCGACCACGAACCGGAAGACGAAGCGTAGGGCGCCCACCCACCAGATGGACCGACGACATTGTTAAGATCGCGGGAAGTCGATGGATGGAAAGGGCTCAGAATCGTTCTTCCTGGAAATGTGTAGAATGTGTGAAGAGGCCTATGTCCAGCAGTGGACTTCTTCAGGCTGATGATGATGATGATGACATCAAAATTAAAAAAATTAAATTTAAATTAAAAAAAAAAAAAAATAGAGCATTGGTGGTCTAGTGGTAGAGGCCTCGCCTTCCGATCCTAAGGTCGTGTGTACCACTGAGTTTTTCTGCGGATGATGAATTTGCCAATTTACATCTTAATTTCCGTTAGGGAGCAACTGCTGAGTACTCATAGGCTTTTCGCTCTTTAATACGCCCCACTTCTTTGTCTCATCCATGCATAGCAATATCGTTCGAACAACGGGCAGTTAGTCTTTGAGTATCTATCGTTGTTTGCTGGCCGCATACGTTCTCCCGACGTCCGTTTGTACCATCCAGTGACGACCTGGCCATCTCCACTTCAGTTTCGCGATTCGCGAACCCATACAAGTTCTGTCCAGCGTCAAATGTCAACATGAAGTCTTACACTTGCACGCCAGCGCCTTGGCCGTGCAAGAGATCTCGTCCGCGCACAGCATGTCGAGGCAGGCGAGAGAACTCTTGGCACTGTCGAGTTGCACGCCGTTAGCCAGCTGCAGCGCCAACCCTTCCGATACCAGCACCGGGTCCTCGTCGTGCATCGTCAGCGCCAGCTCTGGGGAGGCGATCATCATTAGAACCGCAACTTTGGAACTTTAAAAGCTAGGCGAGTCTAGATGCCAGTTCACGCGACCAAGCTTACAAGAACAGGCAACAAACGTAATTTTGTGCCTTGGTTCAAAAAGGAATAAAGAAGACGCATAACACCATCTCAAGTTGCCATTCAAAGAACACTCTAACACTTTCTTCCGCTCCTGATCTCGATTGCAAGGATAATACCTATCGACGCTACACACTCGTATGAGAGACCATCAGATAAAGACCCGAATGAAAGACTTTATTACAGGCAGTCACTTTATTAGGGCCGTCCGTCCGAACAGCTCCAAACGCTGCTCCGCAGTCTGCCAAGCCTTTTTACGTGCCTTATCAATCGCTAGCCAAAATGATGACTACGGTGAGTAAATGATGCTTGACCAAGCAATCTATGACTATGCTTTCCTTCTTCATGCTTAGATTGTTTACCATACAGAAACTGACTCTTCAATGGCTACAGATCAAAAACATAAATAGCTCACTGAGTCTATTCTTCCCGACCTCGATTTGCGCGAAGTCGAGATCCCCAATGTTGGTGAGAAACTCGGAGGCCGCGACGGTGGCATTCCACGCTGACCGCGCTTTTGTCTTCGCTAGGATACCTGACGATATTAGACAATGAGCACTCAGCTATCACATCACAATATACGCTATCACAGCAGTGCTGCAGTGATGCTCGCATTGCTAATAGAGGCAGAGGTTGTCAGCAGCGGCGTCTTTACCTATTGTGCAGGGTGTGCGGTGCACACGGGCGCAGCGTTCCTAGGGGGCGCCGAGCGCCGCGGGCGGGGCGCTCGGCCACTCAGCAGCCGCGTTGGCCGGACGCCGCACTTTCAATGACCAACGTAAAAAGCGTTCCGCTCTGCGTTCGGCGCCCCCTAGGACCGCTACGGAGCTCAACTTGGCGGGCGTGTTGGACGGGTGCCGCACTTTCAATGACCAACGTAAAGAGCGTTCCGCTCTGCGTTGGGCGCCCCCTAGGACCGCTACGGAGCTCAACTTGGCGGGCGTGTTGGACGGGTGCCGCACTTTCAATGACCAACGTAAAGAGCGTTCCGCTCTGCGTTCGGCGCCCCCTAGGACCGCTACGGAGCTCAACTTGGCGGGCGTGTTGGACGGGTGCCGCACTTTCAATGACCAACGTAAAGAGCGTTCCGCTCTGCGTTCGGCGCCCCCTAGGACCGCTACGGAGCTCAACTTGGCGGGCGCGTTGGACGGGTGCCGCACTCAATACTCAATACTCAATACTCAATACATTTATTGCATAAACATGGTTTAGTTTAGGTACATACATAGTTCTTAGGTGTAAGTCAGTATCACATGGACCCTGTGAATAGGGTAAAGCAACATGGAGGTAGGCCGAGGCTTATACACAGTAGTTGATACATATATATTATTATAGATTGAGAATTTTCAGGCATTATAATGTAGATAGTTTGTTACTTTATTTTAAATTAATAAGCTTGGTAAAACAGATTAAACGATAATGTCAAGGTCTTAAAAGTAGTCAAAGTTAGGTTTAGTGCGTAGTTATACATTTTTATTTTATTTATTTAGTCATTAGTTATGTCAAATATTCGTTAATGTCATAGTAGGCTTTGTCAATTAGGAACAACTTTAATGTTTTAGTAAATAGGGAATCTTTTTCTATATTTTTTATTTCTGTTGGAAGTTTATTATAAATTTTTACTGACATTCCATACGGGCCGTCGCTGTGCATTTTTAGTTGAGATCGCGGTGTTATTAATTTGTTTCTTCCCGGTCTTAACACGTATCTTCGAGGCATGTCATTTAAGTTTTTATAAAGGTGGCGCACTTTCAATGACCAACGTAAAAAGCGCTCCGCTCTGCATTCGGCGCCCCTTAGGACCGCTACGGAGCTCAACTTGGCGGGCGCGTTGGCCGGACGCCGCACTTTCAATTACCAACGTAAAAAAAGCTCCGCTCTGCATAGATTTTGTATAGCATCTTGAGCTCTTCTAATATTTGATGAATAACATCATAGGGGCCGACGAGCGCCGCTGGCTCTCGGCGCCTTCCCCCCCTTTTTTTCTCCTCATAAAGAAAGAATTTTCAAATTTTCTTTCTAAATGCATTTCTAAGCTATAACAGAAACACACCCTCTATGTTTCATGCTTCTAGAACTTACGGTTTAGGCTGTGCGTTGATTTTTTTAAAACCATTTTCCCCTTTTTCTCATCATAGGGAGAGAATTTTCCAATTTCCTTTCTTATTGCACCTCTACGCTATAAAAGAAACACACCCTCCAAGTTTCATGCTTCTAGGACTAACGGTTTAGGCTATCCGTTGATTGTCAGTCAGTCAGTCAGTAACGTAAGAGTTTTATATATTTATAAGAAGAAAAAAGAAGCAGAAGATAGTCATGTCAACATCATAATCATGGATAAGTTTTGGCTTGTTATGGTAAACACAAGAACACCTTGCATAATAATTCTAAATATAGTCAACAGGACATTGTGGTAACCAAACTGAATTTCTTCTTAAAAATCTCCAAGCAATAGAGTGAATTACCCATTGGGGAAATTTGACAGTTTGTTGTAACTTGATGTGCTGTTACTTGTACTTTGTATCCATTCCATTTTGAACGCGCACTTACTAGGGGGCGCTTGGGTAATGTTTGCACACGGGCGCTACATGGGCTAGAGACGCCTCTGGTTGTCAGCGTGTTACACAACTTTTTTTAATACAGCTTATGAGCAAAAATAACATCCACGACCTGCTTAGTAGGTAAAAACAATTGACTTGCAAGTCACGCACGTTGGGAAACGTACCTACGATGCACTGCCCTGCGTCCATCAACTCGAGGCATACAGATGTTAAGCCTCACTTGCATTTCACGTGACACAAGAGATCTAGTACCACGAAACACTATATTTTTGCATGAAAAACTTGCCTAAAGTAGTTCAATTTAAAAACTAACCAAAAACCCCGGTCTCGGTATACGAGATATTGAAGGCTCGGTACTGCGTGTAAACGTCGGTACCAGCCATCGTTCCGAGAGGAGACATCGGCGTGCGGTCGTGGGAGTGGATACCCATCTGAAGCAAGGGTAAGCTAACAGTCATGGCTTAACTAATGTTGTACGAATTGAGGTTAACTGCTTGCCCTCTGAGATTCTGCTAATAACATGCTGCTGGTAGTTTGGCTTTGATGATGATATTTTTTTGTCATCGGGGAATTTCGATTTTAAACTCCAACTTCCCCCTAAAATGCTCAGCCAAAATGCAGTTACTTGCTCACTTTAAGGTGCTCCCAACAACAGCTTACGGAGTCACAAGGATGGCTAAGACCAGCTTAACTTAATGAAGTTTGAATAGGGTTTCTGCTGGCCCAAAAGGTTTTTGTAAAACACAAACCGTCATATCACCAGTTCCAGCAGCCGCTGCCACAACGGCGTGTTTCATAAGACATCTGGAAAGAGGATTTTCTATGAAAGCCTGGCTTTTCTACATAGCATACTTACTCGTAGCTAAGCCTCTAGATCAAAGAGAGTGAAATAATTAAATAAGACAAGCAGGTACCTACCAAAGTAAATGGAAACATGCCTCGTTATTTTAAAACAATCACCAACGTCTGAAAGAGCAAGAGAAATAAATTCCGATGGAAGTCATCACGGAACTGTCCCATATTTTTAAACATTTGTAAGCGTTTCCGATCAGTTTCGTCATAATTTGTCTCTTGATTTGCTTGCGTTAAACAAAAGAAGGAAACAGCCGTCCGAATATTGTAAATTATGGGAGGGCTGAAGTCTTGCCATGTTGTTGACGTAGAGGGTACTAACGAGAGCTCACAAGTCCCGCAGCCAGGCACGGCCACTGCGATCCAAGTGTTACTTCCCTTTCCCAGATCGTGCAGCTCGAACCCGCCGCGTGGACACGACACCATCTCGCACCGAGGCACTGGCACCTCCTGCATTCATTTATTTTATTTTCAGACTTTATTGTCCTACTGCAGGGCAAAGGCTTTCCTACCTTTTGAGCTTTCACAGTTTAAAACGGTAGGAACCGATCCGTACTTTGTTGCCTGTTCTTCTAGGCCTGGTTGCGTGGAACTGGCACCTAGCTAGACTCACCTAGCTTTAGGAAGTTTCAAAGTGATTATTGGAAATGTAATGAATAAATTTTGATTGAGTTTGAGTTTATTGTTAGATTTGACAAGTCTGGTAGATACCTATAGGTACATCTAATTCGTCGTAAAAAAAGAATTGAACCGAGTCAAAGCTCTAAATAACACGGTCATTGCTTCAAGTGCTATCATAACAGACGTAACCTCGTAATATAGTTTCAAAAGCCCAGTCGTAGGAAGCCTAAAAAAACATAAATGAATGAGTAAGATACTAACCCTCCTATATTCCACCTTCTCCGCTAGTTTCATGGTCTCTTCGAAGGGCAGGCCGACGCTGGCCACCGTGCAGAGATCGCTCTTGTAGTGCGTGGATGCGAAGCAGTTCAGGCTGTTCTCGTGAATGCCGTCGATCCGCTCCTCCTCGCAGAAGATGGAGTTGGCGAGAGGACCGGCCCAACACGCTTTCTGAACCTAGCATCGATCGGAAAACAGGCGTCTGTTGGAGATGATTTATGACAATTAACAGGACGCTAATATAATGCCTGAATTTATTGAGTTTTGCATGAAATAGGAAGATATAGGGATCAAAAAACGTTGGGTACCATTGTTGGGTTTGTCATCTAACTAAGATACTAAATTCTCAGATGGTCTGGTCACAGAAAAAAGGATCATATAAAAAAACGGTATAGGAACGGTAGTTTGTTGCCTGTTCTTCTAGGCTTGGTCGCGTGGAAATGGCACCTATAGACTCACCTAGCTATAAGACGTTTCAAAGTGATTCTTGCAATTCAACTGAATAAATACACTTTTGATTTGATTTGAAAAATTTAGGTACCTACCATTTATATTCCTGTGGTCTGGTCTGAAGTCTGAGGTTATAATACTTCCTAGATTAGTATCTAAAACTGTTTACGTTTTGGATTGTGTCATTTTCCATTGTAATTGTGTTTGGTGAAGTCATTTGATATTTACAAGTTGTAAGGATTTTAATTCTGATAATGATTTTTAGTGCAAATTATTTAACATAATATCCACACTTAGTTGTAATAGGTATAACTGTTTTAAAACTGCCCGTGACCGCGGTCGCTCTGCTTCACTAGAAATGTAGCGTACCTACCTAAATTAAAAGATAATAACGAGATAAATACCCATTCAGCAATCAATCACTTTTTAACAGCTAAATAAATCTATAGCCTTCATAGTTCGTTAAGTCCAATCCGTCTGGTCACGCACCAATGGATATTTTTATTAAATAATGAAGACTGACGTATACTTACTGACGTATACGTAACGTATACCAAAAGAAAGAAGAAGAGAAGAAGAAGTTACCATGTCTAGGACTCGCTGCTCCGGGTGTAACCGGGTGAGGTCACCGCGGATTAGTTGCTTCCTATCTTCTATCTCCCATTCGTTGAAGCAGCATCTGTGGGTAATACCACAGTAACGTGGGTGTCAGAAACTTCGAGAACCCAATACACACTCCGACCAAACCCGGTGGAATAAGCTCTTCTCATCTGAATAAGTCCACTTCTGGACAGGCTTCTCCTATACATTTCCAGAAAGAACGATTCTGGCGCCCTTCCACATATTTCCCGTGATCTTTACCAAGTAAGTAGTCTTCATACCATCGGTTCGGGGTCGCCAATTTTATCCCAAAGAAATGAAAATCACACAAATGTTTGATTTTGGTGAGAATCAAATCCACAACCTACAGCGGAGAAGGTCGCAGATAGCTAAATTGTTTCATAACGAAACACGAAAACTTTCGTGGCCTACCATTTTGAGAGGGCACAAGGAAACATTCTATCCCTTGGCAATAAGGGGCGCCGTAAAAATCTCGCCCAGAAAGTGCTGGAACCAGCACTAAGGAGCTTCTACCAACTGAGCTGAATCAATTCTACCTGCAAGCCACATCGAGCAGGTATCCCTTGACATCGGGGAAGGCTGGCTGCGGACAGCGCAGCGTGTAGGCGATGGTCTGGCGGTCGCTGGTGCAGGTGATGCTGCAGCCGTGCTGCTGCAGGATGCGCGTCTTGGCGTACCCGCTGTACCCGCAGCCGGACGCGGAAGACGCCGCGCGGAGGAAGTGCGACGCGCCCAGCTGATCGTCCACCTCGTAGCGGGAACCCGCCTCGAGACAACCACATCACCATTTTACAAGATGGAATGCCACCATACATAAATGACATTTCTTTTTGTAGAATGAATATAAAAAATCGGTCATACCGTTCAACCGTTACATACGGTCCAAGCCGTAAGTTTGTCGCCTGTTCTTCTAGACCTGGTCGTGTGGAACTGCCATCTAGACTCACCTAGCTTTAGGATGGGTCAAAATAATCCTTGCAATTTTATTTTTATAACACTTTTCAATTTGAATTCCTGCAGTTTAAATAAGCTACGAGAACCTAATAGCAAACTTATTAAAAATTGCTAAGGGGAAATAATAAGGAATGTACACCTACCTGATACATGATCGTGCAGGCCGCAATCGGAGCGCCGAGTGGCTTCGCAGCCGCCACCTTAATGCCGTTCATCAGAGCTGACCGCTGCACCTCCATAGGCCCGTAGTCAGGCTTCGGCCAGCACAGGTTGTCAACCACGCGGCCGGTCGATACTTGCCTCAGGTGACTCACTGACGGCCGTAGGAGGTTCATTGGGATTCAAGGAAAATGGAGCCACAAAGTTTTAAATTACTGCCCGCCAAGTAGTAAAATAAAGCGGTAAAAAGTAATAATTAACTTTGTTAATCGTTGTTTTATAAATGATTACTGATGACGAGAGCTATCAATAATGTCACACTTCGATTTTCTCTATAGTAAAAACTTCATGGAAAAAATATAATGACTTGGTTAGAACCATAGACACAATGACTTTGAACCTCCTTGGTAAGTGGGGTGTTCAAGGCAAGCTAAAGGACCAAGAAGAGCCATGGCTCTTTGGCTTCCTATCCGCAATACAACAATCTCTAATTTCCAGGTATAGGTATTTCGCACTAGGACTGTCATAACGCGACTAAAGCCTTACGCACATCTAAGCGTTCTGTGATGGCGATCAGTGAAACGCTGTCAAATATGACAGCGTTTTACTGATCGCCATCGCCTGCGACCTAGGTGTGCGCAGGCCTTCATATTATGATATCGCTGTCATGTATCAGCGTAAAATATAGGCGTGCAGGCGTATGTGTTATTAGAGATTATGTAGATAACACATAATCTCTAATAAATGCGGAATTCCATTGTTGAAAAATAAAACTTACATAATCTCTTTCCACGTTTGAAACGTATTTTAAAATAAAAACCGGCCACGTGCGACTAGGACTCGCGCACGATGGGTTCCGTACAGCCATCCATCTTTAAAAACGGCAAAAAAACATGTCTGTTGTATATATCCCCCATAAATATTTGTTTCATTTAAATTAATTATTTATTTATTAATGTGAATTATACAAGGTGTATCTAAATATGTGTACTATGCAAAGGTGGGAGGTTTCAGACCACAATGGTGATCAGTTGTGGGGGGGAGATAATTAAAAATTCTTATTTTCAGTTTCCCATACAAAAATATTTAATTTCATAATGCCTAAATAAATTGACAACCCTATCCTTGTAACCCCTTGACCCCTTGACCTACTACCTCTGTAGGTCTACTACTACTACCTACTACCTCTGTAGCTGAGTTTAGGGTTGTCACTTTGTATAAAGTCAGCTGTTCATGTTGAAACTTCGTTGCAGTTTTTTTCAGAGATACCAATCGAAGTTCGAAAAGTCGTTGAACAAAAGTTGTTCCCCGGGGGGTGGAAATTCACCCCCCTTCAGGATAGTACACATATTTTGATACACGTTGTATAACTCTTAATAAATATTCTGTGAATATTTTAAGTCTACACCTGTGATCGTTATCAATATCGAGCCAAAATAAGCAAAAACCACCTTTATTTTGTTGCGGTATCCAAAATCTGTGAAATTAAATTTTAACTGTCTATAACGGTTCATGAAATACAGTTTGTTGACATACGGACGGACGGCGGAGTCTAAGTAGGTAATAGGGTCCCGTTTTACCCTCTGGGTACCCTAAAAACAATGTCAAAGCTGTAGTTACTATACTTAGGTATTTTTGCGAATAACACCTCTTAATCTATTTAGTACCTACCCATAAATAATACCTAATAGTAATACCTACTGGCGTGAACTAATAAACAGTCATAAACCATTCAATCAGAGTTACAGGGTGTATAATACTGAGCGTGCGATACTGAGATATTGTAGCAAAAGTCATCATCATGATCAGCCTGAAGAAGGCCATTGCTGGTCATATACCTCCCCTATACATTTGCAGGAAGAACGATTCTGAGCCCTCTCCATCCAACTTCCGCGACGAGTTCAACTATGGTCAACTTCTTTTTTTGTCACTAGCTCTTTTTGAACCAGTGTGGTGAAAGTATGGTAGGTGCACTCTTTCACCACAAAGAGCCGATTGTAAGATTGTGGCTTTGTATCTACGTTTTCGGACTTTTCTATTAGCGGCATAAAAGAATGCGGCTTGGTTAGCGACGTTGGAACAATCGAGGGCCTGCCGTGGGAACTGTATCAAACAATGATTGTTTTAGCAAATAACTCAATAAAATATTTTTTCATTACTCATACTCTGAAAGTAGGTCTGAAGTTGCCTGAGGGGCCTAATTGAAAGTAAAACTTTCAGCCCTAGGGAGAATCGCTTTCTACTGACAGCTGTCAAATTATAAAAAAAAACAAGTTCTATTTTATTCAACCATGTTTCAACTTTCTAAAGTCTTTCTGACTGCAAAGAGGTCGTTGAACCAAATTCCAACTTTTTATTCAGCAAGTAGGTTGGAAACCTATTACAACGGTAAGAAGTTTAAAAAGTCTAATTAGAGCGCAATGTAAAATTTAAATTTAAATAACATAAAGATAGTATTTTTTTAGATAGATAGAAAATTCTTTAATGCACAAAATTAAAAATTACTGTACACAGGCGAACTTAATGCTAGATAGCATTATCTACCAGCTAACCTTTGGGTAATAGGGAGATAGGTTGGGTAGTGCACATATATGTATTAAATAAATAATATATCTTTTAAATTACTTGATTAATTATATATGTATTAAATAAATAATATATCTTTTAAATTACTTGATTAATTAATAGATTCAGGCGTGACTTTGCGGAATTCCATTGTTAAACATAAATTAAGTAGAACAATAATATAGTACTAATCTAGTACTAATAGTAATAGATTAGCGGATTAGTACTATATATTTATTGATCTACTTAATTTATGTTTACTTGATTAATAAATAGCTTCAACTATTTATTTAAAATAACATAGATTTGAGCAAACAATTTACCATTTTTTAAATTATGAGAATGAAGACAATGGCTGAATAATGCTGGCGAGCCGTAGCCGAAGGCCCGCCAGAGAAAAAAAAAAAAAAACCGGGAAGGCGGCAATTCAATCTTCATTTTCACTAATTTATCTTTCATGTTTTTATTTTTACTTTCCTTGTATTCGTAATGAAAAGCACAGTGTTTACCTCGGGTGAAAGTCTTTTAAGTCCCTCAAGCTCCATTGGCGCCCTCGCTTACGCTCTGGCGCCAAACCCGTCTCGGGACTCAAAAAACGTGACTTTCAACACTCAGGTAACAATGTACTATTAGAATTTTCCGTCTCTACTTTCATTTGACAGACTCTTTATCGATGTCTTAATAAGCCGTGGGAACGAACCTGCCTTTTTGGGCTTCAGATGCCCGCTGAGCCTTTGGAGTCAAGGAACATTATTGATTTTAGACATTTGTTTTAATATTCCTCCCACTCACACATGTAGCACCGCTGATGATGATTCTACTAACATCAGAAAAGCCTTGTTTGTTTCATCAAAAAGTTGTAAAAAATAAGAGACAAGAGTGGAGAAATCACATTTAATACTCCACGCACTTACCTCGTATAGGAAAATCAGGAGATCATAGAATCTCAAATCTAGTCTCAAGTAATACTTTCTACTATGACCCGACAGTCTATTTCTAGTTTCCCTGAAAGTCAGATTTCATTTGGTGTATCACCATCACATCATCATCAGCCTGAAGAAGTCCACTGCACATAGCACGATTCTGAGCCCTGTCTATCCAGCGTCTTCTCGCGATCTTAACAATGTCACCGTTCCATCGTGTAGGTCCACCATCACAAATTGAAGTTCCTTTATCTAACGTTGATATACTTTCTCCGGTACCGGTTTTCATGGATGCCGGAGGCCGGAAATATCAGGAGGGAAAATACAGGCTGCCTTCAGAATCTGTTGAACTTGGAATCTTGCTCACGTTTCAGAAATCACATCTTGATCGCATTCGGCTATTGAACAACCTATCACTTTTATTGCTTTATGGTTTGCAAATAAATTAAACTGATAAAACGTTTATTGTATTATTCCGCGTGGGTTGTTGTGTGGCCAGAAATTCCGAAAAATTTAGGACATTCTTGGTTTATCTGGGTATACCTTTATTTTTAAAGAACGAGACAAGATTTTTTTATTAATGTCAACAATATACACATTTATTTGTAGTAAGTTAAATAATAATAATATTAATATTGTGGAAAATCCACACAACACTATCTAGCCCCAAACTAAGCAGAGCTGTACTATGGGAACCAGATAGCTGATGTAATACTTCAATATATTTTTTGTGAATACATACTTAGAATTCAATATAACATCCAGATAGAGAACAAACACCTGCGTTCACCACACAAATATTCGGTGGGGATCGAACCCACGACCTACGGCTCAGAAGGCAGAGCTACTACCAACTGAGCTGAGAGGCCAGTCAATAATAATATAATACTTACTACTTTTTTTTTGTAAATACATACTTAGAATACCATATGACAGAGAAAAAACATCTGTGTTCACCACACAAATATTTGTAATCGGTGGGGATCGAACCCACGACAAAAAATAATTTACAAAAATATTTGTAGTAAGTTAAATATATTCTTCAGGAGTCTTAGCGTTTACAGCATGGATACACGGAAAATCGTATACTCCGATTTATCAGAAACTACGATACTACACCCCGACCTAGCTGGGAATAGTGGGAATAACTTTCATTGTCAAACCATCGAATAAAAACACTGATTGCATGTCCAATGACAAATCGTTGCCCGGTGCTGTATCTACTTCATTGATATTGAACATTCAAACACGCACCTTATTATCTATACATACCTGCCATTTCTAATTGAGTCGCGCCCTTGTCACTAAGCAGTAGATCAATGTTAAGGTGCTGAATACCGTCAATGACCATCTTGCTCGCACGTTAGAAAATTTTATTGATTGATTGATTGATTTGATTGTGCAATGAGCTAACTCCAAAAGTCTTTCCCCTCAGCTAGAACATGAATAGGTTAAAGAAAACAAGTTCCTTCAGGGGTAGGCAACGCAACGACAGCAACCCTGGTGTTGTTGGTGTCAATGGGCGACGGTGACCACTTACCATCAGGTGGGCCGTATGCCCGTTTGTCTATCATTTCTATAAAAAAATATATTTAAAGATGAGTTTTCATACTTATGCAAAGTTTTTGGAAGAAAACATGCTTGGATCGAATTTATTTTTTTGCTGAACTGTGTGCTAATTTTATTGATCACCACTTTATTACTTGCGATTTTTTTATGTACAAATTCAGTGTTTATATTTTTTCATTTTTTTTTATATTTGAGGGTGAACGCCCTAATAGTCCCCAAACTAAAACCTGCAAAAAACACCCAGGCTTATAGGATATGGATATTTAGAAAGATTATCATTTAAGCATTTTCAATGAAACGCGGAATACCCGTCAAGTGCCATCCATAATAGATAGGTAGCAATTTTCTTAGACCATATAAAAAAAATGTCGCAAGGCCAAGCCCTGTCTAACGGTAGGTATAGCGTGCCAATAGTCGTTACTTTAAAAACAGATTATTCGTTTAAACGGAATCATTATAACTACAAGATGGAATTACTCTAGTTTTTATGGAACTGTATCAAAGTAGGGTAGCAATGTCAATGTCAGTACCAGAACCTAAGTCATTAGAAAACTAAGATCATTATAATATTGTATGCACGGCTCATGTTATAGACTGTACTTGAAACTTTCTATCTACAAATGAAAATTAATAATTATTTCAGCGCCAACTCGCTCCAAACTAAGCACAGCTAATACAACCAACATTGCCTAGGTTTTAGTTTTAGGTTTGGCTTGGTACATTATTTTAAAATCAGTTTAAAGTGTTAATTTGAATAATAATTATAATAACGTAGGTATTAAGAATTTAAATAACATAATAGACAAAACAAAAAATAATTGACTAAAACTCGAGCAGAAAATGTCGCAATTGTATGGTCACCCTACAAAAACTAAATGGGACTTTCGCGCGCTATTATTGTAGAACAATCATCGATCCTCTGATCGTAAAGGATCGTCTGATAAGTAGAGTATTTATATTGTCACAAATCGACCCATCTATCAGTTCAACAGCAACTTTGGAAGTCATCTAATGCATTAAAATAAAAGATTAATAAAAATCTTCATAAAAGTGATCCTTAAAAACTTGGAAGGCTCTTTAAAAAATGAAAATGGATCGTAAGTTTGAAGAGGGTCCGGAATACCCAAAATTCATGGACAACAACGACCCACTGGGCCATTTCAGACAACGGTTCTACCTCAAGAAAGGTACTATTTACTTGTGCGGGAACTCCTTAGGGCTCTGCTCGAAAGATGCAGAAGAAGCCGCCTGGAACGCTTTGCAGCACTGGAAGAATGAAGGGGTGAAGATCTGGAATTGCGAAGGCAGTAAATTCTATCTGTATTCAAACGTGCTGGCTGATCTAATGGCGCCGCTGGTGAACGCAGACCCGGATGAAGTCGTCGTCACCGGGTCCACCACCTCCAACATACATCAAGCGATCAGTACGTTCTACAAACCAAACAACATCAGGTACAAAATATTGGTAGACGACCTCAATTTCCCAACAGACAGATATGCAGTGGACAGTCAAGTTAGACTGAAAGGGTACGAACCGAATGACGCTGTCAAAGTGGTTAAAAGTAGAGACGGCAGGTTTATGGACGAAGATGATATTATTCACGCTATGACCGAAGACGTCGCTTTAGTTCTACTTCCCACTGTCTTATACCGAAGCGCTCAGCTGCTGGATATGGCGAGGATAAGCAAAGTTGCCAGAGAAAGAGGGATCATCATGGGTTGGGATCTGTGCCACGCTATAGGCGCCGTGGAGATCGATCTGAAAGCTATCGACGTCGATTTTGCAATCTGGTGCACCTATAAATACCTCAACGGCCGACCAGGTTCCACTGCAGCTATGTATATAAACAGGCGGCATTTCACAATGCTGCCAGGACTAACTGGCTGGTTCGGGAATAAGAATGAGACCCAGTTTCTGTTGCGACAGGAGTTTGATCACCAACAGAATGCGAGTGGGTGGCAGATTGGATCGCCTACTATTCTATCTATGGCGCCTTTGGAAGGAGCTTTGAAGATGTTTAACGAGGCTGGTATAGCGAACATTCGAACTAAATCGCTACATATCACTCGGTACATGATGTATCTTATTGAGAAGCTAAGTTCGTATGGTTTTGCGATTGGGAATTCGAAAGACGATGCCAAAAGAGGTGGTCATGTTTGCGTGGAACATGATGAAGGTTATAGAATCAGTTTGGCGCTCAAGTCTAGACACGTGGTTCCAGATTTCAGAGAGCCAAATGTGATTCGTTTGACCCCAGTAGCTTTATACACTAGTTACGAGGATGTGTACAATTTTGTTGACATTTTGCTAGATATTATGAAGACGCAGGCTTACAAAGAATTTAGTAAAAAGAGAGCATTAGTTGTTTAAAAAAAATCATAGAGAACTACAAAGTCGCTTAATGGCCTGCGCACACCTAGTTCGCTGGCGGTAGCGAACAGTGAAACGCTGTCAAATATCGCTGTCAAATCTTAAATCTGACAGAGATATTTGACAGCGTTTCACTGATCGCTACCGCCAGCGAACTAGGTGTGTTCGAGCCTTTAGAGATTCGTTTCCCTTTTGTATTTTAGAGCCAAAATTTGGCATCGCATGGAATGTCTTGATAATGTTCAAAAATGGGTCAAAATCCTGATCACTTAAAACCAGAAAATATAACGTTTTCACATCATGCAAGCATTTGTTATCTCTAGATTTATTGTTAGCAGCTCTAGATTAGCTAGGCAGCTAATATTTGCCCACAGTAAACAGTCGTTTCTTTATTGGTACTTCCTATAGTTTGTTAGTATAAGGTTAACCATAAGTTAAAATAATTAAATAAAACTATATATTGTTGTTTTATTTTATATTTTAAGTTCAAAATAGGCTTAAACTATTTCTAAAGCGGTGATGTGATCACAATTTCCTTTATTTATCACACAATCAGAATTATTAAGAATATTTTTCTGAGATTTTTATATTTTTTTATAATCACACCACAGCCCCTTTATAAATTAGAAAAAATAATTATGTAAAATTATAACAACAAAAATGTCAAAACGTCATATTTTGAAAGTATTGCCGTAACTAAATATTTTTGATAGTTTTCGTGAATTTTCGTACTTACAACTTACGTGGACGTAGCTAGAGAACCCTAAACATAGCCTTAACATAAAAACACTTTTATATTTTATTTATAATAATATTTACAGTAATTTACATCACAAGAGCTATGCTGTATGGTGGTGATACAACATCGAGATAAACTAATGCCTCATTCACAATACGCCACTTATTCAGCTAGAGCCACAGCAATGGCCTGACATGGCTCAACGGTATTAAAACGGTACGGTGAGTTCAACCGTGATCATGGTGCATGCAACTGTGCCGAAATATCGGAAGTCAACTCAACAAAATTTAATCATGGTAAATATCCCGTTGTTTCATAAAAATAGTGTTAAAAACCATGATAGTTTCAAAAGTTATATAGCTCAACGGCATATTTATTGCCACCGAGTGTATACAATCTTTCAAAAACATGCGCTATAATAAAGTCACGCTTATATTATATGACAAGTACAAAATTAGCTTCATATAACTTTACTCAAACCAGAGTTTTACATACTTTGTGTGACATCCAGACAACAAATTCAGTGTCAGTGGGTCATTCGATTGTAAGGCAAGTCAAATTCAAGTACATTGTGTCAGGTAGACTTGTATGCTACATTTATTATGTATTCTGCATAGAGTAGACATGAGTGCTAGATTTACTTAGTGCAGCTTGGCCATACAATTGTTATCATTTTTATGTATTCTGTAATTATTGGTCATTATGTACGTTGGTGTGTATGTGTGCCATTAGCCCGGTCGAGTACTGGCACCATGTGAAAGTGGCATAAGGAACTAGGTACGGACTGGCCCTTATTCTAGAAGTAAACTGGAACTGAACTGAAACTTTAAAGATATTTATTAACAATTTCAATTGAGTTCAAGTTTAATTTAGGAATTCGGATAATAGAGTATTTTTGTAACTATAACTACTTGGAACACTCATTAGTTAATTTATTATGTTCTTAATTTTTATAGGTATTAAGTTACATATTTAAATACTTCACTGAATTGGCACACAATGAAATACTGGTGTTTTTTATAAAAATCTTATAGCATATTACTTCTAGAATTCGGAAAATAGAAATATTTGTAGTGAGAATAATAACATTTTGCTAGATTTTAAATAAGACTAAAGTGCTATTACCATGATTTTATTAATACGAAAAGTCTGTTGCAATTTGCTAAGAATTAAAATCTGTACATAATTTCTATCAGAAAACAGAATTACTTAAATATTTTAAGGTGTTTTAGAGAACAATTCGTGAAATAGTTGTGACAAAAAATGTCCTGTTATTTTAGGTACAGTAAGGTACTTTTTTATGAGTAGAATACCGAATCACAATCGATTCCTAGACGACGATAGCATCGAAACGAAAATTAATTTTCATTCTATCGATTCGGCACAGATTCCTCTACCAATCTAGGGCTTACCACCGTCTTCTAGGATACCTAAGACATCCTTAACACATGATGTTCCTGTTCGTATTGCAAGAGTGACATACCGTTGGCTAAGTACAGAGCAGTGTTCGATCGTTGGTTACCACCATACCCACCGCTCACAGCGGCTGAGTTACAGTTGAGTGAGGCATCGACTCCACGTTCTGAAATAGAAGGAGTCTGTAAGAATCAAAGTCTTGAGGGTTTAAAAAAATGAAAAACAATGAAAAACTTCTTCAATATTTAGAATTTTCTAAAAATCTACGCAGAATTTTCTGACCATATTTTCATTCGGTCAGTTACTTAGAATTAGAAGGGATTGTTTAAAAAAACGTTTCATCAAAAAAGTAAAAAAAAATCTCAAAGTTCTGAATAGTTTTAACGTACAAATTATGAAATAATGTAATGCAATAAAATAACTGCTAAGAAAAAGAAAAAAGGGATGGGAATTAGGAGATGGTAAATCTATTCATGGATACTGTTTTTTCCCCTAACAAAGGAAAACAAAAGAAAGACCTTTGCATCTATTGTAGATGATTTATATAGCGCCAGGCACAGCTGTTGACAACTGGTAGACTAATCAGCAAAATGATTTGGGTTACTTTGGAATCGGTTAATAAATTGAACGTCAGGCGGAAATAAATGATAAAACTACAATTTAATACAAATAAAACTAACGTGACGTTATATTGTGCCCGCGTTCTGGCGAGGCCAGACTGAATTCTGAAAATTAATTATTTATAATAAAAAAAAAATATCCAATTGAACTAGTTTCGTTATGTAAGTTCTTAGATATGAAAATGACTCCATAACTGTACTATGAAATATAAAACAAATAATGAAGCTCAAAGGAATGAAAGGAAGCGTGCATTAGGAGGGTTACTTTAGGCCCATAGTCTTAGGTTTTTCTACACAACCAATAACTTTTGCAATAGAGAGAGGTTATGCAATAGCTAAGAGGAGCAGTTATGGGAGAGGTTATGTGTAGAGGGGCAGTCAGTGTTGAGGGGCAGTTGCGTGTTGAGGGGAGCAGTCAGTGTTGAGGGGAGCAGTCAGTGTTGAGGGGCAGTTGCGTGTTGAGGGGAGCAGTCAGTGTAGAGGGGCAGTCAGTGTTGAGGGGCAGTTGCGTGTTGAGGGGAGCAGTCAGTGTTGAGGGGAGCAGTCAGTGTTGAGGGGCAGTTGCGTGTTGAGGGGAGCAGTCAGAGCAGTCAGTGTTGAGGGGCAGTTACACGTTGAGAGCGGTTATGCGTCGAGAGGAGCGGTTACGTGTTTAGGGGCAGTTATGTGTGGAGAGGGACGATGGTTAGGTTTTAAAGGGGCCGTAAAAGAGGAGTGTGAAAGAGGCGTATACGTCATGTCGTGTCAAGGTGGGGAGTAAAGGACGCTAGAGAGCAGCTAGTCGCGTATGATTCTACGTACAGTTGTGAAGGCGCACCGAGGGCCAGTCGTCGAGCGCGGGCTGGTCGCCGGGCGGCGCGGCGCTGGGCGCGGGCGAGGGGGAGGGGGAGGCGCTGCGCTTGGCGACGCGCGGCGGCTCGGTGCCAGACACGCACGCCTCGTGGATGTGCACGCCCGCTATGTCGGAACCGGGGATCTCGAACATCACTTCTAGCAGCAGGTTCTCCTGCAAACAACAATCAACGATTATACACCACTATTTTGTAATTACCAAAAAAATATGCCGATATTGGCTGCGGATATTTAAAAGAACCACGAAAAAAAAAAATCTAAAAAATCAAAAAAAAAAATTAAATAATCACAATTTTTAGTCAAATATTGAGAAATGATTCAACAAGCAAAAATAATTTCATTCATAAACGCTAAATACCAAGCGGAATCGAACAGCGTAATTTTTTTCTCTCTAGTACTACGTAACTAATGTGTCCATAATTTTATGCAGGATTTCTGAAAATATTATCATTTTATCGAAACAAAAAATTCTGATTGCACATTCATAATATTCTACCCCTACTACATTACCCTATTTTTTTTGTAGTTACAAAATAGTGGTGTATTAAAACACAATAGGTGACCAAGGAAAACTTGGATGAACTGTGTGAAAGATGACATGGATAAGAGAGGAGTGAATGCAGAGATGACGGCTGACAGAGGGGAATGGAGAAGGAAGACATGTTGTGCCGACTCCACATAAAGTGAGATAAGAGCAGGAAGAAGGAGAAGAAGGAACCGAGCAGAAGTCTGTTGCCTTGCATTCAAAAGTGTATTCATTCTACTGAATGAATACACTTTTGAATTTGAGTTATGAGTTTTCAACATCATCCAGCTATAGATCTTATATACAAACAACTGACATCTTTTTTCGACATGAGCGAGGCGTTTGATCAGGAAGGCATAAGGGTCAAACGCGCGATTGGCTAGAAAGTTATCTAAACAAGCTGGATCCATTTGTTACATCATTACAAGATACATCAAAACAAGAGCTTTCGACGACAATGAAGAAAATCTTTCCTAAAAATTTGAGCGCTTGAAAAAAGAATCAGCGTGCCTCAGGGGTGTATATTATGACCGTTATTAATCATGATCTATATCAATGACCTATGAAACACTAGCACAAGGTGTAAGCTAGATGCTAGCTTATAATTAAAAAACGAGAATATTCAGGAAAATATTGGTGAACCTAACAGTTTACTTATGGATTTTTCGTATATTTATCATATAGCTTGCAAAAAGTTAGGCTAAGTAATATTTTGATGATATAAATACTGATAAAACATACCATAATAGCTCTAAGTCCACGCGCGCCGGTCTTCCGTTCCATAGCAAGCGATGCGACGGCTCGTAACGCTTCCGAACTGAAGGATAGATCGCACTTGTCCATCGCGAATAGAAGTTTGTATTGTGCTACCTGGAGAACATAGAACTGAATATAGTATTATCAAATACAGCCGATGAGGTGAGTAATCAGAACAAACTTAGTATAATGTAACCTACTGTTGTGAATTATGGGAAACAGTAAGGCTTTTCAAATGGTCAATCATTTGTAAATATAGTTATGTATTTAAACTATATTTAAATTTTGGTAATGTGATTATTAAATTAGATTTAAAATCCATTAATGTAAAAATTTGATGCTGGTTACATTACTTATACTTGAAAAAGTAAAGTGTTACACAGGGTTACATTTTAGAACCTTATTTTTTAACTGTTTATATTAATCATCTAGCTGGTGAGCACTCACACAGATTCAAAACCATCAAAACCAGAACCAGAGACAGAGCTCATGGTAGGCCTACTGAACTCACCATGGCATTTTTAGGTTCGGTCAATATCCGAACGAGGAGATCCTGGTTGAGACTGTGGAAGGGCACTAGCACGGGGAACCTGCCCACAAACTCCTGCAAACAATAATAAAAAGAGAATAAGGAAGATTGCTCAGACATTTTTATAAAACTGTAAATCGGTCAGGCAGCGTTATTGAAAACTGATGTGTATTAGTCTATTTAGTTACCAAACAAGACGAAATAAAGTACAATTTAACCAGAATTCTAAGTAATAGTAGATCTCTTTGTAAAGAGCTCGTTCGGAGAAGTATTAGCACCATGCTTATTTGTGCCGCTAAGCAGCAATTGCTGTGTTACGGTTTGAAGGGTGTGGGTGCCGGTGAAATTACAGGCACGTGAGCCGGTGAATAGTTGAACATCTGTATGCCGCAATCCCTAGCAATAGGGCATGGTAGGGTTAACGTGCGTCACCTGCGAGGCAATGCAACGTTACAACAGGATTGATCAGCATAAAAAGTTAAATCAGGGAATTTTAGCGTACTCTTTAACAATTTTTTTAATTGAACGATTTGCAAACTGGCCGTTACTACCACTAACTATGTAAAGAGTATGTATAGCGGTAGAGTACCGGTATCATGCCGAAGTCGATGAGGTCCCTGGCCTGCACCTTGCGCAGCCACGCGTCCCGCTCGTCGCTCTCCGCGGCCGCCGAGTCGAGCGGCGAGGCGTCCGCGGCGGCGGCGGCCAGCGCGGCGCGCCGCCCCGACCGCGCGTCCCACGCGCCGAACCCGAGGTACTTCTCGTTGCTGCGACGCTGCACCAGTCTGCAATACAATACTATTCAAACTCAAACTCAAAAATTTTTTATTCAGTACGATGCAAGAATCACTTTGAAACGTCTTAAAGCTAGGTGAGTCTAGGTGCCAGTTCCACGCGACCAAGCGTAGAAGAACAGGCAACAAACTACGTCTCGGTTCCTACCGTTTTTTAGAAAGAAAGAAAACGTATTTATTTATGACGGCACACGGTAGATAGAAGAAACACGAACATTTTAGACAAATAACAAAAGAAAACACATATTAACATAAAATAAGGAGTGAGCTGATGGAAGAATACATAGTAATACATTGAAATGGTGTCTCTCAATCCCCCGCGATGACTTCACAAAATGGTATCCAACTCAGCTTGATGTTGTGTTTGACGCTAATCTTCCGTTGGATCCAGGTGGGTACGTCACGACATTTAATTTTAATAACAAAGCATTATGAAAAAAAAAATAATAATAAGTAAGTGCTTACACAGTAAAAATATGAACATCAGATACACAATAAGTACCCGCTGTAAGTATGGTTGGCGCTAGGACATACAATAAAACTACAAAGAACCAAAGGTTTAAACCGCCAATGAAGCATCTACAAAACCGCGGTCTTTTAAGTGCTCCATTCGCAGTTTATACCTCTGGCTCGCAGGCTCGTCGGTTTTAACGCTAATGGATCACCCACTTAAGACGACACCAACCATGATAACAGTACCAGCGACCGACCGACCGATGGATACAATACATCACCTTATACAATATCACCATGCAGAGGTACAGATGCATGAAAAGCAACCCACGAAAGCTTAAAGTTTATAGAAACTTCAACAATATAAATATTAAATGAAATAGGTCCAATCATGCAGCCCTAGTGTACACCGAACTTGACTAAGCTCCCGTGACATTTTGGTAAATTTGTTTTAGATTAAATATCTGTCTCATCTACAGGTCTCGTCTATCAACATTCATAAAAAAAGAAATACGCCACCACGGTTTCGTTGAAAAAAAAGATAAAATTATAAAATCTGCAATATCTAAGGCATTCGTAAAGCCTACTTTTACTTTATCAAATCTTATGTAAGTTATTACAAAATTGGTTGCTCTCGAAATCTATTGACCAACCCTATAACCAGCATTACCTACACTTCTTCAGGCTAGTAAAAAACTTACCTATCCAAGCCGTTGTAAGCCCCGCTAGCCACGAACAGTATATTAGTGGTATCGACTTGCACCGCGTCGCCGCGAAGCTTGCGGGAATTCCGCTCAGGAACAGAAACTACCGCGCCTTCCAACATTTTAAGCATTCCTTGCTGGACTCCTTCGCCTGGAAATCAAAAACAACACTATAGTCATACGGTAAATACGGCAAATTTTTATCATCCGCACTTGATGTGCGGGCTGGTTTTTCCGCAAGTAGGCCGCTGACGGTGACCCCCTTTTTGCGTGACCCTTGCCACGTGTTCCTCGAACTTTTTTAGGTTCTACGACACGCCGGTTTTCTCACGATGTTTTCCTTCACTGTTTTTGAGAGTACTGGCATAGTGCACATACATTTTTCGTCAGAAAAACTCATTGGTACACGACTGGATTTGAACCCACGACCTTCGGATCGGAAGGCGGGGCTGCTACCACTAGACCACCAGTGCTCTCTCACCAGTGACTTTAGTCATGCGAAAGTTAAAATTTTTAAAATCTATGTAAATTTTTTTTTTTTACATTAATTCATGTTGAAAGGTGAAAAGACAATTTCAGTTTGAAATAGACTAGATTTTTACCTCCAACATCCCTCAACTGGTGAATGCCGGGTACGGCACCAATTTTGTCGACTTCGTCCAGAAAAACGATTCCCGTTTGCGCTCGCTCGACGCTGGAAGAAATTTAAATATTACTAAATCAGTATAGATAAGAAGAAGAGGACATAGATAATATTTTTTTTTATTAACACCCAGGTGTTTAGTTTTCTATTCAGTTCAGATGAAATTAAAGCGAAAAACACTCATAAATTATCATAATCGAATTAATAAAGGGCATGAATAATATACTCGTTTTGGTGAATTATAATTAAAGGTGACTCACTTGAAGTTTGCATCTTGTAACAGTTTAGCGATAACGCTCTCTATATCTTCGCCGACGTAGCCAGCTTGCGTCAACGTGGTGCAATCGCAGATCGCGAAAGGTACGTCCAGGCATTGCGCGATTGTTTGAGCTAGGAGGGTTTTGCCTGCAAAGGGAAAAATGAAGTAAATTGGTAAATAAATTGAGACCAGTTTTAATGTCTTGTGAATATGCAAGATGCACCCAATGTAGGATGAACTCTACAATATAGGCTTAAAGATGAACATGACCAAGACAAAGATTATGTCTAACGTCTCCAAAGCCTCAACATTTAACAATAAGAGAGAAAAACAAGAGCCTGAAATAGCTAGTACAAAATAAAAAGATTTGGTCCATACGATTCAAAATCAAAATATGTGAGAAAATTAAAAGATCGCTGGTTGGAGGTAGCCCACAGACTGTGGAAATACTATACAGCTTTTCTATTCAAAAAAACGAGCAAAACTGTTCTGTTACTGAAAACACACGTTAATTTTGTTCGTAATTTTCTTCTCTTCTTCTTGGTTGGCTGCGAAAATTCGCTAAGTACATCATGAGTCCTAGTGTTTCATAAGACAGGTTGCCTGTAGCAGCATTGCTTTGTTTCCCACGTGGTTATGGGAAACGAACGATGGTCCAATGATATTGTTAGCTATTTTGAATCTTCTCTCTCTGTTCATAAGCATCCTTTTTAGGGTTCCGTAGCCAAATGGCAAAAACGGAACCCTTATAGATTCGTCATGTCTGTCTGTCTGTCTGTCTGTCTGTCCGTCCGTATGTCACAGCCATTTTTCTCCGAAACCGTAAGAGCTAGACTGATGAAACTTGGCGAGTAGATGTATTCTGTGAACCGCATTAAGATTTTTACACAAAAATAGAAAAAAAACTATAAATTTTGGGGGTCCCCATACTTGAAACTGAAACTCAAAAAATTTTTTTTCATCAAACCCGTACGTGTGGGGCATCTATGAATAGGTCTTCAAAAATGATGTTGAGGTTTCTAATATTGTTTTTTTCTAAACTGAATAGTTTGCGCGAGAGACACTTCCAAAGTGGAAAAAAGTTGGTCCCCCCCCCTCTAACTTCTAAAATAAGTGACTGATAAAGCTAAAAAAAATATATGTTGTACATTACTATGGAAACTTCCAACGATATTTGATTTGAACGAGATCTAGTCAGTCGTTTTTTTTTTATACGTCATAAATCGTAAACCGTAATTTACCTTTCGACGAACTACTAGAACTTCTAGAACTCTATGTTATATTACCTACTGCTACGGAACCCTTCATGGGCGAGTCCGACTCGCACTTGGCCGCTTTTCAGTAATGATATTATTACGGAATGCCTACCAGTTATTTAGAGTCTCTCATTAAATCTCTTTATGGCATTATTTTAAATGCCATCTTTAATTGCATGCTCATCATTTTTGCAATAACTGCTACCCACATTCTTACATTACAACTCTCTTACGTGTGTTTCGGATGTCTTATCAAGTACTTTTTTTTTTATTTTTTTTTTAACCTGCACTGTCCCACTGCTGGGCAAAGGTCTCCCCCAAAATCTTCCAACCATCACGATCTTTGGCGACTATCCAGTACTTACTTTATAAATATTGTGGACAGTCCATACAGCGCTATCTAGCTCCCAAGCTCTTGCTTTAAATACATACACTAAGGCCCGTATGCAGAAACAGTGCTTGAGTCTGAATCAAGCCTCAAGCATAGAATTTTGTCATTTTTTTATGAAGAACTGTCTAACGACCTACGGCGCAAGGCAGAGCTACTACCAACTGAGCTGAGAGGCCTGTCAAGTTTTTGCGGATTTTTATAATCAAACTTGTTACGAAAGGATTGTTAGATAAAAAAAACATCTAACTAAACAAATTGCACCACCGACCACATCAATCCTATCTCGTAATGAGTATGTCCTGCCAATTTGTAAGTACTCGTTTAGAATACCAATACGCCACGGTCGGCATTCGTCGCACGAATGGTAGCCGGTAGGTGGCCGTTTATATGCCACCCAGGTAGGACAAGGATTTAAGGGGATAGGAAAACTATCAACATTGATTAATGGATTTGTTAAACAACTCATTTCCATGGATACTAGGATAATACTATAGCTTACAAGGCAGGGACAGAATAGAAGCCAAGGTATGCTCGAAGATCTAAGAATAAAAGGTGCGTGAAATTAAACATGAGCAATATCTTTAGGCAATTTTTTTATCTATAGAAAAAAAAAAATCAGATTAAAATATATCTATCTCCCTTTTTAAGGTTTGTCAAAAACAAGAACTGACAATTTTTTTCGACGAAAGCTTTATTCCGTAGATGGAAAAAATCAGCCCTTAGTTTTTACTAAGAGCTGATTTTTAGATCTACGTCTGTCGAGTTGTCTTGGAAATAATGACCACAGTACCGTAACGTTTTCTCTCTGATCTCTTAGTGCAGGGCTGCTCAAACGGACGATCGCAAAAGCTTTTCGAGTCGAACGCCAGCAATAAATACGCTTAATATAGGGCACCCAGTAGAATTTCTGGAAATACGCGGATATGTGTGTATGTGTTGGATGTGTAGTGCATGATCATCTAGTAGAGATAGCTCAACTGATCCAAATCAGTGCCAGACGGAAGTGTCCCCAAAACGCTGGCGGCATTGCCACTCTGAATAGAATTGCTGATAACCTATACCTACATACATTTTAGTTTAGTCGATCCCTTGCTTTCAAAATATTATCGTCGATCGCCTACACTATAAATGTGCGCACCCCTGTCTTAGTGTGTCTGTCAGGGGTAGTCAAAAGTAAGTCGAATTATTGGCTTCGTGGCTATCAAGTGTAAACGCTTCTTATTCAAAGGAATTACATTTAAAATGTTAAAAGCAACTCATAGAAAGGACAAATAAAAATAACTAGTTGGCAATGACAGGACTCAAACCTGCATTCATTTACAAAACCAGTTCAAGGCAAACGAACTGCCTACGACCTCCGCGTTTAAGGATACTGGAAGTTTGTTGCCTATTTTTTAACCAACTTCAAATAAAAACGCAAGTTCTCAATTCGGTTGTATTAATTAGGTTTAGAGTACCGGTCTTTTTCTTATCGTATCACTCAAAGAGGTAAAGGTACTCCTCAAAGAGGCTCCTTTCATGCACTTGACACAAATTTTAGAAACTTTTTACCTGGTTGCCGGCCTGACGATGTTTTCCTTCACCGTTAGAGAGCACTGGCATATTTCACATACTTTTTTTAGACTCATGGGTACACGACTTGATTTGATTCCACGACCTTATAGGATCGGAAGACGGGGCGCTACCACTTCTCTGAAAGTACCGGTGATCTAAAGAGAATAAGCCCGCCTTTTGTTCCTAAAGTCGTGGGTTTGATTGACTTGCAATCTGTTGCTTATGGTATACCAACTAATGCTAAAATTTCAGTGTTACCAAATGTGATATTTGGAAGTTCTAAGCAATCCTCTAAGAATCTTAGGTTAGTACTTTGGGTACTAAAATATGTAAGAGGACAACTATCATACCGAAAAATATAAACCGTGCGGCTCAATCAATCAAGCTAAATAAGGCTAAATAAAGGTTGTCTGGAAGAGATCGCTCTTAGCGATAAGGCCGCCCATTGTACTGAATATTTTTGTAATAGTTTGTGTATTGTATATGTTTCTTTGTGTACAATAAAGTGTTAATCTATCTATCTATCTATCTATCAAGCAATCATTTATTTGCAAACAAAATATATATAAAGGTTCAAAGGTCCTTCTTTTTTACGAAGCCAAGAGAGCAAACCTGAGAGTCAAATCAAAATGTATTTATTCAAAATCACTTTAAAACGGCCTATAAATTATAAACTATTAAAGAATTTAGTCTATTTATAGGGAAACCAGTTCTACGGTTAAACACACGGTTTGATACTTAAAAAAATTAAAGTCCGTATTTACAAAAAAAAATTAGATCTCTTACAACCCATAAAAGTGTTTGTGTCTTATGTGGTCTATAAAAGACGATTTATTTGAATAACCCTGATTTCCAGAGCCTGTGTAAAATGAGGTAAGTAGTAATAGTTTTATAATAAGTTTTAAATTTATATTTAGCTTTATAATTAGCTTTAAAAAGCCTAAATTGAATCTAAAGATGACCGTCAAATGTATTATGTAAAGCCGAACAATTTATTCTGTGACCTTGTCAAAAACCAGTTTTGTAAATATCTTTAACAAAAGCATTGTGATACATGTAACTTAGGTATAAAACTGAGGTCAACACTTTAGAAGCTTAAAATAAGTGGGGTAGAGGCATTATAGTATTATTTCCCATTTCTGCCGTGAAGCAGCATTGCTGTGTTTCAGTTTGAAAGGTGTGCCGGTGAAATTACTGGCACGTGAGGCTGAACATCTGTGTGTGTCTCATGTTGATGGACGCAGGGCAGTGCATCGTAGGGCACGTTTCTCACGCGCGTGACCTACGAGGCAATGCTTTGTTATAGGCTATGGTTACCACTTAACAACAGGTGGGCCATTATACTTGTGCCATCAGCTGGTTGTATAAAATAAAAAAATCGGTTATGTAAATGTTATGTATGTTTTTTTTTATTATTTATGTAATTAATGCCTATGGGTTAAGCTCGCCTTTGTACACGTCCTCCATTTCTGTCCTTTTCCTATGTTTTGTATTGTGTGCAAAGAGTTATATGAAACCGCGAGTAATGTCGCGGGCAAAAGTTACTACGGCGTAAATTGCAATTTTAGCAGGAAAACAAAAAATAAGGAAAATGCTTGGTATCTACTATTGTGTAATCTTTTGTAAGACTTAGGGCCTGTACAGATCGGTGGATAAAAAAACAGACGGTTGAAAGGTAGGTATCACAAATGTTTTTCCCCAAAGTTATGAACCGAGTCATGTTTGGTACTCGCAGAGACGAATTTAGATGAAACTAGTAATATAACAAGTTCTTGGAGTTATTTTTCTCCAGGCAGGTACTCTAGGTTCTTGGATAAGAGAGGAGTGAATGCAGAGATGACGGCTGACAGAGGAGAATGGAGGAAGAAGACGTGTTGTGCCGACACCACATAAAGTGGGATAAGGGCAGGAAGAAGAAGGAGTGGTACTCTAGGTTAAGACCACAGTCACGAGCAGATTATGATTATAAATCCACCACTTTGCCGTTCTCTGGTGTGCAGTGACCCTTACGGTAAGCAAAGAGGTCTTTCGCATAAATATAAATGACACACGTTTTGTACAATCGTGCTATCATGGAGGATAAACAATAACTGCCTACATACGAGTCAATATAATAACAATAGAAAGGCTATGTTGACGGAAAATTGCCGGTTCTAGATAAGTTATCTCTTATAAAGGGTGTTCAGCAGAACGTGTCATATGGTATGGGGGAGCATTAGGACACTAGGTTAATCCAAACAAGACTATATAGCCCCATTGTCCTCATATATTTAAAAGTAAATTTTAGTAAAATGTTTTTTTTTATTACGTTCTAGAACTGAACCATGTTGCTTGAAACATTCTTAAGGCTTTGCTATAGAACGTTCTGTATAAAATCCGTCAAGACTTGATATTGGGATTTTGGATTTGGATTTATCGAGCTCCGCAGTAACCCTACCGCAGCCAGTGGGCCCTAATAGAAGAACGACAAAAATCTTTTTGATGGTTAAATTTTTGTCAGAAATCCTATGAGTTTTCTGACAAGATTCCGTTAAAACTTGTAATTGTGATGGTAATCGAGTTCAGTAGTAAGTAATCGTACTCACCACAGCCAGTGGGCCCCAATAGTAGAACGTTGCTCTTGTCGAGCCGTAGTTCGTGGTTGTGCCGCTCGAGGATCTCGGCGCCACTGCCGCCGCCCGCGGGCTGGCTCGTTGTGCTTGTGTTATTGCTTAGGTGTAAGAGATCTGGAATACATTATTATACAAATTAAAACCTTCTTAGTTTGGGTCACACTCAAGCACTGAAGGTTTCAATGCACTTAATAAAGGGGAGACGTTGAAAAATTAGAAACTATAAACTATTCCTTATATTATTAATCCTAAGATGAGCATCTTTTGTGACGGTTTCTTAATTGCTAAAAAACAAACGAAAATAAAAGCGAATTTCGGCCACACGTCATATAAGGAGGTCAAAGAGGTTGCCCTTAAAAGAAATACCTGGATAAACAAGTCCGCAGCTGGACATAGCACTCATGTAAGTAGCTTAGACTCAAGAAGTGATATCATCATCAATCTATTGCAGTCCACTGCTGGACATATGTAGGTCTCTCCCATATGGCACCTCGTATTCGGACCTTCGGTTTGCCTAATCGCGGTCTTCACTCCAGATCTCGTTTATCCCAGTGGTTATCGATTCTTCAGCAAACATGACCGGCTCACGGCCACTTCAATTTGTTAGTTCTTTGTGTCTTTTCATAATACTAGCACAGACAATACCAAAGTAGTGAAGGTTAAAACAAACAATGGTTAAAGCGTAAAGCATGGCGCACGATTAGATTCACTTTCACAGCGCGCTACACTTTTACACTTATTTTCAGAAGGAAAGTGTCGGTTTCTCCACTTATTACACAGAAGCTTACAATGGCGTGGTTTCTGAAGAGCATCACGAACGGACATTGAAATTGGTTACGTTACGTAACGGATGAATTCATAATATTTAGGGTTCCGCATTTCGAAAGAAACAAGTAAATTTTGCAAATATTTAAAACGCCTAATAAAGGTTGTTTTAAGGTGGCATGGATTTCTACTTAATATCTCTAAAAACCATTAGCTTTCTGTAAAAAAAAGCATTCAAATCGGAGCTTTCGTTTGGGAGCTAAGAAGCCGCAGACAAACAGAGACGCACCAATGTATAACGCCCATCTTTATGGTCGGTGTAAAAAACAGAATTTATAGGACTTTTATATGATCACTTGACATTTTTACTTGATGTTTCAAGTACAAGTAGACAAAAGTATAAAAACTTGAAATGTGTACCAAAATGTATGTGACCTTACAGTGCCGTAAAAATATCAAACCTTGTGCTAAATTAATAATTTAATTCAAAGAATTCAAATAATTATATTTTATAACAAAAACGTATAACCGCAAGGATATTATATGTATAAGGAATACGGAACCCCCAGTCAGAGTTTCGTTTGCACTTGTCCGTTTTTTATTTTTTATTTTAAATGTATGTATTTCATGCGTGCGTTTATTTTTGTATTCGTTTTTTACAGTTACCTGGTTACTTGGCACTCTTGGCAGGTAGCCCTTACCTCTATGTGTATGATGCAAGGGATGATGGGTGTCAGTTGGGGCTCCGCTGGTGACGTTGTTATAGATCCTCTTGTAGTGGTTGTACACCGCCACGGATAGAACCTTCTTCGCGTATTCCTGCCCCACCACGTGCTTGTTCAGGTATTCAAAGATCTTCTTCGGGGGTGGGGGAGGTTTTCTAAAGGCAAATAAAAAGGTTTTACTGGACTGCTTTTTGATATAGGAATTGGAAAAATTCGTATAATTTGGTTGACACATATTTTTTTAGGAACAATAGGCTACCTACAAAACCCTATAGTTGTAAAGTTTTTATAGTGTTCCTAAAGTTTTTAAGTTTTTATACTTGCAGGTTTCTGGACACTCTCAGGAAATCTAAGTAGTATTCCATGATTTTTGAAAATATGGTAGTTTTATTGAAGAAATAATATGCAGAAAAGTTACCTTAAAAACTAAGCTTCGCTGTATGGTGATGGATGCAAGCCCTAAATGTGTTTAGGTATTAAATAAAAAAAATATACAAAAGCTAAGGAAAAGCTGAACCGCTCAATTGTAAACAGAAGTCCAATCCAGAAAGTTCGACTAACGCAAATGCACAGAACTTTCTATGGCACAATAAAACGTACGCACGCGAACATAATCGCCATAGTTACAACATAGCCACGTAACTTTCACACGACTTCGGGCTACGGTGATATCATTGTATTGACCTATTCCGTATCTACGAGATTACTTGCAAATCTTATAGGTAGTATTAAAATACTAATCTATACCAATTGATAAAGTAGAAATACCTGCAATAGCTTTTTAAAAAGCTTAATTGCTTATTTTTCCTTCACAATATTAGTAAGTATTTTATGACACAATGTGAAGGACTCGTGCTTGATGTAGGTTTGTAAGAACTTGTATCCACCAGAAACCAGAAATTAAATAAAGTGGTTGAAATAAATAAATAAAAACTTAACACAAAGTCGGCACTCGTAGCTTTGCCATTTGCACTGGAAGTTTGAGCCTCACCGAAGACAAACGTTTGGGTAATTAAAAAACATAGGTAGATATTTGTTCAGTATCGGGATGTTTCGATGATCGTCCAAAACGCAACCCTAATACGTTTGTTATAAAAAACACAAAACAAAATATTTTCTCGTCCACTTAGTATAGTTTTTAGTGGCACGAAGTTAATTTTGCATGTGACCAGTTCGTTGACCCTTTGTTTGTAGTTAATATAAACACACCAATTAACGAGATCTTTGTTTTCTCACTATAAGTTTGTTCATCGTAAATGTTAAATATTAGGTCAATGTCCTCACACTTATGACCGCTGTCATAAGAAGCGCGTACTTTTCTCATACATCGTCGACCAAGGGTCACCAAGACATGCTCAAGTCAGAATAATGTTATTGTCATAAATGTTTGCATCTGTTCATCTTTATCTACATCATCCACATCCTGAGTTCACCCACAACTAGGTACTTTTAGTTTGTCGCATCTAACATGATCCTGTGCCATTCTAACCCTTTTCGGTTTGACGACTTTTACTTTGACGCATCTGCTCATCAGGGCTCACATTGCAAATTGCAACTCACCAAAATTGTAGTACTAAGAATAATGATCAAACAAGCAAAATGTGGCAATTTCTAGCTGCAATTGTTTACAAAACATTGATTTGATGAATCATGTTTTAAATACAGCAAGTAATGATCGAAATATCAAGATCTAGTCTAGATAGTCAACAATCACCACAGCGCGAGCGCATCTAGTCTAGATAGTCAACAATCACCACAGCGCGAGCGCAAAGAAAGACATAAATCTCTCCAAAAATAAAACATCGTGCTTACCTGTAGAACCCAGATTTGTTTTCTGCATTTTCCTTGATAGTTTTCTTAGTATCCACCTCACTGAGGACCACGAAGAAGTGATGGCACTTGTCGCACTTCACGAAGCGGGTGGAGCTGACGAAGGTCTCTACATGCGTGCACGGGTCCCCGCATTTAGGGCACGTGAGGACTCCGGACCCAGATTTCTTACCGCCGGACGATGAACCTGCGGGGTTTGATGACGTTGAGAAACCAGGGCAGTCTTCGAGCAAAAAAGAAACCCTTTAGTTCTATTAAAAATCATAAGTCTGAATAAGTCCAGTGCCTTACATAGGCCTTCCAGAAAGACCGAATCTGAGCCCTCCCCATCTAGCGACTTACCGCGATCTTGACAATGTCGTCGTTTTATTGAGTGGGTGGGCGTCCTACGTTTTGTCTTCCGATTCGTGGTAACTATTCGAAAATCTTTATTCCGCAAAGGCTGTTGGTTCTTCGATCTATATGAACTGCCCATTCCCACGTCAACTATTGAAACTACCTTCTAACAATAACCTGTCTTTAAGTAATGTACCTGAGCTGACGGATTCCTTGGAGGAGTGTGGGTGAGGCGGAGGCTGGTCCGTGGAACTCTTACACAGAACTGCGCAGGTGCTGAGCGAGCGAGGACATGAGCGTCTGAGCGCACGGCATGGCTGGACACCTGTGGACGAAAGGACCTTTCAGACTGCTGTAAATTTAACCAGACCTTATCATCTTCACAGGCAGCTCGTAAACAAAAACAAGGTGAGCATGAGGCGGCCTTTAAATCGTACGTGCTTCAAGTGCCTGCGAAGCATGGGGACATGTTTCTCAATTCGGATTTCTGGCCGCCAGGAATCGTCTATCGTCGCTTTAGGGGTGCGCTAACGAAAAAGGCCCCTAAGATTTGATTTTGATTAGTAATTTTATTTTATTTTATGTATGTTAGTCACTAAGGTATTTATTAAATATGGACCTAAGATGTTTCATTTTTGTAATGTGTGCATTTTATGTTGTCTGAAATAAACGATATTATTATTATTATTATTATAAGCCTCTTTCCCCAGACGCCACTATTGTCGGTTTGGGTCTTTCTCTGTACGGCAAAGATATCATCATACTGCACAAGATTTAATACAACATTTTATCTAAACCTCTATTTCTTTAGCCTGCTGTGGTAGGACCAGATTTGAGATGGCTTGTCCAGCCTCATAACAAAACCATCCTTTTAGTACATGTTTCAATGAGCTCTCAAACAGGGAATAAAATATCGTGTGGAACCCCGCGGTTTAATCGACACCGCTCGGTTTGTGTTTCCTGGAGATTAGGACGAGTAGTGAGAGATCATAGCGTAAATCGGTTTGATAAATAATACTGTTGTGTGTAATTACAACCAGAAGATCTACAGATTGAGAAGATACAAGGTTTTCCGTAAAATTCAGATTGTAATATACGAAATTAGCTTCGAGAAATAAATAATGATCGGTTTGAATGAAGGTCAAAACTCGACTGGTCAAGATGCATAGTCAAGGTATCGATCAAGGTTTCACTAGCAAACATTACATATTACGTAGAACTCTTACTCAACAATATTATGTAGAATGTTACATTCTACATAATATTGTTGAGTAAATGAATCATCATACACCGCCACCGTTTAGATGAGAATATTCGCCACAACTTGCTTAATAGGTGCGTACGATGGCTCATGTGCTAGAGCTCTGAGGCAGCTCAGCTCTGAGGCTATCCTCGAGCCGAATATAACCGAAAGATAAAGGTAATGAAAAAGTCACTAATATCAAACGGAGAAAATGCTAAATATTGCATCCCTAAAGAGCTAAAGCATAATGCAAAAAACATATTATGGTAGGCATTTTATACCTAAAGGATTTCAAATCTTCGTCAGAATACACGTCGCTCCTAAGGTCAGTGACAGAGCGATCACGTTTACCCTTGAAACCGCTCATGAAAGCATAAAGTTGATAAACAACATATTTCGAATTGGGCATTGACTAGAGGTCAAACTAATCGTCTTAACATTGTCCAATTGAAACCCATAGCTCAAAAACTAAACAGAATTGATATGTTGATTGATATCACCGAGAACAAAATGATCAAGGTGTTTGATAGAGGTTTTTAGCTTTGTCTGCTAGTTGCCACAACACCAACAACTACATAGCTATCTTTTATGTAATGCTTACCAAAGGCAGACATGAAACCCTGACTCAAAATGATAAACACGTATTGAAACTAGGGCAGGCTAGGAAACTGGCAAAGTTTTACAAGTAAGCTAATTGCGAAACTTTTTATCCTTCAAGGCGTATGATTGCGACAGAGTATGATGAGCTTTAGCCCTTATATGGGAAGTTTCATCGGCATTATAATCTACAACATGCGCTTAAATGGATTTCGTTTAATCTTGATAAGTTTGATGACCATGCGAGTTTATAAATCATGCCGAGCTGTCTGATACTACAAGCCAGAAAACTTTTGAAGTTTACCTCGTAACATTTCGATAGCGTATGTAATTGAAGAATTCCAATGCCCTGTATTTTGTTTGGCCGTTCTTCATTATACTAAGGTGGTTTTAAAGCAAACCCTGTGACTAATAGTGAAACGGTGCAAAAGAGGTTTCTCGTGAGAGCTTAACTCACGATGCTAGCTTTCAAAGGCTTGTTATTCTTGCTCCAATCAGTGTGAAGGAAGTGTGCGATAGAATTTAGCTTGACTTTAAGGCTTTATGCAATAATTCTGCATGCGATGCCACAACGCCGGAACAAATAACCGGAACACTTTTAGAAATGTCAAGGTGGTTTTTGCAAATTTGTTTGATGAAATACGTGCCATTGACACCTTAGATATGGGTGGTTCTGTGCTTTGGTAGGCACGTCGGAGCCGTTTATGACTTTGGTTTGTCGAAGATCTTCAGCTATCTGTTGTGTTTATTTCCCAAAGTCTACTCTTTCTCTTCTATTAAGTCTTGCATCCGTTTCCTGGCACCTTATTAGTGCTGAGGCCTTACAATCTAAATACGTGCAAATTCGAAACTGTTTTTGTTTACATTCGGAAAAGTTGCAGACAATGCATGCCTTTACACCTTTGTGCTCGCTTTCTGATATGGCTTGTTGGGTTTTGCGGAATCGTCTCAGCGATCAGGGAAATCTGTCTGTGGATTTGCACGTATTTGTGTTTGTTGATAACGCGTGGGAAATAAATCTTATCAAATACCAACCAACGTTTTTGAATTATAAACATAACGCACTTAATTATAGAGCTCGCAGTTTGAAATATTAGTACATTACTGCCACGGCCAGCAAATGAGGCATTGAAATTTAAATAAACCCTTTGATAAAAGATCGTTCCATCTTTAAATTACACGACAGACACGAGTTTAGTATGTAAGTAGGTAATTTATCTGGTCGTTAAACACGACCGTATGGGATTTTCCTAAAAAATTTGCCGGCCACTGCTCCGATGTCTTTGGCCAGTACAGCATTTCAATTTACGAAAGAGGTTGTCAAAGTAATGCTCAAATTTTCGAGCATGTTTGAAAAATACTTATTTGCACGAGCATGATTGATAATTAAAGCCATTATAAAAAAAGGCAAAAAACAATTTGGGGACCCCTAATCGATGGCTACTGATGCAACAAGACTATTAGGTGGTTTATCTATTGCATTGATAATCAATAGGTCAATCAACTGCTTGTCTTATCCCATTACATCAAAATTACATCGATTGTTACTTATTTATATACTGTGACTTGGCCTTCTATTCTCTTTGAAATATGCTCTAAATTAAGTAGTTCGTTTTTTATCACACGACGTAAATTATAAGTTTTGTCAGTAGGTATCAGGTTTTTAATAAAAGTGTTGTTTTGTTCAGACTCAAAACAGATATTGTTTTCATCCAGAAGAAGAAATGAAGTTGCTCCATTAGAATTTTTCATTACCTATTTGGGTGCTAAAAGACTGTAAAGTTTCTCACAAAAGGTTTGATTCTTAGGTGTCCCTTATTGTGTCCAAATTCCATTTCGCGCCTTACATGAGTACAAACTCTTAGGCCCGTGTAAAAAAAGACCTAGATTATAATGCTTATGTCTTGAGAAAGAAAGAAAGAAAAAAGGTTTATTTGTCACATTGCCAATGGAGGACATTTTAGGTACTAAAATAAGGAACACACATAACAGTGACAAAAACAGAAAACAAAAATAAAATGGAACTAAAAAAAATAAAAAAAAGGTGCAGAGAATGGTCCTCCATGTGCCGGGTGCGACAAACAGGCCTCGTCTCAGCTCGATGCTGCGAACCATCCGAGATAGAACACAACGCTGGTTTTTCTTGAGGTTGTCGACTGCAGTTATCACGAGTGTGATATCCAGGAGGCAGGCTTTTGTGGACCTCAAGCACAGTTTTTGACACTTTTCAATGGAGAACTGTCATAAAATCTATGCTTGAGGCTCGACTCAGACTCAAGCGCAGTTTCAGAAACGGCCCTAAGTGTTGCCACAGAATAGAATTAAGCCTTGTGGGGCTACCTGGAAAATTATATCTTGTAGCCTATAGGCTATAACTACTTGAGCATTGTGAAGTTTAATTTCACAGTTGGTAAGTTCCATCAAAACATTAAGATAACTATTCGTGACGTAATTACCTTTCTCTTTCGTTACATTCTATGATTCTAGATAGGTAGTCTATTTAAGTTTGAATTATGCAGTAGCATTAATAATCTTGGAGAGGGATATTATAAGTTTGAGGCCTCGTAGCTCCGAAATTATGCTCCAATTTGAATGAGGTTTGTTTTTGATAAAAAGCTGACGACTGATAGTTCCGAGATGGTTCTTAACCATGTTGATAGCCCTTATAGTTCATTCGGTAGCTTTGCTTTCAGCACTGGAGGGCGTGGGTTCGATCTCCATCGAGAACAAATATTTGTGTGATGAACACAGATGTTAAATTTAGATTAAATAGGTATTATACTCGGATTTTTAATTAGACGAAGCTAGCTGACGTTTACTGTGTTGTCAGTTTTTGATGAAATAAAAATAGTGTTGTGAAAAAGTGAATGATTGAAAAAACTCCTGAATGAATGAAATTGCCTCGTTTTTCTAGTGAATAGTTAGTGTGCCGAACTTGACTTGACGTGCTTGGTTGAGTATCCATATCGTTCGCCCGAAACAATAAAGCAACAAAATACACAACAATTACCACAAACACAACGTAACGAAAAACTTTACAAAAACAATAACTAAACAGCGTGAGCGCTGAAAAACATTCGTGCTATCAGACCAGAGGTTAGAAGCCGAGTTACAAACAAAATGGTGACCGACGCGCGTGGCGTTCATCGGTGTTGGCACAAGTCACCACCCCGCGCTTTGTAATAAACCGTCAAAAAACTGATTGTAGTTACATACTACAAGTAACTTATATTATTATCAGAGCACTTTTATACATTTTTTTATACAAATTTCAATATTATTTTATAGTTTGAAATGATTAACTATTCACTCATTGTTCATTCATCTGATTGAACGAGAACTGAACGCAGCACTATTACTTTAAATAAGGCAACATTATTTTACAAAGTGACATGAGCTACTGTCAGTCGGTATCGTCTAATTAAAAATCCGACTATAGTTGTTTTAGATTAAATAGTAAAAATTAATGGTCCCGTTTCCATGTTCTGAGGTCATTAACCATCATCATTCGAGGGTTTACAAATTTTGAAGAATATTACATGCAGCAAGCGATTATCAGGACTAGACGCAAAAGCCAATTTTTGAATGAGGATGTGATGGAATAACATGACAGTGCGCTTAGTGAACAAGCAAGCATCAATCAAAGTACCTATTACATAATACCATATATTAATCTACCTAGTGATAGAATGTGGGCTCTCACTACATAAAGCACTTAGTTAAGTGAGCTGCATTCACTATCATCATCAGCCTTAAGATGTCCACTGAACTGGCACCTAGACTCAGACGTTTCAAAGTGATCCTTGTGATACAACTGAATGAATAATTGATTTGATTGTCTTACCTCCAAGAAGAAGATTTTTTTTTACAGTAGGCAATTGACTAAATTGTGCTTATTTTGAAAACTCAATAAAAAGTGAATAACCTGGTTAACAGACTAATGATAACTGCAGTCGACAACCTTAACGCATAAGCATTATAATCTAGGATGAAAAAAAGATGATATTATTAAAATTATTAGATGTTAGCACTTTGGTAAATACCTATCTAAATGTTACTGAACGTAATAAATCAGGTATACAGGTAATTTCAAATGGAACATGTTTGGCAATATTTTCAAATCTTCTTCTTCTTGTTGTGTGTGAGAGGAATTTAGTTCACCTCAATGAGGTTCTTTTCATGCACTTGACACATGTTTTCAAATGTGTTTATGAATTTAAATCATTCAAAAATTTTGAGCTAGTACTTCATAGCATGAATTTTAATTGTGGCTTGTTTTCAAAACAACTTGTTATAACTTTTGAAACTTTTATAGATTTAAAAAATAATTTACAAACAATGTGATATTTTTGAGTAGAAAGTGAGAATGGAATCAATGTAGTTTCGAAACCAATACTAGAGTATGAAAGAGGGAAGTCTCATGGACCTTCAGTTCAACCCATGATAATAGTGCATGCAACTGTGATAAAATATTGGGAATCAGAACTCACAAAATTAAATCATAAAACTCACAAAATAATGTTGTTCATAAAAATAATATAAATAAAATAATAATATAAATTGGCTTGTTGAGCAGTGTTTTTATAGGATTTTAATGTTATGTTGTTGTTTTTAAATAATTTAAATTGTTAATAATTATTGTTTTCAATAGTTATAGATACTTATTTATATACAATGTATTATTTATTTTAACTTTACCTTTGACATGTAACGAATTTGTTATCAATAAATAAACTGACATCTGATGGAGAAGACCACTTCTTTCAGAAGAATAAAGAGAAGAGCTCTTCAAGACCTCATATAGCTCGCAAGAGGACAAACAAAATGGAAACACGACTGGGCGTTCTCCATACATGCCATTGATGTAGTAGAACCGACCAACCTCAAACTCAATGCTCGCACGGGCAGATTGCAAGAATCAGAGGAGATATTAAAAAAAAAAAAAAACTATGAACTATTTGTACAGGGCGTCTCATGGATATGCCACATGAAGGGAAAGTACCTTGAATATTGTAGATTAAATTCAAATCATGTCATAATTCAGTAAAATGTTTTATCTACATTATTCAAGGTACTTTCCCTCCATGTGGAATATCTGTGGGACGCCCTGTATATTCTATACATAACTGGTTGACATAGTTTTGTAGTTATTGAGTAGATGAAATTACATGTTATAAGGAATGTGCTATCTCTGGCCATTAGCTTAGATTCGTACTAGTTACCAAGGTCTAAGGGCTAGCCAGGTGCCATTCTGGCACCTATCCAAGCATCAATGTGTTACAAGTAAGCAAATCTGTTCACTAGACCCCAACATAGGTAGTTGGGTAACATAAGTGACATGTTTAGTGAGGTGAGAAATTACATACCTATTGTGAATTTAGTGTCATCTGCCAACTCGTCAAAGACCATGAGTATTCTACAAAGAGATAATGGTATCAACATTCCCAATGCTAATCGGGACTGATAATTTTGGTGGATAAGGTGTCTTCTCAAAAAAAATATGTACTTGTGTGCCTACTGTTAAGAATACATTGTAGGTACCTATGTAATTGATTTATGTTCAAATAAGCATGCTTTGTTTATTGCTATCATCAGTCTGCATTGGTACATGTATACACAAATAAAACATTGATAAAACTTATCTCAAAACAAGTCCCATTAGGTACTTAGGTGCAATGTTTTTCAGATAAGAATCTTGTTAGATTCATGCAGGCAGGGCCACAATAAGATATACCTAAATGTATGAATGCCGTCCGCGAGTCCGTGACCTTGTCGCAAGGCGACGGAACTCGTACTCGACTCGGAGCGGCCACCAGCGCTCAGGCAAACCGCTCCATGTCTCAGAGAGCAATCACGCGTCTCAACAAGGGGCAAACATGATAAACCTATCACGTTTTGTTATCAAACACAACTACGCACGTACCGTATTATTACTAACCTCCCGTGACATCGCAACACGGGTCTGGAGCGCAGCCAACTGGGCGAAAATCACCAAATACGAGACAAAATCAAACTTACCCGATGAGAACTGGGAAGCGTTCCTTCTCACTGCGATTCTGCTCACAGACACGAAACTCAATCTTACACTGCTCATGGTAATTGCTTCGAGGAGGATCCAAATGTAACATAGGCCCTCGACCAAACGAAGAAATGATAGGTACACAATTACAAAGTAGCCGTGATCGTCGCAATTTTTATTGTATTATTTTGTTTGTCAGTGAGAGGTCTCTGTCATGACGCAACACTTTTTAGTCAACATCAACACTACTTGCAATATAAACGACTGAATTGTGTAAGTACGAAAACTGCACTTTGCTATTTTTTTAGGAGATTTGACAAAAACAAAATTTATTTTCTGAACACTAGAGCGGCCATACTGATGTTCACAGTCACAGCTGATTTTGATTTGATGTGAATGAAAAGAAAAATGAAAGAAATTCTGTACCACGTTGTTTCGACACTAACGCCACCTTACGAAAAACGTGTCAAACTTTACCAGAACAAACTGCTTTACCGACCCGACGAAGCTGCTGTAATTTTTTTTGTCTATGGTTTTTAGTTGACTGACTGACAGACTTTTTGGGACACACAGTTTTTGAGATTAGTAATCCATGCAATAAAATTATGGAATGATGGACTGGCGGTGTCGTCATCACTCCAACTTCAGGTGGTATTTCTACTTGTTCCATGTAAGCTTGTACGGAAGTGGATTGAATGGAGTCAAGAATTAATGCTTGCAAAAATCATCACATCATGATTTTTGCTAAGTTCAGTACCCGAAGTCGGAGTTTTGCTACCACATTTCGTTACCAAATGTTGTTTTCGTTTCGCCTATTTGTCTCTCTCTATTGTATGGAGAAAATATGAGACGGCAAAAATACGTTACGTAGTTAGAGTTGTTGTCTCATCTTTTCTCCATACAATAGACAGAGACAAATAGGCAAAACGAAAACAACATTTCGTAACGAAATGTTGTAAATGCACTGGGACTTCGGGCTCTGCTCAATAAAGTTCACTGTAAGGACCTGATTGTAGCCCAATATATTTTTTTTTCACCTAAAATAATGCCTGAAAATGAAGTAGGTAAGCTTGCTTTGCACTTGCATCATTCTCTCAGCTTAGTTCGCCTATACCACAAGAAAGAATACCATAGAATTTATAAGATGGTAGGGTCAATACCTGGTGTGGTCTTTCCCACGTGTAACACACATGGATCTGCAATACTAGTAAAACTCTGGCCCTGGTCTCTCAGTTTGGTATTTGGACTGGTTTGGCGTGGGCCTTTTATACACCCAATAAATTGGACGGGCACCAGTCCGGATATTGAGATGAAATGACCGTGTGTGGTTGGTATATATGGAAATGAAACTCTGTAACTGCTCAATATTCAGTTGAGAAGAGGGATCAAATATATTCAGATCAAAGAGTTATCTAAGTCTATGGTTCATTTCTTAGACCTTTTGTTTTTTTGTTTAATTGCATGAAAATCAATGAACATATCATTATTATTGTTAGAGGGATAGGACCTTAAGTGACCTGCCTCGCATAGCGTGTCGGATGCCGAGAACAAATTCAAAACGCCAAATCACTTCTTAACTGCTTTATATTTAAATAGCGAAATATTTCTTGATACAGTATATTATACAATGTCAATGAATTAGATTGATTATGAGCGATTAATTAATTTAATTAGGACAGCACAACACAATACATGGGAGATTCGTGAACGGGCGAATAGAGAAGAGAACGAACATAATGGGTCCACAGATAACATGCAATGCATAGACTATATACGAGTACAGACTCAATATCTAACACTCCTCCTTATGCATTACATGAGTTAACGAGTAACTAATTACTTTACATTGGCTCTACATGCTCTGACTATACATTGAAAAACAACTCTACATTCTTATTTAGTAGGACTCTATAACATTTAGAAAAAGGGACTCTACCTAAGAATAAATCCTACTCTACAATTACTAAGCTTATAAGGTTACTAAATTGAAACAATAGACCTTAGCTCTAGATTACTGACAAAATTACCATGCTTTTGACCACATAGTGGTTTGGTTAACACATCAGCAACCATTTGATCTGTAGGCAGGTATTTAACATTAATTTGTTTTTCCTGTATTAAGTCTTTTACATAATGGTACCGCAAATCTATGTGCTTAGTTCGTTTATGGGAGTATTCTTTAACAAGCAAAAGCTTTTGAGCACTTTGGTTGTCGTTAAACACAGTTACATCAAAGTTTTTGTCAACAATTTCTGACAAGAAATTTCTAACAAAAGAGATGTCCTTGCATACATCACTAATAGCAAGATACTCTGCCTCTGTGCTAGATAAAGCCGTACAACGTTGCTTTCTAGCCTCCCAATTGATGACATTTTCACCAATTTTCACAACAAATCCAGTATATGATTTGCGGTCTGACAAATCATTGGCCCAATCTGCATCAGCATACGCAACAATATTATAATCATTGCTTTTGACAAAATGAAGACCATAAGTTATGGTTCCTGCAAGATAGCGTAATACTCGCTTAGCAGCGTGCCAATGACTCATATCAAAACATGTACTGTATTGACTTAATTGACTACATGCATATGAGATATCTGGACGTGTACAGACACATAGGTACATAAGTGATCCTAACAATTGCCTATACTGATAAACATTATCATCTAAACAATCTTTGTCTGACTTATCCAGCTTGCAGTTTACTGGTAGCGGGGTGGATACAGGTTTACATTCAGTCATATTGTACTTACACAATAATCGCCTTATGTAATCAGATTGATCAAGAATAGTTACACCTTTGCCAATTGAAACATTCATGCCTAAACAATTTTTCAATATTCCTAAGTGACGAATTTCAAAATGTTCTTTTAATAGTAACAGAATATTATCTATACACCCATTATGAAAAACATAAATATCGTCAACATACAAGGCTAATATTATATATTCATTCTTGGTCTTTTTACAATATACACAAGGTTCACATTTACTCTGCATGAACCCATTTTTGGATAAAACATCATGAATTTTAATATTCCACATGCGACTTGCTTGTTTTAGCCCGTAAATGCTCTTTTTCAGTAAACAAACTTTATTATTATTAGCATCGTCAGATTTAAAACCAGCCGGCTGCTCCATATGGATTACTTCATCTAACTCACCATTTAAAAAAGCTGTGGTGACATCTATGTGATCCATATTCAGATCCAACTGATTTGAAATGCTGAATAATATTCTAAGAGTCGAATGTCTAACAACAGGCGAAAAAGTATCGGTATAATCAATGCCTTGTTTCTGACTATAACCACAGGCAACTAGTCTAGCTTTATATTTAATAAATTGACCCATGGCATCAAACTTTTTCTTAAAGACCCATTTATTTTTGACTACATTTAAACCCTCAGGTCGCTCTACCAACTCCCATACATTATTTTTGATCATGGAATTGTACTCACCCTTCATAGCTTCATACCATTCATCCTTTTCAGGTGAATTTATAGCATCACAAAGCGTTTGTGGTTCATCTAATGAACTTGCAGCTGCTAATAACGATGACAAATCATAGTCCCTTAATTTCATGGGTACAATACCTCGAGTACTACGCACAGGACGAGAGTTAGACGCGTCAGACCTATCCAACGTGATCGGCTCTCCTCCTCGAGATGAAGAGGCCGGCAGAGGAGACACAGCACCACAAGGGACATCATCTTCATCACCGTCAACATCCTCAGAAACATCTTCAGTAGTGCGGTACAGGTCAGACAGTGGTGAACCCGTTGGTGGTGTATTACCCACATCTGAAATTGAGAGATTCCCATTTGAAATATCTATGGACTTCACAGTATTACTATTATTAAAATTAATATCACAGTCTACATTGTCATCATTAGCAATCATCAAATTTTCATTATTATTATTATTATTTAAATTTTCAATAGAACCATTCTGATTATTATCATTATTAATAAAATTTATCTGGTCATGAAAAATAAAATGCTCTTTGCCCCGTTCATTCATGGTCTCCTTTCCAATAAACTTATCCTCAAGGAAGGTAACAGTCCTAGAATAGACAGCCTTCCGAGGATTAAGTGGATCGATAAATCGGTACCCCTTGCATGTTTCACTATAGCCTACAAAAATAAGCTTTTGTGCCTTGGCATCAAGCTTACGTCTTCGTTGAGAAGGTATAAAAGAATAAGCAACACATCCAAAAACGCGCAGATGACTGAGGTCAATATTTGACCCTGTCCACTCACATTCAGGTATTCTATCAGATAACGCAGACGTGGGGGACCTATTTTTTAAGTAAATAGCCGTCATCACAGCTTCACCCCAAAAGCGATTACCCAGACACGATTCCTGCAGCATGGCTCTGGCTTTTTCAAAAACCGTACGATTGACGCGCTCTGATACGCCATTTTGCTGAGGGCAATAAGGTACAGATACCTCGTGAATAATGCCTTCCTTTTTCAAGAAGTGGGTTAAATTGTTATTACAATATTCAGTACCATTATCAGTACGTAAGATTTTAATTTGCAATCCAGTCTGTTTTTCTACCGTATTTTTAAAGGTAACAAAATGGGAACTAACCTCCGACTTATTCTTCATGAGGAAGCCAAACGTCTTCCTCGTTTTATCATCGGTGAAAGTCAACAAGTAGCGCGCTCCACCCCAGCTGCTCACTTGCATCGGGCCACAGACATCAGAGTGGATCAGTTCCAGTGGATTAGCAGCACGCCTCGTAGCTGCCCGGGGAAACGACGACTCATGCATCTTCCCCGTCAGACACGAGACACAGCTGCTTGGCACGCCGTCTTCATGCTGAAAAACGACACCAACACACTGATTCCCACCACCAAGTACAGACATACCTTTCTGACTAAGATGACCGAGACGCTTGTGCCATACACTCATAGGTACGCACGACGCAGCATTGGCACTCTCTGTTCCCTGCATAGATCGAAGGGAAGGAGAATTACCTACTCCGGAGGCGGGCCGACCTTGCACTTTAAATTTAAATAGCCCATTACTTTTCCTAGCGGTCAAAACCTGGTTGCCTGTGATTTTACAATCACTGTAAATCTTACAAACATTATCATGAAAGGTAACAACATAACCTTTAGCAGTCATTGCACTTACTGACATTAAATTATTAGAGAGTGAGGGAACAAACAAAACATTTTCCAAACTAACATTAGACTTAAGAAGAACCTTACCAAGACTTTCACTCATTAAATGCTCTCCATTAGCAACAGAAATAGTGCACTTCTTCTGTTTAGCGTTCTGAACAAGCCTAGAGTCCACACACATATGAGCCGTAGCACCGCTGTCCACGATGAACTCATCAGAACTACAGGCTGAGTAGGCTGAAGCGAACAATGAGTGTTCTTCTTCTTTTTCTCCTTTCTCGTCCCGTTTCTTCTTGAAGCACCGCTTGGCAATGTGACCACTCTTCTTACAGTACGAGCAGGTAATGTTATCCGGTTTCTTCTTGTTGGCTAGGTGAGCCGAACCGTCTATGTTGTTATTGTTACGACGATGATCCTCTTGTAGCAGTCGAGTGCGTACCACTTCACTGGTAAGATTATTTGTCAAACTCGCAGTTTCCAAACTAGACACGAGCACATCAAATTGTTCTGGTAGGCCTGAAAGTAAAATCTCCGCTATCTCACCGTCTTCTATGACTTTTCCTATGTCAGATAGTTGTGCGACAAGGCTCATGACGCCCTCAATGTAATCTGACATGTTAGGGTATTTATTGTACTCGGTCTTATGAAGCTGTCTGAGGAGCAATACTTTTCTATAAAGCCCTTTGTCCTCGAATGTATCAGACAATTTCTTCCAGGCTTCTTTTGAAGTTTTGGCGTCACGGACAAACTGATAGAGGTTAGGCTGTATGGATAAACAGATACGCGCCAGCGCACGACCATCGCGCGCAGCATCACTGTCAGTGCCATCAACACACTTCCATACACCATCCAGCGTAAGTAACATACGTATAGAAAACTTCCAGTTCAGATAGTTTGATATCCCTTGCAATTTCTCAATATTGTTGTAGGTTATGTTGTTGGAACTTGTGCTGCCATCCAATAAATCGCTCCGACGATTTTCGTTAGCCAGCGACATCCTGGAGCTCAAAGTAAAACACCCTTTCTGGGTTTATATTCCAATGAACCCGCAAACTGGGACCATAATCTGTTAGAGGGATAGGACCTTAAGTGACCTGCCTCGCATAGCGTGTCGGATGCCGAGAACAAATTCAAAACGCCAAATCACTTCTTAACTGCTTTATATTTAAATAGCGAAATATTTCTTGATACAGTATATTATACAATGTCAATGAATTAGATTGATTATGAGCGATTAATTAATTTAATTAGGACAGCACAACACAATACATGGGAGATTCGTGAACGGGCGAATAGAGAAGAGAACGAACATAATGGGTCCACAGATAACATGCAATGCATAGACTATATACGAGTACAGACTCAATATCTAACAATTATTTTCAATCTAATCATAGATGCCGATGCACGAACAAAAAAAAAGATTTTTGTTCGATCAACATTTGATCGATCCGGCCATCTAGCACATGAAAATCTATTCAATCTATATCAATCTAACGAAAAGATTTAGCAACTAGATGGTATAGGTTAGAAGGCTCAGAATAAAATATGATGTATTATTTATCAGTATACGAGTTAGTCGTCGAGTGTGACTATGATCCAATGACGCAGCAGTCAGCGCAGCTCCCCATACCAAATTGCTCCTTTGGTATGGGGAGCTGCGCTGACTGCTGCGTCAACATGAAGTCAAAATGAAGTAGGTAAGCTTGCTTTGCACTTGCATCATTCTCTCAGCTTAGTTCGCCTATACCACAAGAAAGAATACCATAGAATTTATAAGATGGTAGGGTCAATACCTGGTGTGGTCTTTCCCACGTGTAACACACATGGATCTGCAATACTAGTAAAACTCTGGCCCTGGTCTCTCAGTTTGGTATTTGGACTGGTTTGGCGTGGGCCTTTTATACACCCAATAAATTGGACGGGCACCAGTCCGGATATTGAGATGAAATGACCGTGTGTGGTTGGTATATATGGAAATGAAACTCTGTAACTGCTCAATATTCAGTTGAGAAGAGGGATCAAATATATTCAGATCAAAGAGTTATCTAAGTCTATGGTTCATTTCTTAGACCTTTTGTTTTTTTGTTTAATTGCATGAAAATCAATGAACATATCATTATTATTTTCAATCTAATCATAGATGCCGATGCACGAACAAAAAAAAAGATTTTTGTTCGATCAACATTTGATCGATCCGGCCATCTAGCACATGAAAATCTATTCAATCTATATCAATCTAACGAAAAGATTTAGCAACTAGATGGTATAGGTTAGAAGGCTCAGAATAAAATATGATGTATTATTTATCAGTATACGAGTTAGTCGTCGAGTGTGACTATGATCCAATGACGCAGCAGTCAGCGCAGCTCCCCATACCAAAGGAGCAAAGCTTTGGAGACATAAAAATCTTAATATTTAAAAAGTTAAAAAAAAATTTATCATACTCAAATTCAAATAAAATTCAATTTATTTTATTATGTTAGAATAACATTACATATAAATCCGAGGTGCTATACTAGTTTAAACTAAAATGCGCGTTTCATTTTTTATTTGAGTCCCTTGAGGGTTTTCTTTTGTTTATTTTTATTTGACGTTATTTGAACGGCATCTGTTTGCATGATTGAGCTGAAGAATTATTGAGCAACAACATTAGTGATTAGCAGAGTAAAAAGTATAATAGTTAGGTAAGTATATTCTAAGGGTCCAGCTGTCCTATCCGGCTATCCGTCTAGCTAGTTACTAGTCAGCTGACCGATCGCAGCACTAGTCTGGTGGCAAAGACATACTTACCCCATCTCTTTAAACGTCAAACGAAGTAAATCAACTCAATGTTTTTCTCATCTGTGGTAAAATGGAAACCGTCCAAAATGGCTGAGACGGAAACCGATAATAACAGTATTACTAGAACCGAGAAGAATAATAAGATTACAGAGACTGCAAATGGCCCGCGTCGCGTTACAATATACAAAACTGATACTGGATTCGGTTTCAACGTTCGTGGTCAAGTGTCGGAGGGTGGGCAGTTGAGATCGATCAACGGAGAGCTTTATGCCCCCCTGCAGCATGTCAGCGCTGTGCTGGAGCAGGGGGCGGCGGAGCAGGCCGGCATCAGGAAAGGGGACCGCATTCTTGAAGTGTAAGTACCCCCTGCACTGATTTTTTGCACGTTCCATACAGCGAGCTTGAACTACGGTTCCCATTGTATTTTCCCAGCATTGACTGACTTTTTCTCCACATCAACGCTTTTCGCTCTTGTCTCATGATACCTCGTCTACAGGTATGGGCCAGCCCCTTTGTTTTTGGTCCTTTAATTCAAAACTGCCAACTTGGCTTAGTGTTGAATTTAAAAACTAAGTTTAGATGATTCATGCATCCAAACTTGTTTGTGAGTGGATTCATTGAAGTTTGAATATCCTTTTACTGTTATTGACTTGCCAACTGTTTTATAAAATTTCTTTTTTTTTTGCGTAACATGATGAAATCAGACGATGTGGGCTTTGCATTTGTTCAAAATGCAACCCAATGTCTAAATAATATTACATAAGTTCCTATAACTACATGCATTTATTTAATTTATGCAAGTAACATTGGGCTTGTCTTAGAGTAGACATTTTTGCTGTTGTAATAATATCACAACAGGGAATCCTAGTGTGGGGTCAAGACTATGTATATGGGTGCCAGTTATTATTTGTTATTAGATTTTGTGACCTTAGTTTATGTTACAAGTACTATGTATTTAGCCTTAATTTTACTTGTATGTTATTTGTTTACAAAAAACAATAAAAAATAATGACTACTATACTAATTCACAAACAATTCTGTTGTGTACTTGTACTTATACTGTTACTCAATGTAATTAGGTAAAGTAAGATCAAGAAATGGAGAGTATGGCTTCACAGTGTGTAATCTTGCAATGACATAGTTTTCAATTGTTGAATTTCTTGTAGTGAAATAAACAACAATTTACTTTGTATGCAAAGCTAGTCTGTAATATAAAAGTTTAAGCAATAGGTTTGTTGACATAAGGTTACCCCCATAAGTTTACATAGAAGGATGAATTTGAGCTTCTAAATAAAATAAAGAGCTCAAGTATTACGCAGGGTAGTGCATTTAAAGGACATGTTTCTAATATGTATGAACTTCAAGGCAATGCTTTGTTATAGGTGATGGTTACCACTTGACATTAGGTGGGCCATAGCATGTTCCATCAGCTCATTGCATTTTAATAAATAAATTAAAAATCACACCCAGTCAAGTGTGATTTGCTCCTTGCATCTTCTAGGTCTCGGTTAGGTCTAGGTTAACTCACAAAAATCTAGGTATTTTGTAACTGAGGTTGCAAAATACCTAGATTTTTGTGAGTTAAAGATAACAACATTTTATGTTTACCTAGCAACCAGTTTCAATTTAATGCCAGTTAACTGTAAATTTTGCTATCTGAAATTTTGCTTTATAATGGTAATATTATTGAGACACAGCATTTTGAGAAATTGAGGACAATCTCCTTCACTTTTTCGACATGTTCTTATGTAAGCCACAGAATATAATGCACTGAACATACATAGATAGGTAGAGATAAACCAGTCTAAAATCCTCGGTACCTAATTTACCTAGATCATGTCAATATTTTATTATTTATTAATTTTCATTATTATGGTATTGCGCTGACATTTTATTATATTTGCATACTTGTAACATTTAAATATTTTGCATGCTTTAAGGCAGAACATGGCTGAACTTACTTAATTTGTACCATCCTGTAATTATAACCTGTGTTTCGCAAATAAATGATTGTAATGTATTGTATTATACTAGAGTCTGTTCAGAAAGAGAGCCGTTGTGGCCAAATTATGAACTAATGTTTCGATTTTTATATGGCAGCTCATCCCTTTCTTTCTGTCAGCATTTTGCATCATAAAAATTAATTATAGGAATAGTACACTAGTTGTGATAGGATCAAAACGCAACAGACGCGCTATTGGATTGCCCACTAAACTCAAAAGGTAATTAAGCACAGCTGCGCCCTTATATCCCACGACGGTTCTCTTTCTGAACAGACTCTACCTCTGGCATAGTAAGCGCCTGTTTGACTGAGGCGCAAGAAGCGGGGTTTCAAGTCCCATGGCAGTTATCAAGCATAATGTTTGTTTTGCGGTATTTAGTTTTAAAATATAGGTAGGTACGGTTGCAGAAAATAAATATTGCACATCAGCTTTTCTACTTTCGTAGAGCGCTATCTCTTTCTGACGCACACTACGCTCTATGAAGCCGAAATTAGCCGATGTGCAATATTTGTTGCCTACTACTTTGTATGTAGATCTTGCGAAGTTCGTTTGGCTAGGATACTCTAGTTTTTGATACCAGGGCATCATAATGTGGTAGGCTCACTTAGGTATAAAAACAAATTCCAAAATGAAATCAAATATAGGTCACATACGCCCCTCAGTCTTCGCATGGCGCTTATCATATCACTACCCGACAAATAATATTAATTTAATATACCAACACAATATGTACCTAAATCATCCAAAGTAGTTAAATCCAGTTGGATCAGCCCTATATGTCCTTAACTGTGCTCAATTACATCACGATAGTAATAATGAACTGAATACTCTATTAACCTATTTACTGCTTATCACATAGTATGTACTAGAAATTAGGAATTTGAATAATTATGTAAATATTGCATTCATGTTGTGGAATGTCGTGTTCTGTCCTTCTCGAGTTCGGAACGTTAGACAAGGAACATTAATGTTGATTTTGGTTATCAGAAGTGTCCTATTTTATGTTGTCTGTCTCTGGGCGCCCTTAGTTGTGCAATACCTCCCTAATTTCTTTAATTGAAATTATGTATACATTCATTTTCAAATACTCACCTCTCAAATATTGTGCTACCGAGAAATACCTACTTTCTTGGTAACAAGTGGTCAGTCGAGAGCGAATTTTCAGTGTTACGTATTGTGCTGCTTTAGGCCTCTGCCATAGATTTTCCGGCTGTCTTGTGGGGTACGCAAAAAAGCGTTCTCTACGTGTTTTCTATTTGAGAACCTTTCTTCCCTAATGGCTCTAAATCCCTAAGTTTAAGTGGATTTTGGAGAGTTGCAAAGCCTGTGGTGAGGGACCCATATGCCAGTCCTAACATCAATCTCTAGTATTTAAACTAGACCTGTAACAGTGCCCTAAAAAACTCGAGCTTCGTCTTGAACTCCACTGATAACAGATTCATAATCACTGTCTTTTTGAGGTCAATCCTATCAACTCATTAGCTTTGAACGTCGCAGTTCTACATTATCGATATTTAGTTTTATCTAATTAATGCCACAAGTTGGGAATAACTCTTTAGATGCAGTCGCCTTTTTGACGCTGCCTACGTTTATCTCCCCATTTGGACTTCGTAGCTAGTTGGCTCCTTGACTATCCAATATAGCAACTATTGTTATTTCATCATATTTTATATACCTACGACTAATTTAAATTATTGAGTGATGAGTTTTAAATTTTTCATTTAGAAGTTCGTGTCGTTCCTTGTGAATTTATTGAATTAAAATTTTCAGTTTAAAATTGAACTAAAAAATCGTGCTTTTGATATGAAATATTCTTCTATGGGTTAATATTGAATGCTGTTAGGGTATCCTAGTTCTCAGTGTTGTATCCCTTGTGGTTGTAAACCGTGTCAATGCGTGACAGTGCGCAATGTCGTTGCAAAGAGGCAGCTCCGGCGACTTCCACTACTGCTTTTATTATTGTGACCGATCGGGATTCGAGATTTATGACCTGGAGACTGAGCACGCGGTGACCGCACCTGGGTAACTATTCATTTATATTAATATTACTATTCATATATTCATTTACATTAACTCCTGGCCTTCCTATGACATTTCCATGAAGAACAATTCTATTCACCGATTCCCCACCGATTTCGCGAGGGGAGGCCATGTCCAGCTGTGAACTTCTTCGGGCTTATGTCGATTAGCTAAGCTCCACATTTTAGAACAATTAATGGCGTTTGAAAGTAATTGCCTTTTCAAATTATTGTTTGGGGCTGTGTGAAATGAAACCATTCAATCAAGCTACACCACGCTTCGTATAAAAGTCTATAAATAATAACAGAATTAATAAGCGTGTTGATATCATAACCTCTATTTTATCGCTGGCTACAAACCTACAATGACTTGTTAAAAGGTCAGCTTATTATTCAACTTCCCACCCGAAAAGACTACCTATATGCGTTAAATATGTTTTACTATAGCTTTTGCCCACGATCTCATTTTCTGGTAGGTAATAAGTTATTTTCTTGCAATAAAAAGGCCATCTTTGATGAGTCGTGTAGAGTAGAGTGAATACGCGTCTTTTAAGAGGTAGATCTTACTTTGTGGTTGTGCTAAGCCACCCTAACTAAAGCTGGACCAGAAGCAAGAACTCGAAAAGCAATTGAAGCTAGAGACTGAAGAGGAGAAACCCAAGACAGTCCCAACTAGAGAGAGCTAAATCAGGCCAAGGCTCTCCCGCGTCTGTCTGCAGCTGGGATGATAAGCTCGTCGCTAAAATGTCATAGATCAATATTAATATAAGCCTGTCACCAACACTCAACAACCTACCACAGAGCTGGTCTATACTTGGCTATCGAGACTTTCAGACTTCGCATACGCCAATGTGAACCATGAAAACCGGAACAACTTGCTTCACGCTTAGATTTACCTACCAACAGAACTAGACGGATTAATCTGCCTCGTATAGGTAGCAGGTCGTATGTGTGTATGGCAGACTTTAGCCATGATAACGTATCAAACTGTAATACTATTTTTCTTTATAGTATTGATATACGACAGTTTCACGACTCATAACCCCAAGACTCTTTCCTTATAATAGATATAAGCTTGCCTCTTCCTGTTTATGTCCCAGAATAGTTTATTACTTGATTGGTATTATCTCGCAATGATACTGAATAATGATCTCAATTAATATTTATTTTATCATACAAATATTTCAGATGCAGATGTTTTTACGTTTGTGACTATCATGCTCAACGTATGAATGAACGTTTGAAGTTTGGAACAAGTAAAGCCCATACACTTTTGTTCTTGTCGTGTCACTAGATTTATCGAACCAATGAGATATGTATAAGGAATTTAAATAAATAAATAAATATTGTGGACAATTCACACAACACTACCCAGCCCCAAACTAAGCAGAGCTTGTAATTTGGGAACCGGATAGCTATAATACTTATTACTTATACATTTTTTTTGTAAATACATACTTAGAATACAACATAACACCCAGACAGAGAACAAACATTTATGTTCACCACACAAATATTTGTTCTCCGTGGGGATCGAACTCACGACCTACGGCGCAGAAGGCAGAGCTACTACCAACTGAGCTAGAGGCCAGTCTACAAATGCCCCTCTAAAAGGCCGTATCGTCCATATACTAACAGAATACGTTTGTTACTCCCAAAGTAAAAAAAAGCGTGCTACACCGTCGACCGCATCATCACCATAATAGCAGGTGAAATTGCGGTCAAACGCAAGCCTATATATTTAAAAAAAAAAAGTTAAATATGCTAAGTATACATTTTATCCTGCCGGGTATATTACGCTAGCAAAGACACATGCAGACTCTAGTTAGTTGTATAAATTATCTTTTTTATTTATTTTTATTTTATTTATTAAGCGCACAAAACACACAACAACCACAAAATAACTAAAAACTAAAATACAACAATTTTGATCTTGATTGCTACGTAAACACATGCGCGCACAGAAAAGTCACAATTCACACGAGTAAAGCGAACAACTTATATAAAACTAAGCTAATATTATTCTTATAAGGAGTATAGAAGTAAAGGTATTTAAACTTAAATTTGAATTTAAATTTACTACTATCTTAGTGCAAATGACCTTGTTTCACACGTGCTTAGCGTACGACATATTAAGTGATGTTAAATTCTAACGTATTTACACATTATACGCACAGTATACGCACAAAGTTACCATTCTTTCCATTTCATATAAAAACTTAACTTTGAAATAAAGAAAGAATAATAGAAATTAAAAAAAATTGTGGACAATCCACCCAACACTATCTAGCCCCAAATTAAGCAGAGCCTTTACTATGGGAACCAAATAGCTAATTTATTTTTTGTAAATACATCCTTAAAAACAAACAAGTAAAAGTTCCAAAAATATTATTAGACAAAAGGACTAAAGTTTAACGTTATATACATTATGTGCCCATTATGTTATCTTGATTTGAACCTAGGAGTTGTACATAAAACGTCCTTGTATTGTTATACAGTTTAGCTCATAAATTCAGTTTAGTTCATTCATCTGGTTTTATGTATTTGATCATAAAGTTATTTAGGTACAAGCTCCTAAAATGATGTGGGCGTATTATTTCGCATCAACCTACTCATCATCAAAAATTGTGGGCGTCGACCTTTAAATCCTCATTGACAGAGCATTTTAATTATTCATAATACCTACCTATGTCATAATGAATTGCTCTTCCTAAACGTCAAACATCTTTTGATAGCTCTTATAATAGAAGTTTAAAAAAACTTTTGAAAGCGACTTCATGATTAATCTGCTGAACAGATTTTGGTGAAATTTTCTATGAGACCAATCTGGAAGACCAACCAACCTTTCAGATAAAAAAATATTTTTTCAAACCACCTCATAAATGACGAAGTTATGGGATAACAAACATAACCGAACAAATACAGCCGAATTGAGAACCACCAATTTTTTTTATTTAAAGTCCGTTAAAATGATAACTCTCAAGGAAAAATCCACTGAAAATTTAGTTTAGGTACTTAATAGCCTGAATCATAGTATTTTCGGTAGACAATTATAATATTTGCGTAATGTATTGTGTAATCTACCACAAACATTCAATGATACGAGTGACTGTTCTCTACGCGTGTTTGTTATCGAATATACAGGCCTATTGTGTATACAATACATGTCTAAAATAGCAGGAAGTATGTTTTCAATAACAAGCTAAACGTCTGACCCGAAAAAACATGAATGAACGTAACTAGGGTTTCCCGTTATGTATTACAAATATGGATTATGGTCACTGACCTACTTTGACTAGCTTACAAAAGCAGTACTAGTAACAATATAACTGCCGACTGCCTTCACATCACAGCTCAGTTGGTAGTAGCTCTGCCTTCTGCGCTGGAGGGCGTGGGTTCGATCCCCACCGAGAACAAATATTTGAGTGGTGAACACAGATGTTTGTTCTCTGTCTGGGTGTTATATTGTATTCTATGTATGTATTTCCAAAAAAAAAGTATTTAAGTATTATATCAGCTATCTGGTTCCCATAGTACAAGCTCTGCTTAGTTTGGGGCTAGATAGTGTTTGTGGATTGTCCGCATTATTTATTAAAAACTAAGTATCTATCCGGTCTTAAGGTCGTGGGTTCAAATCTAGTCGTGCACCAGTCAGTTTTACTATCCAAAAATTGATGTGCACTATGCCACAGTAAACGGTGAAGGAAAACATCGTGAAAAACCGGCTTGTCGCAGAAAAGTGCGTTACCACATAGAGTATGGAGAGGGCTTGACATTCACGGGTCTTGGCAAGTCTGTAGATAGACAAGGTTCAAGATCTTTTGTCGAAATCTATAGAAGAAGGCTATGGACTTGTTCAGACTTTTTAATGTTAACAACTTGCTGATAGAACAATAATGTGGTCTGTTTTTACGTGGCTACTATCGCCTATTAGGTATCTTTTAACAAACAATAAGCATTGCCTCAGGTCACGCATAATAGGAACGTTTCCTACGAAGCACTGACATGCGTCCTTGGTAGGCTACAGATCATGATTCGTATACCATCTTACCTCCTTCAAGGTGGCGTTGGCAAAACAAGAGTCTATTTCGAGATACCTAGCTAATTATAACGTTGACTGATGGCCGCGAAATATAGATTTTAAGAACATTTCTTAACTGCATTCTAGCAAATAGTGTACCTGACAGCGTAACTAAAACTATTAGTCATTATTTTATTGTCCTTATCCAATTTAATGTGAGGTCGGCACAACAGGTTTTCTCTCTCTGCTCTCTATTAGTCGTAATTTCAGCAGTCACTCCTTTCTTACCCATGTCATCCTTTACACAATCTATCCATCTTTTCTTTGGCCTACTTCACCGTACTTTAACGTGGATAGGTATAGGTATAGACCTATACCTATCCACGTTAATATCTAACACTCTTCTCCTTACGTGACGTTCTTCCCTTCTCATCTAACCTATTGCTCCTCATCTTTTCAGTGACTGGCGCCACTGTCACTGTATCTTACGCTCTTAGGCCCGTATTCCAAAACAGTGCTTAAGTTCAGACTTAGCCTCAAGCACAGATTTTTGACACTTTTCAATGGAGAACTGTCAAAAAATGTATACTTGGATCTCTAGGCTTCAGACTCAAGAATTGTTTCTGAATATGGGCCTTAGTATTTACTAGTATTTCCACTATAGTTATAGTTATGAATATAACAGGTAGCCAGGGGCAGGTCCAAAAGTTATCATCAACTCGAAGAAGACCACTGCTGGCTTACCACCCTTATAAATTTCCAGGAAAAACTATCCTGAGCCATATTTCCCGCAATCTTACCAATTTGGTCGGTCTATTGGTCCTACGTTTCGTTTTGTCGTGGTTGGCATTCCAGGTCCAAACAATTAATTACCCACTATTTCAGACCAGGCAGACAATGCTATTAGCATTAAGTCCTCCTAGCACTAAATTGTGTGAAAATTTTAAATAAATAAATATATATTTAAACTCTACGATGCTCTGTTGACTTATGTATAGGGATGTGTTGTATTGTTTCAGTAATGGCGTGAACGTGGAAGGGTCGACCCACAGACAGGTGGTGGAGCTCATCAAGTCGGGAGGGGACTGTCTCACGCTCACTGTCATCTCGGTCACAGCCAGGGTACGTCACAGTTATAAAGTTTTAGCGTTATTAAAGCAATTTTTCAAGGCTATGCAAATCTAAGAGCCACGCATCCAAGCAAGACGTACAACCAACAAGCTTCTGGCTTGTTTCCTGTGGATTCTTTGCATGATGCTTTTTCGTGCATTGGACTCTAACTTTTTAGTGTCTACGACATGCCGGTAAAAGAAGTTAACATGATCATCTGTTCTAGCTATGCATTTTGTGAGGTTAACGAATGTTGCGATGGATGTGTGGAGTGACAAGGATGGATGAAATTCGGAATGAGTATATTCGAGGAAGTCTGAAAGTGGCGCCGGTGAAGGACAAGATGAGGAGTAATAGGTTAGCATGGAATGGGCATGTCATGCGGAGGGATGAGGGTCATATTACGAGGAAAGTGTTGGATATGAATATGGATGTGGATGGTTATAGAAGTAGAGGTAGACCAAATAAAATAATAATAATAATTTATTTCCAAAAACAAGCACGTACACTAATACATATAACTTATTATCTTTATATTAGCAAAATTACAAATTTTAATTTTCATAATAATTTTCATAATATCTTAATTCAGCTTGGTTTCTTTCAATTTAACGCAGACAGAGTCTACACTAAGTCGTAATGACTTGTGTTGTATATGTATTGTATTGTGTTGTAAAAGATGGATGGATTGCGTCAAGGATGACATGTCATATCGTGTCCCCAGGAGGCAGAGCGCCTGGAGCCGTGCGATGACGGCACGGCGCCGGTGGGCGTCATCGGCGGCGCCGCCAACTCACGCGCCACCGTCTACCAGAGATACGACTACACGGACAAGCGATCTCTGCCCGTCTCCATACCTGACTACAGGTACGCTACTTGCTTTATTAATACTGGCTACTGCTGTGTATAAAACAGGCTTTTGCAACTATTGTAGATGGTGTATATAGCGTAAGGGGCAACTAGTGGTTACACAAGCCCTATTTGCGGGACGCTATAGTGCTGTGTATAGATTTCTCATAATTACGCATTTTATATAGAGTTGCATTCTCAGATTGCCGCTCATAAGCCGCACAGAAGCTCATTCGAAAATGTCGTTTGACCATGATTTTTAAGTCCATGCGTTTTACCAACGTTTTACCCGCGAGCGATACTCTGCGCGTTGAGTCACCGCCTGGGTAGCGACGATAGGTCATCGTCCTGTTCTCCGTGGCAATAATTATGCAAAATGTCGTAAAGAAATAATTAAAAATAAAATTTTGATACAAACACTTAAATCAGTTTAGGAATTAAATTGATTCGGCCAAACAAATATTCACGACCCAAAAATTAGGCCCTGTCAGTTTGTGTAGCTAATAATGAATAACCCTGTATAATTCCATGGTTGATATGTATTTGCAGAGTGGTAATGGAGAGGAACACGGGTCGTTCGTACGTGGTGTTCAACGTGCATATGGCGGGACGACATCTCTGCAGCCGGCGGTACCGCGAGTTCGCGGCGCTGCATCAACAGCTCAGGAAGGAGTTCCTAGGTCAGTACACCATTACAACGTGCATATGGCGGGACGACATCTCTGCAGCCGGCGGTACCGCGAGTTCGCGGCGCTGCATCAACAGCTCAGGAAGGAGTTCCTAGGTCAGTACACCATTACAACGTGCATATGGCGGGACGACATCTCTGCAGCCGGCGGTACCGCGAGTTCGCGGCGCTGCATCAACAGCTCAGGAAGGAGTTCCTAGGTCAGTACACCATTACAACGTGCATATGGCGGGACGACATCTCTGCAGCCGGCGGTACCGCGAGTTCGCGGCGCTGCATCAACAGCTCAGGAAGGAGTTCCTAGGTCAGTACACCATTACAACGTGCATATGGCGGGACGACATCTCTGCAGCCGGCGGTACCGCGAGTTCGCGGCGCTGCATCAACAGCTCAGGAAGGAGTTCCTAGGTCAGTACACCATTACAACGTGCATATGGCGGGACGACATCTCTGCAGCCGGCGGTACCGCGAGTTCGCGGCGCTGCATCAACAGCTCAGGAAGGAGTTCCTAGGTCAGTACACCATTACAACGTGCATATGGCGGGACGACATCTCTGCAGCCGGCGGTACCGCTAGTTCGCGGCGCTGCATCAACAGCTCAGGAAGGAGTTCCTAGGTCAGTACACTATTACAACGTGCATATGGCGGGACGACATCTCTGCAGCCGGCGGTACCGCGAGTTCGCGGCGCTGCATCAACAGCTCAGGAAGGAGTTCCTAGGTCAGTGCACCATTACAACATATTCACCAGTAAGAGGACCAAGGTCATTAAAACAGCTTGCAGAATTTGCAAGTTGAAGTGGCAACGGACACCTAATAAGTTAACGAACCGAGATACACACCGATATATTTTTTTATACAACTAGCTGAGGGAACAAGCATATGGCCCACCTGATGTTAAGTGGTAACCATCGCCTAAAACAAAGCATTGTCTCGTAGGTCACGCCACGTCAGGAACGTGCCCTACGATGCATTGCCCTGCGTTCATCAACTTCAGGCATACAGATGTTCAGCCCTATAAACTGAAACACAGCAATGCTGCTTCACGGTCGAAATAGGCATGGTGGTAGTACTTCCCCAGACGTGCCACACGCAAAGAGCTCTACAAAAACCGAATAAGTAAATAGAAGAGTTAATACTGTTATGGCACATCTTGTGGAGGAAACACGCGATTTAAAGTAGAGTGCAGCCCTGATATTCCTGCAACGAAGCTCGTTCGATCGGTCGTTGAACCTGCGTTGGATTATCAAATATTCAAATATATATTTTATGCAATTGTTTCAGGGTTCAATTTCCCAAAGCTGCCTGGTAAATGGCCGTTCACACTGAGCGAACAGCAGCTAGACTCAAGAAGAAGAGGCCTCGAACAGTATTTAGAAAAGGTTATTATTTTATTGTTTAGTTTAAAAAATACGTTATTCTCCATGAAGAGGCCTAAGCTTTGGGATGGTGGTTGTTATATGAGGAAAGAAAAGCAATTTAGCGCAATAAAAAAAAAATAACGATAGCGCGATGCAGGATCGTGGCAACTTTACTAGCGCCATCTAGTTATGGTTCGGTTACTAAATTACTATGCATGATCAGGCTAAACAAAGCCTTTATTGCTGCTCACGCACACACATCAACATTGTCTTGGGATATTCAACATTCTGTTGACTTTTACAAAAACTAAAATATTTTTTTAGAAACTTAGGTATGGCAAGAAACTTAATTTTTTGTTGTTTATTAATAATAATTAAATACAAGTGATTGATATTTTTATTAATAACTAGCGGCCGCCCGCGACTTCGCTCGCCCTTCACGTTCCCGTTGAAATAAAAAACCTTTTAAACCTTCTCTGGACCGCCACAAATCATTCAAGACCAAAATCAGCCAAGTCGGACCAGGCGTTAGCGAGTTATAGCGTCAGGAAGGAAAACCCGATCTATATTTTTATATGTACAAGGTGTATCTAAATATGTGTACTATGCGAAGGTGGGGGGTTTCAGACCACAATGGTGATCAGTTGTGGAGGGGAGATAATTAAAAATTCCTATTTTCAGTTTCCCATACAAAAATATTTAATTTCATAATGCCTAAATAAATTGACAACCCTATCCTTGTAACCCCTTGACCCCTTGACCTACTACCTCTGTAGGTCTACTACTACTACCTACTACCTCTGTAGCTGAGTTTAGGGTTGCCACTTTGTATAAAGTCAGCTGTTAATGTTGAAACTTCGTTGCAGTTTTTTTCAGAGATACCAATCTAAGTTCGAAAAGTCGTTGAACAAAAGTTGTTCCCCGGGGGGTGGAAATTCACCCCCCTTCAGGATAGTACACATATTTTGATACACGTTGTATAGTAGAAAACTAATGTTGGAACAAAATCTCGTAAATCTGAAAATCTATTCGAAATGGAATAGACAATGACAATGAGAATGACAATGACAATGAGACAATGTTGATGAGAGTATGTTTAAATCCATGTTGTTTGGTGCAGGTTTGCGCGGTCCGTGTGATAGCGGAAAGCGAGAGCGTGCAAGACTTCCTCACGGAGGGCGACGCGGGGGGAAACGCACCCGTCGACCTCAAGGTACATACTCATTTACTCTATACAACCTGCTGAAGGAGCCATCATATATTATAACTCTCCTCGATTTAAAGTAGTATACCGCCACCTCTACTGCATTGTGTGTCTGTGGCGTTGGCAAGATCGTCCCTTGTGCTGATGTTTGGGCACAAGGAGGGGTCCCTCATTCCCGCTCTCAAACAGTGAAGGAAAACATCGTGAGGAAACCCGTGGCTTAGTCAGCTCCGCACGTATTGACCATGTGTTTCCTGTGGATTAGGCCGACTAAGCTGCCAGAATGGTATAGGTGCTGGGCAAGCCTATTCAATCTAAAATCCTGTCCCAGGCACTATAGCGTCCCCGCTATTTAGAACTTGTGTATTCACCAATTACCTCTGACGCCATATAAATCATCTACAATAGATGCAAAGGCCTGTTTACTTTTTTATTACGTTACTAGTGGCCGCCCGCGGCTTCGCTCGCCCGTTCCCGTAACACCCCGTTCCCGTTGCTTTTTCGGGATAAAAAGTATCCTATGTCCTTCTCCCGGTTTTAAGCTACCTCCCCACTAATTTTCTGCCAAATCGGTTCCGCCGTTCTTGAGTTATAAATAGTGTAACTAACACGACTTTCTTTTATAAATATAGATTTAAGCCTTAAGAGCTGTGGATTTTGTTAATAAATAAAATAAAATAGTAATGTGTGTATGTATGTGGTAAGGTGGTGCTGCCGGACGCGCGCGTGGCGTCAGTGAGCGTGGAGCGCTCCACGCCCGCGGACGCCGTGTACGCCGCCGTGGCCGACAAGGTGGCGCTGCCGAACCATCTGCGGCAGTACTTCTATCTGTTCGAGATCGTCGAGTACAACTTTGGTAAGCATCCCGAGGTATAGGTAGCGGCACGTTACGTTATTGCGCAGAACTCAAAATTTAGCTACCTGTACCCGAAGTCGGAGTTTTGCTACCACATTTCGTTACCAAATGTTCTTTTCGTTTCGCCTTTTTGTCTCTCTCTATTGTATGGACAAAAATATGAGACGGCAAAAATACGTTACGTAGTTAGAGTTTTTGTCTCATCTTTTTTCCATACAATGGACAGAGACAAATAGGCGAAACGGATACAACATTTGGTAACGAAATGTTGTAAATGCACTGGGACTTTGGGTACTGAGCGGGGTAAGCGGGATGAATGGCTGGCGTGCGTAGCGCCGATTGGTTCTCCGGACGAATTCCCCTCCCTGCACCGATACGACATCCCGCTCAGATCCAGTAAGCAGTCGCGTTGTCATAATGTATTGTTATTGATAGATGATGTTTTTATTTTTCTACTCCCCATAAACTTGTTAAAAATTATGTCCTAGTAGTTACTTAGTTAGCATCTGTTGAAGCATGAATCCAAAACATCAGTATTAATATTGATGTATGTATGTGATATTTTTACATTGCCTATACTAGCATTAAATTTTTGTTAGTTTTTGTTTCTGTTTGGTATGAATAAGTTGGTAATTTTCTGAAATAAATACAATGAATTGAATACTCTTCTTCTATCATATGAATGGTTTGACTTCAGAACGCAAGCTCCAACCGAACGAGTGTCCGCACTCCCTGTACATCCAGAACTACTCGACGGCGAGCAGTTCCTGTCTCTGCATCCGCAAGTGGGTGTTCGACCCGAGAACCGAACTCACTATCTGCGCGGAGGATCCCACGGCCGCCGCGTTTATCTTTCATCAGGTGAGAATCTGAGGGTGTGATTTGAGCTATTTTTGTTATTGGTCGAAACGTTCGAAAATATGTGTCAAGCGCACGAAAAGAGCCTCTTGTAGGCGGCACACTGTTTTGAATAACTTAGTGACTGGACAAGAACAATGAGAAGTCTCGCTTCGGAACCCGCAAAATCGATGGCAAATCTCGGCGTTAGATTCGATGATTTTCTTATTGGTTTTCGAATAGCGTTCTAATAATAGTCTGTTTCCAGGCAGTTGAAGACGTAAACCGCGGCGTGTGCGTAGCCGGCCCGCGTCTCTACCAGTTGAAGGCGCTGCAAGAAGTGCGAAGAGCGCGGGACTATCTCGCGCTCGCTCGCACGCTGCCCGGCTACGGAGATGTCGCCTTCCCGCCCGCCAGAACCGACTGCCGCGCCACGCCCGCGCTAGCCATCACTCTAGGTACCATCTCCCATCTCCCTCGCGCCACTGCAGGCGCTAGGTCGCGCTCGCTCGCACGCCGTACTCACGCGTCCATTGTTCCAGGTTGGAACGGGTTGAAGCTGTCGACATGGAACGAGGACGAGTCGGCGACGGCGCAGAGCATGGCGGTGACGTGGCGCGACATCCGCGGCTGGACGCGCGACGACGCCGGCGCGGCGCTAAGGCTCACATACACGAGGGACAACCATACACGGACGGTGGCATTCTTTACTCCTTATGTAAGTGCACTCACATCATTATACATAACATGCCTCGAGAGCTTAGGTGCCGTAGCAACTCGCTACGCGGCGTAGCAACACGCTACGTGTGCCGCGTGAACCATCATGCTAGCTACGAATGTCACGTAACAGCATAGCATTATGCTACATAGCGTCGAGTGATATACAACGTAGCATCCTCTTCCTCCCGGACCTCGTTACTGAGTGAACGTGTACAGTAATACTACTAAAGCCTTTTTATTATAAATTTAAAGAATATTTACACAAAAATCTTACAACGAAAATAGGAGTGCAGAAACCTTGAAGAGATCTCGCATTACGGCTACGGGCTCATTAAGCGCACACACACATAACACGCAGTCATCGCATCAGAGGAAACAAGTTTTATTGCGGCGCACACACAGGTACGCCGCGCACTTGCACCTCTTAACGCTTACTGCTTACCTGGTACCTACGCAAGGGAAGCTATAGCCGCTGGATACAGTAAATTCTGCTACGTCTATTTTTTGCGGTATTTCTCTACTAGTGTTGTGACAGGGCTACGCTTCTAAGTTATGTCACTACATCGCACACCACCTAAATCGAATTCACCGTCGACGGCGACTTTTAAGACGCCTTTGCAGCACTATGCCTCAGATCCTAACCTCATAGCTCAATCACCACTGCAAGAACCGGAAGTGGGTACCGCTTTGTCCTTTACAAACATCGCAAATCGCAATCGCATCATCAAACGAAAGCGTGAGGACACTGATGATATTACCAAAGCAGACATTTTGGAATTATTCACCACGCTGAAGCAGGACCAAGATGCTAAATTTTCTACTATCTTGAGCTCAATTAATGACTTGAAGACTTCGATGGAATACATGTCCCACAAGCATGATGAAGTACTGGTAAGACTTGACTTTCTAGAAGAGGAAAGGAAACATTACAACGCAAACATAAAAACCCTGGAAGATAAACTTGAAAACTTGGAGCGCCAGTCAAAAGCGACAAGCATCGAGCTTAGAAACGTCCCGCAGACAGGTAGTGAGACAAAAGAAAAGTTAAGGGACGTAGTTAAAAAAACAGCAAACGCACTAAGTGTTCCTATTGAGAACTTCGAATTTAAGGACGTTTACCGTGTCAACACCAAATCTAGTGCCAAGCCAATTATTGCTGACTTTACCACTGTATTCTTAAGGGATAAGTTTTTGAGCTCTTTCAAGAATTACAACAGGGAACACCCAATAAAGAGACTGAGTACTGAAAACCTAGGGATTGAAGGAACCACTACACCGGTCTACATCTCGGCTAACCTAACTCAAAGGGATAGGAAACTATACTACCTAGCTCGTGAGTTCACCAAATCTAGTGATTACGCCTATTGCTGGCTCTCTTTCGGAAGGATATTCATCCGCAAGACAGAAGGCGCTCCTCCAATTCGCATCACCAACGAAAAGGACCTTGAAAATTTGAAAATTGATTAAACTTAACAATTTATTTTTTTAGCTAGATACAATGACACTTTTACCTCGTTTAACATATTTGAAAATTGATCACTCGACAACAATTTAGCTAGATACAATGACATTGTTACCTCTTTAACCATATTTACATTACTATGGTATCTAGCTTTAGTTACTAGTTATATACATTTGGACCGTTTCAATTAAGTAAGTGTACAAAACAAAAACGTGTCTAACTAACAATGACCGACGTTATAGACTTACTCCCAGACATTGACGCTGACGTAACTCATACGGGCAATTCAGTACTTATACAAAATCCAGAACAATGTAAAGCATACTTTCAAAATAGTAAGAAGTCTCTTACAATTATAACACAAAATATTAGAAGCCTGAATCATAACATCAATGATTTCGAAATATTTCTGGCACAGTTAGGTATAGAAGTAGAAATAATTGTATTCACGGAGTGTTGGCTATCTAACAACGATTTTCTACCGTCAATTCCCGAATACACATCATTTAAAACCACTAAATGTATAAATCAAAATAGTGGTGTAGTGATATATATTAAAAATAATTTAAAACAAGTCAGGGTAAGTGAGCCACAGATCGATGATGCCAACTGCTTACTAGTTGAAATAGGCAATCACACGGCTATCATTTGTATTTACAGACCACCATGCTATTGCTCTGTAGAAAGATTTCAAGGAACACTTGACAAACTATTGACAGACCTTAAAAAAACCCAAAACATTATACTAATTGGAGATATAAATTTAGACATCAAGGATGGAAACCTGGATAATAGGTCATCTGATTATCTTAGCCTATTAGCTACCCACGCTCTACTGCCCACTCATTTACTTCCAACGAGACTCTCAAACTGCTTGGACCATTGCTTTACAAAAACAAGAAATAAGACTATGACTATAGTCTGCGAAACAACGGTCACAGACCACTACACTGTTATTACAAATATTGCTAACAAATCAATAAATAAACCTAATGTATCAACTAGAACTATAAACACAGATTATCAGGCAATACTGTCTGAACTTGCTGATATTGATTGGCTGAAGGAGTTATCTAGCTGCGATGACATAAATTTGGCAACTGCAAATTTTTTAAAGATTCTGTCAGATATATACGACAAGCACACTCGAATCAAATATACATCTAGGCGAAGACGTAGTCTTAAGCCATGGGTTACACCCGGGCTTTTGCGCTGCATTAGGTTTCGAGATAAGCTGCACCAAAAAACAAAAAAGACTCCTAATAATGCTATATTACGCATCTCATATATTCGTTACAGGAACCGCTGCAATAAAATATTAAAAGACCTAAAGAAAACATTTGAAAGAAAACTTATACAGGACAACAAAAACAACATAAAAAAAACATGGCAAGCAATAAAGAAAATCTGTTACCTAGAAAAAAAGACTGAATCACCTTCTGAGCTACTACAAAATTCAAACACAATATCAGACGTTAATAAACATTTCGCTAGTGTAGGTAGAAATTTGGCCAATACCATCTTGAATAAATTAAAAATCAGCGAAAGCGACCTAGTGAAATCGTACAAGGAACGTGATAGTGGACCCCTAAACTCTCTTGTCCTACTTCCAACGGATACCAATGAAATCAAAAGTATAATTATGTCATTACGTAGTACTACATCCTCTGGATGGGATGGGTTGCCGTCACTTTTATACAAAAAAGCTGCTGATATTATATCTGAACCAATAGCTTACCTCTGCAATGCATCAATGACAGCCGGGGTATTCCCGTCAGTGCTGAAGAAGTCCATTGTTATTCCTATTCACAAAGCTGGGGACCGAGACAGTACAAATAACTATAGACCAATTTCTCTCTTACCTACAATGTCTAAGATACTGGAAAAAGTGATTAATACAAGAATACTACGTTTTCTAGAAAAATACAATCTTCTTTCAAGTAACCAGTTTGGTTTTAGGTGCAAAAGATCGACTTCAGAGGCAGTGGAAACCCTAGTTACTCATGTGGTCACTAATATGGACAAAAAAGAAAAATGTGTCGGTGTATTCTTGGATCTTGCTAAGGCCTTTGACACTGTTTCGGTTCCCTTGCTGCTAAAAAAGATAGATTGTATTGGAATTAGAGGAAATTCACACAAATTATTGCAAAGCTATCTCGAATGTAGATCCCAATCAGTGAGGATAGAATCTGAGGTTAGCACTGAAGAAGTCGTTTCATATGGTGTGCCACAAGGCAGCGTACTGGGCCCTACTTTGTTTCTCATTTATATTGACACCCTGTGTAAAACAGAACTCAAAAACGCGAAAATTATAACGTTTGCCGATGACACAGTTATTGTATTCCACGGCAAATCGTGGAAAGAAACCCAAAATCATGCAGAGGACGGTTTGTCTAAAATCGTAGAATGGCTGGATAATAACCTATTAACTCTAAACTTAAGTAAAACGAAATATGTAGCGTTTAGTATGAGACACAATGACCAACCAGACTCTAACACGTTTACTATTAAAGCACATTCATGCAAACGCGAAAACACATGCTGTAACTGCTATACCATTAGCAAAACGTCTAGTATTAGATATCTTGGTGTAATCATTGACCAAAACCTCAATTGGGACGAACATATTAAAACATTGACGGGACGAACTCGTAAACTAATATATGTATTTAAAAATCTGCGACATATCGGTGACGAAAAAATTATAAAGAACGTCTATTATTGTTTATGTCAATCAGTTATCTCTTATGGAATAATTGCGTGGGGTGGAGCAGGGAAAACCCGCATGCTGGAGATGGAGCGGGCCCAAAGAGCGGTTATAAAAGTCATGCTGTTCAAACCCTACCTGTACCCAACTACAACGTTGTACCAAGATTGCAAAACCATGACAGTCCGTCAGTTATTTATATCAACCATAATGACATACCAACATAAACAACCAAGCAACTCCAACAGAACAGAGAAGCGACGTTATGATATTATTTACAACACTCCCAAATGTAGGACCATGTTCACGCACAGATTCTCTTTCTTTTTGGGACCTCTCGTTTATAATAAAATAAATAAATACATAAATATTGCAAATATGACAACATATACATTTAAACAAAAGATAAATAGCTATCTGAAACTTTTGAATTATGATGACACAGAAAAGCTCATGGCTATTGTTTCATAAACATTATACGTAATTTAGGTATGTGAATATACATATAAAGCAAACTCAAACCAACTATCATTTTATCACCTTAATATGTATGTTATAGACTATAAAATATTTAGATAAACCTTGCTAGAATAAGAATAGAATAAGAACAAAAATACCATTTACAAACTGCATCAACCAAATTTCATATTCATTATATACACAACACATTCACACACACACATATTCATACATCATTCAAATATTGCTATCATTTTTGCTAAGGATAATAATTATAACTAATCTAAAATTAAAACAAAGTAGGTTATAAAAACTATAAGACAGTGAAAATGTCTAATAAAACTTAATACTCTTCTCATAAAAACAACAAAAATAAAATATTTAATTAAAATGTACAATAACCTATAATTTAAAATATCATAGACTTTTCTATAAAACTTTTCATTGCAGCGAACCATCGAACAACATACGCGTGTACAACACTATTCGGCTAACAATGAGACCGACTACTCTAACTACCTTAAATCAATTTAGCCTGTATGTTGTTAGCACAGAGCCCAGTTTGGAAGAGCAACAACATCCTACCGTCATACAGTGCAAACTAGTACGGAGGGTGACACTTGACTGGACAGTGACTCTGTTTACCGACTTACCTTATTTTTTTTTCTGCAAAGCAATAGTTTAGTGTATTTATGCCTCACACTTGTAAATACCTGCTCAAAGTTTAAGCTTAAGATTATGTGTACTATCAATTAAGATAAGTGGGTATTTACTTTTCTATACTTCCAATTATTTAAGTTTTATGCATAGTATAATTAATTGTAAGTTTGTAAACCTCCGTTTTTAAATAAATAAATAAATAAATAAATAAATAAATAAATAAACGTAGCAACATGCAAGTTACGGTTGCTTCATAGCGTAGCAGCAAGCCTCATAGCATAGAGTGCTACACAGCGTAGAAAACTCTCGCTACGAGTGCTACGTAGCGTAGCAACAATCTACATATCGTAGAAGTGCTACATAACGTAGCAGGATGCTAGCTACGAGTGATACGTAACGTAGCAATGTAGCAAAATGTTAGCTATGAGTGCTACGTAGCAACAAGCTAGATAATTTCTGTGACTGTTCTGTCTGAGTAACGTTTCGATTCTTTCGAGATTTATTCTAAACCAACTTTCAGTATCTTTTTTATACACGAATTACTTGATTTTATTTGTGCCTTACTTATTTTATGTTAATTTGTTCCAGTATCAGTTCCTCGCCAACTGCATGGACCGGATAGCCGAGGAGGCGAATTGGGCCGACACGGGGGAATAACAACCCTTAGTAACCCACCCCCATCCCAACCCACCCCACACGGCATACGGCAGCGCTATGACATGTGACCATCGGAAACTATAAACGAAAGCGCTAAGCGAACTATTGTGCAGGTACAGACTCTTACTTATGGTACCCATTTAACTACAAGATATATATTCGCATTTATTGAAATATTAATTATTGGGTTTACATAAAAACCACACGACTGCTATTGGCTATTCAAAGTCAAATACATATTTATTCAGTTGTATCACAAGGATCACTTTGAAACGTCTTAAAACTAGGTGAGTCTAGGTGCCAGTTCCACGCGACCAAGCCTAGACGAACAGCCAACAAACTACGGCTTGGTTCCTGCCGTTTTTTTGTCTGATCCTTCTACAAAACAAAAATAATAATTGCAGGATTTTTTGGTAAAAAATATTTTGCTTGGCGCTTTCGATAGGTTTCAGGTCATTTGTTCAACTTGTGATACATTATACCGATTGTATTATTTTGTCAACGACTTAGCAAAAACATAAAAGGACCAGTATCGTTACAATCGAATAATGTATCACAAAAATGGTAGTTTTTTTATACCTGGCAATAATTATTTTAGTTGCCAGAATATATTAAAAGGTGTTTATCGCAGCGCAGTACTTTGTGAAACTTAATGGTAACTATTTTATTATGTTGTTCGTAAGAACTTATTACTTTAATGTCATCATGATACTAAAACAAGAAGAATTTCGTAAAATAATTTCATATTTAAATATCTCGTAAGCCAAAAAAGTTAAGCAGCTAAAGTGGCGAAAAAGTAACGAAAGGCAGAGAAAAAAAACCGACATCGTATTTTAAATGTCTTGAGGTATCTTGTCTTTAATCTATTTATTTTCTTTGTAAGAATGAATGGATGTATTAAAAAACGTAAAAAACGTTTTATAAGCATTAAAATCAGGAAATTATTTCACCAATGACTACTGAAAAATTATAAAATATTAGAGATGTTCAAATATCGGAGAATCGCAACGAAGCAACTGATTTACCCCCTTACTTAAAAGTGTTTCTTAAAAGATAATCATGTCGGGGTCACCACTGTTGGGGTCGTGGGTATCTGCTGCCCCTAACTTAGTACATTACGTACACTACATAATGACAAACAGTGACAGAGCTATCTTTAAGCAATGTCTCACACCTAAGAAACGCTTGTAAGTAAGGCCATTAATTATTCAACTAGTGTCGGTTTTATTGCAATATTTTATTAGCAAGAGAAACGTTCTTAAAAAAGATTTCCACTTTGATTCCTAGATGGCGTTGTACGTACCGGAAACCTTAGTTTTCATTCGTTCTATTGATCTGGCACAGATAATAAGAATGCATTTCCTGTTTGGAATTTACCCTAAGCTTTTTTTTAAGAATGTTTCTCTAGTTTTAACGAAACGGAAGACAACATCTATATATATATTAGTCCCTATTATAAGTAAGGTAAGACTCTCTTTACAATACTTCACATAATCACTTTATCACGTAAGTAATCTTTTTATAAAAATAACAGATCTGCTTTTGTATATCGAGACTTCAACTATTACATTTTGAGAAGCCAAATGAGTAACTGCATACAACTTGTAAAATAAACTTTTTGGTAGGAAAACTTCTTTGGATCAAAATTATATATTTACTGATCCTTGTGTTATATGATTGCACACAAGTTTGTACATTACAATTAAAAATAAACACGTTCAGTGTTTTTATAACTTCAGAAATGTGCGAGAATTCATTTTACGGTTGCAGCCCCTTAAGAGAAGTATAGAATTCGCGTTCGTAATAGTGATAATTTGACAGTTGGAGTAGATTGCCAGTAATGTATGTCATTATGCAATTATTTTAAATACTAGCCAACATAAATGCAACTTCAATACAACCGGTGTATCTTGGCCGGTCTGAAGTGAGCGCGTGCGAAGATTGCTAATGACTTCAAGAAGATTCGTCATACGACTGACTTCAGCCAAGACCAAGTAATACCGGCTGTATTGTAGTTATGAGTATTTGGGTGTCTGTCTAACTCAACTGTAATACAAGTCTTGAATAAAAAATGCAATAGACCTTTATACCTGCACATTTAATTTGGGACCAAGGAGGACCCTATTCATTAATGGTAAAAGAGTTCCCAAATAGTTATTTATTCTCTATAGCAAACAATATAACAAAAAGGGGATGTTAGCAGGCCTTCTGAATAAATAATAAAATAATAGTTATTTGTTATACAAGAGTGCAAAGCTGCTTTTTAACCGCGTGCTCAATTTTGATGACCGAGCAAGCGCAGGATTCTAATATTTAACCACGAGCGTAGCGAGTGGTTTAAAAGTTAGAATCCTAAGCGTTGGCGAAGGAATCAAAAGAGCACAAGGTGAAAAATCTTTGCACTCGAGTGCAACACGTAACTTTTCATCCCACCTCAGCGAGGAAATGACTAAATGCAAAAAATAACATGGCGCGACTAAAAGTAGCACACCATGAAGGTTCCGAGTATGAGTTTTTAACAAATTTAAAAAGGTTGCATGATAAATTCTGCACCATGCAGGTAGAAGTAAATAGGTTTCATGATGTTTTGAATTCACAAATACACCAAGAAGGTTACGAGTGCGAGTTTTTAACAAATTAAAAAAGGTTGTATGATAAATTCGGCACCGTGGAGGTAGAAGTAAATAGGTTGTGTATTCACAAACTTAGTGAACACGATATTCTAAATTCAAGTTTACTTTATCCTCTAGCGGATAAAAACGGGTTTTCCACTCAGATATTGAACAGTAAAAATACACTTTCCGAGATGGTGGGATGAAAAATATATTTATTCAGTCGTATCACAAGGGTCACTTTTAATAGTATTGAAGCTAGGAGAGTCAAGGTGCCAATTCCACGCGACCAAGCTTAGAAGAACAGGGAACAATCTACGGCTTGGTTTCTAACGCTTTTTTGTATAATCCTTTTACAAAAAAAAATAGTGAGCGAATTTGTAGGAAAATCATCGGCATAGGAAACGTGTATTTGATTCGTCGTGATGTCTAAATTGACCTTTAAGTTTCAATGATTATTTGGGAACTACTACTACTACTAATCGCCTGTTTTAGATTATTCTAACCGCCTTTTACATACTTTTTTACTTAGAAGTATTTATTTCGAGCTTATGAAAGGTTTGTTGGCAAATGATAGAAAAATATACTTAAAGTTATGAATTCGGCTTTCGGTTGCAATAAAGCTACCTATACACTAGCGAGATCGAAATCTTAGGCCGAAAATGCACGAATGTATGTTAATGTTTGAAAGCTATCAGGTAATCTGTGGTGTCGTTATATGTTTAATGTATAGTTTTTAATTATAATATTTTAATGTAAGTTCACATTTACATATCCATTTTGAATATATCGCGTATTAGATTTAAATGATTATGTATGTGTTTCGGTAAAAGATGATGATTAGTACAAAAAGGTATTGTTTTAAACGTGTGTAAGATTGCGACATAAAAAAGGCTTATACGTAGACAAAGCGCAAGACACAATTTCGCTTCTTGGGCCTTTTGCTTTGTCTTTCGGTTCGTGGTTGCCATTCGAAAACCTTTATTCCCCAGTGGTGTTTGATTCTACGAGCCACACGCCATTGCTAATAATTGTGCTAATCCTGAGAGCTATATCGGTGAACTTGGATAGTTAAATCTTCGCAGTATCTGTGATGAAGGGTATCATTACCCGAACGCATAAGTGGAAACCCACCCTTATAGGACTATGAGTCTTTGTTTTAAAAATGTCGTATTCTTACATCGTATAGTGCCACTAACTTATCTGTACAGTTTGTCAATGAGGAATTCATCATGCCATTTCACTCCATTTCGCTGTTTACTTATCTTTTGTTTCACTTTTTCGACGGTGGCGCCCTCTCGACTGAGCAGATAAGCTGGTGCCATTGTAAAACGTTTGACAGTGTGTGGTCGCCTTATGTTTTGTGATATAGATGGCAGTATTTTTTTGCAAATGTCTAGATTGTGCATTGCTATTAATAATTATAGCCCATTTATTCCTAGGACAATAGCTTAAAGTAATGTTAGATTTACAGAGGATTTTATACCGTTTAGTTCCATTTATCTACAAATATTAAACTTGTCTATCTATTTTATGGATATAACTTTAGTCTATGGTCACCAAGCATGGACAAATTCAAAAATCGAACAGCTTTTTACTCCCGTAACATAAAACTATGGTACGACAAATCTTGAAATACCATGCACTCATCTATACCATAGACAAAGCAACTAATCTCTTAGGTAGACGTTGCACTGTAGATTCCTAATATTAACTTTCAAGGCGAAAGAGGTATGTCAAGATCGTAGCAAGTGGGAATCCGTGTTCTCTGCTTACCCCTATGGGAAAGGCGTGGTTTTATGATTGTATTTCGAGGGTGTAATCAGTCATTTTGTCATTATTGCTGTTGCTTGCCTTACCAATTCTCTCGCCTCTCAAAGAATCTCATCAAAGAAAAGGAAAGTGCTATTTATTCTATCTAATGAGTTAATTCGCCTTATCAAACCCTTACTTATTGTATGTTTTGATGCTGAACAGAAACCATTTTTTAAAATTCTTTTAATGCTTAGTTTTCTATGGTATGTTTGGGACTAAACGGAAACATTTCGCATCATTATTACTAAACTAAATAGTTTTAAGGATAGACTTAAAAGTAATTATAATTAAATCAAAACTTAAATCTACGTAGTAAAATTTATTCAACTATTTTATTCATATTCTATACCGTTCTACGTACAGGATTAATCTGAAAATGTTTGTTATATCGTTAGGACTATACCTGCTGGGCGGTTGTGTAATTCTGTTGCAATCAAAAGTTAGAAATTAAGAACTAAATTATAACAGCGATTACATATCTTGTTGGCATCATTTTTCGACCACTATCTAACTGTTGCCATACTAATTTTACAAAGCGAAGTTCCTATTCGCTATCTCATGTTTATTACGTCAACATTCAGTGTCATCGTTCCTTGTCAAAGATAAGTTTTATTTCAATTCGTTTATTATTGCAATCGAAGCTCAAAGTATTGTCAAAACGGAATGATATTACGAGGTTTTGATTGCAGCAAAAAATACACACTCACCCCACTTTTAATAATATGATAATTTTATACTTCTTCTTCTTCTTCTTATCGTGTCACTGATTCTTTCGAGCCAAGTGTGGTGAAAGGAAGTGCGCCTCAAATATTTTATACTGCAATGCACGGAAAACTGCGCATATATCAAATCACCTAGCAGTATTAGTGAATACAGATCAGATACAGTGCCATTCCTCACATTACATTTTCAACTAATTCGTTACAGTTTTAGTGTTAATGAATGTTGATGTTAGAGGAATGTCATGGTCAAGTTAGAAGTAAAAGTGGGGTAAAACGTCGTATTGTTTACCCCACTTTAACTTCTATAAATATTTTTCTAAAACAGTAGTAACAGTTTTGAACTCTATATGGATTAAAATATCATTAAATTGTGATTTCGTTCTGTCTGTAGAAATATTTATTATTATTATTACTTAGTAGTAATTTAGAATTCACGTACACTGACGTGCAAAATTATCAATTAGAGTTTTATTTGATCTCACGATGTTTTAAAAACATGTTATATCGCGTTCTGATGGTGTTCAAAGTGTTTGCACGGCAGTGTATCCTAGGTTATAGTAGTAAGCTATGTTTAGCTTCTCATGACAACCTTTTGGGGTGACAAGTACTTATTTTTAATTTATATCAATTTATATTAATCATTGTTAGCGTATTTTGATGTTATATTATAAATTATTATAGACAAGTAGGTTTAACACATTTTATTCGGATTTTATCCCAGCATCGTTATAGAAACAAATCAGTGCAATTATTACAAGTTAAACTTTTATAATTCAATCGGCAACTATTGCTACACAATTTCTTTTGATTTGTATGTATTTCTTTTTTTAATGTTTTATTGTTGATGCGATCATGTTTATGTAGTTGTTATGTATTAGGTATGCTTTAATTGTTGGGTGCCATTCACAAAAATGGAATTACAAAACTGGGTGACGGAACCTGTCGGTTTTTATTGTTCGGATTATAACAGAAGGTCGTTCTTTTTGATGTTTTCTTTGTAAAATATTAAAAAAATTCTAATTTATTGCTACTTATGTTTAAAAATAATCGAATTCTTATCAAATATAAACGAATTAAAACTATATTCTAAAGCAATAACCTGAAATATATATATATATTTATACTCGTAATGTAAAATATTGTAGTTGGTCATTTATATTGTTCGTTACTGCATTCATCTTTAGTCTATGATAGAGTGGTGTGGATATTGTCTATGAAAAGTGGGGACATTCCAAATAGAGATAGTTTCACTTCGTTCGGTCACAATGTGTGATATTCTGTATCTATGTATCTATAGATTTCGCTTGAATAAAAATTGTATTCGTAATTTGTTGTTTCATTTGTAAAGTAAACCATTTTCATGTATAACATAATGTTTAATCAGTTGCATCAGAAGGATCACTTTGAAACATGTGAAAGCTGAAGGGAGTGGGTGCCAGTTCCATGCAACTTTTTAACGGACTTCAAATAAAAAAGGACGAGGTTCTCAATTCGGTTGTATTTTTATGAACAGTCATATGGCTCACCTGATGTTAAGTGGCCTGGTAAGTCACTTCAGGATCGTGCTCTACGTTGCACTGCAGCCCCCATCAACCTGAGGCATAATTACAGTAGGCAACAAATATTGCACATCGGCTAATTTCGGCTACTTAGTGTGCGTCAGAAAGAGATACCGCTCTACGAAAGCAGAAGCCGATGTGAAATATTTTTTGCCTACAAACTTACCTAGGTACAAGTTACTCGATCTTGAATATTTCTTATTAGTAAATACAGTTCAGGCCAGGTTAGGAGTACCCTAAACCGACGATAATGTACGAAGAATGTTATGAGAGTGAATGAAGCGAAAGAGGTGTGTCAGGATAGTAGCAAGTGGAAATCCGTGATCTCTGCCTACCCCCATGGGAATAAGGCGTGATTTTATGTATGTATGTATGTAGATACAGTTCAATATAACAGATAGTATAGTTGGTAGTCTGGCGGTTAGCGCATCGAGCGTGATGTTCCGTTTAGCGACTCACGTGCGCTTGCTCAGTGCTAGCGAATCATAGCTCGCTAATCGATCATTATGAGCTGCAAATTTTTAGGAATTCATGGGAATCATTTGTATCTATTATTGTAGGTAGAAGAATTGTCGTGTAAACGAGACGTGTGTGTTTGATTCCTGAAATGAGATCATCTTATAAAATTATGTAAAAAACTGAACTACTGCTTCTTCTTGCCAATGTACATTCCTTGTCTCTCTTTTTCTCTCTCTCTCTCTCTCTCTCACACATTATAAAGACAAGTCGAACACTAAGGAGTTTCTAATTAAATAGGATTGTTCGCTGACTGGGCCACCCCAGGTATTTACAAAAGTAGGAATACATTATATGAGCTGTATGCTGCTAGGGAATCAATGCTCAATGACCCAGCATTTATTCTACATATTAAAAACTACTCTAAAGCATTTAAAAGAGCTTGTCACGCAGCAAAATCATTGCATATCAAAAGAAAAATTGAAAAATCCACAAATAAAATTAAAGCTACCTGGAAAATAGTCAATAATGAGACTGGCAAATCAAAACTCCGTAATAAAAAAATTCATTTGAAAGTAAACAATAATCTTTTGACAACAAACATTGAAGTAGCCAACGCGTTTGATAGTTTCTTTTCCAGTATCCCTAAAGTAGTGACATCGTCTTTAAATTCCTCGGCCTCTGGTGCGATGGCATTGTTAGAGTCTAGTGTTAAAAAATGTAATAATATCTTTAGTTTTAAATACATTAATGCTGACAAAATCGTGAAGACATTTAAATCGTTAAACATTAAAAATACTGAAGATTTATGGGGAATGTCTACAAAACTACTCAGTACTATTATAACTGATATTGCACCGTGTCTAGCGTATATTTTTAATAGATGTGTTGATGAGGGTGTTTTTCCTGATTTAATGAAACCTAGTAAACTCATTCCCCTGTTCAAATCTGGAAATGCAAATGACCCTGCTAACTATAGACCTATCTCAGTATTGCCTACGCTAAGTAAAATATTTGAGAAAGTTATTCTTACTCAGTTGTTATCACATTTTAACCTAAATGGGATACTTCATAGCCACCAGTTTGGATTTACGAAAGGTCGATCAACGACTGATGCTGGTATTCTACTCTTAAAGCACATATATGATGCCTGGGAAAACTCACAAGACGCGATTGGGGTATTCTGCGATCTTTCCAAAGCTTTTGACTGTGTAAATCATGCTACATTAATATCTAAACTTAAACATTACGGCATTCTAAATCGCTCCATTGACCTAATACAATCGTACTTGACTGATAGAGTCCTTAAAGTTGATGTGAGCGGTGAGAGATCTTCTGGGTCAGTTATTGACATGGGGGTGCCACAAGGTTCGATATTAGGTCCTTTCTTGTTTCTAGTGTACGTAAATGACCTCCCTTTTTTTGTTAAAAAACTATGTGAAATAGTACTATTTGCTGACGATACCTCATTAATTTTTAAAGTTGATAGATTGAAGGCTAATTACGATGACGTTAACGCATCTCTGTCGCAAATACTTAACTGGTTTAACGTTAATAATCTTTTACTTAATGCTAAGAAAACCAAGTGTATTAAGTTTACCTTACCAAATGTGACTCTCCGGCCAACTAATATTATACTTAATGGAGAGTCACTTAACCTTGTAGATTCTACTATCTTCTTAGGACTTAATCTTGACAAAAAATTGCAGTGGGGACCGCAAATCAAAGCACTTGCTGCCAGACTAAGTTCGGCTGCATATGCAGTTCGGACTATAAGATGGCTCACTGATGAAGCTACAGCTAGGCTAGTTTACTTCAGCTACTTCCATAGTGTTATGTCTTACGGTATCCTTCTCTGGGGGAAAGCAGCTGATATTCAAACTATATTCGTTTTACAAAAAAGGGCCATACGTGCCATCTATAAAATGAAATCACGAGACTCATTGAGGGAGCGATTTAAGGAAATTAATATCCTCACAGTAATTTCACAATATATATATGAAAACTTACTGTACACTCACAAACACATCTGTAGCTTTCAGAAAAATTGTGATTCACATAATATTAACACTAGAAATAAAAATAAACTTTATATTCCCAAATTTCGTTTACAGAAGGTAAATGGGTCTTTTATGGGGAACACTGTACGCTTCTACAATAAACTTCCGGAAAATGCAACTAAGCTTCCAATTCGGAAGTTTAAAGCCTATATTAAGAGTAATTTGATAAAGAAAGCGTACTATACTCTAGATAGCTATATGAATGATAAAACTGCGTGGCCCGATGTCCCGGTCACTCTACCCATAGGAAGCTAATAGCATGTCAATTTGCAATGTCTGTACCTACTATTTAATATCTTATTTTTATATCTGTGTAGATACTTTATTATAACTTTGAAGCGTAGCGTGTGCTGTCTTTGAAACTTTTGCTTTTGTATAATTACACTGCATACGTCTGACTAAGTGAAGTGGCACCACACTGGAACTTCACTGCTATTATTTTAGACTATTTTTGATTTGTAAAAGGATCATATAAAAAAACGGTAGGAACCGAGACGTAGTTTGTTGCCTGTTCTTCTACGCTTGGTCGCGTGGAACTGGCACCTAGACTCACCTAGCTTTAAGACGTTTCAAAGTGATTCTTGTATCGTATTGAATAAACGCTTATTGAATCTTGAATCTTGAATCTTGGATCTAGAGGCTTACCAGAAAAAGTGCAATTACGTAAAAATAAGCTGTAGATTTTAACTAAAGATTATTTGGGGGTTTTTGCGGTCAAATAAAACGAAATTTTTATACCGGTTGAATAAGTAGATGAGATGGACAAGGCATTTGCCAGACAGGACTGTAAAATGGTTTGAAATAGCCATCCCTTATTTTTTTTTTACAACTAGCTGATAGAACAAACATATGGCCCACCTGATGTTAAGTGGTAACTATCGTCTATAACAAAGCGTTGCCTCGTAGGTCACGCAAGCCAGAAACGTGCCATAATGTCCATCAACTTACGGCATACAGATGTTCAGCCTCACGTGCCAGTAAGTATCGTTTTATCCAGGTCTACTGGGAACTGTTAGCAGGTTCAATTAGACCGGCATATCTTATTCTATATCCAGTTACTCATTTATCCGTACTTCCTGCGCTAATATATCCTTCAGACACGCTCTAGACGGGAGATTAGGTTACTGTAGGTAGGTACTGTTGACTTCAAAAGTATTGTTTCGACAACGTTTCATAAGCAGTAAAACAGCAATAATTTAATAAGGTAGGTAATGGTTTAGCTCTGAAAAAGCCATTAACTTTTGATGATGACTGTACCCAAAACTAATTTAAAAAGTTTTAAGTTAGGTTTATTGGTTATCTCTAAAACTAAGCTGAGCTGACCTGATTTATATTGCAATTGTTTTTTTTTTAATTTTAATTTTTATTGAAACCTTCAGATATTGAATTTCGAACACCATTGATGTCTTAAAATGCCGTGTAAACGATAAATATTGACCCACACACTATGATCTCTTAGGCTCTACCTCTAAAACCTACCACGTGATGATAACCGTACGTGTTACGTACTCACGGCCGGCGTTCTTAATGCATATTTCGTTCAACAGTTTACCTCGCGCATCCAACTCTGGAGCATCTTAAAAATTAAAAAAAGATAAATTTGACAGTTTGACAAGTGTTGGAACTGTTTGTGACGTGTGAACGTGATTATAAAAACTACAGGGTAAGTAAATAATAATTTTTTCACGTTAAAAACGGATGGTGGTGGTTGGGCGTGCCTCTGACTACTAACCTACGATAATATTTAAGATTTTAAGTGGTAAGAGATCCGCGGTATTCCTACTGGACCTCGTGATTAGCTAATAGTTAAATTGCCTAAATTCATTATTTTAATATATTAACTTTAGGTACGTATTAAGGATATTTTTACACCTACTAATTCAAATTTTCCTAAAACACGGCTTCAGCTGAAACAACGGCGCTTTTTAAGTAGGTACTAATTTTTCTTTTCAATTCCCTGAGTAACGCTATGCGACAGTTAAAAATATTGTATTTTTATTTTAGACAAGCCCAAAGTATAGACGAATTTATTTATATTAAGTTTATTACATCATTAACCCATTTTCCACTAGACAGTGTTATTAGTATTGCTATTTATTCATAAATAGTGTTATTTCAGCCACCCACACAACAGTCTACGAGTATATATTTCGATATAAGGTAGGTAACACTATATAGTCGACTAATCACTATCTTTTCTTGAGGGTCACTTATTGATAACACTGTAAGTAGCGAACAGTGTTTTCAGACGTTACTACAGAATTTGACAATCCAATATCAAATAGTGAAGATTATTAAATTGAAATAAATATAATCCTATTGTAGGTTATGAGGAACATAATAAACTTGAAACAAAAATCTTCTTATCGTGTCACTGATTCTTTCGAATCAAGTGTGGTGAAAGGATTTTAAGTTCACCTTAAAGAGGCTCCTTTGAAACAAAAATAAGAATGAAAAACGTAAAAGTATGTGACTAGGAGAGTGATGATTATGGATGTAGATGTGGGTAGAGGTAGGCCAAAGAAGAGATGAATGAACAGTGTTAAAGATGACATGGATAAGAAAGAAGTGAATACAGAGATGACGGCTGATAGAGGAGAATGGAAGAGAATAAATGATATGAATCTAAATATATAAAACTCTTACGTTACTGACTGACTGACTGACAATCAACGCACAGCCTAAACCGTAAGTCCTAGAAGCATGAAACTTGGAGGGTGTGTTTGTTTTATAGCATAGGGGTGCACTAAGAAAGGGAATTGGAAAATTATTTCCCTAAGCGGAGAAAAAGAGGAAAAACTTTTAAAAGAAAAATCAACGGGGCGTAACGGCTACGGGGCGAGCGAAGCCGTGGGCGGCCGCTAGTTGCGAATAAATGATGACGATTATGATTTTGAACATGTTGTGCCAACTCCACATTCATTGGGATAAAGGCAGGAAGAAAAAGAGAGACGCGCGCCATCTGAAAGTTACTTTATTGCTGTTGTTATAGGCGGCAGAATCCAAGAGTTATGATAGGAACGAAAGTATGATAAGTATTGATAAAAGTAACACAAGGTTTTATAGCGTTTGGCTTGATTTATTTCTATCTAATCGTCCTTATGCAGAAACTTCAACGTTTAGACATTGTTTAACATAACTTTAGACAAACATAGAACCATTTATAAAAACCTACTCAAATAACGCAAGTTTCTATTCATCTTCTACTTCTACTTATCGTGTCAACTGATGGTTATTTCGAATCTTGTGTGGTGAAAAGATTTTAAGTACGCCTCAAAGAGGCTCCTTTCGTACACTTGACACATTATTTCGAACTTTTTAGGTTCATCAACATGCCGGTGAAGGAAAACATCGTGAGGAAACCCTCACGATTTTTTTTCACCGTTTGAGATTACTGGCACAGAAAAACTCAACCTAACAAAATAACCAAACTCGACCTTAGTACCGAGATTATTCGTATTGTAACAAACCATTGAAAATTACCTGTACCTCTGACTACCCCCTAGAAATCCTAAAAATAATCTTGAATTTATTTGCAACTATTAAACACAAAACATTATAATTTATCATCTAGTTTTACTTACTATTCATAGTACCTTCTGCCCTCCAAAGACCACATGTTTTACCCTTCGCAAACATGCATAACATGAATGCATTTATTGAAACTATTGTAACAGTAACTACCCAACGTGACTGCTAACAATCTTCATCCATCAATTTTCAGTAATTCAACAATCGTGTCCTTATTATGAGCTCTGGTGGTCAATTTATAACAGCCTTCATAGCTCACTCGGTAATAGTAGCTCTACCTTCTGCGCTGAAGGGCATGAGTTCAATCCCCACCAAAAACAAATAATTATACTAGAGGTAAAATGGGCGGTCTAAGAGCGAGTTAAGGCCAACCTTTGGATGGAAAAACTCAATAATCAATACATTTATTGCATAAACATGGTTAAGTTTATGTACATACATAGTTGTTAGGTGTAAGTCAGTATCACATGGACCCTGTGTATAGGGTAAAGCAACATGGAGGTAGGCCGAGGCTTATACACAGTAGTTGGTAGTTGGTACGCATATATTATTATAGATTGAAAAACATATTGCATGAGTCTGGACGGGGCATAAATAATAAAAATAAATAGTAATAAACTAATACATACAATAGTTATTATATACATCCCTGGGGGAAGTCCCGAGGCGAACAAAACTTCATCCAAATCAGTTTAGGCGATACGTGACAGCCACTCAAACAAAACAAACACCTAATTCGGATCTAGTAGCTAGTACTAGCCGCCAGTCCCGGCGTTGCCCGGGTATTCTAGAATGTTAAAGAACATTCAAGAACATTTGATTTGAATTTTTCAATCCGTCCAGCAGTTCCCGAGATTAGCGCGATCAACCAAACAATCAAACTTCACATTTATAATATTAGTAAAGATTAGTAGGAGATTCTCATGACTGCAGACAGGCGTTTTGATATTATCTACTAATATATGCACAAACGAATGAAGGCTACAAATCTAAAACAATGCAAGCACTGTGATGGTAATGCATTCATTATGCACCCGCGCTCGCTACTACTGGGAATAATTAGAACCTCGAGCAGAACGACAAACAAGTCTCATTTAAAGTAGCTCTAGAAATAGAATGGAGAGATAGAGGAATGAGGTGTTAGACAACCTGGATATGCCCGTTAACGTCGCACTCCACCAAGCCGAAGAAAGGGGCAAATGGAGGGAAACCGTACGAAAGGTAAAAAAGAATCCGTCAATCCGTCGTCATCCGGAAGAGTCCGTGCTTGCACAAAGTCGTCACGATCCTCAGCAGTGAGGGACGGACGGAGGAGGAATATAATAAAATAATGACCCCAACAATATCATAAAAAATCACCAACCTGAATAAGTCTGCTGGGTATATAGGTCGTGTTGGTAATTTGGACTCAGATAACTGAGGATACGTCGTCAAGCAGTTTGCACTATTTCGATATCTGTATCGAAATAGTGCAAATTCCTCGCCCATATTTTTAGGGGTTTGCCGTTGTCACTACGCTTGACAACGATTGGTTACTGCAGTTTTGATGTTCTGCACTCAGGAGATGCTAGTGCCCATGTTCTGTTGCGTTCTCCTAGTCGTTTCTTACGACATACACGATGTGGTCTTTATCCTAGTTCCCAACTTGGATAAAGACTACACTTGTCTCTAAGCGAAGGTCCCAAAGTTCCGTCATAGAAGCCGTCATCTCATATAGGTAAGGGTAATACTCGTCAGCAACACCTTTAAGATATCATCAAAAGATTCATAAGCAAGTACCCAATATCTACTCAAGCCTTGCGCCCATCTAAGCGCTCTACGCCTAACACTTAGGCTTTAGCGAATCTAAGCGCCAGTTCCACTCAACCAAGTGCCCTCTCAACCAAAAATAACGCCTGTCATCTTAGAACTAAGCCTCGAAGATTATCACACCTCTGACGCAGTCTTCATTAGCAGCATCAGAGCCATTAACATAGTGATGAGGTATCATCGAAAGGCTACAGTCATAATGTTTTTCCAATAGCTTTGTTTTATCGTCAGTTTGAATTAATATTACTCCGGAAAACTCGCTTTTGTTAACTAATCAAAATGTAATTCGCTTACGTTGATAGATACAGTAATTATTGTGTAAGTGTAAGTGATAGCAAACCAAGTTCTGTTATAGAATTTCTGCCAAGTGACAAAGTGTGATTTTAGCAAATTTGTTTAGCTTCGAAATTATAACTTTATAAAATAAAACGTTCCAAAAGTGAAGTAGAAACTATAAGAATAATAATAATCAGACTAATCAATTTATTGGTTTTCTTGGTATTCGTGGTAACTTAATTTAAATTAGAAAAACAATAATAATAGATAAGACGTAGTATTTTAAAACATTCATGAATTTATAAAAAATAAATAAGATTAATATTAATTCATAATAATTTGTTATGCGAGAACTCTTCGACACTAGTCATAATGATTAGAATACTTTTATTGCCTTGGTTCAAAACATTGATGATATTATAAAACTATAAACTGGTTTACAAGAGGAAATACCATCAAATTATCACGATAACGCATTATTATTGTTAATCCGAATTAGTTTATCTTCTATCCTGTTGTCGATAGGTTGATTCTCAAAATAATTTGTTCTTAATTTTATCAATATGGTGAAAAGTGTGTGTGGTGATAAAGGGTATCTATCCTTGCTGTTTCATCTAGACTTGCTCCTCTATGGCCTAGTGGGGACAGTGTTTATCATCTTATTCGTATACTATGTGATACTACCACTCTATATACACTAAAAGGTTTGTAAAAAGTAGATCATAAGGTCGTGTACCAATGAGTTTTACTATCCAAAAATGTATGTGCACTGTCTGTCAAATTAAATTGCATCTAACTAGGAACTTCTCCATGTACCCTTATTTTTAGTAGCAACATATATATTGTGTTTATATTTCTACTGTTTTCTTGATTTTTGAATAAAGCTTTTTTTGAATAAAGCTTATTCTGTACTCTTGAACGGTGAAGAAAAACATCGTGAGGAAACCAGCATGTCATAGAACTTGCAAGTTCGAAAACATGTCATTGTGTTACGAAAAAAACATCTTTTCATCACATTTGGTTCGAAGGAACCAGTAGCTCTGTAAGAAGAAGAAGATTGCTCACATTTGTATAAAATTTGAATATTTTTTGTTGAATATCAGTTTTATAAGCATACGAGGATGGAGAGGGCTCAGAATCGTTTTTCCTGGAAATGTATAAACTTAAACTCAAAGATGCATATATTCAGTAGAATCATAAGGATCACTTTAAAACGTCTTAAAGCTTGGTGAGTCTAGGTACCAGTTCCACGCGACCAAGCCTAGAACAAGCAACAAACTACGGCTTGGTTCCTACCGTTTTTAGGGTTCCGTAGCCAAATGGCAAAAACGGAACCCTTATAGATTCGTCATGTCTGTCTGTCTGTCTGTCTGTCCGTCCGTATGTCACAGCCATTTTTCTCCGAAATCGTAAGAGCTAGACTGATGAAACTTGGCGAGTAGATGTATTCTGTAAACCGCATTAAGTTTTTTACATAAAAATAAAAAAAAAACTATAAATTTTGGGGGTCCCCATACTTGAAACTGAAACTCAAAAAAAATTTTTTCATCGAACCCATACGTGTGGGGTATCTATGAATAGGTCTTTAAAAATGATGTTGAGGTTTCTAATATCGTTTTTTTCTAAGCTGAATAGTTTGCGTGAGAGACTCTTCCAAAGTGGAAAAAAGTTGGTCCCCCCCCCTCTAACTTCTAAAGTAAGAGAATGATAAAACTAAAAAAAATATATGTTGTACATTACTATGCAAACTTCCAACGATATTTGGTTTGAACGAAATCTAGTTAGTAGTTTTTTTTTTATACGTCATAAACCGTAAACCGCAATTTACCTTTCGACGAACTACAAGAACCTTATTATGTTACATCAAGTAACATAATATAAAGGTTTTTGTATTACGTCGTGCTACGGAACCCTTCATGGGCGAGTCCGACTCGCACTTGGCTGCTTTTTTTTTGTATATAGGGGAGGCCTATGCCCAGCAGTGGGCTTCATCAGGCTGATCATAATGATGATTTTTATCACTGGACTTGTGTAGTGCCATAATTACAAAACAAACAGATTAATTCATATTTACTATTTAATATCCTTTATCTTGTGTGATCGTGTGCAGATTAGCGGAAAATATCATCTTGGATGTTAGATAAGAATTTCAAAGCCTTCTTAGGATGTTTATTGAATTTCAACCTTACGTTTAGAGATATAGAGTTGATCATTGGTTGACCATTCAGAATAACTGTAAATATTTGCATAGTGACATCGTAGTTCGTATTTGGAAAGGATAAAGAGATATTCCTAACCCATGCCCATTAAATTTACCTATATGTGAATTTAAAATCATAAGGCAATTTTTTTTGTTATTGTAGAGTAAAAACGCAATTCAGTAGGTACCTACTATGAGAATAGTTAACACTAGTGGGTTTGAATCCCATATTGGCAGACCTTTGGGATGTCATAGGTTATCACAACTTATATTACTTTTAGTAAAAAAAAATCTAAACCAATTTAGATAAAGTCATTTCAATTTATTCAATTCTATTTAAAATTGTGACCTTGTTCTTTGATTATTAAGTGTAGTATAAAGTATTCTGTGGGGACTTAAATCGTCTACGAATAAAAAACAAATTAAACGATGAGAGTTAGTAATTTGACCTTTTTCATCCACCTATTTAAATTTAGAACACCAGCATTAACAATAGAAAAAACGTTATGCGAATGCTTTTTAGGGTTCCTTGATGGTTTTTAAATATTAGATACTTATTTCATTTCCAAAGATAGATAGGAATTACTTTAGTGCTCACAAAAACATAAAAACAGACAAACAACAAGTTTTTAAGTTGTTTATACATAAACAACTTAAAAACTTAATCGGTAAGCAGCGATCTCTACCAGACAACAGCTGAGATAAGGTTAGGTTAACGATTATGTAATTGAGATAAAACTTAAAACGTTATTTTTAAATGCACAAGAACCACACTGAAACTTAGGACTTTGTTTCTGACTTACGTATTTGCAAACTTAAAAACATCATGCACGACTTACACTTGCCTTAATCAGTTCTTGATTTAATGAGGTACCTAAGTAAGTGCAAAATAAATTATAGTTTAAAAAACTAAAAAAAAACGCTTTTATAACAAATTGAACTAAAAAGTTAAAAATAAAACTGTAATAATCAATTGAAAATTGATATTATTTACAAAAAGCGTGGGGTGCTTTTTATAATAACTTCAGATATAATAAACTATTGATAAAATATTTACAACAATCAAAATCAAGCCCCCCACGCTTTTTGTACAATAATATAAATTTTCAATTGATTATTACAGTTTTATTTTTAACTTTTTAGTTCAATTTGTTATAAAAGCGTTTTTTTTTAGTTTTTTAAACTATAATTTATTTTTTACTTTTAAGTTTTTTTATTTTTTTTCATATTATTTTTTCATATATTTTTTTTCATATTATTGCATTGTCATCAACCTTTGACAGGTGTGCAAAGTTTGAATCAAATCTGATGGTTCAAAGTAGGTTTTTTTTTAATTTTTTTTATTTCTTTTCATTTTTTTTATTTTTTTTTTCATATTATTGCATTGTCAACGACCTTTGACAGGTGTGCAAAGTTTGAATCAAATCTGATCGTTCAAAGTGTGGTTTTTTTTTATTTTTTTTATTTCTTTTCATTTTTTTTTATTTTTTTTTTCATATTATTGCATTGTCATCGACCTTTGACAGGTGTGCAAAGTTTGAATCAAATCTGATCGTTCAAAGTAGGACAAAATCGAGCTCAAAGGGGTCGGTTACATACATACATACATACATACATACATACAGGTGAAGCTAATAAAAGCGTTATAAAAAAACATTACATACTCCACACACTAACCTTTTTTGTGTACACTGATGATGTAATGTAAACTAAAAAATCCTTTGCGTTGTGAAAAGTTTAATCGCACGATAATCTGACGGCAAACAGTCTACCGTGCAGCCTTGCGTGTACTGGACCGCAGTGTGTGCTTAGCCTTAGAGTGTTGGACAACTAACCTTATAAGAATACAGTGAGTTTTGTTCAACGTAGGACTAACGATTTCTGGAATTGTTGTGATTTTATAAGTGTTCAAACATATTAAAGGCTTATTTATAATACTACTAGGCGCCCGCGGCTTCGTCCGCGCTGTAGTTTTTTCCGTTTCTGTTATTATTTAGGGATACAAGTATATGCGATAAATATGTATTGCACATCGGCTGTTTGGCTTCGTAGAGCGATATCTCTTTATGAAGTCGAAATTAGCCGATGTGCAATATTTGTTGCCTACTATACCTTACCTAGCTGTTAATGCTAATCCAGAATACTAGCGATATTTGTTTGAAATTTCATCCAAACCGATTTAATAGTAGGGGCGTGATTGAGCCACAGACACCCAAATTTCTTAACATTGTAATTTTTAAAAAAGTAAAATCATCCAAAAACTTATAAGCAAACCTAATAGCACGAGGCAACGTCGTTTATCAAAGTTTTTACCAATAAATCTTACTTACTCGTAACTTAGTATGTAAATAAAAACTAGTCCATGTTCGTTTCAGAAGACGAGCTATCTTTATGTCAAATCTCATCTTGATAAAGTCAGTAGTTTAGCCGTAGGTAAGACGTAATAAACATAAAGACACACTTTCGCATTTTATCTATTGGTATTCTTCTTTTCATGATACTTGTTCTTTTGAAACAGTGCCAGTGTGGTGAAAAGATTCAATCAGACATTGTCACAGCTCAGTTATGGTAGTAGCCCTGCCTTCTGCACCGTAAGTTGATCCCCCAAATATTTGTGTATTATAGTGAACATAGATGTCTGTTCTCTGTCTGTGTGTGTACTTATTATTGTAAAAAAAAATCGGTTGTCTGTAAAGTCGGTTTACTGACGATAGTTGAACGTGACAGCGTCATACAGCTGTCCACGCGGACGCATCGCTCACTCAAGTAGGAGAGAGACAGATGTCGAACGCTGCCGAACGCGGAGGCCGATTGTGCCTCTTTGTCGCTCGTTCTGCGGTCTCGCTTGCACTTCAAGCCTTAAACGCCTCAGAGTGAGGTAACGCCACATGAGTCATGCTTTTTCTTGCGTGCATACGGCTCCATCGAATTATAAGACGTTGTCACGTCAAAAATATATAAGTATTATATCAGCTATCTGGTTCATTATTTATTGTTTTAATTAGTGCGGATCCCTGACTGGATCTTAGGTACCTATTATATTATTTTAATTGTATTTGTTGACGTACATTTTGTGAATTGACAGTTGAATCACACATTCATTTAAGGCACGTGTTTATTAGTCGGAGGGCATGTCGTCATTATGTTAAACTAGTAGAAAGCCTTCGACTTTGTTTGTGCTAAGATCTTCACATACCTACATCGAATTGCAGCATATCAAGTGTTAAGATGACATTTTGTTTTTTTAAGCATAATGCTAGAGAAAGCTACGTTGTATTAAATATTATGCAAATCTATGTATATAAAAGAAAGTCGTGTTAGTTACACTATTTATAACTCAAGAAAGGCTGAACCGATTTGGCGGGGAGGTAGCTTGGAACCAGGAGACGGACGTAGGGTTTTTATCCCGAAAAAGTAACGGGAGCGAGGCGTAGCGGGAACGGGGCGAGCGAAGCCGCAGGCAGCCACTAAAAAATAAAAGTAAATAGTACATTTAATAAAGTTCCAAGTACGACAAAAAATATTCATAATTAAAACTTCACGTCAAATGTGTCTAATTGTCTGGGGTAAGGGAGAGCACTGGTGGTCTAGTGGTAGTGGCCCCGCTTTCCGATCCGAAGGTCGTGGGTTCAAATCCACTCGTGAACCAATGAGTTTTTCTATCGAAAAATGTATGCCATGATATGCAATGAATGTAATGCATTGCCAGTGCTCTCAAAACGGTGAAGGAAAACATCGTGAGGAAACCGGCGTGTTGTAGAACCTAAAAAAGTTCGAGCAACACGTGTCAAGGGTCACGCAAAAAAGGCCCACCAGCGGCGTCTGCCCGCACATCAAGTGCGCATGATAAACTTGCCGAACTTGCTGGGGTAAGGGTCCAAATAAAGCTTAACCACCGATAAAATAAGGTTCTACCTCCGCTGACGACGGTGATGAGTTAACTTAACGTGCACCAACCCTCAAACTAGTGTGTTACTAGAGTAGAGTCATGCTTGTAGATCGAAGTTGTGAGACAGTTCTTCACTTTCTAGATAATCAGCATGTGTTTTTCCAAATCCTCAACTTTTCTTTAATAATAAGCATGACTTTTAGGCGTGTTAATATTTAGTCAGTCAGTCAGTAAGTAGTCTATATCACACTTATAATGTAGATTTACATACTTTGCGCACAAAGAACAGTCGTGTGTTAGAATATAAACTACCTGTGCTGTCAGTTATCAATTATCTTATAGATAGTCAACTGATTGATTTGTTATATGGAAAGATTGTATCTGTTTTATAGTTCAGTGACCGTATGTATGTGGATAGTATAGTATCCACTAACTTAACTTAGCCTAGTATCCTAGAAAGGTCTCTTGAGGCATTAAAACATCATAGCCTATATTATAATAAAACCAGAGACAGGCCTAATTAAGTTAATTGGCAATGATTATATCTAAAAAATAACATTAACTTCCTTTAATTTCAGGCAAAAACGATGAGCTAAGACCGCAAAGATGGACCGACAGCACCATATCAACGAAATCAAATGTCTCACATCCCCCGAAATCAGATCTGACTCAACTATTCCATTCTTTGACGAAGTCTCACCACCTGATTACGACCCTCCAAAACCACCGAATCCCTTTGATGAAGATGTCAAAACTGCTCCAATAAAGCCAAAGAGGATAACAGATTTTGATCAGGATAAAATACATGCATCAGATCTAGGTGAAGTGCACACATCGCCTAACAATGACACAATAGTAGTCAACACTCCTGAAGGGACTCTTTACATAACTTTGGAACCTGATCTCTCCAAGTCGAAAGCTACTAGTCCTAGTACAGGTTAGTAACTGATAAATATAAAGATTATTTATTTGCATAAACATGACATGTGTTAAAATTAAGATGGCTGACAGATGAGTTGTTACAAACATGCTTAGAGTTAAATGTGTGGTTTTTTGCATCTAGTTTAATGATACAGAAGAATGAGGAACATAACCTATTCGTTTTAATAATAATCTATTTAATTTCCATAAAGTGCCTAATTTTTGCAACTTCACTGGCTTAACATGTTTTTTTATCTTAATTAGACTGAACTGTAGAACCAAAAAGATTTTATATTGTCCCAGGAGTAATGAGTCGAGTGAGATTTGAACCCACAAGCTTCTCCTCGATACGGGGATGTGCTAACCTTTGTGATCAATAAAGCAATCAATAAAGATGAACTATGGAAATTCAAAATCTGCTATTGTATACAAAACCGACCTACTAATTCTATATACAGAATCAACTGACCTCACCGACTCGGCCTCAACTCCCAGCACGTCAAAGGCTTTCGAAAAGAAAGCAGCAGGAGCCAATGAGTCAGAAGATTTGATTCAGAGTGAGAGAGAGGAGAGGAAAGTGGGACTGAGACGGAATTCTATCTCGATGCCGGCGCTGCAGAACTTGGAATCTGAAGTCTTGAAGCAGTACATGAAGAATCCACAAGAAGGGGTGAGTTCTATAAATATTATTCTCATCATGATTTTATGTAGACTTGAGCCCTACGTCTATTGCCTATTGCCCTATCACGCCACAAAAGTCTATGAACTGTTTGAGTTTCTTTAAACAGTTTTCTTCCTTGTTTGTAATTTAATGGTACCTTACCTGTGCCTTGAAAATTTATATTGTAACTCTTTAAATATTAGCCAAATTTTGATCGGGCTTTCGGAGTTATTCAAGATTTTAAATCAAATGTTAACGAAATTCCGATGTTGACGGCACTGGTGAACTGCGGTTTGGTTTCATCCAAATCATATTTTATTATAACTTCAAATCGGTCAGACTATTATAATAGGTACTTATGTGTGATAATTAATTATTTCTCTACCTATTACTTTAAAACCGGCTTGACCTTTAACTCGTGATATATAATTGAGTCAAGTTTCATAGTAGGTACTGTGATGTAATCCAGAAGCCAGTTGGTATAGGATCTAATAATCTTTTACGCTAAAAACAATAAACATATAGCTTATGGAGATAAAGTAAAGACGAATGAACTACGTCTATCTCATTAACTCTAACATGTGATGAGAAATGAAATAGTAACTATACTTTCACTAGATATATTAAAAGCCAGACGTTTTATAGTGCCGTTAGATTTGTTGTTTATGATAATAACTTACCTACTAACTTGCAGTTTTCGTAAAGTTGAGCACAGGCATGTGTCGTGTAGTTATATTTATATTTTAGAGTCGTTGGTGCTTAGAATTTGTTCAGTTCACAATATAAAAGTGTGTACAAGCAACTAATTAATCGTAAATAGATCCTAATCTAAACTCTCAGCCTAAAAAACAAGATACAAGAACGTATATTTATGTACTTCATTGAAGTTTGAGTAATTTGGGCAATTCGCTATCTTCTTTTGTTATCAACACGATATAAGATTGGTGCGAATTTGATAATATGCAGGAAAGAACAAGATAATACGCAAAATATTCATTATTTTTCTAGTTTCGATCATTCATCACTCTAAAGCGCTCATCTGCATGTGAATTTAATTTTCTAATATTAGTAACTAATATATCAAGATAAGTGATTTAAGTGACACGGAAAGATACGATCTCGATAGATAAAACCTATCTTTAAACATTTTCTTACAATCGTGCTTGTTAACGACTTCTCAAGATGAGGATAAGAAGGAAAACAGACCTTCGTTTGAATATCCCTTCATTCCCTGATGACTACGTAGAGATGCCTCCAGAGGTCAGAAGATTAACTGCTTCCATAGGGTCTCCAAACGCAGAACAGCATCAACATAAACAGCCTGATTTTCAAAACGAACCCGGTAATGTGACTGACACTGCTCAAATTAATGGACATTCTCAACTAGAAAGCTCTTCGAATACAGTGGACATTGAAAATGGTGCTCACATGCAAATTGGACGACCTCTACCAAACTACGAAGATGAGCCTGATACGTCTGTGTTAGATAATTCAAATACTCATAACGATCAAGTAAAAACTCAATACGATGGCAAAAAAGCAAGCTTTCAGATTGGAAGTCCTCTGCCCAACTATGAAGGCATTTTACAACCCACGGTCTCAAATAATTCAAAAACGAATACTCAAAACGTTCCTTCTGAAGCGGAGTCAAAAATAACAAACCCTCAAAAAGGAAGAAATCTACCCAACTATGATGAAATACCTCAGATAGTTATAAATGAAAGTCCGAAGATGAATACCACAGATAGAAGCCATCATGATTACTACCCCAAAACCAATTTTGAGGATGATCGCGGAAGAGCCAACATTCAAATCGGCAGACGTCTTCCAAACTATGAGGATCGACCTCATACCCCTGAAGTCACGATTCTGGAATCGTCAGATAATATAAAGGATAATGATAGAAAAGGTGATGAGCATCACGTTAATTTTGGTGAAGTGATTTATAGGAAGATCTCGAGAAGTTCCATGTCTGTACCTTATGGACTTCAGTATGGAAAAGGGAACATGAAAAAGGATGCATTGAATGTAAGTCTACCAAATTATCTTTCACATAATATAAGAGTAAGGTTTAATTTGGGGTGATGAAACGTTTAAGTGTGTCTGATGTACATTGTAGAGCACGTCTACTGAGACGTAGTTGGTAGCGCTGCCGTAGTCGGCAAGTGTCCTATGTGACATTACGTTGCGTTCATCAAACTGAGGCACTGTTGCTCAGGCATCTTTTAGAATTTAAGCACATCATTGTGGATTAACTAAGATTTGTAGGTACCAATTAAACCATCTATGGAACCCTCTATGCCTTAAAATTTAACCATATCTCTAGGAAAAGAAACATTTCAAAATCATACTCTTTATACATCAAAAAAGCAGCACTTGATGCCAAAGTAAACAAGCCCCGGTAGAATTGAGACAGCAAGCCACAAAAACATAAGCCTAAGATGTTGAAAATCACAAAGACTATTGATTAATTTGATTCATTTAACCAACGGTTTCGCAACGCAATGACACTGAAGATCCAGACTGACCGCGACTTGACTAAATTGCCTGGGACATCCTGTACGGTGACCATCAGTTCTGTGTTCCCATTAGAATAGTCCTTGCGGTTGATTCCTTTAAGAATAACATTCATAAAAGTATGTAGGTATGTATTCATATTATTCCTCTTCTGAAGAAAATTCCTCTATGTTCTTTAGTTTTACACCATTACTTTTCAAAAACGAATAAAGACTTTTTTTCCATAAGAGTTGATATTTTATAGTTAGAACTATTAAATAATAAACTGAGTTATAAGCTGTTATAATTATTGTTGTTGTGAATGCCTACAATAAAGTATTATCGTTAGTTTTACAATGCTTAATTATTGGTGATCAGTAATTTGTAAAGCCAGAACATATCTATAATGATAGAATTTGTCCGGGGAAGTACACTAATGTGATAACCGCATTCTAGTTCCATCACGCTCTCTTATAAAAAAATATGTCCGAACTAATTGAAAATTCACCAAGAACTGGGTCCGCCTAAAATACGCAAAGCCCACCAAGTAAACAAAGAAAGAAAATGTGATACATTCGGTTTCTATGTATACATCTAGGCCAGTTTGATAAAGGTACACCTTTATCTTAAACTTATCAGTAAATGATGTTTGTGTACCTTTATAACCTCTTTATCTGGATTAAAGTTCCTTGAGATTAGAGATCTTTGTTTTATCCAACTATTTCACTGTATTTATCTCGTGTATTGCTAATTTAATTATCACTAAGTACCTACTTATTATTAAATTCAGTCTGGCGCATCTGTTTAAAAAAACTTATTTAGAAGTGTTCGCAGATTTATTCATGGATTTATCAGAATGTCCTCCTCAACGATAATAATTGTATGCTTGCATATTTTATTGCGTATATTATACAATAGTCAAAGTTCAAGGTTCATATTTATTTGAAAAATCTCAAGCATTAATTTGAAACCAGGTGGATATAAACCAGTCAAAGGTCAATGTCAAAGTAGGTCGGATAGATTTTAATAAAAAAATCTTGTAAAATAAAATCGCATGGATACTGCATGCGTCCCACTGTGTTGCCCTATTTGCCTACATTCAATCACCATCAGTGCCCGTGATCTTAGATGTTCAGATCTCCTGTGATTTCAATATCTAGACCTACCACAGTGTAACAAATAAAACCTCAGCTTCTCGTTCGTTTCTCCCAGTGCCGTTCATAAAGAACTGTATGTTCGACTCTAGTGATTCAATATATAAATTATGCTCGTGCAGGGTTTAAGTTGATCAGTTAAATTCTAATGAAAAATAAGAGTCGTCCAAAGTTTAACACATTTCGGTGTCAAGAAGGCTAGAAGCTTCTAAAACTGGAACCATTATCTTACCAAAAGTATCACTTGTAAAACCAAAAATTCAAGAGGTCTTAGCAACCAGCGTTAGTACCTACCTATCAGCTATCATCAACATTTCTTTCACCGATATTTATCGCAAGTATTTTCGTCACATATGTAACCATAGTTTGAAAGAAAGACACCATTGAAAGTTTCCAACAATGGATAACAAACGATTGAACATGTTCGCTCACAAGTTCGAGTACCGTTCACCACTGTGGATAGAGTCTGATTCAGACATCAGCAAGAGCTCCGAGGAGCAGCGCGGAGGACTCTGCAGCAACAGCGATGATAGCATCCAATGCCAGAGCAGTACGGACAGCTCGACGAGTGTTAATAACTACTTGGACTCTAAGGTCAGTTGTTGACATAGCTACAAGGAAGCATTGTAGAAAAGTCTTATTTAAGTCATTGAATATCTTAAAAACTGAATAATATTTTTCTATTTATAATATAATAAAACCTGGCTTTTTCCTTTAAAAATCATGATTTCCAGTTCTACTTCATCTTCTTATCGTGTTACTGGTTCTTTAAAACCTAGCGTAAAGATTTAAAATTGATTAAATATTTAGATTATACGACATGCCGGTTCTACTAATATGCTGCTAACATTTTTTTACTTTTTATTCATCTTTAGTTACATTTTAGTGTCAAATTCTATACTATAAACGCCATCTATATCTATCGTAGCACTTTCGACAGTTTATCGATTTATAGAACTAAGTATCTAGCTCCGTTATGAAGTATCCAGTAACATCGCCAGATGGCACTGTTGCCAATCCTAGTGCCAAGGTATCAAATTATGATGCGTGAGGCATTTTCGATTAGCATTAGATTTCCTTAGTGGTTTTTTAGTGCTATCTATAATAATAAATAAGATTATATATTTTTTAGAAGATAAAAAAATTAAAAAAAAAAAAAAAAAAATGAAAATTAGAGGGAAAAGTTAAATTTATTGTAAGTAAATAAATAAATAGCTACTCTACACTTTGCTAAAATCCAAGACTCTAGACTAGATAAATAAAACAATTATTTTGGGCCACAAAGTCAATAATGCTCGTAAAATATACTTAATCTTTCTAAAAAAAAAAAAGATTCACTAAAATATGAATCGTATTATGACATAACTATAAGTTTAAAAAACTAGAGAAACCGACTTCATTGCCAAACGGCTAAACCGATTTTAAAGAAATTTGTTTGGGACAATCTGGACGTAAGAATAACCTTCCAAATAAAAAAATAATTTTCTAAATCGGTTCATAAATGACGGAGGCATGCAGTTACAAACATTAAAAAAATATAAAAAAAAAAAAAATGGCAACACCGGTTTTAATTAAATTAAAATGGGACCAATCTCTTTGTTCTCTGTCTGGGTGTTATATTGTATTCTAAGTATGTATTTACAAAAAAAAAATGTATTCAAGTATTATATCAGCTATCCGGTTCCCATATTACAAGCTCCGCTTAGTTTGAGGCTGGGTAGTGTTGTGTGAATTGTCCACAATATTTATTTATTATTATCTGGAAGCAGTACTTTTCAGATAAAAAAATAATTTTTCAAATCGGCTCTCAAATGACGAAGTTATGCAGTAACAAACATTTAAAAATATATATATACACAACCGAGTTGAGAACCTCGTCCTTTTTAATTGGAAGTCGGTTAAAAATATGAATTATGCAATGATAATCAATGAACATCTTCAAAGAAACTAACTAACTAACTGCTTAAAAAATGATTGTAAGGCCTTGTACACAACAGAATATTTGCAATGTTTGATGTAATAAAGTCACATATTACTTGAAAGTGCCTTAGAAGATTCAAAAAATATCCTCAAGATATTTATCTTTTGAGGTATCGTGAGATGTCCTAGTATCTGAGGGGAGGAGCGCCGATTAGTCATGACATGAGTCTCACCATCAGTCAGTTTTACCTACCTCATCTAAATATATAAAACTCTTACGTTACTGACTGACTGACTGACTGACAATCAACGCACAGCCTAAGCCGTAAGTCCTAGAAGCATGAAACTTGGAGGGTATGTTCGTTTTATAGCAAAGGGGTGCACTAAGAAAGGAAATTGGAAAAATATTTCCCTAAGCGGAGAAAAAGAGGAAAAACTTTTAAAAGAAAAATCAACGGGGCGTAACGGCTACGGGGCGAGCGAAGCCGTGGGCGGCCGCTAGTTGCTAATAAAAGTGTCAAGGTTAATTTTTAACCGACTTCAAATAAATAAGGAGAAGGTTCTCAATTCAGTTGTTTTAATGTTTCCTAACGCATGACTACTTCGTTTATGAGCCGTTTTAAAAATAAATCTTTTGTATTTGGGTGGTTTGTACTTCCAGATTGGTCTTTATAGAAACATCAAAGTCGGTTCAGCTGTTTGGCAATGAAGTTGGTTTTGTGTGTAATGTTTATGTAGATAACTACAGTGTTAAATTAATCCTTGTAATATTATTGAACGAATAAAATTAGTTGGGCCATGCTGACTTTACAAGCCTCCTGTGCGTGGTCCGGCACGCGCTTGATTAATTAATTTAAAACTAGGTACACGTCTATTCTCTTAAATCAGACTCACGCCAGACGTTTCAACGCCTCCAGTAATTAACGTCCCGTTAATTGGTTAATTTAATTCATTGTCAAGTTAACGGCCACTGCAGGTGCACTATGCTACATCGCAAGGTGGACTTTGAGTGCATTCCTTTGACTCGGGTAAGATAGACTGAAAAAGTGTTGTCATTCCAACGAAGAATTTGAGTTTTTTAGGTAAACTAACGTAAGTCAATCCACTCCCTGCGAGCTTACAGGGCGAGAGGAGATACGCGCAGAGCGAGCAACAGGTGTGTTTTTTTAATCAAAAATATCCGCTCCTGTCAATTTCTCGGGAATGATCTCATTATGATGGTTTACGTAAAGTACCAACGCTAATTTCCAATGAAAGTGCCGCAAACAAAATCTCGCGTCCGACCACCAAGCCGAGCTACAACAGCACTCAGATCAATCATAGGCTCTCACAGGCTTTTGTCACCGTCGTTCTAAGACAGACCGAGGATAAGACACTGTGAAAAAGAAACAGCAATCTAATCACGAAGATAACTTTAGTTAAATATTATAGGCGCTAGATCGCTATAAGCGTCGAAGGACGAGAAATTCCTCGCACACTGTAAAAAAGGCTAAGAACCAAGCTAAAACCTATCATCGACCTATTCTCATGGACTTGGTGCCTAGATTCACCTGGTTTTTAAGCTGGTTTATAGTTTATTTTCATTATTTCATAGACATTTTGAGCTTTTGGCTATTGTATGAAGACGTTACGTATACAAATAATGTACAGGTAACGTCTTCAGAGCGCTTTAGTTTTAGCTAATCACATCCATCTTTGTTTTATTCTTCTAAATAGATTAGAATTATTGTGTATTTTTTGTGTACAAAAATAATATCATTAGAAATAAGTAATTTATTTCTAATTAATTCATTAAATAAGGAGGCAGGCAAAACGTTTCACTTAGCTTTGTCACCGACAAGAGAATAGAATGATTTTAGGCAACAATCATAAATAATCATTCTTTTGTTTGATGTTCTAGTGTGAACAGTGATAACAATTTAGTGTCAGGGTGGTATCCCCGTGGTACAGACCAAACATACCGAAAAATTATTTATTTTGTTTAGATTTTATTTATTAAATGTAGTTTTGTGTTGGATTTGAATAGAATGGTAGCTGTTATACCAGAGGTAGGTGTTTTTGCTTTTGTATAGTGAAATACATGTTTCCATGTTTTATGGATCTTCAATCTATCTAACTCATCTCCTTTATTTACTTCTGTGCAAGGCTCTTTTGACCTTCTGCCTGGCCTCTTAGCTCAACTGGTTGTATAGCTCTGCCTTCTGCGTCGTAGCTCGTGTTCTATCCTTACCGAGAACAAAATTAAATATTTGTGTGGTGAACGTAGATTTTTGTTCTCTGTCTGGGCGTCATATTGTATACTTTCTAGTATGTATCTAAAAAAAGAATGCAAGTATTATATCAGCTATCTGGTTCCCATAAAACCCATAGGGCTGGTTAGTGTTGTGTGGATTGTCCACAGTATTTATTAATTTTTTATTAAAGTCTGTTCAGAAAAAGAGCCGTCGTGGGATTTGAGGGCGCTGCTTTGCTTAATTATCTTTTTTGTTTAGTGGGCAATACAATAGCGCGACTGTTGCGTTTTGATCCTATCACAACTAGTGTACTATTCCTTTATTTATTTTTTATGATGCAAAATGCTGACAGAAAGAAAGGGATGAGCTGCCATATAAAAATCGAAACGTTAGTTCACAATTTGGCCACGACGGCTCTCTTTCTGAACAGCCTCTACCTATTTTTTTCCACGAAACCACTCATCACTCTCTCATGCACTTTACTTTTCATTTCATTTCATTTCATTTATTGATTGCTCACATGTACATAAAATAAATAGCATTTGGTCTTAAAAGTAGCTTAGGTCAGTACATGCACCCTGTTGGGCACTGCAATGTCATAGCAGGTTTATAATACAATCGGATAACAAACTATAGATAGGACTTTACGTAACATTTAAATTTTTAGGTGTCATTAGGCATTTTTGACGCGAATGATTAAATAATATTATAATCAGCACAACAAGCCTGAAGTAGTCCACTACTGGACGTAGAAGTTTATTACTTCAACCGAAAATTTGTTTCTTCTATACGTTTGAGAAAAAATGGTTTTGGAACCTCAACACCCTCACTAAGTTCCTCGACTCTTACAAAACTGCTGGACTAGCGGAAAGGTCATTCTACGCATTGAATTCTGGTTCACGAACCCACTCCAGCTGTCTGGGTTCTGTGTTTACTGTATGTACTTGTCCTCAGATTCCGGAGCACCACCAGAGCTCCGCTTCAGGGTTCAGCGATGGCGACCAAGATGACAACCATGAAGTGCCCTCAGATGACGATAGAGCCAAGTAAGTAAAATAAATACTTCATATCATTAATTTGTGCACTTCGTGAGAAGACCCTTAGCTCCACTGCTTTGACCAAGGCTTTTCTTTTCTTAGCAGATAACCTCCACAAATGCCGGTTATCAGCGAAGGAAATAAATTCCTTTGAAATAACCTGTTGCCTATGAGAAAAAGAAATTTTGCAGATCACTAGTTATCGGACGCCAATCTGCTAGGAATAAGCGGTCTTTTTAAATCACTTTCATAGTCAGTAAGTTGTAAAATTGGTAGATACAGGTCCGGGGTAAGCCTCCCCCATCTAAAACCTTATCCTGGTACCAAGGCTTACCCTGTAGAGCAGTAGTGAAAGCTTCCCCTGACTTTGCATAACATTATTTGTATTTCCTTTTTTTCTGGCTACAATGAAACATTCTTTCGTCTTTGATAGTACTCAATACTCAATACTCAATACATTTATTGCATAAACATGGTTTAGTTTAGGTACATACATAGTTCTTAGGTGTAAGTCAGTATCACATGGACCCTGTGTTTAGGGTAAAGCAACATGGAGGTAGGCCGAGGCTTATACACAGTAGTTGGTACATATATATTATTATTATAGATTGAGAAATTCCAGGAATTATAATGTTGATAGTTTGTTACTTTATTTTAAATTAATAAGCTTGGTAAAACAGATTAAACGATAATGTCAAGGTCTTAAAAGTAGTCAAAGTTAGGTTTAGTGCGTAGTTATACATTTTTATTTTATTTATTTAGTCATTAGTTATGTAGTATATAGTTTTCAATGCAAAAGATTAAGATTAGCTAATAATTAGGTGTTCCTAACTCTTTCGCAAGTAAAGACGAACGTCTCAGTGGTCCAGCGGACGCGAGTGCATCAAGGGACGCTAATAAGGAAGTGGACCGGTCGTTGACCCCGTGCATTGCGAAATCTCTGTCTCAACACGCAGCTATCTTAGCACTCATGTGCAGGGCTGTCCGGAATTAAGGCATTAACTTTTGATTAATAAAAACTCTTGCGAGGGGCACTTTTTGCTTAAGTTTATTATCATTCATATCATTAAGTAGTAGGTAATTTAATGAAAGCTGTGAGAGAGCTTAAATAATCGCAAAGCGACTAAAAGTCCTTAGTTTTTTATCGTACCACTGCTGGCTAAAAATCGTCCCAAAAATGTCGATAAAATATAGCTCTAGCCTCAAAGGTTTGCTGTAAGAAAACTCTACTCAGGGTTAAGCTCGCCTTTGTACATGTCCTCTATTACTGTTGTTTTCCTATGTTTTGTATTGTGTGCAATAAAGATTTAATTAATTAATTAAAATATAACCCAACCCCACCTCTTTTTTCTGGGGCTATATAGAGGTACTATCAGCATGCTGATTTCTTCCACCTAGCATAGGTATTTATTTACTTAACACTTTATTGCACAATATAAAAACAAACGTAACCTATATTAGGTATGGAATTAATGCTATGAGCATTAAAAAAAAATATGGATGGACGTACTTCTGAATATAATAGGGTTCTCCGGAATTACAGTAGCCTCGTCATCTGTTTCCGTAATAGCTAGTTCATGATGATGATGATGTACAGTTTTCTAACAATTACGTCATAGCTTCGCCAGTGCGTCATAGCCATAGGTCGGGCTCATGTCTCCAGCTTTCTACAGAGTCAGAGAGCTGTGGGCATAAAGTCTACTGACAAAACTTTAAGACGTTACGAATAAAAGCGCTCCTTAAAAACCACTGTTACTTTCTTAGCTTGTGTGTCTTTTTTTAAGTAGCTAAGTATTTGCGGCTGCCATCTTGATGGAAAGTGAGAATGCAGCCTAAAATGGAGCATGTTTAGCCATAACCCACCCGTTCACTCATTGTCTTGAAAATTCCTAAATTGGAACGTTCCGGAAATACTGTCGCCGATAAAAAATTCAAAACATACAAGACTGACTCCAGAATGTATGACCTTTGCCAATTCTGGCAACTTTTAGTCCGTTCTTTAGCGTCCGCGATATTTTAACGCGATAAGGGGTGCTAACAGTGAATATCGCGCACTGTTCAACAAATCGAGCTTAAACGCCATTCTTAAATCGTTTATACAAGTCGTTACATTAATTTCCTTTTATGGATGACCTATATGATGCACTGCACACAAATATTTAATGAACCACAGTGTTTTATTGCACATGATTGTAGCACCCAAAATACAAGAAAAACCGGAATTGCCAAATCAAATCACAACTTACGCGTAATTTCTGACAGGGTTGTACTCAGAGCTGTGTTTATGATGTCAGGGATTGGTAAGTGAACCAAAAAGATATTTATAATCCCAAAAGTTAGGAGCCGAACAGGAATTTAGACCCGCGAGCTTCCCCTTGGTACGGGCTGCGCTGACCGCTGCGCCATCGGATCCTTATCACACTTGACCAATAACTCCTAAAGACTGCTCGGCACTAACATGATCCACGTAAACACTATAAAATCAATGAAAAATAAAGGTAATTAAAATATTTTCACGTAACACTTATCCCCACAGGTCTCTCTCTTAGGTTTTTCATAGATTTTGATCCTTACAGTATAACAAAAAACACAAATATTCAATTTTCTCCAACAAGAGCTTCTTTAACTTTATTTTAAAAGCATAGGGGTTGTCGATTGCCTTCAATTCAGTAGACAGAGCATTAATGGCCTGGAACTGACAGCCAAATATTAGTGTAGAGTCCCTACCTCCGGCCCTGGATAATCTCCAAGCAGCCGGTTGCACTGGTCACGCAGTATACTCTGCCCAGTGCCGTAGCTAGTAACTTGTGCCCGTTCATGTGACTTAGCTGGTGAAAACGAATACTTTTCGTCCTCCACTGAGACGTTTTGAAAATAGTAAGTAGGTCAGATAAGAGTTTTTGTAATAAGCTTACCACGGCAGGATTTTACCAATCGTAAGACAATTTTATTAATTAATCACCGAAAAACCTTAGCAATTAAAATAAACTGAAGAGTAAAAAGCTTGATTCAACCTTTAGACACTTTTTTAACTTTATTATATTTCAACTAATAAAATATTTATTATGACCGTGTCTGTATTTTACCAATTTTAAGACTATTCATTTATTGCTTACGTTATTTTTTACCAATAAAAAAAAGAAAACAAGGAAAATTCGTGCTCTTAAACTAATGTTTTTTTTATTATGATGTCCTAAAAGCTATGAACTGTGTGAGATCAATCTTAGACATTTTCAAGACTTATTCGATATATACCCTTTAACGAATAACTCTGGAAAATGTCAAGGGTTGTTCTAAGAGGTCAGGCACCAATAAGATGTTGTTTGAAAATAAAAAGCAGTGTTCTTTACTTCGTTTAATTTTTCAAGAAAATATCATTTCTGTTTTCAAAACATGGATGATAATTTTTTGCAAAGAGACTTCGTTACCTGACTCTTTGACCTACGACGTGATTGCAGGATAAATTATCTTTGTGTATACAATATAAATGCTGCGATGTTTTGCATGTAATCTTTGTAAGATTCTGGAACCTAATTATAACACAGCATTTTGTTTAAATAAATAAATAATAAAGTGGAAAATTAATATAGTCGCCAACAGAGTAAAAATATCTTACTAGATTCACTATGGATCTGGACAATGGATCTACTGAGACAAAATCTGAGTAGCTCTGCCTTCTGCGCCGTAGACCGTGGGTTCAGTCCCCACCGAGAACAAATATGTTTGTGGTGGACGTAAATGTTTGATCTCTGTCTGGGTGTTATTATTACATTCGAAGTCTAATTTACAAAAAAAAAGTATGTAAATAATATTATTTCAAATAACTGGTTCCCATACAAGCTCATAGTTTAGGGCTAGAAAGTGTTGCGTGGATAGTCCATGGTATTAATTAATCTTCCTTATAGTCCTCCCATATTTGATTATTATAGCTCTAAAATAATCTTCCCTCGAACCGAGAGCCTGGTTGCCTAGCCGTAGTGGCCCCGCCTTCCGATCCTTAGGTCGTAAAATAAATAAAAATAAATAAATAAAAATATTGTGGACAATTCACACAACAAGTGGTTCGTAGGTTTCGTAGTTTCGTAGGTTCAAATCCAGTCGGGTACCAATGAGTTCACTCAAAAAATGCATTTTCATCCCACCAGCTCAGAAAGTGTGTTTTTGTTGTTCAATATCTGACTGGAAAAGCCGTTTTTATCCGCTAGAGGATAAAGTAAATTTGAATTTAGAATATCGTGTTCACTAAGTTTGTGAATACACAACCTATTTACTTCTACCTCCATGGTGCCGAATTTATCATACAACCTTTTTTAATTTGTTAAAAACTCGCACTCGTAACCTTCTTGGTGTATTTGTGAATTCAAAACATCATTATACCTATTTACTTCTACCTGCATGGTGCCGAATTTATCATACAACCTTTTTAAATTCGTTAAAAACTTATACTCGGAACCTTCTTGGTGTGTTACTTTTAGTCGCGCCATGTTTTTTTTTGCATTTAGTCATTTCCTCGCTGAGGTGGGATGAAAAGTTACGTGTTGCACTCGAGTGCAAAGATTTTTCACCTTGTGCTCTTTTGATTCCTTCGCCAACGCTTAGGATTCTAACTTTTAAACCACTCGCTATACGCTCGTGGTTAAATTTTAGAATCCTTCGCTTGCCGGGTCATCAAAATAGAGCACGCGGTTAAAAAACAGCTTTGCACTCTTGTATAACAAATAACTATTACACTGTGCCAGTACTCTCAAACGGTGAAGGAAAACATCGTGAGGAAACCGGCATGCCGTAGAACCTAAAAAGTTCGTAAAACATGAATGTGTCAAGTTCACGAAAAGAGCCTCTTTGAGGCGCACTTAAAATCCTTTCACCACACTCTGTTCGAACGAGCAAGTGACATGATAAGAAGAAAATAATCTTCCTTATTCGCTTCCCGACCTTGTCAGGTCTAGGTCGCGGAAACTAAGATAAGGTAAATGGTGTAGATGAGTATCCTGATTAGCTCGGGCGTGTTCGTGTCAGTTACATATTCTGGAACATTCTGAGGTTGGGTACTACAAGGTATAGTGTCCATTAATATTTTTATTTTATTTTATTTTACAAGAAATGCCTGGAAGAAATCGCTACTGTTAGAGTAAAAATGTTGAACTAGCGGTTTTGGATTCAGTATTCAGTATATTTATTGCTTTATACATACATAGGTACATACTATGTAAATTTAACAGTGTCAGATCTTAGAACTAGTTTTTGAATCAATACTTAATTTACCCTGTAAGGGTGTTGCAATACTGTAGAAGCGGGCGATATAATTATAATCACGCAGATTGTAAGCAGGTTTAGTATAAAATGATAAAAAAGGATAAAAGGTTGTTATTGTTATGCATTGTGTGTAAGAAAAAAAAAAGAAGAGGTGGTCCAGTCAGTCTGTGCTCGTGGCCCGAATTTGAAAGACGTGTAATTAATCTAAGTCTAATTAAATCATAATTATAACAATTGCGTCTTTATTAAGCTTTCACTTCTAGCCTATAAGGCCGCTCACTGCACTTTGAATGCGTAGAGCGCTGGAGTCCGTTTCACTCAGCTCATTGGTATATCAATATCAAATTAAAGTTGCAGATTTTTTTTCCAGTGGCTACTTACGAGTATCTGGCTGTCTATAAGTGCTGAAATCTTACTAATGAGCAGACTTAATTTTCTACTCATCATCATCATCAGCGTGAAGAAGTCCACTGCAAGACATAGACTTCCCATACAGTTTTCAGGAAGAACGATTTTGAGCCCTCTTCATCACCTTTGGCATAACTGAAATCTTGAGGATCTCTGTTCTACTTGAGAAATTACTATTTTAGTAATTTCTTGCGTTTGACCGCAATCTCACCTGCTATTAAGTGATGACTAACTTTTATTGTAACAAAGGATACGCAATCAGTCCATAGGTATTTCTTACGAATACTTTAGAAACGTTGAGTGTTTTGTTAGAGCTCCCCTCCGCTCCCCTCGGCGCAAGTCGTGCGCCCCCCGCCGCCTGCGCTCCGAGTTCAGCATGGACGATGACTACTCGCCCAGCAACTCCGTCACCTCCGTCAACTCGCTCGCCAGCCTGCTCAAGGAAAAGTTACAGGTACTTTGGAAGTTAGGCTTAGTTGGGTACCAATTGTATAGTTACATTCTGGTGCGGTCGACTGTACACAGCTGATGGGCAGCTGGATTCGCTTGAGTCGCTCTGGTGGATTAGTACATCGTAGTTAAGGTACTATAAATATATTGAGTTTTTGAGAATTGAAAATCAGAGGTATAATCCAATAGATTGTAAATAAAAATCAGAGCATGTTTTTTTTAAATATTTTTAAACCGTTCAAGGCTAAGGCGTCTAATAGCATAATTTCAATCACAAATGTATTCATTACAAGTTTGGACACATTGATTACATTGGGTGTGGGTGCCGGTAAAATTACTGGCACGTGAGGTTGAACATCTGTATGCCTCAAGCTGATGGACGCAGGGAAGTACATCGTAGGGCCCGTTCCTGGCGGACGTGTCCTACGAAGCAATGCTTTGTTATAGGCGATGGATACCACGTATCATCAGGTGGGCCATATGCTTGTTCCGTTAGCTAATCGTATAAAAAAAAACTTTGGCTGTGACGTCCTGCAGTTCAATCACAGGAACATTTTTTGTAACTGCAAGAGATTACTTATGCAAAAAATATACATGACAAAGATTAACTGATATTTTCCAGAGCATTCCCCAAAAAATCCGCAAGAAGCCGACCGACTACAAGCTGCGAGCGTTTGTCGGCCTCATGTTCCTCGCCATAGTGTTCTTTGTGGGATTCGCGTATGTGCTGTACCACCAGCAAGCACTCACTAAGGCGTACTTCGAGAGCGTCCAGTTCAACGAGCCTAAGCGACTTGTCAGGATCTTCGGGAAGGACGACGTCGAGATACTGAGAGCTAGCTTGGGTATGCGCAATGATGACTGACAACTGACTGACAACTGTCGACTACTGTCCTTTAAATACTGCCTGTGTATGATGTGTTGTATGACGGCTTACTTCTATACTAACTGCTGAAGACTGACTATTTACTGCTGATCAAAAGCCACTGACTACTGACCACTGCCTAGTGATGAGTGACGTTTAACAAAACAAGTGACGAGTGGTGACTGGTTTAATAACTGACGGCTGACGACTTGTCCAAACTCATTTTGACTAAAGACTGATGACTATGAGGACTCATGGCTTATAACCTGGCGAGTGACGGGAGATAGTCGATCGCTAAATACTGATATAAACAGCAATATGACTGAATGCTGACGATTAGCGACTGACGTCGATCACCAACCACTGACAAACTGCCGGCATTTCATACATCTCTGTTATAATTCCAGGCATGGGCCTAGGTAAAGTGAAGGCGTTCCCCTGCCTCGCGGAACACCGGCACACAGACGGCTCCGAGTGCCTGGAGTGGCTGCATCACCTCCGCTTCTACCTGAAGATGATCCCGCACGACCCCGGCCTCGACAACACTACTTGCTACGCTGTGCACTGGAAAGCTCTGCGGTCAGGTTTGTAGATTTGAAATGTTTTGTGAAATAATTTATCCCGGTTTCTTGGGAAGAAACAGCGTTTAGAACGCCCACATGAAGGGTTATACGAGTTTCCAGCTTTCCATCTCTAATTCCGAGGTTGATCGCAAATTGATGATTAATTGATTGGTCTGTAATGTTCTCTTTCTCTATTTATACAAGTTCCCATAATGACGCAGCCTGAAGTTCAGTGGAGTACATCAGTCAATGCTCAAATTGTTTGGCATAAATTTAAATCACATTTCAGATGTTTACCCCAACGACTGCTTCGACTGGGGTGAGACGAAGGTCCATTGGTACGGAGGCGGTCAGTCTCTCAACCTAACATGGCCTCTCAACTCAGGCTCTATTGAATATACTCCGTTTATCACTGGCGACATGCAGAAGTCACAATTCAGCAACGTCCTTACAAGATATTTCATCAATTCTAAAGGAGCTGCAATCATCATTGACGAGGAAACTCCACTACAGATTTCAGTCAACAAGGGAGGTAAGCAGATTTGTCTCAAAGCGCAATATGACGAGTTTGCGTATGCTAATCAACTGACGGAATTCCCCGAAATGAAGTACAATATCTGCACTTCAAACGACATGAGGTCACTGCACTCTTCTATACACAGCCACAGAAGAGCTCCGTTGTGGGACGGTTTGAAACCAGCTGATATCCAAACTCTGGATTCCTTGATCTCCGAGCCAGTTTGGCAAATAGCGCCGAGGTTCAAGCACGAGTTGCAAGCAGAAACGATCTCAAAATACACAGAAGATGTCATAAACCTAGGATTTCTGAAGCAAGGACATGTTCTCATCAACGAGCATTGGCAGAACGAGATAGGAGATCTGGCAGTAGATACAAGCCGATTCGAAACACTGAATGATACTGTGGATAAGTTGCATAGACGAGGTTTCAAAGTTGCCTTTACTATACAGCCATTCATCAGCACTGAGAGTAAAAACTTCGCTGAATGTGTCCAAAAGAGGCTTCTTATCAGTGAAAGGAATAGTGATAGACGGATTCCAGCTTTGACGCGATTCAAGTCCTTAGGCAGTTCTGGAGTGCTAGACATCACGAACAACAGATCTGTTCCATGGATTCTTGAAAAGCTTCAAACGGTCATCGATCAGTACCACATCGATTCCTTTTACTTCGATTTAGGAACAGCCTACGACATGCCTCACTACTATCGCTGCGAGAAGTTCTTGATCAACCCCGACCAGTACAAAACGCATTTCATCAAAACTTTTGAGAAGACCTTGAATATTATTGGCGTGTCTTCGGCGGTTACGTTACCCAGACCTCCAATATTCGTTTCGCTGCCTCCGTTTGAGTCTACATGGGAAGCGCTCAGATCTGTTATACCGACTATGCTGACGTATGGCGTGAACGGGTTTCCATTTATAATGCCCGGTGCAGTTGGAGGGGATATTTACTGGCCGGGATCCGAACAGTTTCTACCATCTGCCAGAGGACCAGTAGAGGTGAATGCAACGCAAGAGAATGGAATAGCGCTACCTGAGAGGGAACTGTACGTGAGATGGCTGCAAATGGCCACATTCTTGCCAGTTATGAAGTTCACGCATCTGCCAAGCAAATACAACGATGAGCGGGTGCTCGAAATGGCGAAGAACCTAACATTGTTGAGACAAAAACTGGTAAGTGCATATATCCACGTTTTGATTATTAATCCATCAACCCCTAACTGCATTTATCAATCAAAAAGGCTCAGAATCGTTCGTCCTGGTTCATTCTTAAATGCTTAGGAGAAGTTCTATGTCAAACAGTGACTAGATTACTTCAGGAGGTAATGACATCAACTCAATCAGCCATTCACCCCTTTGTTCTGTCGATCTACCTACCGCTCCATCACTAATACGGACCCCGTTATCTGGTATTAAACAAATTTAGTTGATACAAAAGAATAAATATTGTTCAACTTTGACTTTTCTCACCTCTCCGTTGGTCGAACGACATTGTTGCTAATGCTGGGAATGAGTGGATCAGACTCGCACCGGAAAGAGTGGCACAATTAAGAGAAGGCATATACTCAGCAGTGGGTGCAAACGGGCTGAGATGATGACTTTAGATTTTCCTAACTTTCACGCTTGATTTTCCAGGTGGCGCCACTGCTGCTGAAGTACAAGCGGGAAGCGTTAGAAGAGGGGCTCCCCCTGATCCGTCCGCTGTGGCTGGTGGCGGGCGGGGACGCGGCGCTGCTGGTGCGCGACGAGTTCGCTATCGGGGACGAGATCGTGGTCGCGCCCGTGCTGCATCCCTCTCACACCACTAGAGAAGGTAACGCAGCTGCTGTACCTAATACTAATGCAAGTTGTAGCTCTGCCTTCTGCGCTTTAGGTCGTGGGTTCAATCGGTTAACATTCGATGTTAAGTTTGTTCTCTATCTGAGTGTAATATTGTGTTCTAAATAAGTATTTAAGTATTTTATCAGCTATCAAACTCAAAAACTCAAACTCAATAAAAAATTATTCAATACGACTACAAGAATCACTTTTAAACTTTATCTGGTTCCCATAGTACAAGATTAGTTTGGGGCTAGGTAGTGTTACGTAGATCGTCCACAATTTTTGTTTATTTAAGTGGAGAGTTGTGTGTTAAAATAAATAAACATTACTTTCTTTCTATTTTTTCTTTAAAAGAGAACTTCTCTCTCATCAACCCGTAGCTGTGGCATTTTTCACATTTAAGTAGTAACAGAGTCTTTGTGAAGGGCTCGTCCATGAAAGTACTACCACCATGCTTATTTCTGCCGTCAAGCAGCGGCAACTGTAAAAAAATACAGTTGCCGCTGCTGTATTTCGAAGACGCAAGGGAGTTGGTGCGGGTGAAATAACTGGCACGTGAGGCTTAACTGCTTATGCCTCAAGTCGATGGACGCATAAACAAGGCTTTCCCAATAAGATTTTCTTCCCCTGCAGCGAAAAAATAAAACATGGTATGGACGTTATCATTATAAGTAATTCTCTTGTCTTTCAAACCTGTTGTACCAACCCAAATGAAGTGAGATAAGGGTAAGTAAAATGTTGTTCCTTCGTCTTCCAGTCTACCTCCCCGCTGGGCTCTGGCAGGACGGCATCGACGGCTCACTGCGCAAGGGCAACCGATGGATGCACGACTACAAGGTGCCTCTACATAGAGTCGCCTACTTCATCCGACGACCTGACGATATGCGCTTCCGATGATAACACACTGACAGTCATACTTCTAAACACTGACAGTCATACTTCTAAACACTGACAGTCATACTTCTAAACACTGACAGTCATACTTCTAAACACTGACAGTCATATTTCTAAACACTGACAGTCATACTTCTAAACACTGACAGTCATACACTTCTAAACACTGACAGTCATATTTCTATACACTGACAGTCATACTTCTTAACACTGACAGTCATACTTATTAACACTGACAGTCATATTTCTAAACACTGACAGTCACACACTTCTAAACACTGACAGTCATATTTCTAAACACTGACAGTCATACTTCTAAACACTGACAGTCATATTTCTAAACACTGACAGTCATACTTCTAAAAATATAAGTAATACATTATGTTTCGAAAAAGAAAATGTGATCAGTGTTGTGAAATAACAATGATTCTCTCAAAACCACCTTTTGGTTTGTAGTTAGTTAATTGTAATTAATATTTTGTGTTTTTAAATTTTTTGTAATCTAGTCTTCCATTCCATTCTTTTTATAAATATAAATATCGAAATATCGAGGAATAATTTTTGTATACGAAGTAGTTTACTGATCTATTAGATATAAGTTGTATAAAATACTACCAAAGAAATAGATTGTGGATCTACTTACTGCCATTGTGATTTGGGGGTTCACAATCTGATTTCTTGATAGCAGGTTCATAATATTGTTGAATATCGATAAAATGTGATTGTTATCATTCCAAAGCTTAGTTTTAAGTAGAATAAGTGCAGGTACTGTAAAGAGAGTATTCTTTACCTATAAAATCTTGAGCGCAATTAGGTGACCCGGGTCGCGGAGGTAGCCAGGTCGCCTCAAAGTTAAAAATTCTATAGGTATTCAATTGATGCTAAGGATCACTTTGAATCGTCTTAAGACGCTGAAAACCGTAAAACATCTTGTATATAATCTGATTGCACATAATTTAGTAAAAAAAAACATTTTGATCCTAACACGTTTTCCTACTTAAAAGTCCACAAGTCCACAAGCACCAAATCCAGTAGTAGGACCATCCTGTTAAAGAGTTAAATAATTTACTTAGGTATTATAAATGCATTTATAAATAGCTTGTTCTAACAAATCTAGTTTAAAATACCTGATATGTAAGACAAAATATCGAAATTGATCATTTACCAATAAAATATTTTACGAAATTTAAAAGTTTTCTTTTGTTTCCTTTCCTATTTATTTTTATGTATCGTCGCAGCCAAATAGCAAAATCCGCTGTTTAATGGACTGCCTAAATATTTCATTAAACGTCGCCAATTCACTTACTGCCTCAATGATATCTGCTGGACGGTGGATTTTATTATTTGGCTGCGACATACCTACAAGCAAATAAACCGTTTGTGTACCTAAGATGTCTAGTTATTTTAAAAAAAGAAGATAGGGAGGGAGGAGGTGAAATAATACAACATTAAATAATTTTAATAATGATTTATTTCTCAGAGCTATTGATGTTCACTAAGCTGATACAATCTTAATGTTAATAACATTTTATAATTCCTAATAATATGCATTAATTAGAGTTCTAGCTATAAAATACAATAGTAAACAATCTGGGTGTGGCCGCGGCTGATGAAGATGCCGAATCAACGAAAACCGACGTAATTACAACGAAAACAGTCGCATCCACAACGAAAACCGTCACGATTACAACGAGATTCATCATAGTTGCAACGAAATTCATCATAATTACAGCGATATTCATCTCAGTTACAACAAATATCGTCATAGTTACAACGAAAGCCACGAGAAATCTCACAATCAAAGCCTCACCGTCGCCGATGTCCTATACAACTAGGGAAGTCAAGATTTACTATAATTTAAAATGAGAAGGGTCCCACAGACCCGGGTCAGGCACTACCCGGGCCTGGTAGACCCACAGCGATGAATGAAGAGCAGAGGCTTATTGAAAAAAACACGCGTAAAACTATAGCGTAAAGGTAAAGTGACATCGGCTCAGGTCCCATTCCAGTAGATATTAACACGTTCCCTGTTTAGTCCCCTCCAACACTATAACACCGTCAACTTATCTGTCAACACGAGAGAATCGCCACTCTCATAAACATTGAAACAAAACATGTCAGCGAGTTGAAACAAAATGGCGTTATAGCTCCTCGATAGGTTGAGTATAACAGATTAGTTGCCGGCGTTATACCGTAAGCATATCCACGTAAAAACATAATTTGTTGTGCTCACACCAATACACACGATAAACACATCCTACTATTACAATACAAAGTTATCTATAAAATAAAACTCCTGTAAGAACATTTACTTTACAGAGATAGGTACGTAAACATAAGATACGATACAACGATGCTCATATTTTTGTTATATTTTAGTGTTTATTGTGCAGGTGCTAATGAATACAAATAGTTATCGCGATTGGTTTGAATAACATTAGAAGGATGTTGGCAAAGAAAGCGATGATCAAGTGACGTTCGATCGGCTTAAATCTATCGATGACTTAAAATTAATTGACTCAACATTTTCACCCATAAGATTGGCAAAGAAAACTTTCAACCAGCAGATTAGCATCTGGTACAAGCTGAAGACCTAGTAGTTTGGCAAACAAGATGACGAATCACGCGGTCGGTAAGCTTTGCTAGACAACATTATGCACTAGGTTATAATTCAAATGATCTCAAACATCCACTATCACATTCGCTCTGATCACACGAACATAACGATTCAATAAAACCAAGTATTCATCTAATGGAGTACAATATCTATGTTACATAAAGGGTTATAAGTCAAAATAAATGTAAGTATAAAAATGCTAATAAAATAATATGAATAGGAACAAATATGAACGACTATGGTCTCTCCATAAGTATTTGGGTCGTCTCGACTAGAAATTTCAAAACAAATTTAATATTTTAACAACGGACCGAATAAAAGTGCCAATAAAATTTAATATAAATAAATAGAGATTCATAGACTTTATATAATTTGTAAAATGAGTAGTTTTATAATAACACCATATTTAGTGGTATAACGATGTCTTATTAAATCTTGACGCAACAAGCAATATCAACATAAACGAAGGTAAATAGATCAATTGATTTGTAATAATTAGACCTACTAAAACATTTGTTTATATTCCGGTATAAGCTCTCTATCGTCTTTAGGCTCGCTGTTAATCTAGAAAAACAGAGATCACTTCATTTATTTTTGTAAGTTAATCGCTGTACTCATTCTTCGTCCACAGAATCTGTAGCTCACGTGAAAACAATCAGAAGTGCAGGTTTCTCCAAAGGTTTTCACATGAGTTTCAAATTTTCAAAATGGTCGTCAATATCATCATTTTCTTTTGAATGTACAGCGATTGAACTCTATTGAAGTCGCAAGGGAATAAGCTCAAGTCTTAACAAAAATCTAAACTCATTTCACCATTCCTTATAACTAACTGATTACTAATCATTATTACACTTATTTAGTGTAAAGAAGATAGACGAGAAGTTATCTTTGTCGTTCTAGAGTGGATTAATAAGGTAAGTAATAATGTCACTTCTAACAACATTCATTATTATTAGAACTAGCGCAAGCGGCACTAGCTTATCAAGGGACATCATAAATCTTTAAATGTCTTCTTAAGACAATTTTTCTTTTAAATATATTTTTATTTAAACTTTTAGCATAGAAAAGTACGTCTTTTTCAACATTAATGTCATAGATATCGTTAGACAATCGTCTATCGTATCGGATCACGTCCAAGCGTATACGCTAAAACAAAAGTGGCCGTGCGCGCTAAATTTTGTACACTCTATTTTAAAAATTCACAAATGCGTTAGCAAAATAATTTTTCCAAAAATTTTGATATACGCATAAGCGGTGTTTTGGCTAAACAAAATGGACTGGTTACGCTAAATATATCGTGTATAAAAGCACTACTTGTTTTGTATAAGACCAAACTTCAAAACATCATCAGAAATATACATTTAAATGGCATGTTCTATTTAATGAAGCTACTAGAAAAACAGTTTAGAAAAAAATGGACGTTTTTGTTCTCAGGTTGAGAAATTGGATATTGACATAATGGATGCGCTCGAGGACTTGTCAGTTCGGGGTTGTACGCGCGTCACGTCGCCACGCCGTCGCCGGTTCGCACACAGCACTTTCTACACCACACTTCGTATATCTTCGGATTACTTTTATTGATTATTAACTACGATTTTATCAAACTCTAGCAGTCTGTTGATTGCAATCAAATATCACAAATTGTTTCTATTTGCAAACCGTCTCACCTCAGCAGCGGCCTCTTTGCACTTCAACGCTTTAGAATGTTTTCTTTCATATATCACAGCCTTATTTTTTCCTACAGCAAATCCTTTGGTTCCTACATTCTGAAGCGTTGTTGATGAGGCTCACTTCTTGGATGAGAAGGCTACAAATAGCCCCGACACCTAGAACTCGAGACGATAGGCGGCGCACGAGGTCTCGTGGTCTTGCAGGTTGATGGTGCAGCGCGCCGCTGATGGCGACAGGTCTATCTTGTACTTGTCGAGCGCCTCCTCGTTCTCGGTCACCCAGTAGCCGAGCACGTCGGTGTCGTATGTCGGGATGATGGTCACTTCTGCAACAACATGCCCACTCATTATTTAAGAACAAAACTTTTGAAATTTGTTAGTACCTTTAGCTAAAATAACAATCAATATTAATCAATGTTTCATAAAATAACAATGACTGGCCTCTTAGCTCAGTTGGTAGTATAGCTCTGCCTTCTGCGCCGCAGGTCGTGGGTTCGATCCCCACCGAGAACACAAATACTTGTGTGGTTAACATAAATGTTTGTTCTCTGTCTGGGAGTTAGTTAATATTGTATTCTAAGTAAGTATTTACAAAAAAAGTATACAAGTATCGGCATTCCCATAGTACAAGCTGTGCTTAATTTGGGGCTAGATAGTGTTGTGTGGATTGTGCACAATATTTATTTAATATTAATTAATTACTAATTGCTTGTTAAACTATTTCCGTTCCTGGGTAACTGATGAAAACATTTGCGATGATTTGCAAAAAACAAAGGTGAAGAAAATATTTTTGCGATAGATGCAAAAATACGGACTGAACGCTTGAGCGTTTGAATAGTAAGTTCACTATTATTACCTAAAAATTCCTGCTAGAGTAGGTACGTGAACTCACCCAAATCTTTATCTTCCCAGGTCTTCTTAGCATCGAGCAGAGCATTGTAAATCTCCTTAGAGGGTTCAGTGCCGGAGAAGACGTAGTAGCGTGCGCGGACTCGCTTGAAGAACTCTACCGCGGAGTAGTAAGAGTTGCCGTGATGCGGGACGTATGTCAGCTCCATGTAGACGGGCGCAGGAGCCTTCTTCTTGCTAGGAGACTCAGACACGCGACTCTTGGCTTCCCTGCTTTTCTCTTGATTCAGTTTATTCTTATTCAGTACAGCAGACGCAGCCGTTTTCTTAGGAGTGCTCTTTCCATCCTGAGGCACTCCAACTGGACTCGGCAGACCCAGTGGCTTGCCCCACGCCTCAATCGGATCCTTATCTTTACTCGAGATCTTCTCAACTATCTTAGTTTCCTGCTTGCTAGTGCTTGATGAGGCAGATTCTGTGACTGATTTTGATTCAGTTTTCTTTGATTCCGTTTTCAAATCTTTCAACATTATCTTAGTTTCTTCCGACGAAGACGTATGATGTCCGCTCGAATGAGATGTCTTGTCGAACTCGTATTTGGCAGTAATATTTGAGATTACATCGGAGCCACTGACTTTCTTATGCTCTTCTATTGCTTTTTCAAAATGTTCATCTGCTTCTTTCAAGAACGAAGAGTCTGATTTCCTGGTGGATTTAGTTTGCTCAAATTTTTGTTTCTCATGAATGATGAAATCATCAGTTATTTTGCTCACAGACTCGTCTAAAGTGTGAACTTCAGTCTTTAATTCGGAATGTGTCGAAGATGTGCACGAGTCGTCTTCGGGCAGATGACCGTAGATGGATGTTGACATTAGATCTTTGTCTAGCACTGATTTATCCAGTTCGTTTTTACCGAAAGGCATTTCTTGAGATACATCCTGTTGCCTGGAGTCTAGTTCAAAACTGAGGTTTGATTTTGGTGAATGTGCCACTTGAGATTTTGTACTGCTTGGACTTCCAGGGCCATCATCATCACTATAATACAAACCACTCCCGCTTTCAGTACCCCAAACGTTTGTGGCTGCTCTAGATCCTCTAGAACTGATGTCTGATGGTGGTGATGATATACCTGGATGATCAAAATCTTCACTAGCAGCTGATGAACTGCGCATGTCTCCAGTCCTTGATGATAGTTTAGAAAAAGATTTTTCACTTTCAACTGCATCTGTTGTCTCTTCAAATTCTTCTTTAAATTCAGAGATCGTTGTTTTTGTGACCTTTGTGGTTTTGGTGATACCGTCACTACCCTTACTTACAGTAGTCGTTTCTACAGTAATCTTAACTTTCTCAGGACTTATTACTTCTTTCGTAGTCAATACGGTTATTGTCTGGGTGATTTCATTGTCACCTTCCTTCAATACTTTTGTAAAGGTTTCTGTGTCAGTAGTTATTTCACCAACAGGTGACCGTTGCTTCTTAGGTTTCGACTCTGGTTTTGATTCCAATTTTGTTTGTAAGGGTAAATCAACAAGCACAGGCTTAATTACTTCAGCAGTTGGTTGTTTTTCAATTTCTTCTAACTCTTCTGGTGACCAGTCATCAAGTCCAGTACCAATTGGTAAATATGTTATTTGTGTGCGTACATCCTTTGTGGTCTCCACGGAACCGTCCACTTTAGCATTTTCAGTTACTGTTTCAGTGACTGTTTTAACAGCTATTTCACTTGTTTCATCATTTTTCAGCTCTTCTTTTGTGACGTATGTTGTGACAGTCCGTGTAACCTTTTCTCCATTCTCTGTAACTATGATAGTTTTTTTGTCTACGGATGTTTTTATTTTTCCCGTTAAACTAAGTCCTTGTAAAGCAGCTTGAAGGTTACTATCAGAAGTCTTTTGGAACTCGGAAATGGTAATTTTTACGTCTTTGGTGGTTTCAGTTGAGCCATCAGGATATTCATCAACAGTGGTTGTCTCTACAGTCGTACGAATGCGTTTAATTGTTTTATCTGTACTAGATAATGTTTCACGCTTTGTCTTAGTAGTTATTGTACGATTAATATTAATAGAACCTTGTTGAAGTAATTCTTTTTTAACATCAAAATCTTCAGTCACTCCTTCAACAGTTTCGCTGTCATCAATGTAAGATTCAGGTGCTTCCATTTCTTGTTCAGCTGTTGCAGGTGTTTTTAAGAATACATCAGCAATTGACACTTTTTCACTTTTCCTTGTTATTATTGTTCCATCAGGGAATTCATCTTCAATAAAAGTTCTTACAACAGTTTTGATTTTCTTTGAATTGATGGAAATATTTTCGAACTCTTGCCGTGTCGTAGTAACTGTGGTTTTTCGTAATAATGTTATACCGTTTTCTTGTACCGTCTCAGAATTAGACGTGGTGTGTTCATTTGGTTTTCCAATTTCAGTAAAACCATTCAAGTTTTCATCAAGTGTATCAATTCCATAATCAGCAATAGACACTTTAACATCTTTGGTTACTTCTTTAGCACCATTGGGCAAAATTGTTTCCGTTACAATGTCTATAGTAGTCCGTAATTTCTTCTTAGATCGATCAACAGATGATAAAACTTCTTTTGTAGTGGTAGTTGTTATTATTTGTTTCACATTCGTTCCATCTCTAACGATAGTTTTTTCTTGTTTGTCAACGCTGACTGACTTATCGTCTACTTGAGGGAATTCTTCGAGTTCCTGAGGCTTTATAACTGCATCAGATTCGATGTCACTTAGTAATGTGCTTGTGCTTATTACAGTACTTATTGAGCCGTCTGGATATTGATCTGAAGTTGTTATCGTTGTCACAGTTTTTAGTTTTCTTAGTACACCTTGTTGGTCAGAATAGTTGGTTTTTTCAATTCGAGTTACAATAGTTCGCTTTAACATAACACCTTCTTCTTTAACATCCTCTATGCGGATCGATTCACTTTCCTCTGGATGTCCAATTGGCTTCATTTCCTGTAATGCAGTTTCGATTTGAATACCATCATTTAATTTAGCATCACTGCTTAGATTATGATCAACTTCTTGTGATTGTTGTAAATCTTCATCAGTGAGTGTGATTTTGTCACTAGTTTTCGTTACCACAGAACCGTCGGGGTGTTCATCTTCTATAATTGTTCTCACTGTTGTCTTGATACGTTTTATTTTACTGGTAGTATTTATATATTCTTGGACGAAAGTTTTTGTTGTAGTCTTTCTGTTAATTGTCTCACCGTTTTCAAACAAAATTGAAATATCTGTAACAATGCCTTCCTGTGGTGTACCAACTGAGTCAAAACCTTCAAAAGTTTCATTCAAAGTATCATTTTCGTCAATAATGTCAGATATTGATGTACTGCTTTCTACATTTGTGCGGGTAGACCCATCGGGATAAGTGTCAATGGTTTTCACACTTGTTACATTTTTAAGTTTTTGGAGTTTTCCTTCTGTAGAAATATATTTTGTTTTGACATTTTTCGTTATAACTTTTCGTTTAATTATAATTTCATTCTCTTTTATTTCTTCTGATTCAGTATTTTCTTCTTCTTCCGGTTCTCCAAACGCCAATAAGCCTACGAGAGCAGCTTCAATTCTAGAGCTTTCCAAATCTGATACTGGTTGTAGCTCAGTAGGTAGCTTTTTGTCAGATACTGATCTCTTTTCAATGTGTTTTATAGGAGTTGTTACTTTAACTTCCACGTCGGCTACCGAGATGCTAGTATCTACAGTAGTTTGCGATGAACCATCTGGATACTGGTCAGTCGTAGTGACTGTGGTCACAGTCTTTAATTTTCTAACCGTACCTGAGATGTCACTGTATTTTGACTTCACTAATTTTGTAACAATTTTTCGTTGAATAACTATGTCCTTGTCTGCGATTTCTTCTGTGATGCTAGATTCAGTTTCTTCTGGCTCACCAGATTCTGTCAACTCTTTTAAAACATCAGCAATATCAAATTGAACAGTTGATTCTTCATCACTCATGCTATCTATACCATTAGCTGAAGTAACGATTTCATCAGCGTGTGATACTTTCTCACTAGTCTTTGTAATTATCGACCCATCAGGGTATTCATCTTCAGTAACAGTTTTAACCGTTGTTTCAGTTCTTTGAACATTTTCTATATCATTAAAATATTTTTGTATGGTAGTTGTGACTGTGGTTTTTCTTTGGATTGAAACTCCTTTTTCAGTTAATAATTCAATTTTTTTATCAGTGTGTTGTTCAATTTCCCCTGCAGGTTCAAACCCTTCATCTAAGTTCTCCATAGAAATTTTGGTTTTATGATCTGTTACTGAAACCTTCACATCTTTAGTAATTTCTGTCATACCGTCAGGTAATGTAGTTTTTGTTATTGTCTCAATTGTAGTTTTAAGCTTTTTCTTAGACTTATCTTTATTAGCCAATAGTTCTTTAGTTGTCGTTGTTGTTATAACTTGCAAAACATTTTTCCCATCCATAGTCACATATTTTTCTTGCGTGTCACTTTCTACGATTTTATTTTCAATTTCTGTGAAATTTTTAAGTTCAGGAGTTTGAACACATTCATTTTCAATGTCATTAATAGACGTGCTGCTATCAACTTTGCTACTAGATGACCCGTCAGGGAAATAGTCAGTGGTAGTAATAACGGTCACTTTCTTTAACTTTCTTGGTATGCCTTGGTTATCCGCATACTTTGTTTTAACAACTCTGGTTACTATTGTTCTTTTGATCATAATATTTTCTTGTGTTATTTCTTCGGTTCTAGTAGTTACGCTTTCTTCTGGTTCACCAAAAATTTCATATGCACTAAGGATTTTTTCAGGGTTTTCACTAGAATCTAAAACTAGTTCTTCAGTTTTAACTTCAACATTCTTTTGGGCATCTTTAGAGCCATCTGGGTGTTCTTTGGTAATGTTTGTTTCAACAGTAGTTCTTATGATTTTTTTGTCTTCACTAATGCCAATGGTTTCCTTCCTAGTCGTTGTTGTTACTGTTTCAACAATATCGACGTTATTTTCTTTTATAATTCGCTTACTGACGTCTGTGTCTATTATAGTGTCCTCTACGTTTTCATCGGATTCATCACTTTCAACATCTTTACTCAGAAGGAAAGCTCCATGATCTTGTGATTTTTCTGTCAAGTCCTTTAATAGGCTTGTTGGTACTCTTGATTTTTCATCAAGAGATTCGAGACTATCTTTCTCGGGTTTCAAATCTTTGGTATAAAGATCCATGTGTGAGGTAGATTTAAGGCTGGAAGAACATTCGGAGAGCAAAGTTTGTGTATCAGTCGTGCTAGTAGTTGAACCATCTGAACCCTTGCTCAGGGTTGTTGTTTCAATAGTCGTTTTCACATTTTGTGGAGTGCCATCTTCCCGAGAAATAACTTCTTTAGTTGTAACAGTTGTGATCGTTTGTGTAACAACGTTTTCGCCTTCTTTTATAATTTTAGTAACAGTATCGGTTTCAGTTTTTATCTTTCCTACGTTCTGCATTAGATTCAAAAGTTCAGATTCACTATCAGGGTCAGATGTTACGGTTTTTGGTATTTTAGGAACCTTTTCTGTCGACGTAGATATCTTTTGGGTTAAAATGTCTTCTCCTACATGTACTACTTTAGTAATTGTTTCCTCGCTGCCTTCAGATTTATCATAAGTGACTTCACTCTGTAAGCCTTCGCTCATCTTAACGTCTTGAAAGCTATTTGGTGTTTTAGGTAGAGGGCTGACTGGGACAGTAGGTGGAGTGGATGCTCTATCCAAATCACGCACGTGTAGTGATTCAAGACTCTCCGTTTTAATTCCTTGTTGAACCATATCACTGTCGATGAAAGCTTTATTAATAGATTCAATCAGATGTACGGCACTATATTTCATTTCATGTGAAAAAGGTTGTGCTTCTGTTTTAAGAACTAGATCGTCTATTTGTATACTGTGCACACCAGAGTCCGATGCTTCTGAAAGTGGAATTTCTTCTTTGTGAGAAATTAACTCAGCATGCATTGTTTTGTCTTCTTCAGACGTGATTCTCGTTATTGCTGATTCATCAAGTTTTATTAAACCGACATGATCTGTTTCATTTTCTTGATTACTGATTGGCTGAAGTGAATCTTGTTTATGATGTTTTTCAGTGCTTTCATACTTGTGTTTTTCTTCAAAGCTTACTTCTTTAGAAACATCTATAACGCCACTGTCAATAGTAGACATGGAAGGAGTTTTGTCATCCATTGACTCCTGTTTGAACGTCTGTTTCTCTGAAGTATCAGATTTTTTATGGCATACCGGTTCTTCTTTAATGGATTGTACCTTTGTTATGAAATCCTTTTCCATATGCAGCATTTCTTCTGTTTCACGAGCTAGTTCTGTTAAAGATTTTATTTTAGATGAAGTTTTTGCTAACTCTTGCACATCTATCTTTAAATGTTCAATTTTTGTTTGTAAATATTGTTGACTTAGATGTTCAGTTTTACCAGTGTCATCTAAAATTATTGATTCCTTTTCATCAATATCTTTTTCATAATTTGAAGCTTCAATTTCTTTGATTTTGTCAACTTTCAATACAAGTGGGGATTCTTCTTTGATCGTCATATTATCAGTATTTTTGACTTCAGGCAACTCAACGTCAACAGGACTAATTGCTCCAAAGTCCAAAGCTAACGGCTGAAGAATATCTGAACTTGTGTCTTCAGCTTCAAATTTTTCAGTAATTTTCAGTTCTGATTTAGCATCTGCAATTTTCTTTTCAATTGCTGCAACTTCTTTCACAAATGCGTGCTCCTCATCAACAGGACTAAAATACTTTCCATTGGTCATTATTAGCTCTGCATCTTTCTCTGTCTTGACTTTTGAAATCACTTCTTTCATGGAATCTTCTTCGGAAAAGTTTGATTCGTCTATCTTTTTTTTGAAGTCTTTAGAAACATCTTCAGCAAAACTGGAAACTTTAACATCTTCTTCGATTAACTTTTCTGATTTGGTATCTTCAACGATAGGTGCCTTGACAGAGCTAAGTTCTTGCACCTCTTTTTTGACAGTACTAGGCGTTATGATGTCTTCTTTGACATGAGTTGATTTCATTTCCTTAATTGGGCTGGATTCCGTGACCTCATCCTTAACAAGATTAGATGTTTTTGCATCTATTTCAGTAAAGCCGAAAGCAATGATTTCTTTTTTCATTGCATCTTTAGTTGAGCTAGATTCTTTAGCCAAGCTTGATTTTTTAACCACCTCGTTGAGTGGACTAGTTGTCACCTGTTGCTGTATGGTCAAGCTCGGTGCATTAGAGTTATCCATGTTGGATTTCATTGCATCCTTCATTATTTTATCTTCGACGTTCTCCATGGTGACATCTGTTACTTCTACTTCTTCGACAAAGTTAGGTCCTTTTAGCAAAGGACTGATTGGTTTGATTGGCAGTGAGTCAGGTTTTTGCAATTGATTGCTTTCACTAACAATTTTTATCTTTGTGTCACTAGGACTAGTTTTTTTTGTATCATTCTTATCAATAGGACTTGACCTTGGAGCTTGCAAATCTTCTGTAACGGGACTTGGTTCTATGTCTTCAGGACTACGTGGCTTTAAATCTATTTTAGCATGGCTCAGTTCTTTGTAATCATCTTTAATTAAGATTGGTTCTTTTATCAAGCTAGCTTCCTTTTCATGTTTTTGAGCTGGAATATCTGTCTTTTTACCGAAACCAGGTGATTCATCAGTCATTAAGTCAGGGCTATTTAATTCTATATTAGACTGTGTTACGGAACTAAGAGTTTCTTTGATACTGCCTAATACATTTTTAAAATCTTCAGCCATAAATGGACTACGTATCTTAGATTCACTATCATCCATCAGCAATTCTGGGCTTGCAATTTCATCTTTGACGTCTTTTTTGATAACGCAAGATTCTTGAGTATCTTCATTAATAATGCATGGCTCTTCTGTCTCTTTCTTGACAGGGCTTGATTCGTTAGCATCTTTTTTAACAATATTTAGATTCTTAGCATCTTCTTTGACGATGACCGGCTCTTTTGCATCTTTTTTGATGAGGCTAGGTTCCTTGACATCTGCCTTGAAACGACTAGGTTCTTTCATGTCTTCTTTGACAAGACTAGGTTTTTCCACGTCTTCCTTGACAGAACTTGTTTCTTTCACGTCTTCTTTGACAGTATGAGGCTCTATGAATTGTTTTTCAATGATGCTAGGCTCTATTTTATCTTTCTTTACAGTACCTAGTACTCTGAAATCTTCTTTGATAATGGGCTCGTCTTTCGTGACAAGGCTAGTTTCCGTGGTATCTTTCTTCTCAGAACTAGGTACTTTTATGTCTTTCTTGACAGGGCTAAGACCCTTGGCATCTTCTTTGATAGAGCGTGGATCCTTGACGTCTTCTTTGACAGAATTAAATTCCTTAGGACCTTCGTATTTATTTTCCATACTGAGGACTTCATCTGTATAATCCAAATCAATTTTGGGAAAATCTATTAGGTCATCTTTAGTAGGTTCAACAATTCCATCGTGGAGTGAGATTTTCTCTTCCTTGAAAGTAACGATTGTTCCATCTTGGTGTTTCTCCTCGCGAGTATAGCTACTTATTAATTTGGTTTTCGTTAACTTCATCATAATATAGCTTTCACTGATAACTGTAGACCAGTCTGTCCAATAAATTGGATATTCACCAGTGTCAACCATTCCTCTCCTCGGCTCATTAATTATTTCTTTGGCTTCACCAAACTTTCTATAGTGCTCGAGACTTTCTTCAACTGTGAACTGTTTATCAATAATATCTGAAATAGTGCATGTGGAATAAACTTTAATGAGGATTGTTTTATCAGGAAGCTCATCATAGGTAGTCCTGTAAACCATAGTTTTAGATTTCATGGTCTTGCCTTCCTTGTCAGAAAAAATAATTCTAACTGATTTGGTGAAAATAGTCCTATTAATTAATATTTTATCTTCAGTAATTAATTCACTGTCCGATGTCTCTGAAATAACCGGTTGTCCAACTGGTCCAAATCCTTCAAGGGACGACCCTTGAATATTAAAAGCTGCATTTATCATGTGGTCATCATCATAACAAATACTAGATGAAATGAATTTTATATCTTTAATTCTATGCATCAATCGCAAAACGGCGATTTCAATAGGCTGACTAGCTTCTGAGAGGCTCAGTTTTTTGTAGTCATCTTTGACAAGACTGGTTTTAGTGTCGGCAGGTCTAAGCACTTTTTCAGATTCAGGGCTTGTTGCCTTTTCAGACACTAAGCTCATATCGTGTTCCTTAACAGTGCTTGACACCATGTCAACTAAGCTTGGTACCTTTTCAGATTCAAGGCACAGTTTTCTATAAACTTTTGTACCAGGGCTTGTTTCCATACCATCTGAGCTTGGTGCTTTTTCAGACGGTTTTCTTACATCTTCCTTAACAGGGCTTGATTCCTTGTCAACTAGGTTTGGCGCCTTAACAGACTCTAGGCTTAGTTTACTATCATCTTCCTTAACAGGGCTTGATTCCTTGTTAACTGGGATTGGTGTCTTTTCAGACTCTAGGCTTGGTTTTCTGTCATCTTCCTCAACAGGGCTTGATTCCTTGTGAACTAGGCTTGGTGCCTTTTCAGACTCTAGGCTTGGTTGTTTGTCAGGGCTTGATTCCTTGTGAACTGGGCTTGGTGCCTTTTCAGACTCTAAGCTTGGTTTCATGCCATCATCCTTAACAGGGCTTGATTCTTTGTCAACTGGGCTTGGTGCCTTATCAGATACAAGACTAGGTGCCTTTTGAGACACTAGGCTTGGTTTTCTGTCAACATTTTCTTTAAGAGGGCTTGATTCCTTATCAATTAGGCTTGATGCCTTTTCAGATACAGGGCTTGGTGCCTTTATAGACACCAGGCTTGGTTTTCTGTTATCATCTTTGACAAGGCTTGATTCCTTGTCAACTGGGCTTGGTGCGTTTTTAGACTCTACGCTTGGTTTTTTGCCATCTTCCTTAACAGGGCTTGATTCCTTGTGAACTGGGCTTGGTGCCTTTTCAGACACTAGGCTTGGTTTTCTGTCGTCATCTATGACAGGTTTTGATTCCTTGTCAACTGGGCTTGGTGCCTTTAGAGACACTAGGCTTGGTTTTCTGTCATCATCTTTGACAAGACTTGATTCCTTGTCAACTGGGCTTGGTGCCTTTTCAGACTCTACGCTTGGTTTTCTGCCATCTTCTTTAACAGGGCTTGATTCCTTGTGAACTAGGCTTGGTGCCTTTTGAGACACTAGGCTTGGTTTTCTGTCGTCATTTTTGATAGGTTTTGATTCCTTGTCAACGGGGCTTGGTGCATTTTGAGACTCAAGGCTTGGTTTTTTGTCATCTTCTTTAAGAGGGCTTGATTCCTTGTCAACTGGGCTTGATGCCTTTTCAGATACAGGGCTAGGTGCCTTAAGAGTCACTAGGCTTGGTTTCCTCTCATCCTCTTTGACAGGGCTTGATTTCTCGTCAACCGGGCTTGGTGTTTTTTCTGATACAGGGCTAGGTGCTTTTTCAGACTCAAGGCTTGTTTTTTTGTCATCTTCTTTAAGAGGGCTTGATTCCATGTCAACTGGGCTTGATGCCTTTTCAGATACAGGGCTAGGTGCCTTTAGAGACACTAGGCTTGGTTTCCTCTCATCCTCTTTGACAGGGCTTGATTTCTCGTCAACCGGGCTTGGTGTTTTTTCTGATACAGGGCTAGGTGCTTTTTCAAACTCAAGGCTTGGTTTTCTGCCATCTTCCTTAAGAGGGCTTGATTGCTTGTCAACTGGGCTTGATGCCTTTTCAGATACAGGGCTAGGTGCCTTAAGAGTCACTAGGCTTGGTTTCCTCTCATCCTCTTTGACAGGGCTTGATTTGTCGTCAACCGGGCTTGGTGCTTCTTCTGGTACAGGGCTAGGTGCGTTTTCAGACTCAAGGCTTGGTTTTCTGCCATCTTCCTTAAGAGGGCTTGATTCCTTGTCAAGTGGGCTTGATGCCTTTCCAGATACAGGGCTAGATGCCTTTAGAGACACTAGGCTTGGTTTCCTCTCATCCTCTTTGACAGGGCTTGATTTCTCGTCAACCGGGCTTGGTGCTTTTTCTGATACAGGGCTAGGTGTTTTTTCAGACTCAAGGCTTGGTTTCTTGTCATCTTCTTTAAGAGGGCTTGATTCCTTGTCAACTGGGCTTGATGCCTTTCCAGATACAGGGCTAGGTGCCTTAAGAGACACTAGGCTTGGTTTCCTCTCATCCTCTTTGACAGGGCTTGATTTCTCGTCAACTTGGCTTGGTGCTTTTTCTGATACAGGGCTAGGTGCTTTTTCAGACTCAAGGCTTGGTTTTCTGCCATCTTCCTTAAGAGGGCTTGATTCCTTGTCAAGTGGGCTTGATGCCTTTTCAGATACAGGGCTAGGTGCCTTAAGAGACACTAGGCTTGGTTTCCTCTCATCCTCTTTGACAGGACTTGATTTCTCGTCAACTGGGCTTGGTGCTTTTTCTGATACAGGGCTAGGTGCTTTTTCAGACTCAAGGCTTGGTTTTCTGCCATCTTCCTTAAGAGGGATTGATTCCTTGTCAACTGGGCTTGATGCCTTTTCAAATACAGGGCTTGGTGCCTTTAGAGACACTAGGCTTGGTTTCTTGTCATCGTCTTTGACAGGGCTTGATTCCTTGTCAACCAGGCTTGGTGCTTTTTTTGATACTGGACTAGGTGCTTTTTCAGACTCGAGGCTTGGTTTTCTGTCATCTTCCTTAAGAAGGCTTGATTTCTTGTCAACTGGGCTTGATGCCATATCAGACACAGGGCTTGGTGCCTTTAGAGAAACTAGGCTTGGTTTCCTGTAATCATCTTCGACAGGGCTTGATTCCTTCTCAACTGGGCTTGGTGCGAAAGCAGACTCTACGCCTGGTTTTCTGCCATCTTCCTCAACAGGGCTTGAGATTTCGTCTACTGGGCTTGGTTCTTTTTGTGAAACATGGCTAGGTTCTTTTTCAGACTCAAGGCTTAATTTTCGATCATCGTCCTTGACAGGGCTTGGTTCCTTGTGAACTGGGCTTGGTGCCTTTTCAAACTCTAGGCTTGGTGTTCTATCATCTTTCTTACCAGGGCTTGATTCCTTGACAACTGGGCTTGTTGCCTTTTCTGCTTCAGGGCTAGTTGCCTGTGGAGACAATAAGCTTGGTTTTCTATCATCATCTTTGGCAAGGCTTGATTTCTCATCAACCAGGCCTGGTGCTTTTTCTGATACCGGACTAGGAACTTTTTCAGACTCTAGGCTTGGTTTTCTGTCATCTTCCTTTAGAAGGCTTGATTTCTTGTCAACTGGGCTCGATGCCTTATCAGATACAGGGCTTGGTGCCTTTAGAGACACGAGGCTTGGTTTACTGTCATCATCTTTGACAGGGCTTGATTCCTTGTGAACTGGGCTAGGTGTTCTTTGAGACTCTAAGCTTGGTTTTCTGTCATCTTCTTTAACAGTGCTTGATTCCTTGACAACTGGGCTTATTGCCTTTTCCGATACAGGGCTAGGTTCCTTTGGAGACACTAAGCTTTGTTTCCTATCATCATCTTTGACAAGGCTTGACTTCTTATCAATCGGGCTTGGTGCTTTTTCTGATACTGGACTAGGTGCTTTCTCAGATTCAAGGCTTGGTTTTCTGTCATCTTCCTTAAGAGGGCTTGATTCCTTGTCAACTGGGCTTGATGCCTTATCAGATACAGGGCTTGGTGCCTCTAGAGACACTTGGCTTGGTTTCCTGTCATCATCTTTGACAGGGCTTGATTTCTCATCAACCGGGCTTGGTGCTTTTTCTGATACTGGACTAGGAACTTTTTCAGACTCTAGGCTTGGTTTTCTGTCATCTTCCTTTAGAGGGCTTGATTTCTTGTCAACTGGGCTCGATGCCTTATCAGATACAGGGCTTGGTGCCTTTAGAGACACGAGGCTTGGTTTCCTGTCATCATCTTTGACAGGGCTTGATTCCTTGTGAACTGGGCTAGGTGTTCTTTGAGACTCTAAGCTTGGTTTTCTGTCATCTTCTTTAACAGTGCTTGATTCCTTGACAACTGGGCTTATTGCCTTTTCCGATACAGGGCTAGGTTCCTTTGGAGACACTAAGCTTTGTTTCCTATCATCATCTTTGACAAGGCTTGACTTCTTATCAATCGGGCTTGGTGCTTTTTCTGATACTGGACTAGGTGCTTTCTCAGATTTAAGGCTTGGTTTTCTGTCATCTTCCTTAAGAGGGCTTGATTCCTTGTCAACTGGGCTTGATGCCTTATCAGATACAGGGCTTGGTGCCTCTAGAGACACTTGGCTTGGTTTCCTGTCATCATCTTTGACAGGGCTTGATTTCTCATCAACCGGGCTTGGTGCTTTTTTTGATACAGGACTAGGTGCTTTTTCGGACTGTAGGCTTGGTTTTCTGTTATCTTCCTTAAGAAGGCTTGATTCCTTGTCAACTGGGCTTGATGCCTTTTCAGATACAGGGCTAGGTGCCTTAAAAGACACTAGGCTTGGTTTCCTCTCATCCTCTTTGACAGGGCTTGATTTTTCGTCAACCGGGCTTGGTGCTTTTTCTGATACAGGGCTAAGTGCTTTTTCAGACTCAAGGCTTGGTTTTTTGTCATCTTCTTTAAGAGGGCTTGATTCCTTGTCAACTGGGCTTGATGCCTTTCCAGATACAGGGCTAGGTGCCTTTAGAGACACTAGGCTTGGTTTCCTCTCATCCTCTTTGACAGGGCTTGATTTCTCGTAAACCGGGCTTGGTGCTTTTTCTGATACAGGGCTAGGTGCTTTTTCAGACTCAAGGCTTGGTTTTTTGTCATCTTCTTTAAGAGGGCTTGATTCCTTGTCAACTGGGCTTGATGCCTTTTCAGATACAGGGCTAGGTGCCTTAAAAGACACTAGGCTTGGTTTCCTCTCATCCTCTTTGACAGGGCTTGATTTTTCGTCAACCGGGCTTGGTGCTTTTTCTGATACAGGGCTAAGTGCTTTTTCAGACTCAAGGCTTGGTTTTTTGTCATCTTCTTTAAGAGGGCTTGATTCCTTGTCAACTGGGCTTGATGCCTTTCCAGATACAGGGCTAGGTGCCTTTAGAGACACTAGGCTTGGTTTCCTCTCATCCTCTTTGACAGGGCTTGATTTCTCGTAAACCGGGCTTGGTGCTTTTTCTGATACAGGGCTAGGTGCTTTTTCAGACTCAAGGCTTGGTTTTTTGTCATCTTCTTTAAGAGGGCTTGATTCCTTGTCAACTGGGCTTGATGCCTTTCCAGATACAGGGCTAGGTGCTTTTTCGGACTGTAGGCTTGGTTTTCTGTCATCTTCCTTAAGAAGACTTGATTCCTTGTCAACTGGGCTTAATACCTTTTCAGATACAAGGGTAGGTGCTTTTTCAGACTCCAGGCTTGGTTTTTTGTCATCTTCTTTAAGAGGGCTTGATTCCTTGTCAACTGGGCTTGATGCCTTTCCAGATACAGGGCTAGGTGCCTTTAGAGACACTAGGCTTGGTTTCCTCTCATCCTCTTTGACAGGGCTTGATTTCTCGTCAACCGGGCTTGGTGCTTTTTCTGATACAGGGCTTAGTGCTTTTTCAGACTCAAGGCTTGGTTTTCTGTCATCTTTCTTAAGAAGGCTTGATTCCTTGTCAACTGGGCTTAATACCTTTTCAGATACAAGGGAAGGTGCTTTTTCAGACTCAAGGCTTGGGTTTTTGTCATCTTCTTTAAGAGGGTTTGATTCCTTGTCAACTGGGCTTGATGTCTTTCCAGATACAGGGCTAGGTGCTTTTAGAGACACAAGGCTTGGTTTCCTTTCATCCTCTTTGACAGGGCTTGATTTCTCGTCAACCGGGCTTGGTGCTTTTTCTGATACAGGGCTAGGTGCTTTTTCAGACACAAGGCTTGGTTTTCTGCCATCTTCCTTAAGAGGGCTTGATTCCTTGTCAACTGGGCTTGATGCCGTTTCAGATACAGGGCTAGGTGCCTTAAGAGACACTAGGCTTGTTTTCCTCTCATCCTCTTTGACAGGGCTTGGTTTTTCGTCAACCGGGCTTGGTGCTTTTTCTGGTACAGCACTAGGTGCTTTTTCAGACTCAAGGCTTGGTTTTTTGTCATCTTCTTTAAGAGGGCTTGATTCCTTGTCAACTGGGCTTGATGCCTTTCCAGATACAGGGCTAGGTGCCTTAAGAGACACTAGACTTGGTTTCCTCTCATCCTCTTTGACAGGGCTTGATTTCTCGTCAACCGGGCTTGGTGCTTTTTCTGATACAGGGCTAGGTGCTTTTTCTGATACAGGGCTAGGTGCTTTTTCAAACTCAAGGCTTGGTTTTCTGCCATCTTCCTTAAGAGGGCTTGATTCCTTGTCAACTGGGCTTGATGCCTTTTCAGATACAGGGCTAGGTGCCTTAAGAGACACTAGGCTTGGTTTCCTCTCATCCTCTTTGACAGGGCTTGATTTCTCGTCAACCGGGCTTGGTGCTTTTTCTGATACAGGGCTAGGTGCTTTTTCAGAATCTTGGCTTGGTTTTCTGCCATCTTCCTTAAGAGGGCTTGATTCCTTGTCAACTGGGCTTGATGCCTTTTCAGATACAGGGCTAGGTGCCTTTAGAGACACTAGGCTTGGTTTCCCCTCATCCTCTTTGACAGGGCTTGATTTCTCGTCAACCGGGCTTGGTGCTTTTTCTGATACAGGGCTAGGTGCTTTTTCAGACTCTTGGCTTGGTTTTCTGCCATCTTCCTTAAGAGGGCTTGATTCCTTGTCAACTGGGCTTGATGCCTTTTCAGATACAGGGCTAGGTGCCTTAAGATTCACTAGGCTTGGTTTCCTCTCATCCTCTTTGACAGGGCTTGATTTCTCGTCAACCGGGCTTGGTGCTTTTTCTGGTACAGGGCTAGGTGCTTTTTCAGACTCAAGGCTTGGTTTTTTGTCATCTTCTTTAAGAGGGCTTGATTCCTTGTCAACTGGGCTTGATGCCTTTTCAGATACAGGGCTAGGTGCCTTTAGAGACACTAGGCTTGCTTTCCTCTCATCCTCTTTGACAGGGCTTGATTTCTCCGGGCTTGGTGCTTTTTCTGATACAGGGCTAGGTGTTTTTTCAAACTGAAGGCTTGGTTTTCTGCCATCTTCCTTAAGAGGGCTTGACTCCTTGTCAACTGGGCTTGATGCCTTTTCAGATACAGGGCTAGGTGCCTTAAGAGTCACTAGGCTTGGTTTCCTCTCATCCTCTTTGACAGGGCTTGATTTGTCGTCAACCGGGCTTGGTGCTTTTTCTGATACAGGGCTAGGTGCTTTTTCAGACTCAAGGCTTGGTTTTCTGCCATCTTCCTTAAGAGGACTTGATTCCTTGTCAAGTGGGCTTGATGCCTTTTCAGATACAGGGCTAGGTGCCTTAAGAGACACTAGGCTTTGTTTCCTCTCATCCTCTTTGACAGGACTTGATTTCTCGTCAACCGGGCTTGGTGCTTTTTCTGATACAGGGCTAGGTGCTTTTTCAGACTCAAGGCTTGGTTTTCTGCCATCTTCTTTAAGAGGGCTTGATTCCTTGTCAACTGGGCTTGATGCCTTTTCAGATACAGGGCTAGGTGCCTTAAGAGTCACTAGGCTTGGTTTCCTCTCATCCTCTTTGACAGGGCTTGATTTCTCGTCAACCGGGCTTGGTGCTTTTTCTGGTACAGGGCTAGGTGCTTTTTCAGACTCAAGGCTTGGTTTTTTGTCATCTTCTTTGAGAGGGCTTGATTCCTTGTCAACTGGGCTTGATGCCTTTTCAGATACAGGGCTAGGTGCCTTTAGAGACACTAGGCTTGCTTTCCTCTCATCCTCTTTGACAAAGCTTGATTTCTCGTCAACCGGGCTTGGTGCTTTTTCTGATACAGGGCTAGGTGTTTTTTCAAACTGAAGGCTTGGTTTTCTGCCATCTTCCTTAAGAGGGCTTGACTCCTTGTCAACTGGGCTTGATGCCTTTTCAGATACAGGGCTAGGTGCCTTAAGAGTCACTAGGCTTGGTTTCCTCTCATCCTCTTTGACAGGGCTTGATTTGTCGTCAACCGGGCTTGGTGTTTTTTCTGATACAGGGCTAGGTGCTTTTTCAGAATCAAGGCTTGGTTTCTTGTCATCTTCTTTAAGAGGGCTTGATTCCTTGTCAACTGGGCTTGATGCCTTTTCAGATACAGGGCTAGGTGCCTTTAGAGACACTAGGCTTGGTTTCCTCTCATCCTCTTTGACAGGGCTTGATTTCTCGTCAACCGGGCTTGGTGTTTTTTCTGATACAGGGCTAGGTGCTTTTTCAAACTCAAGGCTTGGTTTTCTGCCATCTTCCTTAAGAGGGCTTGATTGCTTGTCAACTGGGCTTGATGCCTTTTCAGATACAGGGCTAGGTGCCTTAAGAGTCACTAGGCTTGGTTTCCTCTCATCCTCTTTGACAGGGCTTGATTTCTCGTCAACCGGGCTTGGTGCTTTTTCTGATACAGGGCTAGGTGCGTTTTCAGACTCAAGGCTTGGTTTTCTGCCATCTTCCTTAAGAGGGCTTGATTCCTTGTCAAGTGGGCTTGATGCCTGTCCAGATACAGGGCTAGATGCCTTTAGAGACACTAGGCTTGGTTTCCTCTCATCCTCTTTGACAGGACTTGATTTCTCGTCAACCGGGCTTGGTGCTTTTTCTGATACAGGGCTAGGTGCTTTTTCAGACTCAAGGCTTGGTTTTCTGCCATCTTCCTTAAGAGGGCTTGATTCCTTGTCAAGTGGGCTTGATGCCTTTTCAGATACAGGGCTAGGTGCCTTAAGAGACACTAGGCTTGGTTTCCTCTCATCCTCTTTGACAGGACTTGATTTCTCGTCAACCGGGCTTGGTGCTTTTTCTGATACAGGGCTAGGTGCTTTTTCAGACTCAAGGCTTGGTTTTCTGCCATCTTCTTTAAGAGGGCTTGATTCCTTGTCAACTGGGCTTGATGCCTTTTCAGATACAGGGCTAGGTGCCTTAAGAGACACTAGGCTTGGTTCCCTTTCATCTTCTTTGACAGGGCTTGATTTGTCGTCAACCGGGCTTGGTGCTTTTTCTGATACAGGGCTAGGTACTTTTTCAGACTCAAGGCTTGGTTTTCTGCCATCTTCCTTAAGAGGGCTTGATGCCTTTTCAGATACAGGGCTAGGTGCCTTAAAAGACACTAGGCTAGGTTTCCTCTCATCCTCTTTGACAGGGCTTGATTTCTCGTCAACCGGGCTTGGTGCATTTTCTGATACAGGGCTAGGTGCTTTTTCAAACTCAAGGCTTGGTTTTCTGCCATCTTCCTTAAGAGGGCTTGATTGCTTGTCAACTGGGCTTGATGCCTTTTCAGATACAGGGCTAGGTGCCTTAAGAGTCACTAGGCTTGGTTTCCTCTCATCCTCTTTGACAGGGCTTGATTTCTCGTCAACCGGGCTTGGTGCTTTTTCTGATACAGGGCTAGGTGCGTTTTCAGACTCAAGGCTTGGTTTTCTGCCATCTTCCTTAAGAGGGCTTGATTCCTTGTCAACTGGGCTTGATGCCTTTTCAGATACAGGGCTGGGTGCCTTAAGAGACACTAGGCTTGGTTCCCTTTCATCTTCTTTGACAGGGCTTGATTTGTCGTCAACCGGGCTTGGTGCTTTTTCTGATACAGGGCTAGGTACTTTTTCAGACTCAAGGCTTGGTTTTCTGCCATCTTCCTTAAGAGGGCTTGATGCCTTTTCAGATACAGGGCTAGGTGCCTTAAAAGACACTAGGCTAGGTTTCCTCTCATCCTCTTTGACAGGGCTTGATTTCTCGTCAATCGGGCTTGGTGCTTTTTCTGATACAGGGCTAGGTGCTTTTTCAGACTCAAGGCTTGGTTTTCTGCCATCTTCCTTAAGAGGGCTTGATGCCTTTTCAGATACAGGGCTAGGTGCCTTAAAAGACACTAGGCTAGGTTTCCTCTCATCCTCTTTGACAGGGCTTGATTTCTCGTCAACCGGGCTTGGTGCATTTTCTGATACAGGGCTAGGTGCTTTTTCAAACTCAAGGCTTGGTTTTCTGCCATCTTCCTTAAGAGGGCTTGATTGCTTGTCAACTGGGCTTGATGCCTTTTCAGATACAGGGCTAGGTGCCTTAAGAGTCACTAGGCTTGGTTTCCTCTCATCCTCTTTGACAGGGCTTGATTTCTCGTCAACCGGGCTTGGTGCTTTTTCTGATACAGGGCTAGGTGCGTTTTCAGACTCAAGGCTTGGTTTTCTGCCATCTTCCTTAAGAGGGCTTGATTCCTTGTCAACTGGGCTTGATGCCTTTTCAGATACAGGGCTGGGTGCCTTAAGAGACACTAGGCTTGGTTCCCTTTCATCTTCTTTGACAGGGCTTGATTTGTCGTCAACCGGGCTTGGTGCTTTTTCTGATACAGGGCTAGGTACTTTTTCAGACTCAAGGCTTGGTTTTCTGCCATCTTCCTTAAGAGGGCTTGATGCCTTTTCAGATACAGGGCTAGGTGCCTTAAAAGACACTAGGCTAGGTTTCCTCTCATCCTCTTTGACAGGGCTTGATTTCTCGTCAATCGGGCTTGGTGCTTTTTCTGATACAGGGCTAGGTGCTTTTTCTGATACAGGGCTAGGTGCTTTTTCAAACTCAAGGCTTGGTTTTCTGCCATCTTCCTTAAGAGGGCTTGATTCCTTGTCAAGTGGGCTTGATGCCTTTTCAGATACAGGGCTAGGTGCCTTAAGAGACACTAGGCTTGGTTTCCTCTCATCCTCTTTGACAGGGCTTGATTTCTCGTCAACCAGGCTTGGTGCTTTTTCTGATACAGGGCTAGGTGCTTTTTCAGACTCAAGGCTTGGTTTTCTGCCATCTTCTTTAAGAGGGCTTGATTCCTTGTCAACTGGGCTTGATGCCTTTTCTGATACAGGGCTAGGAGCTTTTTCTGATACAGGGCTAGGTGCTTTTTCAAACTCAAGGCTTGGTTTTCTGCCATCTTCCTTAAGAGGGCTTGATTCCTTGTCAAGTGGGCTTGATGCCTTTTCAGATACAGGGCTAGGTGCCTTAAGAGACACTAGGCTTGGTTTCCTCTCATCCTCTTTGACAGGGCTTGATTTCTCGTCAACCAGGCTTGGTGCTTTTTCTGATACAGGGCTAGGTGCTTTTTCAGACTCAAGGCTTGGTTTTCTGCCATCTTCTTTAAGAGGGCTTGATTCCTTGTCAACTGGGCTTGATGCCTTTTCAGATACAGGGCTTGGTGCCTTAAGAGACACTAGGCTTGGTTCCCTTTCATCTTCTTTGACAGGGCTTGATTTGTCGTCAACCGGGCTTGGTGCTTTTTCTGATACAGGGCTAGGTACTTTTTCAGACTCAAGGCTTGGTTTTCTGCCATCTTCCTTAAGAGGGCTTGATGCCTTTTCAGATACAGGGCTAGGTGCCTTAAGAGACACTAGGCTTGGTTTCCTCTCATCCTCTTTGACAGGGCTTGATTTCTCGTCAACCGGGCTTGGTGCTTTTTCTGATACAGGGCTAGGTGCTTTTTCAAACTCAAGGCTTGGTTTTCTGCCAACTTCCTTAAGAGGGCTTGATTCCTTGTCAAGTGGGCTTGATGCCTTTTCAGATACAGGGTTAGGTGCCTTAAGAGACACTAGGCTTGGTTTCCTCTCATCCTCTTTGACAGGGCTTGATTTCTCGTCAACCGGACTTGGTGCTTTTTCTGATACAGGGCTAGGTGCTTTTTCAGACTCTTGGCTTGGTTTTCTGCCATCTTCTTTAAGAGGGCTTGATTCCTTGTCAACTGGGCTTGATGCCTTTTCAGATACAGGGCTAGGTGCCTTAAGAGACACTAGGCTTGGTTTCCTCTCATCCTCTTTGACAGGGCTTGATTTCTCGTCAACCGGGCTTGGTGCTTTTTCTGATACAGGGCTAGGTGCTTTTTCAGACTCAAGGCTTGGTTTTCTGCCATCTTCTTTAAGAGGGCTTGATTCCTTGTCAACTGGGCTTGATGCCTTTTCAGATACAGGGCTAGGTGCCTTAAGAGACACTAGGCTTGGTTCCCTTTCATCTTCTTTGACAGGGCTTGATTTGTCGTTAACCGGGCTTGGTGCTTCTTCTGGTACAGGGCTAGGTGCTTTTTCAGACTCAAGGCTTGGTTTTTTGTCATCTTCTTTAAGAGGGCTTGATTCCTTGTCAACTGGGCTTGATGCCTTTCCAGATACAGGGCTTGGTGCCTTAAGAGACACTAGGCTTGGTTTCCTCTCATCCTCTTTGACAGGGCTTGATTTCTTGTCAACCGGGCTTGGTGCTTTTTCTGATACAGGGCTAGGTGCTTTTTCTGATACAGGGCTAGGTGCTTTTTCAGACTCAAGGCTTGGTTTTCTGCCATCTTCCTTAAGAGGGCTTGATTCCTTGTCAAGTGGGCTTGATGCCTTTTCAGATACAGGGCTAGGTGCCTTAAGAGACACTAGGCTTGGTTTCCTCTCATCCTCTTTGACAGGGCTTGATTTCTCGTCAACCGGGCTTGGTGCTTTTTCTGATACAGGGCTAGGTGCTTTTTCAGACTCAAGACTTGGTTTTCTGCCATCTTCTTTAAGAGGGCTTGATTCCTTGTCAACTGGGCTTGATGCCTTTTCAGATACAGGGCTAGGTGCCTTAAGAGACACTAGGCTTGGTTTCCTCTCATCCTCTTTGACAGGGCTTGATTTCTCGTCAACCGGGCTTGGTGCTTTTTCTGATACAGGGCTAGGTGCTTTTTCAGACTCAAGGCTTGGTTTTCTGCCATTATCTTTAAGAGGGCTTGATTCCTTGTCAACTGGGCTTGATGCCTTTTCAGATACAGGGCTAGGTGCCTTAAGAGACACTAGGCTTGGTTCCCTTTCATCTTCTTTGACAGGGCTTGATTTGTCGTCAACCGGGCTTGGTGCTTCTTCTGGTACAGGGCTAGGTGCTTTTTCAGACTCAAGGCTTGGTTTTTTGTCATCTTCTTTAAGAGGGCTTGATTCCTTGTCAAGTGGGCTTGATGCCTTTCCAGATACAGGGCTAGGTGCCTTAAGAGACACTAGGCTTGGTTTCCTCTCATCCTGTTTGACAGGGCTTGATTTCTCGTCAACCGGGCTTGGTGCTTTTTCTGATACAGGGCTAGGTGCTTTTTCAAACTCTAGGCTTGGTTTTCTGCCATCTTCCTTAAGAGGGCTTGATTCCTTGTCAACTGGGCTTGATGCCTTTTCAGATACAGGGCTAGGTGCCTTAAGAGTCACTAGGCTTTGTTTCCTCTCATCCTCTTTGACAGGGCTTGATTTCTCGTCAACCGGGCTTGGTGCTTTTTCTGATACAGGGCTGGGTGCTTTTTCAGACTCAAGGCTTGGTTTTCTGCCATCTTCCTTAAGAGGGCTTGATTCCTTGTCAAGTGGGCTTGATGCCTTTCCAGATACAGGGCTAGGTGCCATAAGAGACACTAGGCTTGGTTTCCTCTCATCCTCTTTGACAGGGCTTGATTTTTCGTCAACCGGGCTTGGTGCTTCTTCTGGTACAGGGCTAGGTGCTTTTTCAGACTCAAGGCTTGGTTTTTTGTCATCTTCTTTAAGAGGGCTTGATTCCTTGTCAACTGGGCTTGATGCCTTTTCAGATACAGGACTAGGTGCCTTTAGAGACACTAGGCTTGGTTTCCTCTCATCCTCTTTGACAGGGCTTGATTTCTCGTCAACCGGGCTTGGTGCTTTTTCTGATACAGGGCTAGGTGCTTTTTCAGACTCTTGGCTTGGTTTTCTGCCATCTTCTTTAAGAGGGCTTGATTCCTTGTCAACTGGGCTTGATGCCTTTTCAGATACAGGGCTAGGTGCCTTAAGAGACACTAGGCTTGGTTTCCTCTCATCCTCTTTGACAGGGCTTGATTTTTCGTCAACCGGGCTTGGTGCTTTTTCTGGTACAGCACTAGGTGCTTTTTCAGACTCAAGGCTTGGTTTTTTGTCATCTTCTTTAAGAGGGCTTGATTCCTTGTCAACTGGGCTTGATGCCTTTCCAGATACAGGGCTAGGTGCCTTAAGAGACACTAGGCTTGGTTTCCTCTCATCCTCTTTGACAGGGCTTGATTTCTTGTCAACCGGGTTTGGTGCTTTTTCTGATACAGGGCTAGGTGCTTTTTCAGACTCTTGGCTTGGTTTTCTGCCATCTTCTTTAAGAGGGCTTGATTCCTTGTCAACTGGGCTTGATGCCTTTTCAGATACAGGGCTAGGTGCCTTAAGAGACACTAGGCTTGGTTTCCTCTCATCCTCTTTGACAGGGCTTGATTTCTCGTCAACCGGGCTTGGTGCTTTTTCTGATACAGGGCTAGGTGCTTTTTCAGACTCAAGGCTTGGTTTTCTGCCATCTTCTTTAAGAGGGCTTGATTCTTTGTCAACTGGGCTTGATGCCTTTTCAGATACAGGGCTAGGTGCCTTAAGAGACACTAGGCTTGGTTTCCTCTCATCCTCTTTGACAGGGCTTGATTTCTCGTCAACCGGGCTTGGTGCTTTTTCTGATACAGGGCTAGGTACTTTTTCAGACTCATGGCTTGGTTTTCTGCCATCTTCCTTAAGAGGGCTTGATTCCTTGTCAACTGGGCTTGATGCCTTATCAGATACAGGGCTTGGTGCCTTAAGAGACACTAGGCTTGGTTTCCTCTCATCCTCTTTGACAGGGCTTGATTTTTCGTCAACCGGGCTTGGTGCTTCATCTGATACAGGGCTAGGTGCTTTTTCAGAATCTTGGCTTGGTTTTCTGCCATCTTCCTTAAGAGGGCTTGATTCCTTGTCAACTGGGCTTGACGCCTTTTCAGAAACAAGGGTAGGTGCCCTTAGAGACACTAGGCTTGGTTTCCTGTCATCATCTTTGACAGGGCTTGATTCCTTGTGAACTGGGCTAGGTGTTCTTTGAGACTCTAAGCTTGGTTTTCTGTTATCTTCTTTAACAGTGCTTGATTCCTTGACAACTGGGCTTATTGCCTTTTCCGATACAGGGCTAGGTTCCATTGGAGACACTAAGCTTTGTTTCCTATCATCATCGTTGACAAGGCTTGATTCCTTGTCAACTGGGCTTGATGCCTTTTCAGATACAAGGGTAGGTGCCTTAAGAGACACTAGGCTTGGTTTTCTGTCATCTTCCTTAAGAGGGCTTGATTCCTTGTCAACTGGGCTTGATGCCTTTTCAGGTACAAGGCTAGGTGCCTTTAGAGACACTAGGCTTGGTTTCTTGTCATTATCTTTGACAAGGCTTGATTTCTCGTCAACTGGGCTTGGTGCTTTATCTGATGCAGGGCTTGGTGCCTTTTCAGACGCAAGTCTTTGTTTTCTGTCTACTTCCTTGACAATGCTAGATGCCTCATCGGCTGGGCTTGGTGCCTTTTCAGAAATTGGGCTTAATATCTTTTCAGATGCAATGCTTGGTTTACGGTCTTCTGCCTTGACAATGCTAGATGCCTCATCGGCTGGGCTTGGTGCCTTTTCAGAAATTGGGCTTGGTATCTTTTCAGATGCAATGCTTGGTTTACGGTCTTCTGCCTTGGCAAGGCTAGATGCCTCATCGACTGGGCTTGGTGGTTTTTCAGATACAGGGCTAGATACCTTCTCAGACTCAAGGCTAGGTTTTCTGTCTTCTTCCTTGGCAAGGCTAGATGCCTCATCGACTGGACTTGGTGCCTTTTCAGATGTAAGGCTTGGTTTTCGGTCTTCTTCCAAGATAAGGCTAGATGACTCATCGACTGGAATGGGTGCTGTTTCAAAAACAGGGCTAGGTGTCTTTTCAGATTCATTGCTTGGTTTGCTGTCTTCTTTCTTGACAAGGCTAGGTGCCTCATCAACTGGGCTGGGTGCCTTTACATAAACAGGGCTAGGTGCCTTTTCAGATACAAGGATTGGTTTTTTGTCTTCTTCCGTGACAAGGCTAGATGCCTCAACGACTGGGATTGGTGCTTTTTCATACACAGGGCTCGATGCCTTTTCAGACGCAAAGTTTGGTTTTTTGTCTTCTTCCTTGACAAGGCTTGATGCCTCATCAACTGGGCTGGGTTCCTTTTCATCAACTAGGCTTGGTGCCTTTTCAGATGCAAGGCTTGGTTTTCGGTCTTCTTCCGAGATAAGGCTAGATGACTCATCGACTGGGCTTGGTGCCTTTTCAGACAACAGGCTTGGTTTTCTTTCATTATCCTTCACAGGGCTTGACTCCTTGTCAACTGGGCTTGGTGCGGTTTCAGACTCAATGCTTGGTTTTTTGCCGTCTTCTTTAACAGGGCTTGATATCTTGTCAACTGGGCTTGGTGCTTTTTCAGACTCTAGGCTTGGTTTTTTGTCGAGGCTAGATGACTCATCGACTGGAATGGGTGCTTTTTCAAAAACAGGGCTAGGTGTCTTTTCAGATGCATTGCTTGGTTTGCTGTGTTCTTTCTTGACAAGGCTAGGTGCCTCATCAACTGGGCTGGGTGCCTTTTCATAAACAGGGCTAGGTGCCTTTTCAGATACAAGGATTGGTTTTTTGTCTTCTTTCTTGACAAGGCTAGATGTCTCAACGACTGGGATTGGTGCTTTTTCATACACAGGGCTCGATGCCTTTTCAGATGCAAAGTTTGGTTTTTTGTCTTCTTCCTTGACAAGGCTTGATGCCTCATCAACTGGGCTGGGTTCCTTTTCATCAACTAGGCTTGATGCCTTTTCAGATGGAAGGCTTGGTTTTCGGTCTTCTTCCGAGATAAGGCTAGATGACTCATCGACTGGGCTTGGTGCCTTTTCAGACAACAGGCTTGGTTTTCTTTCATCATTCTGGACAAGGCTTGATGTCTTTTCAATTGGGCTTGGTGTCTTTTCAGATGAAAGGCTTGGTTTTCTGTCTTCTTGCTTGACAAGGCTAGATGACACATCGACTGGGCTTGGTGCTTTTTCAGATAGAGAGCTGGGTGCCTTTTCACTCACCAGGCTTTGTTTTCTGTCATCATCCTTGATAAAGCTTGATTCCTTGTCGACTGGGCTTGGTGCCTCTTTAGACAACAGGCTTGGTTTTGTTTCATCTTTCTGGACAGGGCTTGATGCTTTTTCAATTGGGCTTGGTTTCTTTTCAGATACAAGGCTTGGTTGTCGTTCTTCTTCCTTGACAAGACTAGATGACTCATCGACTAGGCTTAATGCCTTTTCAGACGCAAGGCTTGGTCTTCTGTCTTCTTCCTCGACAAGGCTAGATGCCTTATCAACTGGGCTTGGTGCCTTTTCAGACGCAAGGCTTGGTTTTCTGTCTTCTTCCTCGACAAGGCTAGATGCCTCATCAACTGGGCTTGATGCCTTTTCAGGTGTAAGGCTTGGTTTTCGGTCTTCTTCATCTTTCTGTTTAGGGCTTGATGTCTTTTCAATTAAGCTTGGTGTCTTTTCAGATGCAAGGCTTGGTTTTCTGTCTTCTTGCTTGACAAGGCTAGATGACACATCGACTGGGCTTGTTGCTTTTTCAGATAGAGGGCTGGGTGCCTTTTCACTCACGAGGCTTTTTTTTCTGTCATCATCCTTGATAAAGCTTGATTCCTTGTCGATTGAGCTTGGTGCCTCGTTAGACAACAGGCTTGGTTTTGTTTCATCTTTCTGGACAGGGCTTGATGCTTTTTCAATTGGGCTTGGTGTCTTTTCAGATACAAGGCTTGGTTTTCGGTCTTCTTCCTTGACAAGGTTAGATGCCTCATCAACTGGGCTTGGTGCCTTTTCAAAAGCAGGGCTTGGTGTCTTTTCAGATGCAAGGCTTGGTTTTCTGTCTTCTTGCTTGACAAGGCTAGATGACTCATCGACTAGGCTTTGTGCCGTTTCAGACGCAAAGCTTGTTCTTCTGTCTTCTTCCTTGACAAGGATAGATGCCTCATCGACTGGGCTTGGTGCCTTTTCAGATGTTAGGCTTGGTTTTTGGCCTTCTTCCAAGATAAGGCTAGATGACTCATCGACTGGGCTTGGTGCCTTGTCAGAGAACAGGCTGGGTTTTCTTTCATCTTTCTGGACAGGGCTTGATGTCTTTTCAATTGGGCTTGGTGTCTTTTCAGATGCAAGGCTTGGTTTTCTGTCTTCTTGCTTGACAAGGCTAGATGACTCATCGACTAGGCTTTGTGCCTTTTCAGACGCAAGGCTTTGTCTTCTGTCTTCCTCCTTGACAAGGCTAGATGACTCATCGACTAGGCTTTGTGCCTTTTCAGACGCAAGGCTTGGTTTTCTGTCTTCTTCCTTGACAAGGCTAGATGCCTCATCGAACGGGCTTGGTGCCTTTTCAGATGTTAGGCTTGGTTTTTGGCCTTCTTCCAAGATAAGGCTAGATGACTCATCGACTGGGCTTGGTGCCTTGTCAGACAACAGAATTGGTGTTCTTTTATCTTTCTGGACAGGGCTTGATGTCTTTTCAATTGGGCTTGGTGTCTTTTCAGATACAAGGCTTGGTTTTCGGTCTTCTTCCTTGACAAGGTTAGATGCCTCATCAACTGGGCTTGGTGCCTTTTCAAAAGCAGGGCTTGGTGTCTTTTCAGATGCAAGGCTTGGTTTTCTGTCTTCTTGCTTAATAAGGCTAGATGACTCATCGACTAGGCTTTGTGCTTTTTCAGACGCAAGGCTTGGTCTTCTGTCTTCTTCCTTGACAAGGCTAGATGCCTCATCGACTGGGCTGGGTGCCTTTTCAGATGTTAGGCTTGGTTTTCGGTCTTCTTCCAAGATATGACTAAATGACTCATCGACTGGGCTTAGTGCCTTGTCAGAGAATAGGCTGGGTTTTCTTTCATCTTTCTGGACAGGGCTTGATGTCTTTTCAATTGGGCTTGGTGTCTTTTCAGATGCAAGGCTTGGTTTTCTGTCTTCTTGCTTGACAAGGCTAGATGACTCATCGACTAGGCTTTGTGCCTTTTCAGACGCAAGGCTTTGTCTTCTGTCTTCTTCCTTGACAAGGCTAGATGACTCATCGACTAGGCTTTGTGCCTTTTCAGACGCAAGGCTTGGTTTTCTGTCTTCTTCCTTGACAAGGCTAGATGCCTCATCGACCGGGCTTGGTGCCTTTTCAGATGTTAGGCTTGGTTTTTGGCCTTCTTCCAAGATAAGGCTAGATGACTCATCGACTGGGCTTGGTGCCTTGTCAGACAACAGAATTGGTGTTCTTTTATCTTTCTGGACAGGGCTTGATGTCTTTTCAATTGGGCTTGGTGTCTTTTCAGATACAAGGCTTGGTTTTCGGTCTTCTTCCTTGACAAGGTTAGATGCCTCATCAACTGGGCTTGGTGCCTTTTCAAAAGCAGGGCTTGGTGTCTTTTCAGATGCAAGGCTTGGTTTTCTGTCTTCTTGCTTAATAAGGCTAGATGACTCATCGACTAGGCTTTGTGCTTTTTCAGACGCAAGGCTTGGTCTTCTGTCTTCTTCCTTGACAAGGCTAGATGCCTCATCGACTGGGCTTGGTGCCTTTTCAGATGTTAGGCTTGGTTTTCGGTCTTCTTCCAAGATAAGACTAGATGACTCATCGACTGGGCTTGGTGCCTTGTCAGAGAACAGGCTGGGTTTTCTTTCATCTTTCTGGACAGGGCTTGATGTCTTTTCAATTGGGCTTGGTGTCTTTTCAGATGCAAGGCTTGGTTTTCTGTCTTCTCGCTTGACAAGGCTAGATGACTCATCGACTAGGCTTTGTTCCTTTTCAGACGCAAGGCTTGGTCTTCTGTCTTCTTCCTTGACAAGGCTAGATGACTCATCGACTAGGCTTTGTGCCTTTTCAGACGCAAGGCTTGGTTTTCTGTCTTCTTCCTTGACAAGGCTAGATGCCTCATCGACTGGGCTTGGTGCCTTTTCAGATGTTAGGCTTGGTTTTCGGCCTTCTTCCAAGATAAGGCTAGATGACTCATCGACTGGGCTTGGTGCCTTGTCAGAGAACAGGCTTGGTTTTCTTTCACCTTTCTGGACAGGGCTTGGTGTCTTTTCAGCCGCAAGGGTTGCTCTTCTGTCTTCTTCCTCAACAAGGATAGATGCCTCATCGACTGGGCTTGGTGCCTTTTGATAAGCAGGGCTTGGTGTCTTTTCAGATGCAAGGCTTGGTTTTCTGTCTTCTTGCTTGACAAGGCTAGATGACTCATCGACTAGGCTTTGTGCTTTTTCAGACGCAAGGCTTGGTCTTCTGTCTTCTTCCTTGACAAGGCTAGATGCCCCATCAACTGGGCTTGGTGCCTTTTCAGATGTTAGGCTTGGTTTTCGGCTTTCTTCCAAGATAAGGCTGGATGACTCATCGACTGGGCTTGGTGCCTTGTCAGAGGACAGGCTGGGTTTTCTTTCATCTTTCTGGACAGGGCTTGATGTCTTTTCAATTGGGCTTGGTGTCTTTTCAGATGCAAGGCTTGGTTTTCTGTCTTCTTGCTTGACAAGGCTAGATGACTCATCGACTAGGCTTTGTGCCTTTTCAGACGCAAGGCTTGGTCTTCTGTCTTCTTCCTCGACAAGGCTAGTTGCCTCATCAATTGAGCTTGGTGCCTTTTCAGACAACAGGCTTGGCTTTCTTTCATCATTCTGGACAGGACTTGATGTCTTTTCAATTGGGCTTGGTGTCTTTTCAGATGCAAGGCTTGGTTTTCTGTCTTCTTGCTTGACAAGGCTAGATGACACATCGACTGGGCTTGGTGCTTTTTCAGATAGAGGGCTGGGTGCCTTTTCACTCACCAGGCTTTGTTTTCTGTCATCTTCCTTGATAAAGCTTGATTCCTTGTCGACTGGGCTTGGTGCCTTTTCAGATAGAGGGCTGGGTGCCTTTTCTTTCACTAGGCTTTGTTTTCTGTCATCATCTTTGATAAGGCGTGATTCCTTGTCGACTGGGCTTGGTGCCTTTTCAGACGACAGGCTTGGTTTTCTTTCATCTTTCTGGACAGGGCTTGATGCTTTTTTAATTGGGCTTGGTGATTTTTCAGATGCAAGGCTTATTTTTCGGTCTTCTTCCTTGACAAGGTTAGATGCCTCATCAACTGAGCTTGGTTCCTTTTCAGATACAGGGCTAGATACCTTTTCGGATGCAAGGCTTGGTTTTCTGTCTTCTTCCTTGACAAGGCTAGATGCCTCATCAACTGGGCTTGATGCCTTTTCAGATACAAAGCTAGGTGCCTCTTCAGACACTTTGCTTGGTTTTTTATCATCACCTTTGTCAATTCTTGATATCTCTTCAATTGGGCTTGGTGCTCTTTCTGATACAGGAGGCTCTGCTTTTTCAGACTCAAGGCTTGGTTTTCTATCGTCTTCCTGGAGAGATCTTGATTCTTCATCGATTGGACTGGGTGCTTTTTCAAACACCAAGCTTGGTATGCTATCAACTTCCTTAATCCCGCTTGATACCTTGTCAACTGGGCAAGGTACCTTTACAGACACAAGGCTTGGTTTTCTGTCTTCTTCCTCGACAACGCTAGATGCCTCATCGACTAGGCTTGGTGCCTTTTTAGATACTGGGCTTGGTGCCTCTTCAGATACTGGGCTTGGTGTCTTTTCTGTTACCAGGCTTGGTTTTCTATCATCATATTTGATCATATCTAATACAGGACTAGGTGCTTTTTCAGACACTAAGCCTGGTGTTATATCTTCTTCCTTGACAAGGTTTGGTTCCTTGTGAACTAGGCCAGATGTAACGTCAACTGGGCTAGGTGCTTTCTCACAAATACTGTTTTGTAGTTGCCACGTGTCTTTGGTTTTGTCACCGAACAGGTCAGATATTCCATCAAAAAGTGAGATTTCTTCATTGGTTATAGTTATAACTGTTCCATCTTGATGCTCTGATTCCGTTGTTTGACAGACGCACAATTTGCTTTTTATTGATTCCATCATAATATAGCTTACAATGGTTGTGGTTTTAGTAATTTTTGCAATCATTTCTTTATTTCCGATTCTAACAGTTTCAGTCGTTGAAGTTGAGCTTTCTTTAGATTCTCCAAATGATCTATAACCCTGTAAACTTTCTTCTATAGAAAATTGCTCTTCAATAACATCTGAAATAGTTGTGGTTGAGAACACTCGGTCTCGACATGACTTATTGGGGTAAATATCTGTAGCAGTTTTATATGTAATGGTTTTTGTTTTGACTGACTTTCCATGTTCATTAGAAAATATTGTTTTCACTGATTTGATGATTATTATTCTTTCAATTAATATTTTGGCTCCTTCATTTATGTATTCAATGTATGATGTCTCTGTTATGATAGGTTTTCCAACCGGAGCTAAGCCTACAAGTGAGGGCTCAATTCTTCGAGCTTCTTCAATCATGTCTGTATCATTAAATTGAATACAGCATGTTTTTCCAATTCTCAATATTATTTGTTCTAAAACAACTTTGTCAACGTGTTTTTCTTTGTAATGGAGGTCCTCGTAGTAAGCTGTTTCATCTACCATCTTGTCTATGGAAGCCATGCTTGGTTTTCTTTCGTCATGGCTGTGCACTGGGCTAAGAGTTTTTTGTTTTAAAAAGCTTATCTTTTCACTATGTTCTTGAATGGGGCTTGTTGTTTTTTCAATAGAATATAGTAATTTGTCGGCTAAATTTAGTTCTTTATCTATTGATACAGGTGATTTTGCATCTGATCGAAGTTCGTCGTTTAAAAATGCATCAGAACTTATTTTATTCATGTTTTCTTCATCTGGACTAAGCTCAGCCTCTATCGTACTTGGTTTGATTGGGCTAAGGGCTTTTAAAAGTAGATCGCCGGATGATTGTTTTCTATCTTCACTTTTTATGATAATTTGCTCATCCTTCATTTGACTTGGTAGGTTTAGATCTAAAATATCAGAGATCGTTACTTTTTCTTGTTTCTTTTCAGTTTTTTCTTTGTTTATATCCTTTTCTTGATCAGGGCTTTTAGGCTTCAAGCCCAATACAATATAAGAAGTTGCATCCACCTTGCTAGAAACTTCAGTTACAGGGCTTAGTCCCTTTCCAACCAATGCTGGCGTTTTTTCATCTATCGTGATTGGGCTAGGTGTTTTTTCATCGTCTTCTCCAGGGCTTATTTCTTTTTCAATAGGGCTAACTATTTTTAAATCTTTTGTAATTGCAGATTGTTTTACATCCTCCGTGACTGAGCTTGGTTGAGATGCTGTAGATTCTTCTGCTTCAGGGCTAGTATCTTTTCTTGGTTTTTCCGCTGAAACCGGCTCTTTATCGACTACATTTGACAGATCAAAATCTAACTTGAGTTTTTCGGTATCATGTTTGGTTGGGCTTGATTCCTTTTCTACTGGGCTTGGTGCCTTCAAATCCAATACATCAGGAATCTTACCCTTAATAACTGCTTCATTCTCGCTTGAGTTGTATGTTGTTTTGTCAGCTTTATCAGTAAGAATTGATGTTTTTTGAACTTGTTTTTCAAAAACAGGTGTAATTTCTTGGTTATTTGTTCCTTGGTCATCCATTGTAGTCGGACTTGGAGCTTTCAAGTCTAATGAATCAGGGCTTATATTTCTATCATCTATTGATATCTTTTCTATTTCATCTGCCAAGCTCAAATACATCCCATCCTTTGGGTCCTGAATTGGCACTTTGTTGTCTTTTATCGGTACCTTTTCATCCAAAAACAAAGAACTTGTCATTATCGCTGCCCCTTCCTGGCAGGGTATTTTAGTATCATCGGTGACTTTGCTTAGTGATTGTTTATCATCTTCTTTAATTGGACTAGGTTCTTTGGTTGTTTTTTTACCAAAAAACTTTCCACTAAAGAAATCTTTTGTCGCATTTACTTTTTCGTCCAATTTTGTCATAAACTTATCTATTTTATCCTTTTTAACTTCTGTTTGACTAATAAATTTGTCTGTTTCTGTCTCAACACCATCGATTTCTTTGAGTTGTGTCATGTTTTGAATATCTTTTTCTAAACTTACTTGCTTTTTATCAAGTCTGTCAGAAACGATATCCGTTGTTTTGCCAATTTCCATTGCTTCCACTTCATCAGTGTCTTCCTTTTCAGATATAAGACGTTTTTTGTCTTCTTTGGCTGAAAGAGGACTTTGCTGTCTCTTGTGCATGGGTTCTTCTAATTCAGTTTGTGATATATCTGAATCTTGTGTTTTACTTGGTTTCATTTGTAAAATTTTAAAATCTTTTACTACTTCAGACTGAACATCAATCTCTAAGCTATGTTCTTTTTCAGGAACGTTGTTGAGAATGCTGTCAGGTTTCAAATTTATTTTGGAAGATTCAATATCGATGGTGGATTCAGGAGTTTTTTTATCTTCAACAGCCTGGCTCACCTCCAAGGATTGTTCTTTTTTCTTCAAATCTATCATTTTTTCTTCCAACTTTTCAAGAGTTTTGGCAGATTTATTTGATGTGCTAAGTTTTCTATTTTGATCAGCCAATTCTTCAGGGGTTTCAAGTTTATCAGCAGATTTTTCAATAGCAATGTCTTCGTTTTTAAGTGTTTCAACTTGTTTTTCATTTTCTTTTTCTTCTTTCTTCTGTTTGTCTTCAGAAGTATCAAAGTCAAAATGCATAGCGCTAAATATTGGTTTTTGTTCTTGATTCGTGTCTCGTTTTATTCGTTTGCCTTCATTGATAACATTTTTATCTGATGTTTTGGACACATTGTCAGAGATCATTGACCTTGTAGGAGACATTTCTTTATGAATATCAACCATAGCAACATGTTTTGCGTCAAATTGGTCTTCCTTCAGACTTGCTTGAATGTCATTTTCGACACCTTGTTCATTTAATAAAAGCTTTTTAGTAGCTTCAATGACAGTCATGATTGTTGTTTCAGTTTTAGTAGAAGGTTCTGGTGATTTTTGAAGCATAATGGGAGATTTTTCAGCCATAATCTCCTCCAAGCTCTTATCAGATTTTAAAACTTCAGCAACATCAGCTACAATCTTTTCAATTTCTTTTGGACTGACTGGTGGTTTGTCTATTGCCTCAAGTTTTCGAGCTTCTTCTATTTCCTTTTCGACATCTTCAGGTATTGAAGGAATCTTTTCAGGCATGCATGGCACTTCTTCAATAACAATTATATCATCTTTGATCGGAGAATCAAGAGTTGTGATATGAGTTTCTCGTAACTTTTCAGTATAGTGCCCATAGCCATAGTCTGTCTCGGCATATTTTTTAACTGATTTTAAATCTGGGCCTGGAAGTGAAGATACTTTAATGTGGTCGTGATACATTGGTGACTCAGGAGCTGAACCTGGAGTGACTGTTACCACTTCGGCATGTGAAGCACGTTGTACTGTTTTGAGCACAACATCATCTTCAATAGTTTTCACATCTTTCAAAGATGGTTGTACTGAAATTGAAAGATCTTTCGGAATTTTTATTTCTTGAATAAATCCAATATCTGGCTTACGCCTAAATAAATCTTCTTCCGATGGAGTCTTTTTCTCTTCATAGGTTCGATAGTCAACTTCTTCATGAAGAGGAAGGTCAGCAACTTCATCAGGAGTTTTGACAACTTCTCTTATGAGCACTGGTATTGATTCAAGTCTGGTTGTGCATTTCTCAACTGAAACTGGCATGTGTAAGTCAACCAAAGGTTTCTGAGCAATTTTTTCTTTCTTTTCTTCTTGAACACATTTTTCTTCTACTTGTTGATCTTCTTTGATATCATCAAGTGTGATACGTTCATCTTCAGGCAAAGTGGGAGCTGTTGTAGCTCCAGATTCAATCGTGGTAGATATTTTTTCATCTGGTTGCGATTCTTGTACTAGGTTAAGTTCGACGGAGTCTTTGGGCTTGACCACACCACTCTTACTATCTGATGTTTTCTTTTCACTACTAATGTCTTGTTTTTCTTCTATGCTTACAGAATGCTCTTTTGATTCAACTTGTTTGGCTTCGATGTCAGTAATCGCTTCGGATTTTATTGGACTGATTTCTAACTTTCCTGTGTCATGCAGTATTTCTTCTTTTTTCTTTTCAGATTCTTCTTTATCCTTGATATGCTTCTGAAGTTCATCTTCATGAATGACTTCATGTTCAACATCATCCGTATATTGGTCTAATTCTTCTTTTTCTATTATGAGATATTCTTCTTCAAACTCACCATCTGCAGTCGTTTCAGTTTTTGCATCGTCTAACATGCAAGTAATTTTTTCAATATCAGATCGTCCAATAAATTCTATTTTTTCTTCAGTTTCACTGTCTCTATTAAAAACTGCTTCAATCTCTCGTACGATTTCTTGTTCTTCTCTATCATCGAGCTCTTGTAGTTTAATATCATCAAGAGACTTTGAAGTTTCTTCATCAGATTTTTTAGCTTCTCTTAAAATATCTTCATAGTTAACTCTCTGTAAGCCTTTTAATTTTGAAGTATCAGCTTTAGTAGACTTAACTGATTTTGTTGGACTTTTCATTGATTTAAGACCTTTCACTGGTGATGCTAGTGGGCGTGGACGCCGAGAAATAGGCTCACGCTTCTTAGGCTCCTTTTTGTCTGCTGATTTTTGACCAAGATCTCGTTTAGGCGATGCTTGTTTGTATTTAGACTCGACAACCTTGCGGTTCTGTGCTTCTTTAGTACTTTTGGCGGGAGTGCTTCCAGGGCTTAGCTTTCGTGATTTAGTTTTCACTCGTTCTCTGACTGTGGGTTGTATGCTGCTGGGAGTTGTTTTTGTTTCCATAGTTTTTTTGGGTGTCATAGGTGGAGATTTTTTCTCTTCTGATGATGCTTTCTTCTCAAACGAGCTAGTTGTAATTTTCTTTTCAGTAGATCTCTGTGACGTGCGTTGGCTCATTTTGCTTCGGGTCATTGACGTCGAAGTTTCCATTTTAATCCGACTTTCAGTCTTCTTCTTTGATTCTGTTTTGTGTTTGATATCAATATCAGATGATTTTTTGGTTTCAATGGACCTAACTACGGGCTCTTTCGTGTCTTCAGACTTTTCCATGCGTTTTATTTTTTTATCTGTAACTTTTTTCTTTATATCCTTCTTTTTAGGAAGTCCATCTATCACAGTGCTCTCGTATTGAGCAATTTTGTCATCCAGTGTAGTTTCTGCCCTGGTGACAATGGAATCACCAAGAACGCTTTCAAGCTTCTTCTCTTCTCCATCTACAAGTTCGCTGAGTAATTTATTATCAATTATGTTTATGGAGTCTGCCTCGTTTTTAACGCCATTATCTTTCATTAGTTCTGATTCAGTAGTTTTTTCTTCTCTTGCTTTTTCAATTAGGCTGGCTTTTTCCTTGCTCGTTCTAGTGATTATTTTTCCGGATTTGGTTGTCGTGGCTGTGGTTGTCGTGGTCACAGCTGTGACGGGTGGCAGCGCTGGTAGCATCTGTCGTCCCGTGCACGTCGGGTGGTTGAGGAATTCAAGATGCTTTAGTTTCTCTAAGCCTTCGAATATTTTGTGTTGCGGGGTCGACCCCGGGAACATGATCCGTGTGATCGTGTCGTCAGGGTTGGCTGGCCGCCACACGAGCAGTGCGCATATTGACACTATGTTGGGAATGGGAAAGTTAAACTGGCCCGAAGCGCTGGCGCCTTCGAATAGTTTCTGTTCACTGCCATGCCACCTTTTGAGGAACTCACGCACGTACTTGGAGTCCTTCGACGGATTCAGTACGTACATGTCAAGCGTTCCTGAAACAAAAACACATAAAGATAAAGCATAGAAATACAAGAAATTACAGAAACAATGACAGGTCAGTAATTTCAGAACAGAAAATTTAAATCGTGAAGGCTTACCATGTCCAACTTTGTGGTACAAGTTGATAGGTTCCGGGTTCCGGTAGCAGTGCTGCGGCTTCAGGTTGAGATGGCGCAGGTCAGCCATCATATCGGAGCCTTCCTGGAGGAGGGAGACCAGCAGGGGATCCACGTCCTTGGCGCCGTCAGGGCTCGCGAGGGCGCGGCGCTCCTGGAAGATCACATTTTAATAGTTACGTTAGTACTGGCTTAAGGGGCAGACCACCGCCGATGACATTATCACTCACGGGCTTTGACCTATTGAAAGAATAAAAATACTGAACATTTTCATATTTAAAAGTTTGCCTAACTGGTTTTCGTACGCATAGTAAACTTTAAAGTAGAAAACGTGTAAGGTACCAAATACTTTTTTTGCTAAATTGTGTGCAATCAACTCGTAGAAAAAAAAGTTGTAAAGTTCTATTTTGGCTTGCAAAATAGTTGCTCACGATTTTTCAAAGGGTAAAGTGCACGAACGTGAAGTTGTTTCGTAATGTTCATCATCATAACAGCTCAGTTGGTCTTCTGTGTTGTTGTTTTGGGTTTAATTCTAAGCTGAATGAGGCTGTTCTGTGTTTGGAATTTATTAATTTGAATTTCTTAATAACATGTCCAACTTTGAAATGTTTGGAAAGCCCTGTCAAATTTAACACACACCTAAAAAAGCTCTTGTTGGATGGGTGTATTTATTCAATTGAAGAATTCATTGACTCCCAGACGTGACATTTTGATTATATATTGTAATTTATTCTGACATTTGTTTTTGTGTATTTATGTTATTTGATGACTATTTAAATGTTTTATTGTTTTTTTTTTTTTTTTTGTAGCATGTTAGTTTATAGTAAACATTCAAACTCGATTTATAAAAAGATTGTTATTGAATAAATGAATTGAATTGAAATTGAACAATTTGTGGTTTTGGAAATACACGTGATTTTATTTTTGTCGGTCTTGAGCCATACCAAACTGACCGAAAACAACCAAAAACTGAATGAAAATTTGCACTAGACCTCTCTAGTACCAAAGTTCATAACAAACAAGAACACCCACCTTTCTTCATCACGCCTCACGGCATCACCCGTGTTTAACACTTTCACAAAAAAACTAAATTAGCAAACAAAGAACTGGTAAATCGCTAGGTCAGAGGTACAAGGCACGACGTAAGCACGGATACGAATGAAGCACTGACATTCGATAAGCCACGCTCCAGTGGCCAGCATACTCGATAGGAGAGGTACTATAAACTTACAATTTGGTATAATACGCCTTTAACATTTACTTGAAGCATGGTCAAGGATTAACTGGAAATAGAAACTGTTTAAACAAAAATTTAGTAACCCCAAATTGGTTCTGGCATAGAATGTAACCCTTCACTATCTCCTCTCAAGAAGAGATCGTAAAAAGAGATTACATGAAAGAACCAGGAGAAGGGCAGCAGTATCCACCAACACAGCAGTGGCTACGACAAAGTAGTTAAACAGTTACGTCACAGTTTTATAACTATTGTGGCTATAATCGAATCCTTCTGTTTATACTCCATACTCCCTTGTGTTACTTGTTTCCCAAATAAATATTTTGATATTTGATTTGAGTTATATAATGATCAGCGCAAGTTACGACAATACCACTTTTCTATGATGCCTAAGCTTGGAAATAGCTTTCAGGTATAGGTTTTACTAGCGGCCGCCCTAGCTTCGCTCGCCCCGTTCCCGTTAATTTTTCGGGATAAAAAGTATTCTATGTGCTATTCCAGACTATATTCTAACTTAGCGCCAAATTTCATCTATATCCGTTCAGCTGTTCTGGCGCTATTGAGTAACAAACATCCATCCAAACTTTTGCATTAATAATATTAGGGGATTTATAAAAGGCTCTATATAATAGAAGCCACCTCCACATGTTCGTGGTTCTACGATGAAAACCCTCAGCTGACACGTTTACTTCCTCGCAGTAGCGATCAGACGCAGCGAGGCGTGCCCAAGGGTTAGTGTTACATCGCCGGCCTTGTAAGGCGTCGTAGAGGCGCCACTAAACTACCTAGGTCAGATAAACCTTCTGAGCCGTAGGTCGTGGGTTCGAATCCCACCGAGAACAAATATTTGTGTGGTGAACACAAATGTTTGTTCTCTGTCTGGGTGTCATATTATATTCTAAATATGTATTTACAAAAAAAAGTATTATATCAGCTATCTGGTTTCCATATTACAAGCTCTGCTTAGTTTGGGGCTAGATAGTGTTGTGTGGATTGTCTATAATATTTATTAAGAAAAAACATATTATATTCAAAAACAAAGTTCCGATAGTTTAAAAGTCATGTATTGTTTCACTTTTGCACCTGAGATTCTTTTGTGCGGACGTCAAAAGCTTTTGAATATAGGTCGGGCTCTTATGCTTCGACAATGTATCTATCAACCCTTAACCTAGTAAAGGTTGCTGGGAGCCGAAGGGTCAAAACCACATCAGATTAATTGCTCTTTAAATCCATGGTAGCACTTCTAGCACAAAAATAACCAAAAGAGATCCAAAACATGTGTCAAGTGTACAAAAAGACTCTCTTTACGGCACACTTAAAATTCTTTCACCACACTCTGGTTCGATAGATGAGAACACGATGAGAAAAAGAAACCTGAAATAGCCAATGACATGATCAGCAGGGCTACCACGAGCTCCATATGGTTATGGCTGTCAAATTGTGTATAGATAGGCTGACCCACACATTCACTTTCTTCTTGGGTTTGAATGTGTTGACACTGTTGACACAATTTTGACAGCCATAACCATAACCATATGGAGCTCGTGGTAGCCCTGCAGCTTACCTCTAAATTACAGAAAAAATGTCCAATCTGCGGGTAGACAGTGGAAGCTGCCTTTCTGCGCAGCACAGACGCCATGCCTGACACTGAGCAGTTATTCAGTCTGGTGAACAGGACTGCATCCAGGCGGTCCAGGTGGCGTGCGAAGTCCCACCAGCAAGCCTTGCGGGAGAAGCCGCCGTCAACTGGAATGGAAAAATTAACCATAGATAGATAGATAGAAAATACTTTATTGCTCACAAACACATAAGAACAAACAATGGTACATAAAAACTTAACAACTATTTGCAAAAACAATAGGCGGTCTTATCGCTAAACAGCGATCTCTACCAGACAACCGATGGATGGAGAGGACTAATGTTACTAACAAGGAGTGATTTGTGTGCGTGGATAAATTAAAAAAAAAACACAAAAATGTGCCACCACCATACACCATAGTGTTTTATTCTTTCAGGTTAAAGACAAAACCAATACTAATTAGAACACTAGGTACTCCGCAAACATTATTTTAATTCCCGCGACCTTCCCCTCGGAACGGGGCTGTACGGGGGTGGGGTCTTAACTTTTGGGACATTATAAACACTATAAAATTAATAAACAATTATTTTAATTATCTAATTTTTCATTTGTATAATTTTTTTAATCAGTTTATTTTTCTCTTTATCTACTAATATTTCATCAGAGTCAAAAAAAAAGTTAATCAGTTGAGTTACTGCCGACATTAGGTCAGGTATACTCGTAAATACGAATTTTGCCTATTACATGATAATACATTTTCATAATTAGTATGAAAATCTAAATGAATGCAAATTGTCACTACAGTGATGGGATTTAAACTAACAAGGTTTCCAGGTGATTAATTTTGAAAACAAATCAGTTGTTCAGTTGAATTAACGATAAACTCATTCGATGCAATGCGCATCAATACCTCATCATGTTTTCACATGACTGAGTAGGCTAAATACATTCGAAATTGCCTTTAAATAAGCAATTTAAATGTTTGGCTAATTAATTGTTTTATTTTATTAGAATGGCCTACTTCCAGCGCTTAAAGTGATAACTTCAGTCCATTTCTGACCTATAGGTAAATGAAAAGTTCTTTATATGGGGTTAGTTCAGATAGGATTGTCCAAAAATTTTTTTTAAATTTATTTATGTTGGTAGTTATCTCTTATTTTATTAATTTTCAAGTTAACCTGTTTGTTATATGGCGCGCCTTTTAATCCTACAGAAGTAAGGCGCCGCTTACGCCCATCATTTGGTTGCTTCATCATTAATCTATCTCAGTCCTGCTAAACGTAGGTCTCTCCCAAGACGTGCCATTGAGCGCGGTCTTCGACTCTTCTCTTCCAGTATTTACCAGATACATTTCTCAGATCGTCGCACCACCTTGCCGGAGGGCGTCAAACGACGCGTACCTAAACGTGGCCTCCACTCTAATAATCGTTTACTACAAAGATTGTCTGTTCTACGACAAACATGACCGGCCTACTACCACTTCAGCTTGTTAATATTTTGAGCTACGTCGACTACTTTGGTTCTCTCGTCGCATAAACTCGTTCCGGATTTTATTCTTCAAAAATACTGAACATAGCTTGGTTGCTTAGTTGTTCTTTATAAAAAAACCCTTAAAAACCGAAATGGGATTAGTCATTTGGATCAAAACATTTGCACATCGCAAACATCGCGAAATCCATTTGCAAACACCGCGACACAGTTGATTGAAAAATAAATTGAAGCGAACCCGACTCGTGTTTGCCGCCGTCGTGAAAAATAATGGATCGGTTGTTGGTTTTGAAAAATGCAGGTCCTATAACACTTTTTCTTGTTAGCCCTGTGCTAACATAACCGATGCTGTGTGACCATTGGATTAACTTGTAGAGCACCAGGGTTTTAGACCACTGTTCACTCCATTACTTGCTCTTGGTTTTCCAATAAATAAATAAATAAATAAATATCGAGTCGTTGGGTTTCAAAAGTGTTAAGAAATTATGTGTTTCCATCATTAGACAACAAAATTTGTTGTCTTCAATATTTCGTACAATAATTTAAGAAATTTAAACACGTCGACAAAATTATTATTTTTTGTAATAGTCGATTGGAAATACCTTGTCTAGTTGTGGGACAACAAAAGTTTTTTTTATGCCATAGTAGGTAGACGATCTTACGGGCCACCTGATGGAAAGCAGTCACCGTCGCCCATAGACACGTGCAACACCATAGGCGGTGAAAAAAATACTTTACTGATAACCATTATTATTTCGGTGATACGGTTCAGCATGGCAGACGCTATCACAAAGTAATATACTATGGTGTTTTCATACAACTCATTTTCCTGCAAGTTTGTTCCGCAAACTGAAACTGGATATTGTGAAGCCCCCGCTTCCCCTAACCCCAGCTCTGCTTCCATTATTATTGACAGATGTGTTTACCGTAACCCGACGCGTGTTGGACATGCTCTTCGTGTTCCCACTTTAGTGACGTCACTAATGAAACACATTGTTTAGCTGACATGACATTGTTTAGCTGACATGACATTGTTGACTGTGCTAGTTTCTAGCTTCAAATTACTGACCGTGTTTAGTCTTCATGCTCGCTATTTGTATTAGTATTAGTATTTATTGTTTTACTTTAATTATTAACGGTTAACACCAATTACAATAATTAAAGACATAGGTAATAGACAGACAGAATAATGAAAATAAATAAAGTATAAGTAAACAGTTTTGGTTAGTTATGTTTGGACATGCCACTGACAACCCTCATAGTGATAAGACCCCTTACTTCGCTTTAGTTTTAGTATTTTAGTTAAATGTGTAATGTCCTATTCTTGTGGTGTACAATAAAGTGTTATCTATCTATCTATCTAACCCTAACACACATCACTTACTAAAGATTTAGTAAATGTGTAAAAGAAATACAAAATATCGTGAAGAATACCTGTTAATAACCTACGAATGAAAAACATACAGGGTGAAAAATTGCTAAGGCCAAATAACAAAAACAAAAGAAAAGGCAAAATCAGGGCAGTTTAACCAAATTAAAAAAAGGAAGTTTTCGATTCCGCGCGTATGTATTTTCCTATAAGTTTTTGATATTAAATGAAATGTTTATTTGTTTGAAAATCGCACAAACATAACTTGCTTAAATGTACATCCGAATTGGGACCATGCTATAAAATCCGACATCTTTCGTACCCAATTTGGCTCTCTCAAGTCAGACTTCCCATTGGCCTACTCCTCAAGCGCCAGTAAATTTGATACCTCACTTTGTGTCAGAAAAATATCTGCTCGAGTTTCTTGTGAAACCAATATTCTTGTTGGCACACCACCAAGTTGTATAGTGGCTGTCAGTATAGTCGAGGGCGGGAATAAGATGTCAAGGCGACGACTGATATTTTTCATTTTTCTAGCCGTTGGGAGATTTAAGATAGCACACAGAATACAACGGAGATTTATCGTACTTAAGAGGGTTTTGTGGCAAGTATTTTCCAGTGCTTGCGATGCTAGAAATGTTTTGCTTGTTTGTTTTTGCAATCTTTTTAAAGTAAGGTCACAAGTCTCTTTGCCTGGGGAGGGCCCATCACACAAATATTCCGCGTGTATCTTTTCAGCACCCGTATAAAAATATTATCATAAAATGTTATGGGTCAATTACACGGCCTTTTAAAAATGTCTGTAAAAAACCGGAAATGGTATATGAAAACCGTAATAAAACCGAGCTCTCACAAATCGTACATCGGTAACGCAATATCACTGAGAGCTTGGATCTGTGCCAATAAAAATGTAGCTGAAAAGCCTCCAGCGTGCATAAACCTCCAAAGTGTAACATTTACTAAATGCTTACTAGGTATATCATACCCTGAGGTTTTTGATCCCTGAATAAAAAGTGGTTATTCTGACGTTCATTTCTCACATTCTCTCTTATAATTTCAATAATGAACCAAGCTATGATACTCTCAATAAGCGAAAATGTATTGTAGAACTGATGAACGGTGTCGCGGATGACTGCTCGACCAATCAAATGATTGCTTTTGATTAGTTGTCTGTGAAAACAGGCCTAAGATTTCTTTTTGACACATAAAATATTTAAATTTCCGCTTATAGGAGACTTATACAGTAGGTCTACTATGAGCTAGAGGTTAACTAAAAATAAGTTTACATTTTCATGTTATGTAAATAAATTGAAAACCAATAGAACTTATCTACAATAGCTATATGCATAACTGTACCTAATTAGCAATGTCACCATGATATTATTCAGTAAAATCGCAAGCATAAAAAAAAGATCTTTAAAACGTCTAAATAACCATGTTATTTCAGACATCAGCTGGCCTACCATGAGCTTCATATGGTTATGGTTATGGCTGTCAAAATTGTGTCAATTCAAATCCAAGAAGAAAATGAATGTGTGGGTCCAGCCTATCTATACACAATTTGAAAGCCATAGCCATAACCATATGGAGCTCGTGGTAGCCCTGTTCTCTTACCACTTGCACGAGCAAACTATTCACTAACACTATTCTGTAAAATTATTCTCATAAAAGTAGAAAATGTAAGTCTTCTCGTATTTTTCTCGCGATTTCATTAGCGGAGGCACGAACGCTAATTCATTGCCGACGCCGGATATTACGTTTCCTGTAGGCACTGTATTATGTTTATGCCTATGTACCTATGTAATGACGTCATATTTTAGTTACGTTAGTAATGGACGGTGTAATTTTTATATTGGCCTTGACTGGCCTCTAGCTCAGTTGGTAGTAGCTCTGCCTTCTGCGCCGTAGGTCGTGGGTTCGATCCCCACCGAGAACAAATATTTGTGTGGTGAACATAAATGTTTGTTGGTCTGTCTGGGTGTTATATTGTATTCTAAGTATGTATTTACAAAAAAAAAAGTATTCAAGTATTATATCAGCTATCCGGTTTCCATATTACAAGCTCTGCTTAGTTTGGGGCTGGGTAGTGTTGTGTGAATTGTCCACAATATTTATTTATTTATTTATATATAGGCCTGCGCGCACCCCTATGTCGTTGGCGTCGGCGATCAGTGAAACGCTGTCAAATTTGACAGCAATATTTGACAGCGTTTCACTGATCGCCAGTGACCTAGCTATGCGCAGGCCTTATGACTTTAGAATTTTTGACAGTATTTTGACCATTATTTCATGACAACGTGCACTAAGCTAAGTGCAGGGTAGGTTCTAGATCACCCTCGTAATTCTCCAGCTGTCTTGATCTTCCAGTATGGCCACAAAAGTCACATTTAGACCACGTAAAAGTCATAATCAAACATCATCCTACTGAAGTTTACTACTGGACATACGAGTAAGGCACACATTTCCAACTCGACTCATAATTTTGGGATTTACAGGGTGGTTTTTTGAGAAGGGCGGTCCAAGTCCTAAGCCGAGAGTTAGGGAAAAGTCGTGACAGGATTCATGTCCTCGATTTATAAGAAAACAATTACTGCATGTTTTTTCAAAATTCTTTTACTTTTGACGGAATAGACTCGAAATTTAAACAAAAAAATTACACCCTGTATTATTGAACCAATGGATTCTATTACTGATAGGGATCATTTTTTGCAAATAAACATTTACTAAAAATGAATGGAAATAGCAAATTTTCACCAGGTAATTCTCTATCTTTTTTCGCAAAAATAAATTGTAAAGAAATAAGATGAAGAAAGACTTGGAGCTTGCCCCAGCAAAACTCCAAAACTCCAAAAAAAAAACAACGCACAGGAACGTTCCTGTGCGTGACCTACGAGGCACTGCTTTGTTATAGGCGATGGTTGCCACTTAACATCAGGTGGGCCATAAGCTTGTTCCATCCAATTTTTGTATCATAAAAATAAAAAATAAACTTCCTGTAACAATAATGAACATTCAAAACTCACCGAGCATGTTAAATCCGTTGATCCCGAAGAGGGCTGCGTCGCCCTGTCCCCCGGGGAACACGTATAGCGTGGGATGGCTGAACCTGATGTTGCCAACCACGTCGCTGGACACTAGCAGCTGGTCCAGGCTGGCTGGCACGATGTATGGGTCCAGGTATGCTGTGACATACAAACATGTTAGTATATTATGATGAGCTGGTGACAGCTGGTTACATTCCGGTAATTCATCTTTCTTATAAAAATTTAGTTTTGTTTTTCATTAACAATTTTTCAGTCATGTCTGAAAAATTTATAAATAACAGTTATAGTAAATAATAAACCAAACGTAGTAAATACGTACAGATACTACAAAGTTGGTTAAAGTAAATAGTAGGCATATAAAAATTAAACAAGAAATTATGGGTTTATTAGTGATTGACACAGATGATTTTTATTCTATTCGTAATTGGTAATTACCATACAGACAGAAGAGCAGTCTGTTGAAAAGTTGTCACCGTCTATCAAGAACTCTTGCAATACCTACTAGAAGCAACGCTGATATGCCACCAGCATTTTAGCAAAACTTTAGGATCAGAGCCTGTTAAAAATATTGATTACTTTCTGAAACGACGTCGCCAGCGCATTTCAATATCTTAAGGCCTGCGCGTGCGCACACCTAGTTCGCTGGCGGTAGCGATCAGTGAAACGCTGTCAAATATCGCTGTCAGATTTGAGATTTGACAGCGAATATTTTACAGCGTTTCACTGATCGCTACCGCCAGCGAACTAGGTGTGCGCAGGCCTTTAGAGGTGTCCATATAAACTAGTTCCAAGTTTATTTAATAAAATATCTAATAAAGTCTACATCTAAAAGCTTTTACCCCTGAGCAGGTTGAATAATACAATGGCCTGGCTGAATGAAGGAGTAGTTCGTACCTGAAGCGCAATGCAGGTACTTTATTATGCAAAACTTAACTTCTTGAAACCTAGATTGTACAGTCAAAGACAGGTCAAAGACATAATAAGTTTTGTACTAGCAGGACACCCGTGACTTCGTTCGTTTACTTTTATATACAAACCCGAACCCCCGCTGCACACCTTTGAGTGTCAAAAATTTTGACACTCAATTCCCGGCATTTCATGATAATTTCTCTAATTATTCACAATATTTGCATTTAATTACTTCCGTTATATAGCGGAAGTGTTATCTAAGAAACCCTACCTGCAGCAAGGCTGAATCGATGACCTATGAGCGATATTTCTGCATCAGTTCCCCCGATGGAGGTTAATTTGAACTCTACTTTGCAGGTAATAGAGTTTGGTTTACTGGAAGCTTGATTTAGTTTTGCATGACCTACTAAAAAGTTAATTAATTTTCATCTGACGCGAATTTTAGTGATGTGTTTCAAATTAAATTGAATTTGTGATGCGACTGGCTGTATTGGTTTGTATTTAGTGACAGGAACAATACTCGTAAAAAAACTTAAAAAGCATAACATAAGTAATTGCCCGTCGTAAAACCATGATGGAGGTTTTAAGGCAGCCCATAAAATACTCGAAACCTTAAATTTATGGTAGATATCGAAAACATAATCGGATTAACGACAAAATCTTATAACATTTTATCTCAAAGCATTAAAAATAAAAAGCAAATATCTCATTATTTCGTAACGAATTCAAAGATAATGTAGCAAGTTTTTTATCTCCCAAGAAACTTGCTCCTTTATAAATAACAATAAAACTCGGGGATCGGAATCGTCACGCAATTTAATCTCTTTGTGTCGCTCTCTGTTAAGAATCTTATTTTTCACGAAAACTTTCTTCACAAGGTCGTGTTTTTGCCAAAAGAATAAACATTTTTTTCTACGAGTGCGTCGTATAAAATGTCTGCTTTCTGCGCTGTATATCGCGTGTGTAATGAACAAGCATAGTTTTATTAAAAAAAAAATAAGTTTAGTTTGGTGGGTCTGCCTAAAACTACATGCAATTTTTTATCATAGTTTGTAGTTAGTACATTATTAGTACGAGTAGTAGTAGAGCTCTTTGTGTGTGGCTCGTCTGGGGAAGTACTACCACCATGCATATTTCTGCCGTGAAGCAGCATTTCTGTGTTTCGATTTGAAGGGTGTGGCTATATGATTGTCCCATAAGTAAGTAGTATTAAAATAAACATTCAGATTTTTATTTCCCAAAGCCTAGAATTCTAATTTTTAATTTTAAAATTTCTAGATCGTGACTAAATAGTATTGCTTAAAAGGTCCTCAAATATTTTTTACATTACTATTTTACAAAAAAAGGTGAGTTCGCAGCAGCTCTGCCTTCCCCGAACCAGGTTGTGGGTTCGTTTCCCATGTGCCTGAACTGATTCCTCCTTAGTGTATCAACAATTTACGTGCTCGGTACATGCGAGCTCCGAAGCAATTGCTACTTGAGAAGTTTAAATTAACTATGCTAAGTGGGTTATGGCATAGCTTAGCAAGTTATATTAACTTTAGTAGTTAACTATGTAGTTGGTTTATTAATAAACACAACACTTGAAAGTTTAAGATACACTATGCATAATCTCTAGGCATGGTAGACATCTCCTTGAATCTATCTTCTATATCTATATTTATAAAAGAAAGTCGTGTTAGTTACACTATTTATAACTCAAGAACGGCGGAACCGATTTGGCAGAAAATTAGTGGGGAGGTAGCTTAGAACCGGGAAAAGGACATAGGATACTTTTAATCCCGAAAAAGCAACGGGAACGGGGTATTACGGGAACGGGCGAGCGAAGCCGCGGGCGGCCACTTGTTTCAAATAAAAAAAAATCAGTAGCCTTGACAATTGTCTTGGACGATATTCACTACTCTCCTGAGACATTTTCAAAACTCTAAGGCAATAACTTTTTTAATTGAGAATCATCTATTTTAGCAGTTTAAATAATAAGCACTTCATATTAACTATCATTTACTTGTATAACTACACCGCTGTCAGTTTATGTTTTTTTTTTCTTTCATACAAAGTTTGCCTGGAAGAAATTGCTCTCAGCGATAAGGTTAACCATTATTTTTTCAAAAAAAACAAACTCCATAAACCCCGTAATATATTCCTGTAAATTTGAATAATATTTATTTCTTCTTATTTGTTTTTTTTTTCTATATTTCTGAACAATAAAGAGGTATCTATTACAGTCAGTGTGACCAACATATTTTTACTTTCTACAGTATTTTATGTTCTTTTACTTCCCAGCGCGAAGAATAAACATTCTTTTATTTATTCAAGCATAAAACGAACTGAGGCTCCCAATCGCGTTCCCTAAGGCACTCATTTGCTCCTTCATTGTAAAAGTTGTAAGTTTGAAGAGTCGCTTGGAGCGATTCGAGGCGTGATGTAGTGGGTTCTGGCGTTCGCTCCAAGGCTTTCATGAACTTCCAAACAACTGAACTGAAAGTTGAGAATGTCTTGTATGTGGCGTACAAGTTATGTTTTAAGTGCTTCGAAAGTGTAGTTCAGTTTCGATTGATCTTACAAGATAGGAGATCACAAGATATTGGATAGTAGAAAAGTTGAAGCAGCAATGGAGAACGTTTTAGACTTTCAAAAGGTTCCAAAGAAAATAGTAAGTAGGTATAGCCCAATGTTTAGCAAATCTAAGGGATGCTTAATTATAAGCAAAGGTTTTCTTAAGGCGCACAGAAATGATGAAGATTACTTCTATCTATTTAATGAGTTACTATGTCTGTCTAAGAACTAGATTTTATTTCAAGATTTTTTAATAATTTTAATAGTTTATCCTTTTCATTCACAGGTTATCAGGAAGAGATCGCTCTTAGCAATAAGGTCACCCATTGTACTCAGTAGTTATAATAGTTTCTGCATTTATTAATTCTTTAGGTACAATTAAGAGTTAATCTATCTATCTATCTATCTTATTTAGTTTTTCCAATAATATTAACAGAAATATACTCTACCAGACACTAATCTGCACTGGTTTGGCCATGTGATACTGACTTACACCTAAGAACTATGTATGTACCTAAACTAAACCATGTTTATGCAATAAATGTATTGAGTATTGGGTTCAACAGTAGCTTGATAGCATTAAAACTAGTGCTCAAGGTACATACGCCACCACTACGTGTTTTGCAACGTCAAACTTTTGCCAACAATTCTCAACTCAGCGTCAAATTAACTAGGAACTACGACATTACAAGCTTCGCTTGTACCGAGAATCAAACGTGCACTCAGTCGTAATAGTTTAGCATTTCTAATTAGTTGCTCTTGATTACGTATCTACGAGGTATTTGAATCATGAGGCACACTTAATATCGTTTCACCACACTTAGTTCCAAAGAATCAGTGACACGATAAGAAGAAGTTTAACCGTCGCTTTCTACTAAGATCTCAGTTTACAACTAAAATCAATAAATTAATTATCTATTGAAGAAGAAAATTTATCTACTATGCTCTTCCCTTGAGTAGCTAGAGTCTTTAAGACGTTTCAAAGTGATTCTTGTATCGTATTGAATAAACGCTTATTGAATCTTGAATCTTGAGCTGTCAAAGTTTTTATTAATAGGAATAATTTTTTAACATGTTTAAATCAAGGCTTATAAGGCTATTGTTGAAAGGGTGTTTCTACACAGGTAATGAATGATATGTTTAATTTAGATTTTATTTTAATTATTATTTGACTTGTTTAACCTTTTTTGTGTACTATGGTGCTGTGGTGTCTAATAATGTAGTTGCAAATACGATTCTAGTTGATTGTTTATAAATAAATGGAAAGAAAAGAAAGAATAGTTTGTCTCTTTTTAATTAATGCGTCGCAAAACTAGTATTAAATTAACTGATTTTTCGTCCTTTCAAGTCCATATGAGTTAGAGAGAGATGCAACACTTGCTTGCTTTATACAGTCGGCAGTGATACGCGATTTCAGAATACCTAACAAATAGTTTAAAAAATAAATTTGCCTCACCACGTCAACTGTATTCTGTTTTCCATCACAAAACCATTTTTGTTGAGCAAACAAAAATAAATACCAGCTGAATGTTTACTCGGACAATCCAATCACAATTCTATTGATTCAGATAGAAAAAATGTATTTTCGTATTCGATGAACTACTCACAAAGGGCTGGTTATTCGATAGGGTTGAAAGCAATTTTGTGTAAGTTCCTGAAATACGAGGCAATTTTTGTTGAAAAAAATGTATACGATTTTTATTTCCTGGCAAATCTTCACTAGCCCTTGACAAATTGGCTGAAAGTTGGTAAGTTTGAATCCAGTCAAGAACTTGAACTACTTTGAAAATTGCAAAGGGGATTAAGAAAAAGTACTTTATAATTATTAATTAAATGTTGCTGCCCGAAAGGTGAGAAGGGATCAAACTAAATAGAACTCTATATAATACAACTTACAAGAAACTTCCAAATAACTTTGTTCCATCTCATAATAATGTATTCAAGCGTACTAACTTACTAAATAGGTAAAGTTCCAAACTGTAGCGATTCGTAGCATATCCCAGCAATGTCGTAGCAGTGGCGTAGCAACAGAGCTACGCTTTGCTACGGGATTTGATCACCGGAATTGTTGGTATGCGAGTTAGGTAGGGTGACCATGCGTTTGCGTAGATGCTGTGACCCCAAATATATTTTCAAGCGCTACGGTCTGCACTAAACGTTTTAAGCTGCAATAAACTGCAATAATATTCCCTAAAAATCCTTGAAGTATAGTGTACTATAGCATACTTTCATACAAATAACCTCTGTAAACATTAATAATGTTTCTCTAAAATACAGAATCGCTTTGTTCAAATACTCATAATCTTTTAATTAATTACATTTCGCCAAACCTTGAGAACAGTAAATAGCGGCTCTGGCGATGTTCATTTTGCGGCGGCTCATTAAAAAGCAACAGAACATTAAGGCCCATTATACTTAATTCGTTGAAATGCCAATTATACGAACAACTGCTACCGAGAAAATTAGCGTAAAACTGTTTACTTTGGCACCATAAACACTGATTGTGTTTTTCTACGGAGTAAATTACTGCGTAATAAACGCCTAATGGTTAGAAAAGTGTGTTTTCAGAATGCTGTTGCCAGTCAAAAGCTACCAAGAATGTACCATTCTATCTCAATATTTTATTACAAAAGGCACAATGAAAAAACGATCTACGACAATTTAAAAGAAAAAAAAGCTCACATCTACAACCATAGTAAAAATTCTAACCCAAAAAGTAATATTACCTCAAACGTTCTCTCATAATCACAACCCTGAGTTTTATCCCTACACATCAAAAACTACGGCCACCCCTACCTAGTTCCGCAGGCACAAGTGGCATCGTTAGTGAGTTTCTGAGCAACAGTACGAATTAAGGGCTATTGACTGAGGCTTTCATTTGTCAACTGCTGGAAATTATTGTTAACTAAATTTGTGAACTTGTGAGGGTTTTGTTCAGTGCTATTGTGGTTTTTTCTACAAACCTGCCAACTGTTTTCAAGAAACTATTAAATTGTGTGTAAATAAGAACAATACCTAAAAAATCTTTTGACTTTAAAATCGTGTGGCGTCTACATTAAAATCGAAATAGAAGATATTTTGTTTCCATGCACAACTAAAGCCTCGGTTAGTAGAAAGTCAAAATTTTGAGGGTTTTTGTCTTGGTAGATGTAGTTGTAGAGGTACATTAAGAAAATAAATTCTACCCCTTTATAGGTGCAGCGGGGTTACTAGAAAAGAAAATTCAACCCTCATGGAGATACAATGGGGTCCAATAAAAATGTAAAAATAGACTGCAGTAAAATACTTGAGTGTGCCTCATATTATATTCATAGTAGTTCTATTTGAAATAAAATCGGCTTAGCCAAAATTTTTGATTGCTCAGTCTGACAATTTAAAATATTTCCGTCCAAACAGCTATAATATATAATCAAAACACTAGCACGACTAAATAACCGATAAACGAACAAACGATTAAACGATAAACGATTAAAAACGAACGAATTAACGAAACGAAACAACGGAAACAACGGGATAAACGATTTTTTTTTACCTACACGTAAAATTATTTACCAAAATTGAAAAAAGAAATACTTACAGATAAAGTCCTTGATGGCCTGCGAGCCAGTCTCTAGTATGTCAGTGGGGTTGACCCGTATCTTGCAGTACTTAACGAAGGGCATCTCTGGAAGTTTAGCCCACTCGCCACCCCCGCTGGTGGAGCAATGTACGTCGATGGAGATGGAGTTCTCGTAGGCGCGGATCACGCGCTGAACCTCGTTCTCTTGGTAAGCGTCTGTGAAGTCCGATAGGGAAAAGGTCCCGTCCTGGAAAAAACATTGGTTGAGAATTGTTTGATTATTTCTGTTCTTTTCCTATGTTTTGTATTGTGTGCAATAAAGAATTAAGAATTATTCAAATTTTCTTGCGAGAAATACTCGACTGAGGTTTATTATACCGAGTACTAGCCAGCGCTTTCAAATGGTGAAGGAAAACATCGTGAGGAAACCGGCATGTCGTAGAACCACTTGACACATATTTTCGAACTTTTTGTTCGAAAATATGTGCCAAGTGCACGAAAAGAGCCTCGTTGTGGCGCACTTAAAATCCTTTCACAACGCTTGGTTCGAAAGAATCAGTGACATGATAAAAAGAAGAAGAAGAAGAACAAGCAAAGTAATAATCAATTACAACGACCAATTTAACCAAAGTTTACCGCCACCCTTCAAGATATTTCTCTCGCTCTATTCGCTTTGTGACGTTTTAACGGTACGGCAGCTATTTATCCAGGCTGCACTCTTGCGGAAACACTCACAACTCACGTATGATCCCAACATGGCCATGGAAAAACGCCGCTCTGATAAAGTCTGTAAAATAGAGCCCTGCAGAACTGCTGTGGCCACTAGACACTTCTTCTACCTAAGCCCTTTCCTGTACAATAAAGTAAACAAAGAAATCAACATCTACCCTTTACCCCTTCACAAATGTAAACTTACTTGCTTAAGATGGCTCCGAACGCTTTCTTACGAGGAAACTGAAAAACTATTAGTTTCTCTAAAATAACAGATACAAGTTGGCAATTTAAAATTTTCATCCCTACATTATCTATATGTAGGGATGACTCGTATATGATTTGGCACTCTTTCCTACTAATTCTCTCTCATACGTACACAATTACACATACACATACATACATTCTACACAACACAACAACACACAACTATATTGGTTGGTTCTCCCGCTCTCCTTGACTCTTAAGAGACTCGTGTTATCGGGGAACCTTCACATATACACACACATCCACCCATTCACACACCCTTATACATGAACATACATACCGATACACACACTTTCATAGACACTCCCTTTCAAAATTATAAACGTTCAATTACGTATTGTTACCTATCATAAGTACTATGTATATTTTTTATTTTGTTTCTTTGTATTTCATTTAACTATTTAGATTGTATTTAGATTGTGGAACATTTATGCTTGTTTTGTTACGGAGGAGGGCGCTGGCACTGCTACTCAGTTTTTAACTTTTGCAGTGTCAACGTTTTCATTTATTTTAGAACCCTTGTTTTTCTGTTCCGAATAAACACATTTTGAATTTCTTAAAACAAATCAAAACGGCCATTATTCACTAAAATCACAAGGATCAACCTAAAACATTTTTATTATTCGCAAATTAATAGAACTTTTCACAAATTTTCACAGTGGAAACTGAAGATAAACAACTGAAACTTTATTCCAATTACGAACTTTAGCCTTAGCCCGTTTCCAGTTTGTAATAAAAAGAAAATACCTATTCCTAATATAAAGTTCTCTCGAGTTGGTAAGGTCTCGAAAGTAACGGGTAAATAAAAGTATCCGAATTCGAAAAGTGAAGGGTAGTTTTTGCCTTCGTTTTGATTTGAATTCTTTGCTCGTTAAACATTTTATTACCAATTCTTAGGTAACCGATTTAGCTGGATTTTTACAACTTGATAGCAAGAATGTCTTTGTTGACCTTTTACGGATGATCTTTCTTGAAAGCTGTATCAGGAATAAATATACAAAAAGTTATATTATATTGGATGAGCTGGGTCACCCAATACACGTTTCTGAACCTACACAAAAGAAGCAATATCAAAAACTAACGAACGATAACAAGCACCCAGACTTATGATAATTTCGCCTCCGCTCACAATCAGAGACCAAATATAGTTTTATTTTCTGTATTTATTTTTATAGTATTTATGAAGTTAGTAGGTAGTTAGAAGTTAAAAAGGGGGTTAGGGAGGCCTTTGCCCTTCAGTGGGACGATGGAGGCTAAAAATAAATAAATAATTATTTGTATTACTTTACTGGTATAACACCAGTAAAGTATTATTTGGTTAATACGATATAGTTTTTTTTAGCACAAATGTTTAAAGTTGAACATTATGCAAACTAAATTCGTTATAAAATTATCGACCCGACCAGAGTACCATGCAATTGCGGGGCCCCATACAGGAGATGCTACACCTGCTTTCTTGTCCGTTAACTGCACCATTTAAGACTTAAACATGGCAACGAATAGAGCTGTTGAGGTGGCTACATATTAGGCGAGGAGGGTTTCAGAGACTTTTAACTTGGTAGGAAGGAAACGAAGTTACATTATCACACAACGTCCGTTAAATAGACGTATCTATATTATGATCTGTGAGGCAATGCTTCGAAAGTGGGGCATCTACTAGTTCCATCAACGACTGGCACAAAATAAACAAAACGCTGCCATTCAATACGGAGTCCGGTTCCATTGGACAAACGGACGGTCGGACCTGACGTGACGTATGGACGGAAATTAAAACTGGGCTTACGAGTTCGAGGGATCTATGAAACATTTGAATTTTTCAATTTATCTGGGTTTTTTTAGAAAATACATGAAAGAATAAAGCATTTGTTCAACGCCATCTAGAGTTTAACAGCTGAACTACTTCTCACAGTACCTAATTGCATCCGCTTATTACAATCGGATAATTACTTTGTAAGGTTTGTCAGGGCTTTCGCTCGGCGCTATACCGACCGCACATACCTACCTACCCCAATAATAAAGACTCTTTTAAATTCCCAGATCGTCTCATTAGACAGTATTTAAATGTTGTTTCAAAGTTTCAGAGAACAAATTAAATAATTTGTGCATTTTTTTTTTTTTTTTACAATTTATAAGATGACGCTTGACCGCAATCTCACCCTGATGTTAAGTGATGATGCGATCGACGGTGTAGCGCGCTCACCTAGAAGATACCTATTCACTCTTTTTTTGAAAACTCCCAAATTATAGGTATTCGGAAAAATAGCACATGCACGAAAACAGACTTTAACTTGTGACACACCTTAATAAATGAATTTTTGAAACTGAAAATAAGACTCAATTGTAGCTTTTATACAATTTCACAAATAAAAGTTTGCGTTTAACATACAACAAATACAACCTTTTTGAAAGTGCCTACCAAAAAAATACCCACAAAGCATCGTAAAACAAAACAACGTTGTTTTTACAAGGTAAGAACAATAACCTGGCCCAAAGATAAGGCGGCTCCAAACCAGGCCCCAAGGCATTACTTTGACAATGTTTGTGTTAGCTCGCTACAAAGGAGTTATTTCTGTTATTACTATTTGTGGGTACAAATTGAAATATAGTACGGCTGGGGAATATCTAGAATTCAGCAGAATTTTATACGATAAATATTTTCTTCATTCTTTATTCAATACGAGTACTACATTGTTTTGGTACCCTAACAAAATACCAGTTTTCATTTATTTAGTTACTCACCTACCAGCTTTTTCTTAGGTACCACGCAACAAATTTTAATAAATGAATTCCAATTCAAAGTGAGAAATCGTGTTTGCTTCAATTTCATTCTCTCAAAGTAAAGGTAACACACAGCGCTGAGTTATTTCGCGAAGGCTGTATTTATTGAGTGCTACACCTAAAGATACGGCTGTTAATGAACAAGCAAATACTTATACGAACGTCGAAAAGCCATTACAGTCTGGGTTCTATACAAATTCCCCTGAAATTAAACCTAAATTTGCAATTCACGCTGAAAGTGACGCCATCTTGGATTCGGTAAATGTTTGATCGCTCATGGGCGACGCGGTAAATACATTTATATATTAAGTGTGAAGTACTTAAAATGGAAAATCATCACCGGTAACCAGCCTGAAAAGTTTTTGGCCACTTCTCTTGGCACAGATATTTATTTTATATTTAAGGCGTTTCATATCCTTGTGATTTTAATGAATTAAAAAGCTAGAGCTAGAAAAAACTCAACTACTACGACTACCATGAGGTTTTATGGGGTGGGGATGGTGTGGGGGGGGGGGGTAACTCCCCCTCCCCGCATCATAAATCGATGAAAATGTATGTAAACTTTTATTTCCGCTTCTAATCTTTAACCGTGGATATCTACATGTCCATAGGTCTCCGCGTGGTAGGGGTGGTACAGAGAGGTATCCCCCTTCCCTTCTTCCCTCCCTCCTCTATATCGACGGTCCATAATGGAAATTGTAACCTCTCATTTGATAATTCTTTTAGATTTCATCGCATGTAAAGTGAACCTGGTCGCAGGTGTACTCAGTGACCGACACGTTTTTGAGCAAACTCATCCATAGCGGAGGACAGAAACTGATGGAGGGTCACAGATCTTCATCAGTGAGGATATCGACTCAAGGAGAAGGAAAGGGTACGTACTTGCATGATCCAAGATCCGTTCCCCGCGAAGGTGTACCCTGCGTGCAGCAGGTGTCGGTGGCGCGTGAACGAGCTCAGCAGATTGCGCATGCACTGCATCAGCGTGTTCATCTGCGGGTGGATGAGGATCTCCGTCACCAGGTTCTCTGATGCGAACTGGATCAGTCTCTCGCCTGGAACAAACACATTTATTAACGATGAGGTTTCAGGAGGTTTTTCAATGACCCTCGCAGGGAATAATCTACACTGTTATGGAAAAAATAATCAGCTTTTACAAAGACTGAAACTAACACGGGTATTTATCGCTTCAATTACCTTATTTTATTTATTTTCCCGACGTTTCGGCTATGTTGCAATAAATTATTATTATTATTATAGCCTTCTATTTATCCAATGAATGAAGTACATTTTCACAAAATTTATAAGCTACTACATTTCTATTTATACATCAATATTATAAAATAAGAATAGAAAGATAAATTAGTAATAATATTGATGTTGCAATAAATAAAATAAGGTAATAAACGCGATAAATACCAGTGTAATAATTTCAATATGTGTTATGATCGCGAAAGCTTAAAAAGTTTTTTACAAAGACTATAAACGAATGGTATTTCCTTTCATAAAGTTCTCCAAAACACAAAAGTGGCTACGGCGTAGTTCCTGCTACGCTGTAGCTCGTAGAATGTTGCTACGACATTCACTTTACACACACTCATACACAGTTGAAAACCATCCACAGACTTCACCTATAGATGGCTAACCGAGCAACTAGATTATCAATTCAGAAAGCTTTCAGTACAGATGCAGCTGCAATATAAAATTCCAATACAGTGTAGGAAACTTTTATATCTTTTTAGATCTTTTATGAATGTAATATGCACATAAATGTAATCCCACAGGAACAGTACATGCTCAAAACTGTTCTTTCATAATTTCATAAGTTGGAATTGGGCCTACCACTAGCTCGGTCTGACTCTGCCTCTGGCTCTGGTTTTGAGTCTGTGGGAGTGCTCCCCAATCTATTATAGTGTGTGTGACGTCTCGATGTAGGATTTATTTAGTCAACACTAACACAGACTTGAAACCAGAGCCAGAGACAGAGCCAGACAGAGCTTGTGGCCTACTGTTAAGAGTAGTGAGTGATTACGGCAATTCCGTTTCAATAATGAAGGTCATTGTCCAGCAGTGGACTCATTTAGACAAAACATGATGATGATGTAGGATTTGGCATACTATGTAGGTCTAAACTGGGTCAGCAAGATGTAACAAAGGCACATAGAAATACAAACAGCCTCGCATGCCACGTCATTACACACACACGCGCGGCCGCCTGTCATATTGACACCTACACAAAAAGAGAGAACTCTATTCAAGATTCTAAAGCTAGAAGCTAGAAATAGATCAGACTAACGCCTACACGCGAGTTTCTGAATGAACGTTAACGTTTAATGTTATAAATATCATTAAAACAAAAATTCTATACAATTACCCAACGTGGTGTGTTTGAGTGAAGCTTAGACTTTACCTAGACGTTTCGACTTTATTGACGATGGTTTAGGGCAGCCTAAGACGACCTATTTTGGCCAAAGAAGTCCCAGCAGACATTGGCACAAGTTGAAAATAAGCAATTTCTTACACATCTCTCGGGGCGCATAGTAATAATAAATAAGTAAGAAACCCGCCAGACTCGCCAGTAATTCCAGACATTGATAAATTAAGTTGAGAAAGGGAGATAAGGGCAACCTTGACCTCAAAGGTCGGAGAGAAGGCGTTCCCAATGTTTGGGGTAAACTCATTCGAATCTCGAGAAGGGAAAAGGCGAAAAGTGGTTTTGAATACCTTCGAAAATTTTATCACTAAACCCCGCCCAAGATAACTATGCGCGTGACAGATGGCGGAAAATGAAAAAAAACTGATTTAGAATACAACCTAATAAGAACTTGCATTAAACGCAATGCAAGTTCGATTTCCCCATTCATGTTTGTGATCGGAACATATATTTCTAGTCCATTTTAATCATGTTTTTCACCATCTGTCACGCGCAGTTTCATCTTGCGTGGACTCTGTTTCTATGACGTAATGGGTGCCTGTCAGAATGACGCAAGAAGTGTGAATTTGTGGTAATCATCATCAATCTATATCAGTCGGCGTAGGTCTCTCCCAAGACGCGCCATTGAGCCCGATCTTCGGTTCTTCTCCTCCAGCGCTTGCCAGATACATTTTGCAGATCGTCGGTTGCCGGAGGGCGTCCTACACTACGCTTACCCAAACTCGGTCTCCATGCACTCTAGTATTGTGTTCTTGTGGAAATATCGGGAAATCTCAAGCGCATACTACCTTATCAGATTTTGTTACTCAAAAATGCCCCATAACAGCTGAACTGATTTGCTGTTTAACTTATGATTGCATAAATTGTTACTGGTAATAATTATAGCTACGAGCTTTTCAGCTGACTCACGCAAGCTCAGCTAATACCCATATTATTATAACTCGGGACAAATATTAAAATTCAAGGAACGAGCAATCTGTTTCAGCAACGAAGCCTAATCCATCCTAATCAACTAATCCATTGTGGAAATTGCTGAACTAGAAACTCAAATCAAACTAATTAACTGTACAAATGAAAGTTATAGTTAGCTTTGAGTAAAACTCCTGTAATTAAAACTGTTTCGTCATGGAAACGTGTCAATGTAAAGTTTTATTACTTTTATTTTACCCTGGTAGTTAAGGGGGTACGATTTCCATACAAACTTAATTTACACAACTATGGGCAAATAAAGTATTAATGTACACTGAAATAGCTGTAATAGGCTTTTACAGTGGTCCTTATTACCGGCCAGATATATAAAGTTAGTAAGAGTGTCAGCCGTTGGTCGTGGCAGTCGGGGCTTCAGAAAAAGAACTAACAGACTTTTACGACTATTTTGAGACATATGTTTTAAGCTCATTCACGTATTCAATGCCGAGTACCCGTTAGAAAAAAACACGAAAAAAATTTTTTTTTTTAATATTTCTGTTATCCTACAGTTTTCTCCAACTTTATATAACTGGCCGGCAATAAAGACCACTGTAAAATTCTATTACAGCTATTTCAGTGTACATTTATACTTTGTTTGCCCATAGTTGTGTCAATTCAGTTTGTATCGTAATCGAACAACCTTAAGGCTCGCTGTCAAATTTGACAGCATTTCACTGATCGCCGATGCCAGCGACCTAGCTTAGCCGGTCGCTGGCATCGGCAATCAGTGAAATGCTGTCAAATTTGACAGCGATATTTGACAGCGTTTCACTGATCGCTATCGCCAGCGACTTAGGTGTGCGCCGGCCTTTATTATGTGTTCCAATATTTTTAAGCATCTTCGAAAAAAAAAATTCTTGTTTTTGACAAGCCTAAAAAGAGATGGAGATAATTGTATTTTTATCTGACGGACAAAATCCGTAGATCAAAAAATACTATCACAAAACACTTCCATTTCACCTTTTGTTTGTTACTAATATTACCACCAAAGGAGCCTCTTTGAGGCGTACTTAAAATCCTTTCACCACACTTGGTTCGAAAGAATCAGTGACACGATAAGAAGAAGAAGATTACCACCAAATTTATTTGCAACGAACCATTCAGAATAAAAAGCCTTGTAGCTTTGAATCGGAATAATCCTGGATTTTGTTGTAAAGTTTACTTCGACATCTGTCAACTGTCTGTCACTAAAACTTTTGACGTTTAGAACTTTGTTCAGATTGCTTATTCCGTTGGTGGAAAAATCAGGGCGATTTGAACAAAAACACTGTACATTTTAAATATAATTATATTTTAAGTTTTTTTGGTCTTTGTTTTTATTATACAGGTACCTCTGGCACCAAACTAAATTGACACAACCTTATCAAGCTATCAAGAATACAGCTACACGTTTCACTGAGCACATTTAAACCCTTCCACCACTAACCTTCTATTTGTTGAACACTATTATATAGCTTTCACCTAGTCGTTATCGAATACCTGTTTCGCAATTCCATCGAAAATAGCATTCAATTGTTCACCCCATTCACCCCATTCTCCCCTTTCTACTCCAATTGCCCCTTGTACGCCCCATTGACGCCATTGAGAGCAATCCACTAGATTCTGGTCGTAACCGTTATTGTGTTCCTAGGTTAGAATTGTCTTTTGAATTGAGTAGTAACAGTTGGTAATGGGCGTACTAATGACGTGACTATATTATTTGTTTAGCAAAAGCCTGAACAAGTCAACTGCTGCACAAAGTCTTCCATATTTTGGAGGTTTCTTTAAGAGTCCGCGCAAGATAACACTGCTAGTGACTGATGGTGAAAAACATGGAAAAAATGTACTGGAAATACATCTTCCAGTCCTAAAAATCGAACTTGCATTGCGTTTAAGACAACTTCATATTTTGAGATTGAAAAATACTGTTACTGTACAAGAAGTTGCCTTTGATAAAAAGCAACATCTTGTAAATGACGTAAATAATTATAAAGGCAGTATACAGTATACCTTCACTCAATGAACGACGTGGCCAAAGGGTTGCCAGTAGTATGTACCAAGCTTAAAACTGGCCACATAAAGAAAAAAAATGTCAAACGCAGACTGACACAATTTAAATATTCTAAAAGCCGCGCCACTTTTCGAGTTTTCGCTCAATATAAAACGTAAAAGGCTTTCACGTGCCTGTTTTTTGCCACAAAAAACCGGAAAATTTTGCAGAATAAATTGTGAAATTCTAGCTTTTGACGATTTTAAATAAACGAAATAGATTTGGATACAAAAGCAATATTTGTACATACTTTGGCCTGGCTGGAATAATAATTAAAATAGAATGTCTTGAATGAACTTTATGAATTGAATAATTTGCATGCAATTTCAGTACAGATCTTTTATAGATTCAAAATGAATTTCAATTAAGAAGTTCTTTTATTTCATTACTGCTTATAATGAGTGCTGTTTATGCTTAGGCTTGCTAATTGCTAGTTTCACACTTAGACCAGGGGGTCTACGGTTAAATCTGAAATCCTACGGTTAATCTTGGCTCCCTAGCCAAAAAGTCCCAATAGTGTTCAATAAGCTTTTCATCGCGGAAAGTGTATTTTTGCTCTTCGATATCTGAGTGCAAAAGCCGTTTTAATCCACAATTAAAAACATGATTAAACCTATTTACTTATCCCTCCATGGTTGCGAATTATAATGCAACCTTTTTGAAAAACGTAGACTAGGAACCTTTTTGGTGTTCGTTTTCTTTTTGAATTTAGTCATTTCCTCGCTGAGATGGGATGAAAACTTACGCGTTGCACTCGTGTGCAAAGATTCTTCACCTCGTGGTCTTGTGATTCCCTTGCTAACGCTCAGGATTCTGATTTAATAACAAATAACTATTATTATCAGAGTTTAACTTTTAACGTAAACAATGAACCATAACCACGTCTAGACAAAAGCACCCTAAAGTACCTAAAATAATACAAAAAGCTTCATATTTCACAGCTATTTTCCGGCAACAAAGAAACAAACCCACAATGCTTCTATTGTTGTACCCTTTTGTTGTACAATTTGAGCCCTCGCACAGTACGTTCAGCTCACAATGAGGATTATGATATCTTGTGCGAACGTTTCAGTAAGTCCAAGGCTTATGCCCGGGATGCACGAGGCTAGTTTTTCAAGCTAGCGAGATAAATAAATATTGTAGAGAATTCACCCGACACTATCTAGCCCCAAACTGTTCAGATGCCAGATGTTTGTTCTCTGTCTGGGTGTTATATTGTATACTAAGTATATATTTCCAAAAAAAACTGTACATAAGTTTTATCAAAAAATCAAAAATCAAAAAAAGCTTGTACTATGGGAACCGGATAGCTGATTTAATACTTAAATACATTTTTTTGCCTTCTGCGCATCTTCTTCTCATCGTGTCACTGGTTCAAACCAGTTCAAATCAGTGTAGTGAAAGGATTAGTGAAGAAGGTTCTTGCCAGCATGGCTTTCAAAAAAACCCAAGCGAAACTGTCCTATCCATGCTTCTTAGAAGCGCATGTTGTATTTTTTTTAAATCCCAGTTTCTGCACGGAAGAAGGTATTTTTCAGATAATTTTATGCTTATCAGGGGTTAACATCTAACCCAATGGGTAACCAAAACAATGCAGCTTTAGCACTTTTTAAATAATCGCGAAAAATACCCGGTTGTTCCGTATTATGCACCTTTAGTTTTCGAGAAGCGGTTTTATGCAAATTACACTTTACTTTCAGAAATATAGTTTCAATGTTTTTGAGTCTTATAAATATATGACGAAAAGCAAATATTCAACTGATCCATAATTGCCTTCTAAAACAATACAATCTGATCTCAAGCAATATAATTATTTAGATTGGTACTTAGCAATCGCTGAAGAGACTTGCTATAAAATGAGCTTCAGGTTCTCGAGAATACTTGTGACCTACTCAGCGATGTTGATTGCAAATAATAGTCCGTTTACACTGAGCCAGTGGACGTAGATGAACCTAGTTACTTGCTGTATTTACCGTAAATTTTTATATTTCAAATAATAATGTACAATTTAAATACATATAGCATGCTTACTTATATAGGTAAGTAGTGTACCTATGTATACATATAATGACGTGTAAAATAAGCTTTTTACAAATAAATCTTGTATCTTGTAAATCTGGAAAACCTTGAATCATCTCTCGAGGTATTTCAATAATTAGAAATATCAAATTATTGAAATACCTCGAGACGTATAAAAATTATGACATAGCCTATGAAGTATAAGGTTTATTGGTCACACCTTCCCGCAGCTTCACTTGCATGGTAGAACCAAGTGTAAAAACATGTGTCAAGTGCACAAAAGACTCGCTTAAAACCTTTTCACCACACGCACTGGTTTGAAAGAACTTGTGAGACGGCAGGAATAAGTTTATTGATGTACAATTCTAGTTTTAATTTACACAAATAAACTTACAGTTAATACAAGTTACTTACAAAATGTAAGAAATACACAAAAAATAGTTGAGCTTTCTGCAAACGATCTAGAGGTAGTTGAAATGATCCGAATTAGTGCCGAACGGAAAGTGTCCCCAAGACGCTGGCGGTATTGCCAGATACTTATTTCTTAGACGTTTCAATTCAGTGTTAGTTCTAGCGTGTCCCAGTAGACAGTAATAGCAGACAAGTTACTAGAACCATGTAAAGAAAGCACCAGCAGCAGCTGGATTAAAATTGGTTTTGCTCATCCAGCGCTGTGCCAACACAGTCAAGCGCTTCCAATTCAATTCTGTTTTAAAACTGGCTCTTTTATCGACTTTCTCTAGGTTTTGAGAAAAAAGACGTTACATTTGTTCAAAGCTTGGTCGCGTGCAACTGGCACCTAGACTCACCATAGCTTTAAGACGTTTTAAAGTGATTCTTGTGATACCACTGAATAAAGACATTTTTAATTATTTTTCACAAAACAACTGACATTTACAAAGCCTCTAGCCGCTATCTGCCTTTAACCAAGATAGAAAGGAAGAAAAGCATTTATCATCATCATCATTCTCTGAAGAAGTCCACTGCTGGAAATAGGCACCCTCTACACGTTTCCAGGAAGAACGATTGGGAGCCCTTTCCATCCACCGACCTCCCTCGATCTTAAGCATGGTTAAGAAAATATATTTTAGTAAGCTACCCAGATTCATTTTGAATTACCTACTTGCCACGATAAGATCTAATCACAATTTTAATTATTTTTCATTCTAAAACAACGAAGCGAAATGAAACAAATTACTTAATTCCTGACAAGAATTTGAACTGGACTAATCCAATTTGAAAACAGATTATTCCATTTAATATTGCAGGATTGCCGTTTTAAATTGGTTTGTTCATCCAGTCATATTTATTTTAAGTTTCTTTATGCATAGTTTTAAAATCAGTTTGTAAATTTTAGTTTTGGAATTTCTTTAGTATTATTTGCAGAAATAAATACATATAATACATGGAATACAATATAACATCCAGGCATAGAACAAACATCTATGCTATCATCATCATCATCATCATTATCAGCCTGAAGAAGTCCACCGCTGGACATAGGCCTCCCCTACACATTTCCAGGAAGAACGATTCTGAGCCCTTTCCATCCATCGACTTCCCGCGATCTTAACAATGTCGTCAGTCCATCTGGTGGGTGGGCGCCCTACGCTTCGTCTTCCGGTTCGTGGTCGCCATTCGAGAACCTTTATGGAGAGAGCTATGCTGGAAGTTTCACTACGTGATAGAATCAGAAATGAGGATATCCCTAGAAGAACCAAGGTCACCGACATAGCTCGTAGAGTTAGTAAGTTGAAGTGGCAATGGGCAGGCCATATAGCTCGAAGAACCGACAACCGTTTGGGATCTATGCTAACCACACAAATATTTTAAAATCTGTTTATAATAATCGAGAAAAGTCAACAGAGAATTTTAACATAACATTTTTTGTCATCATCAGTTCGTATCGAGACTTTCGAGAAACATTTTCAGTTTTCCTCGCCTTTGTCCCATTGAACCATTTCAGCCCATTCAGCTATAGCTCACTGAACCAGAATTGCGATAGCCCATAAAGCTGCGTTTACACCGACGCCAACAAGCGATATGTAACGGTTATTGAAACCGTTCTGTTGTGCATGTTTGCGGTTTTCCGAAGCTAGTCTCAATTTAAGTGAAACGTCACAGCATATTCTTATAGCAGTCATTTAGCATAGCAGACCGATAAGTCTGTTGCCGATGGATTCGTTATCTGTCATTTTGGGAAGTCACATAGCTTTTATATTTTTCTGGTGTTATTTCGAGTTCTTTTGAGTAATGTCGGTGGTATTTTAGCCAACATTACTTAAGGTTGTTCGATTCCGATACAAACTGAATTTACACAACTATGGGCAAACAAAGTATAAATGTACACTGAAATAGCTGTAATAAAATTTTACAGTGGTCTTTATTGCCGGCCAGTTATATAAAGTTGGAGAAAACTGTAGGATAACAGAAATATTAATAAAAAACCAAAAAAGTAATTTTTTCGTCATTCTTTCTAACGGGTACTAGCTTTTAGCATAGAGTCAATTTTGTACATCACTGTTTCAAAATAGACGTAAAAGTCTGTTAGTTCTTTTTCTGAAGCCCCGACTGCCACAACCAACGGCTGACACTCCAACTTTATATAACTGGCCGGTAATAAGGACCACTGTAAAAGCCTATTACAGCTATTTCAGTGTACATTAATACTTTATTGGGCCATAGTTGTGTAAATTAAGTTTGTATGGAAATCGTACCCCCTTAAGGCCTTAGCTCAAAGTGTGAGCAGTTGGAGTTAAAGTGTGTTAGCTATCCTGATTTAAACGAAAATGTGTGTCCGATGCTTTTGAAGAAAAACACCATATTTTTCTCCAAAGCCAATGACGGCCGTCTTGTCTATTGACTGACTTGACTAAAACAAACCATCTGGAAAGTTATCTGGAAAGTTAGTGGAAGAAGAGTTCTTAGAATCAGTCGCCGTAGATAGGAGAGGCTATGTCTAGAATTTTCAGGCTGACGATAAATGCATTATGCCAAGTTATTATTTTTAGTCATCACAGCGTCAGACGATCAATCTCACCGACAGGTGATGGATGGCGTACATTGCGGTACATTAAAGATGAGCCACCAGATGCTGCTGATAGAAACAGCCGATGTACAGGTAACACGTGAATAACATCAGTCGACTCGTTTCATTGAATTGTTTAAGCATAATTTATAAGCATTGCTATTCAGCGTGGCAATGCCGCCAGCGTCTTGGGGACGCTTCCGTCTGGCACTGATTTGGATCAGTTGAGCTATCTCTAGATCGTTTGTAAAGATCTGCAGATAGCTCAACTGTATCTTGTGTATTTTGTACATTTTGTAAATATTTGTTTAATTGTAAGTTTCTTTGTGTAAATAAATTTACGTCTTGATAGTTTATTATATCCGAAGTTATTATAAAAAGCATAATTTTGAATTACCAATATGAATAAAATAAATTAATAAACAGGTCTTAGCATCTATTGTAGATGATTTATATAGCGTCAGTCTGGTGATTACACAAACCCTACTTGCTGGACGCTACAGTACCTGGTACAGGATTTTAGATGAAATAAGCTTGACAAGCACCTATACCATCCTGACAGCTTAGTCGGTCTAATCCACAGGAAAGAAATGGCCAATACACGCAGAGCTGATTAAGTCATGGGTTTTTTCACAATGTTTTCCTTCACCGTTTGAGAGCACTAGCATTGAGTACATAAAATCCATGATTGGATTTGAATCCGCAATCTTTGGATCGGAAGACGGGGTTACTACGGCTAGGCCACCAGTGCATTCAATTTAAATAAGGCCCTAAACAAAATAACTAAATAACGGAAATTTTCTTAGTTTTTTATTTTTTTTATGTAAAAGATAGACAAACGAGCTTACGGCCCACCTGATGGTAAGCGGTCACCGTCGCCTATAGACACCAACAACACCAAGGGTGCTGTCGTTGCGTTGCCTACCCTGAAGGAATTTTTTAACGTTTTTCTTGAAGCTATTCATGTTGTAATTAAGAGGGAACACCTGGTGGTAGATTTAAAAAGAAATAATGTATGTTTTTCTTACGTTCACAAAAATGAATGAGCACTGGTTTCGTGGTCTCCGAAATAGCGTGGTTTTGTAGGTTTTTAAACTACTTCTCTCACAATATTTTCCTTTCATAAAACTTGAATATTAACCCTCAAAGCCGGTCTTAGAAATAAACTTCGCAAAATCTGTTGAACATTTTCTTTAAAATGGAAAAATACGCCGTTTTCCCCAGTTTCAGAGTAAGCTTTCAGCTATCTGTTTTATCCACTTCAAAAGATTTTAACAAAAAGGGCAAAAAGATGGAAGTTATCTTTATTAAGAAGGACCTCTTAGAACTTTCAAAGAAAATTCCGTTCAGCATTGGGTGGCTTAGTTGATTTTGGAGCTTTAATTTCATTTTGATTTATCTCCACGCTCAAAAACTTGGCGTAAACTAAAACATTCGATTATATTTTAATTGCTTGTCTTAAAACATATATAAATGTTTATCTTTGTCCACTGTTTATCTGATTATTGTATTCTTTGATTGCTATTACAGATTTTAATGATTTATCTCTAAGAATCTTTATCAGTAGGTAGTGTAATCTTTCACTGACCCAACTCACGTAGCTGCCTTTGTTTTCCGCAAGCCTTAAGTGTAACGATGTTTTCCTCAACCTTTCATATTATTAATTTATTATTTCACCCTCAGCACAACCTTCAAGGGTACAGACGTAACAAACGACCTGAAACACGATACGATAATGTCATAAAAACTTCGTTACCCCAAAAATACACGTCGATCTAAGAAAATACTTCGAAGACGATTAGAAATTTGTCAGCCCATTCTCGACTGTATGTAAGGGTGCTTAAGGCTTGTATTGCGTTAAGCTGACTTTTATGGGTAATAACTAGAACAAAATCGCGTGGAAGAGAGTTGTGATGTAATTTAAGGTTATTTTGTGAGTTTCATGATATAAGGTCGATCGTGTTTCACGACAATCACTATTTATAGTACTGTACGTACCCCTAGTCTGAGTTTTACTCAATCAGTTTGAACAATTCGTTTCGCTTGCTAGTCTCTATCTTTTGTATGTAGAAAAGATGAGACAACAATGATATTTTACATAAAAATGGTTGAAACTACACTTCTGGTACAGTCCTAATGAACTGAAAGAAACGTTCTTTCCCTGCTACCCCCTACGTTTCTCTCTTTCTCTCACTCTCTCTCACACATACAATTTTGTTTTTTTTTCTGTATTAATTTTCCCAACTGTTACAGGTATTACTTGGTCCAATCAAATCCAACTCTCATTAAACTCTCTCTTTTTGTCCTTTAAGAACCTATATACCTGTAAAATCCTTATTACAAAGTCGTAGTTTACAAAATGGTACTCACCATATCTGGCCTCCTCCCCCTCGGGTGCCTGCGCCGTGAGGGTGGCCAGCTCCTTCTCCAGATCGACCTGGTGCTCTCCAGAGTCCCATGATAGCAGCCCTGAAACAAAAAAAAATATTGAGTACAAAAAGTTAAAATAATTTGATGAGATTTGACCTTACTTGGTCAAAAATCTGAGTCAGATCGAAATAACTAGCCATCTTGTAAGCAAAAATTAGCTTATTAGGCTATTAAGCTATTAGCCACTGATAAACCTTTATTATGTTTTTCAAAACATGCTAGCTCTTGGTAGGAATCAAACTTACTACCTTCAGGGCAGAAGGCTAAACCAACTGAACTGTGACGCCAAGTTTACGTAGCATTACAATTCTTATGTCTATAGCAAAATAAGATGAAATGTTATATAAACATTACAAAAATAATGTATATTACGCAATTTAAAATGTAACATACATACACAAGTTTTAGCTATAAAACATTTTCCATCAAGACTGTTATGCGGAACATTTCCCATTATCGTAGTGCGCCGGGACCGGGAATAATACAGGATATTGCCGAGCATGTGGATAAATATTTGATTTGCTCGGAACTGTGGAACTCGCCGAAGGGATGAATAGGTGAGTTTTATTGCTTTTGTGGTGGTTTTATCAAAGGCATTCGCTATAAACTCTTCGTATTTTCTACAGCAATAAAAAAACAATTTTGCATCGCGCACGACGTAAAACCCAAGTGCCGTGCGCTACGGCGTAGCAGGTACTCTCTACGAGTACTACGCCGTAGCTAGTTTTTCCTTAGTTTTGTGTATGAAGTTACGTAGACCGCAAACCATCAATATTATCAATATAACATAGACCGTGGAAAATTGATACTAAAGAACAACGATTGATGAGAACATTGTAATAAACAAGTATGCATCTATTGCAGATGACGTCATGCCCGTATTTCGAAACGTCGTAGTGCCTGAAACAAGGTTTTTGCTGAAATAATCTTGCCCAGCTATTATTTCAATCATCTACTGTAAAGACACTGTTCAATACGTGCGGAGTTAACTAGCTGTGGGTTTTGTAACGCAGTTTTCTTTCAGTTTAAAAACAATTGCAGGCTTAGCAAAGGATGGGTTTAGGCTGTCAACCCAACATTGCCATTTCTCTTTGAAAAGGAGTGATGTAGGTAATCCTATAATTAATGTTAAACAAGGGATCAAGAAGAGAATATTAGACGATACCTTTAAACAATACCTTACATCCCACATAAGGATGATAATTAATTTCATGTCTTTACCAAAGGCCTGTAACAAGTAGCTAGTTAATCATCATGTAGCTAAGAAGCCTTGAACGTTAATTGACGTTGAGTTGAACGTTAAGTCACGTAACTAAAAAGTAGTAGCGTAATAGTGTCCAAAAGAGAATCGTTCTAGTTCTTTAATGGGAGCTACTACAATCAATATAAAAATGTTAAATAAGTTTTTAATGGAAAAGGTATACTTACTATGGTGCTATGTAGTATTTGTGTGATAAATTTTAGTAATCATATTTTATTAATTATTAATTTTCATGAATTGTTCAGACATAATTATTCAATTTGCCTATTTAGTGACATTTAATTTTGTTTGCTTTATGGCTGAACATACAGTCATAATTTATCTATCGTATAACTATAACCTGTGTTTGGCAAATAAATGATAAATAAATATTTTAGACAATTCACACAACACTATCTGTTCCCAAACTTAGCAGCTTGTACAATGGGAACCAGATAGCTGATATAATACTTATATACATTTTTTTTGTTAATACATACTTTGATTGCAATGTAACACCCAGACAGAGAACAAACATCCGTGTTCAGCACACAAAAAATTGTTCTCGGTGGGGATCGAACCCACGACCTACGGCGCAAAAGGCAAAGCTACTACCAACTGAGTTGAGAGGCCAGTTAGTCAACAGTCAGGCCAGTCAACAATTAACAAATGATTGTATTGTATTGTACCGACGAATATTTTAGGAATACATTCTTAAAAACCTAAGCGTTTTGTTTATTCCTCATCAAGGTTAAGTATGTCAGCCGAATCGATTGATCTCCAGTCGAGGAAAAAATTATCAACCTCATTCGCTTTATCCAGCTAATGAATAAAACATAGAGACCATCTTGGTTCTTTCACTGTAGACACAAAGCGAATCACTGAATAATTACAGGAACTAGCCGCGTTGAAACGGAGTTAATTTTCGTTCCAAGGAATAGACAGATTAATGTTTTAATTATGGAAGATTTTCTACAAGGAATAGCTTTATTTAACAGCTGCAACATTATGTGAAATCTAAATCTAAAATGTTTGTTTATAATCACAAGCTGCAACATTATTTGTAATCTAAACCTAAAATGTGTGTTTATAATCTCCGAGGATCCATTTTCGGGATCCATAGTGGATCTAGTGAGATATTTTTTATCTGTAGATCCAATTTTTAACAGTGTGGATCTACTGAAAAGTATTATTCTCGCTAGATCCGTTAACCAGCTCCAATTGCATGTTCTGAGATAGAACTAAGGTGACGTTGTTTTAGGGCAATAGTCAAAGGTTTTGGGTAATTTTGGGTAATTTAGCCCAAAACCTAAAACAATAGAAAAGTCTTAGAGAAAATGAAAATAAAGTCCATCCTTTTTACCAAAAAATAAGAGGATCCATTGTCCATATCCATAGTGGATCTAGTAAGATATTTTTTTATCTGTAGATCCAATTTGTAACAGTTTGTGGAACTACTAAGAAGTATTATTCTCCCTAGATCCGTTAACCAGTTCCAATTACATGTTCTATATAATATCATATAATATATAGTTATATCTCAACTAAGGTGACGTAGTTTAAGGCCATAGTCAAAGCTAAACTACCCAAAAACTGAAAGAATAGAAAAGTCTTAGAGAAAAAGAAAATAAAGTCAATCTTTTTTCACCAAAAAGTCCCAGGTAAAAATCCAGCAGCGCTCTAAATTAAAGTTTGCGCAAAAAAGAGAAAACATTTTGTGCCGTTCGCAGACAATTTCGTGGCAAAAACGCTGGAGTTCTGGAAACTTCTATCGAGTGCGCTCAAGCTGCCTCATTATCTGCAAGATAACACAGGCTTTTGTAAAACATCTTTCAAGCGGAAAAAGGACAAATTTTCTAGCGCCTTTTCAAAGGCGGAAAAGATTTTTACACCCTGTTACTTTTCCTTAAGCCCTAAGCACATCTAGATTGCCTGCGATGGCGATTAGTGTATCGCTGTCAAAAATTGCACTATCAAAGACAGTGCAGAATCTGATTGCCATCGCCATCGCCACCCATGTGCATTATGCCAGTACTCTCATAAGATGAAGGAAAACATCGCGAGGAAACCAGGGCATGTCGTAAAATCTGAAAAGTTCAAGAACATATTGTGTTGAATGCACTAAAGCAGCCACTCTGAGACGCACATTAAACTCCGAACGAGACATTATCCTTTCATCACACTGGTTTGGAAGAACGAGTGACACGATGAGTAAAAGAAGATCGCCTAGCTGAACGAAGCGTAGTCCCAAATATAAGCATTGTCAGTGCTGGAGTTTCAGAAAATCCTTTAAAACTTTTGCAACTATCATGGTTTTTAACACTATAGTAGTCTCGAAACCAATAAAATAGTGCGAAAGAAGGTAGATCGATTTGTCTGCCAATAACATTTATTTTACTCGTGGACTTCAGTTCAACCGTGATCATGGTGCATGCAACTGTGCCGAAATATCGGAAGTCAACTAAAAAATATAATCATGGTAAATATCCCGTTGTTTCATAAAAATAATCCTTTTAAACTTAGCTAGCTCTGGTATTTCAAGTTAATACAAACTATCTGAATAAACACACCCTCACCAGCAGCTGGTATTTAATAACCACGTCACATCTCGTATACAGTACACGTTTTAATCAACGCTTTGCAACGTCAATGAAAATCAGGTTTGTCGGAAGCTACGTAATTAATGTCCGGGGCGGTGCAGTACGCGGCGCGTCGCTATGCGCTTGTGATGAGATGAAAGCTTCCGTCGACCAGATGTTATCAGCTTTGCAATTTCCCGGCTAACCTATATGGCATACAGAGGTAGAGGAAACAGTTTTATTTTAGATGAGAAGTGAATACTGACTTACACTTAAGAACTATGTATGTACCTAAACTAAACCATGTGTATCAATAAATGTATTGAGTATTAAAGTTTTAGTTCCGTTTTTGTTGTAATAAGTAATAAACCTATTCCATCTAAATTTTGTCCCAGGCACTATAGCGTCCCGTAAGTAGAGGCATGAGTAATCACCAGTTGCCCCTGACGCTATATAAATCATCTATAATAGATGCAAAGGCCTGTTTACTTACTGGTTATAATATTCCATACCGATAGTTCCACAAGAAGGCAGACTGTAATTGTCTAGGCACTCGCAAAATTAAAGCAAAACTGTGTATATCAAACAAAACGAAATTAAGTGAGGTTATTAAAAATTATGTTTGTAGGTTGTTTAATGTACAACTGCTTACTTTATAAGTTCTAGTTCTGTTTACTGCTACTTTGCACTATCAAATTTAGGAAACTTTGTTGGTTTATGTGTTTTACATGTAATTTCCTAAAATATAATCGTTGTATTGTTTTGTTCCCCAAATAAAATAAACATCGAAAAGCAAGTCTAAGATAAATACATACAGTTGTAGGCAATATATATTTCACATCGGCTTTTCGGCTTTCGTAGAGCGCTAACTCTTTCTCACGCACACTGCGCTCTATGAAGCCGAAATTAGCCGATGTGCAATATTTAAAAAAACATTTATTTCTCTCTCTTAAAACTAGGTTACATTTTAACAATGAACAAGGTAACATATTAAAATAAGCATATATAAGTAGTAGGTATTATATAAGTAAGTAGGTTTGTGGTGATCAAATTTTGCTTTAAACAAATAAGGCATTAAAGTTTTAGGTGTAATTATAATATGAGCTATGGTTACATAAGTGAACCTGTTTTGCGAGAGACTGGTGCCTGAAATAGGTTTTCATGAAAACTGTGCTACAGGACACCAAGGCCCCACTCCGCTGACTACTTATTTAGTACAGATACCCAAGAGGTAACTGCAGCTTATACTTTAAGCATGTACCTACCTAGGTACTTCAATTATAAATAGATAATTATATTCAATTATACTTTGTTGATATATTTGTTGTCTAGTTGTTTTTTTTTGTTTCTTTCATAAACGTGTAGATTGAGTTGGCGTGCACTGTACCTGCAATAGGCTATACGCATGTCACAAACCTGCAAGCAACTAATTAATTTGAAATGGGGCCAAAATGGCGGCTAACGAACGCTAGATTCATTCGCATGATGTTTATAGGTCACTTGTTTTGGCGATGCTGGTGCTAATTTGATTGGATGGGAATGATATTAATATTTCTTTAATAAAAACAGCTCAAAATCATTTCACCACATTTGGTTCGAAAGAATCAGTGACACGATAAGAAGAAAAAGCTCAAAATCATAATTTTTTCGTTGACTGGCCTCTCAGCTCAGTTGGTAGTAGCTCTGCCTTCTGAGCCATAGGTCGTGGGTTCGATCCCCACCGAGAAAGAATATTTGTGTGGTGAACACAGATGTTTGTTCTCTGTCTGGGTGTTATATTGTATTCCAAGTATGTATTTATAAAAAAATGTATTTAAGTATTATATCAGCTATCTGGTTCCCATAGTACAAGCTCTGCTTAGTTTGGGGCTAGATAGTGTTGTGTGGATTGTCTATAATATTTATTTATTTATTTTCTTTAAAAAAAAAATCTGGGCCCATAACCTGTTTTCAACCGAATTTTAAAAAACAAGTATACTGGAACAACTCTGCCTAAATCATTACAAAACCTACTACTACTGAACTACTAACATACTACCTACCTACTGAACCTACTGAAATAGTGAAGTGAGGCATAATTGATCTTAACAATTTAATATATTTATCTGGGCTCATAGCCTATTTAAGTCCATGGCAATTAAGTTAGATACTGACACCAATTAAACTTGCCTCTTCCCCCGTCAGGTCTCCTCGAAACAGGTCATCCGGATAAAAATAGCCATTGACAGCTGACCCGGCCAAAGATAAACAAAGAAGAGGTCGAGGGGTTAACGACCCCTGTAGAGCCTTAGATGATGGCGGTTGAAAAGGGACAAGGTGGATTAGGCAGCTTATGGAGGCTTTTGGAGGAAAACATCTGATTTGAGGATTTGTTGGGTGATTGGAAGATCACAACATGTTGTGAGATAAGTCACATTTATAAAAAGATAAACGAGTTCAGTCTTGCGCATATCTAAGCGTTCTGCGGGGGCGATCAGTGAAACGCCGTCAAATAGGTACCACTAAAAATTAACAATTTCTGCCAGGGCTATTATAATTTAGCCTTCGATGAAATATTTTTTTTTTCTCTTACTTAAAAAATATGGGTATGGTAATACGGTACCAACGTGCCTGTTCTAGAATGTCACCTAAAAAAACCAATGGCTGTGTCCAAACCACAGTAGGCCTACCACAAGCTCTGTCTGGCTCTGTCTCTGGCTCTGGTTTTGAGTCTGTGTGAGTGCCGTTTAAATAAGTCCTACGTCGAAACGTCACACACACAGTGTAATGCACTGGTGAGCACTCACGCAGACTCAAAACCAGAGCCAAACAGAGCTTGTGGTAGGTCTACTGTAATAATAATAATTATAGTTATACAACGTATTACTCGTAATATTATGCAAATACTACTGGGAATAGATGTCGTGCTGTAAGCTATTCCACTTTTAGTTTACTTATAATGTCTGTAATTGGTTTGTAATGGATTATTCGTTTGTTTTTGTAGTTGTTTTCAAACACGACTATGGGTTATGAGTTTGAGGCCTTTGTTTGTCTGTCTGTTTGCTTGTTGCCTTGTAGTTCTGAAATATAACTTTGTTTTAAAGAGTTCGTGCTTGATACATTTTTGTAGATAGGGTGTGGTCGTTTCTTTTGAAAGAGACAGGCAAAGAATAAAATAGAGCCTTCAGTTTTCTTTTTATCGTGTCAGTGGTTGTTAAAAACTAAGTGTGGTGAAAGTATTTTAAGAAGAAGCTCTTTTCGTGCACTTGACACATATTTTCGAACTTTCTAGGTTCTACGACATGACGTTTTCCTCAGAATGTTTACCTTTACCGTATGAGAGCATTGGCATTATGTATAATATTATGTACGAGCTGGTGTGCCCGAGCTTTGCTCGGTTTTTTAATAATATTTTGTATACTAATTTTCATGAAAATTTCCGGAACTTTTGTGTCGAGTGTTTACGTAGAAGTTCAATAGATGGCGTTCTCCGTGACACTAATTCGTGATTTCGACTACTCGACAAGAGATGGCGCTAAATTTTTTTATTATTAAAATAACATTTAACCCGGGTCTTTTCTGAAAATGAAACCTAGCTAGATCGATTTATCGCCCCTGAAAACCCCTGTATACTTAATTTCATGAAAATTGTTGGTTCAGTTTCCGAGATCCTAAATATATATATATATATATACAAGATTTTCTCGTTTAAAGGTATAAGATATTTTAAGCAGACTCATTGGTACACGACTGGATTTGAACCCACGACCTTTGGGTTGGAAGGCGGGGCCGCTACCACTAGGCCACCAGCGCTCCAACCGGCGAGGAGCCTTCAGTAACCATTATAAGATCATTGTGATGATATTCAAATTGATGAAGTCTTGATTTTGGAGTTTACATGAAATAAATGTTGTCTTAAGAATAAAGTAAACTTATTATACAAAATTATACGGAATTAAGTATTCGTGGCACCATTTGTCTCAGAGGACATGGAAATTATTCAAATTTTATGAAATTACGTCTCGGTTTATAATTGAGATACCAAATAATTTTGTGAACTATTTACTTAGCCTACTTAGACGGTATCAAAAGGAAGGCCGTAGGTTCGAATCCCACTCGACTTATAGCTTTCATTATATTTATAATTTCGATCTTGGAACGCCTATGTCTGAGCAAAAACCAAGGTTTTATTATAAAAATTGGACAGATGGTTGGTTTTCGATTCGTGTTTGAATTTTTTTTTTATTTTTGCCATCCTTAGTGTTATATTTGTCAATGTAGCCGTTCTAAAAAAATGAAAATCATTTCTTTCTTTTAGATTGTGTGCTTGTGCAATCGGTCGCCAACATCAACTACTTAGATTTTAAATACACACGAAACACGAGAAAAGTTACTCACAATAGCTATGGGGTGAAAGCCACAAGGCCAAAATAATGTTTCACGGAATGAAAGCTCGAGAGAGTTCCATTTATCTTGTTGACCCAATGTTTATTTATGTAGGAACTTTCAGGTGAATTAATTCAGCGCCCACGCGAGATTGGATCAGGGAAACTTGTTTCTATTTGGAAATAATTGAATTAATTGCTTCAATTACTTTTCTCTGCACATTCACACGTCTCAAACTAAACAACACATCCCAAAGCTAGGTGAGAGTTCCACGCGATCAAGCCTAGGAGAAAAGGCAACAAACTATGGCTTGATCTTATAAAATAAAATCTATATCTTCTATATATATAAAAGCAAGTCGTGTTAGTTACTCCACTTATAACAATCAATTTGTTCGGTGTAATTTTCAATTGTAGGTTTGTTTTATCTGTGTGTGTCTGATTTCTGTGTAACTGTAATATGCACAGAGCACCAAACACGCTTTTGCTTACGCAAAGGAGAAGGACATAGGATACTTTTTATCCCGAAAAAGTAACGGGAACGGGGTGTTACGGGAACGGGCGAGCGAAGCCGCGGGCGGCCACTAGTTAATAATATAAGTTTTAAAATCATAAGAAACCGACTTCATGGCCAAACATATGAACCGATTTTGATGGTATTTGTATGGGACCAATCTGGAAGTATTATCGTTTAGATAAAAAACAAAAATTAAAACCAGCTCAATAAATAACAAAATTATGCAATAAACATATTCAAACAAAAAGGCTAAACCGATTTTGATTATATTTCTGTGAGACTAATCTGAAAGTATTTTACAACACATATTTTTAATATTTAAAAAAATACAACCGAATTGAGATCCTCCTTTTTTTATTTGAAGTCGGTTAAATATAACAGTGAAGTTTTATTGTACCTACTATTCCATTGTTTCCTTGTAATGTGCTCTGAAATAAAATTAACATAGAATATTTTAAAATACTTCTTTTTTCAGAAACGCATACACATAAAACATTACACCACCGAGACATATCAAACATCTGTGTTCATCAAACTAGTTTTGTTCTCGGCAGGGATCGAACTCATAACCCAAAGAGCATATTAACAACTGAGCTGGAATTTAATCATGTACCTAGGTACCTCGTGCCAAGGATACAAGGTTTAATTTAAGTTACTGACGAGTTTATTATGTTTTTGAGAGGCACTAAAGTTCTGTTGAATAGACAATTGAGGCTTAGTGACAAGAAAAGGGTATAAACTTCGAGAATAAAGTGACAAGTATTTTGGATCTCAAGGGTATTATGGTATGTAATTCGGCTTCAACTGAACTCCAGAGTGCTATAAAGAATGTTTGCCTTACTGTGAATAATGTTTTTAAACAAATAATGATAGAATCACATTTGATGAAATTACTTTTTAAAAATATTGGACACGCTAGTGAAACTTTATTTTAGATAAGCCAGCCATATAGGTTCTGGTTGTAGGCAAATGCAGCCTAAATTTACCTAATTTAAGTCATCCTGAATAGTTTAAGTAGAACAAGCAATGAAAAAGTATGTACCTACCCAAGGATACGCATCAGGCAATACACTGCTAGCTCTTATGTCCTTGCAGTAAGCGTCATTTTTCTTTGTTTTTGGGTAACTTAAGCTGTATCCTACAGTACCATAGTTTCTATATGGATTATTTACTATTTTTGCATTTTTTAATTTTAATTTTGAGTGTGAACGGAACTGCTGGAAGGGGAAAACCTAGGCGCATGTATCTCGATCAGATCGCAGACGTTTTAGAGAAAGGCCAGGTTAGGAGTACCCTAAACCGACGAGCATGTATGAAGAATGTTATGAGAGTGAATGAAGCGAAAGAAGTGTGTCAGGATCGTTGCAAGTGGAAATCCGTGATCTCCGCCTACCCCCATGGAAATAAGGCGTGATTTTATGTATGTTAATTTTAATTATGTTTTGCACTGGTAAGTATTTTATTTCATTTACATATTTAGTGAAAATGAAATAATTTTGCATGCTTGGCTGAACATACCTAATTTGTAATATCTTGAAGTTATAACCTGTGTTTCGCAAAAAGTTGGAATCAATACAAGATGGCGACACAATACATATTCTTTTTACAAATTATGCAGCTAACTGTCATTCATTAGGGTCTGTTTTATTCACAGAACGAGACACTACCAACAAAGCTCTAGGAAAATGGAAATTATTGGAATACCAAGTTGAGCGTAAACTTGGAATTCCAATAATTTCCATTGGAAGAAATATTTCAATTTCTTATCATTATTTTCTTATATTGGTTTCTTATTCAGCTTGTGAATAATGTAATAAGATGCTAAGTATGTATTCATAGTATAACTTCTATTGAAACTTATTGAAATCACATGATAGTCCATCTATGCTTGCTTTTCGCTCTTTCTCGTGATAAAAAAAAAAATCCATACTACAATTTGTTAATGTAAATTGTGTTTGTTTTGTTACGTTTGCGATCAAGATGAAAGACACAGTAGTGATAATTATATGGAAAACGGGGCGAACCCGTCTTGCCGTGACCACGGCTGTTGCAACACAGTCGAAACGTCGGGAAATAATAAAGGGGTAACCGCGATAAACCGTGTTTTCCATATTATAATTATGCATTTATTCACCGCGTTAATTTAAAAAGTGCTACAGTAGTGATAGCTTGCTCTACCTTTTAAAAACATTCTACACAGCGCCATCAAGCCCCAAAGTAAGCAAGGCTTTACTTTTCTATAAGTCATGGGAAATAGCTGATACAAACTTTTTGTTTTTAGTATTACTATAGCTATAGCTGAGTTGGGTTTATTGCAATATGTTAGGTATTAGTTACTTACTGAGAAGGCATGAAAATAGAAAATATAAATAAAATAATAAACCTTTCTTTTCAAGAACATTTCAACGTCAAACGAACACTTTGAGCCCTAAAAAATACGGTGACCTTCATATCTTGGTAGACGTAGCAAGTGTTGAATAAAACAGCATTTTGTGGGTTTTATTCGCTACTTTGGCGGGCGGCTATAAAATTGAGGTTAGGTGTAATATGTATTGTTCTGTCATATTCCATTTATACAGTCGCACAGGTGGTATTGTTCTTTAGGGATTTATGTTTTATAGAATCGCCTATTTGTTCTCTAAGGTTTTTTTTGTAACCTCGGTGTCTTTTATTTTATTTTCTAAAAATGAAAAGTCAAAGGTATTCCGACATTTAATTCTATTAAGCTCAAAAGTCAAACATACCTACTGTATTCATTCATTATAACATAATTTTTTGAGGGATTTATAAAGCAAACGAAATTCAATTCCAGCAATGTTTGAGATTTTTCATCAAATATTCAAGTACGCAGTGCGACCGCCAGTCGTACAAAGGGATTATGATTATGAGAATTAAAACTAAGGGTCCTATAGGGTCCCACTCAAGGGTCAGCTACGCAATACGTAATTCAGGGTCTAATTCCGGTCTAAATTGTTATTAGTCCCCGTTGGAATGGATGGTTCAGCTTTGTTCGGAATTGAAGGAGAGACGGTAAATTCTTAATGAGAAAGGTCAAATGAATATTGGAAATACCAGTTTCGCTTTTCGTCACGTATACTCCGATGAGTATTTGTAATGGATATGGTAAGTTTATGTATAATAGTTTTTTTTTATTAGTAGTAGAGCTCTTTGTGCGTGGCTTGTCCGGAGAAATACTACCACCATGCCTAATTTTTTTTTTTTTTTTTTAGTATAGAATTCTACCATGAAGCAGCATTGCTGTGTTTCGGTTTGGAAAATTGTGAATGCTGTTTAAATTACTGGCACGTGAGGCTGCACATCTGCATGCCTCAAGTTGATGGCCGCAAAGCACTGCATCGTAGGGCACGTTCTTGATGAGCATGCCCTACGAACAATGCTTTATTATAGGGGACGGTTATCACTTAACATCAGGTGGGCCATATGCTTCTTCCAGCAGCTAGTTGTATATAAAAAACCCGCCGCGCTACGTTGACCAAGATTATGAGCATAATCAATTACTGCCTCGGGTCAACTTTTACCCCCTATTTGGATTATGAATGATAAAGCATTTCCATAGCCCCTACTGCCAGATTTTATTAAAATATTCAATCAGATTTTGAGCCATTATTTTCACGTCCCTTGAAAAGCCAACACCCACAATGAAAGTGACGTCACGTCATGCGTCCATTGCGTGTTCCCCTCACAAACGGTTTGAATCAACACGTCTATGTCAGCAATGCATGTTGTTGTCGCTTTACTTGCACAAAGGGGTAAGTGAGTGTTGACGGCAAAAGTGATTGTGAACGATTGAAATGGCAGTTATAGGTATTCGTATATATTTTCAATGAAATGAGTAAAAGAAAAAGTAAAAAGGTGGAGGAAGTAAAAAGGTGGGATAAAGGCAGGAAGAAGAAGATCGATTTTAATTGGAAATACCTGTGTCATATTGCTTCAGCGTTCTGTTTGGCAGATTTTAATGAGTGAATTGTGACACACCCACACCGTATCGACAACACACCAATATTAATGAAGTCATAGTTTTATATCTGGACTACAACAATGCTTATTTTTAAGTGGTTACGTTTGATAATAATTTTTCGTGCTTTGTATGAACGTGGCGTTCGTGGGACGAACATCTTTTTTGACGTGATAACGTCTTATAAATCGATGGAGCCGGCTGCACGCACGTAAAAACATGACTCATGCGTCGTTACGTCGTTTCGTCGTTCCATTTACCTGAGCCCGAGCCCGGGTCGGGTAATGGGTAAGGGTAAATGAGGGTAAGGGTAAATGAGGGTAAGGGTAAATGAGGGTAAGAGTAAATGAGGGTAAGGGTAAATGAGGGTAAGGGTAAGGGTTCAGTCTGGGTCCGGGTCCGGGTCCGGATTTTCATTCAGTTTCATTCAGTTCCATTCAGTTTCATTCAGTATCATTCAGTTTCATTCACATTCAATTCAATTCAGTAAAACTAAAATTTTCTTTTGAAAAATGCAACCATTCCATCAGTATTTTCTTATGACGTTATCACGTTCAACTATCGTCAGTAAACTGACTTTACAGACAACCGATTTTTTTATAGACAAAAACGAATGACATATTTTACGCTGAAGTCGAATTCTAGACTTTTATCGCAGAAAAGTTACTGAAAGGCGAAGTTTTACTGTTTGAGCGTGTTTTGCATAAAACCTTCGACTTGCAGAAGTCGGATCAGTCGAAGTGTAGTTCCAACTTTAAAAAGAATCTGTTTTATATTCTTATGCCTTCTAGACTTGGTCACGTGGAACTGGTACCTAGACTAGTTAGTACCTAGTCTAGGTATTAGTAGTTAGTACCAGTAGTTAGTACCTACTGGTACCTAGCTAGTTTTAAAACGACTCAAACGGATTCTTGGGAGACTGAATAAACATATTTTGACTTTGACTTTTTTTGAAAATGTTTAGTGACAATAGATTTACATTTTCCTAAAATAGCAACATTAACCCTTTATAAAACATTTTTTTTTTCTATTTGTTGCAAAGGACACTTTGAATATATTATTGTGTCCACAATATGAACCACAGTTTTGTATTTTATGTCTCAAAGTCAGTTAAATAGGTATCTAGGTGATTGCGATAGCGATCAGCCGAAATTCTGTCAAACATCGCTGTCATATTTAACAGGGTTTCAGCTGATCGCCGTCGCCATTGCCTAAATGTGTGCAGGCTTTTAAAAACCACATCGTTATAATGTTTTCGCCAAACCCCGATTCATCATTTAGCGTCAAACCAAACGAGACGAGCTAAGGGCGTGGTCAGACGATCAATACACGCGTCAGACTTCTAACTCAAACCTTGCGCCCATTTAGGCGTTCTGCGGTGGCAGTTAGTGAAACGATCAGTGAAAGTGAATTGATTGTCTTTTCAAAAACCGGCCGTTGGTCCCTTTGTTTTGACGTATTATTTTGTTCGTTGATTCATATTAAATTTTTCAGTAGGTACGTACCTTAGGGGTCTTATTAATAATCCTAGCGTAGCGTTGGACTAGTTTAGATTACTAATAACGCCAGGATTATTAATAAGACCCTAGGTGTTTAATTTTGTCGTAGTAAAGCAGCTACAACCTACAACCTACGGCTCAAAAGGCAGAGCTACTACCAACTGATCTGAGAGGCCAAATGACTCACATACGGATAAAGAAATACCTCTCCTATAATAATCGCATTACCACACCGAGCACGCCTACAGCATGTAAAATGAGATTCATAAAACCTTTGCGCCTCCGTAACAACCAATAACTGAATTACTTCATTCTTATTGATCGATAACCCATTTTCCATTTCTCAAACCATTTTCATGGATTAAATCATTTCAATAAAAATCCCCAAAAACCTCGGTCCGTTTTCATTTAATGAGTGAGATTCGAGGTAAGCCTTCTAAGCTTTTGTTTTGAGATCGGATTTCGAAACCAACCCCCGGTCGTGTTACTAAATCCTTAGAAAACCCGAAAATATTCTGTTAAGCTGGGGAGACAGGGGCAGCCATTTAAGCGCATTTTAGTATTTAGGACCGAGCGAAGCGTGCGCTCATATCAATAAAATAATGTACTTAAACGGCGCGAAGCGAAGTATTTTGCGCGAGTACATTCATATGAAAATGAAAAAAGTTTATTGAATAAACACAAACACAAAAAAAAAACTAGAACCTTAAATACAAAGGTATAGGTACAGGGTGAAAGGTTTGAGACAAAAGGAAAATGTATATGAAAATTGGCTAACTACTAGGTAAGTCCTCCTATTTTATTTTATTTAATTATTTATTTATTGATTTATACACATTGCTCTATCTTTACAGGGGTACCCTAATACGATAGCGCAGCCCTCATCCTCCAAATTTCAGATTTAATAATTATACAATCACAAACAAAACACTAAAAAAATAATCACAATAAGACACCCCGGATCCAATCAATTAGTATTAAAACAACAAAACAAAAATAAGCAATATACATTTAAATTTATACAAATTCTAACTCTAGGATGAATAAAGAAGCTTTTACGAATTCGCTCAAAGAACATTGAAATACGTCAATATTTTCTGCTACTAGATTCAGTGTTTTAATGGTTCGGATGAGAGGTGATTTGCCCAACAAGTTGGTTTTAGCGCGCGGAACTTCCAGTAGAGGTGGTCGCCTACGCCGATGCACGAACTCATCAGGCACTCGCAACTTCACCGCTTCCAGGATGTCCGCATTGGCCACCTTAGGTACCTCGGAACACCTTGAAGTACTAGTACTTGTAGTATATCGATAAATAATGTACTTTATGTGAGTGACATCATCATCTTTTGCTAGGTATAGGCCCCCTTCACTTTTTTCCAGCCTCCTCTGTCCTTTTGCCCAAATCTTTCCTGCGACCTTTACGATGTCGACTCAACGCGCTTTCGGACGGCCTAGATTTCTTCGCCCTGATTTCAGCCACCATACGGTAAATTGTGACATAATATTATACTGTAAATTCCAAAGTTTCTGAAAAACAAGCGGTGCTTCCAAAAAATTGAGCTCTTGTGGCCATGCGCTAATATGTAGGTGTATTTGAAGTGTATGGTTAAAATTTCATGACGTCAAGTGCCGTATCAAGTTAGGTTTACTAAAACTAATTTGGCGTTCACATAAAGACCTACAACCGTACTGCTAGTATAAAATCAAAGCTGTAACATAAGACCCGCAAAGCTAAGCCTCGCTTCGAGCGCCAACAGAACGAGCCACCTCTCAAAAGCATCAAGACCTAACTCAAACATGGTGTCGCTCTGAACAGCTTATGTGACGATTGCGCCACTTTCAAAGCTTTGACTAACACCCATATCTCAAGCTCAGCAACGGGTTCAGGAAATTGACAAGCATTTCCAAACGCGTGTTTTATGCTGTGGTGTGCCTATGTTTATTGCAATTATGATAATTTGACAACTTTCAAAACCTCAGAATAATCTCAAAATCATTTTTTTCATTAACTAGTTTTAAGCTACTATGTTGGGGAACAAAGGTCCTCGAATGGCGACCACGAACTGGAAGACGAAGCGTAGGGCGCCCACCCACCAGATGGACCGACGACATTGTTAAGATTGCGGGAAGTCGGATGGATGGAAAGGGCTAAGAATCGTTCTTCCTGGAAATGTGTAGGGGAGGCCTATGTCCAGCAGTGGACTTCTGCAGGCTGATAATGATGATGATGATGAAGCTACTATACTTATAAGTGAACTGTTAAATAACTTAAAGATCAACAGAAAACGTAGGTCTTTTTGTTTGAACTCTCTCACAAAATAAGCACCGAAAGAACTCTTAAATTATGAAAAGTTCTACAATAAAAGCTTTTAAGAACTTCAACCAAAGCAAAGGTATATTGTCAGTTCCATTTAAATCACGTTTAAAATGAGACCAAAGTGGGACGCAGATGAATGTCCTATTCGTGTGTTGGCGTGACCTGGATACCTAGATTTGCCGAGGCTTTAGCGCTGAAACCTCAGGTGGCTTAGGTTAGTTTCAGAGCATTTTTACAGGGTTTAATATCGCTTACGCAATGTGTCTTATTCCCCAGGAATTTCAAGAAAGAATATGAAGAACTGAAAAACATAAAATATGTACAAAAATGTTGAAAGAGCTTGCAATATCAAACTTCGAAATAAGAAAGTTCAGACAGCTGAGCTGATCAAAGATGCTCAAAATATGCTTATTTCTAAACCCCAAGAGTAAGGTACAGTCAATGACAAGAGCAGATTAGCGTAAGGGCTACAGTAGACTTTTTAAACAGTCAATACCATCAATTTTCATCAATTTTAGCTTCGAAATTCCACCTGCCTTCCACCATTCCACCAAAAACGAAGGCGAAAAGTCAGCGAACCTAAAACTGGAAAACTGGAAAGTTAACAATCATCGCTAGTCGAGCAAAGTCACAGGCGGCTACTAGGGTAGCTAAGCCTGCCCACAGATAAGTTATGCCTCTGCCAAATTGTATAACCTGTGTACGTTTTTTTGTGCGTATGATGGATCACGGTCCAAACGCATGATGGATCACCCGCTTCTTATATCAGCCGTAATTTATTAGGCTGTTACCTAAATAAAATCTATGCATAGTTACGTAATTTCATGGCCACAAAAAATATGACGCAAGTGCTGAAAACATTCAGCTTCAAAGGTTTTCTGTAAGAAAACTCTGCCTCAGGGTTAAGCTCGTCCATATACATGTCCTCTATTTATGTCCATTTCCATCTTGCAAATATACAGTTTCATAGAAATGTGTTAATTCATTTAAAATACATAAATCAATAAATAAAAACATTATTACGGACAACTAAGAGTGACATAAAACTAGTACATTAAAGAAAAATAATAGATTGTCCTGCAATGGGCGGTCTTATCGCTCGGAGCTAACTTAAAGCTAAATACATTTTGTAACAGGTGTACAATTAAAATGGCACTATGCTATTGTATATTATAATATTATGTACGTGTGTTAATCTAAATATATAAAACTTACGTTACTGACTGACTGACTGACAATCAACGCCCAGCCTAAACCGTAAGTCCTAGAAGCATGAAACTTGCAGGGTATGTTCGTTTTATAGCATAGGGGTTTACTAAGAAAGGAAATTGGAAAATTATTTCCCTAAGCGAAGAAGAGGAAAAGCTTTTAAAAGAAAAACCAACGGGGCGTAACGGCTGCGGGGCGAGCGAAGCCGTGGGCGGCCGCTAGTCTAATAATAAAATCCGTCGTAGCTGTAATTAATTTAAAAATATTGAATTTATTTATTAGTATCATAGGAAGCCATGAAGCTTAACCAATATAGAGGGTAAGTAAGGTGATACTTTCTAATCACTTAACATTTTCGTCCAATCCTCTTAAAAGGTCGCCAGAGAAGCCAAACAAGTATCTAAATAATTATTCCCCTTTTTGAACTTCTTTTTCTTGTATAAAATACCAAGAATTTTAGATACAATAAAACTTACAAAGCCAAATCTAAAGTCTTAATTCATTAGAATAACAAAAGTATTTTAAATTTTTTTAGACAAGGGGAATATAACTCACAGACAACCCTCTTAGCTCAGTTGGTAGTAACACTGCTTTCTGCGCTGGAGGGCGTGGGTTCGATCCCCACCGAGAACAAATACTTGTGTGGTGAGCACAGATATTTGTTCTCTGTCTGGGTGTTGTATTGTATTCTAAATATGTACTTACAAAAAAAATATGCACATAAGTATATATGTATTATATGCTAGGTATTCCCAATAGTACAAGCACTGCTTAGTGTAGCTAGATAGTATTGTGTGGATTGTCCCTAATATTTCTGTATTTATTTAATTAATCCACGCCAACTAAAAATGTGTCTAAGCAGTATAAAACCTTGTTTAGTTTCCAACAAAATTAAGCTCTAGGCACTAGACAATTTTACGAAAGTTTCTCTCATCATGACCCTCGGGCGAAGCTTAAACATTTATGTAATGTTGTATGAGGTACTTTGGCAATTAGTTGTTACGCTAGGGGTTAGGTATGTTTTAGAAATTAAAAAGGAATTTACTTTTATGTGGTATATCAGTTGTATTGGTTTTAAGTTCGGAAATATGTGTCAAGTGCACGAAAGGAGCCTCTTTGAGGCTTAAAATCCTTTCACCACACTTGGTTCGAAAGAATTAGTGACACTATAGAAGATGTTTTATTGGGATTTTCTTTGTAGGAGATGCAAAGTTTGTCTTTATGTTGGAGTAGCATCACAATAGTATTATTATTTTTTCATCCCACCAGCTCTGAAAGTGTGTTTTTGCTGTTTAATTTCTGACTGGAAAAGCCGTTTTTATCCGCTAGAGGATAAAGTAAATTTGAATTTAGAAAATCGTGTTCAATAAGTTTGTGAACCTCCATGGTGCCAAACTTATCATACAACATTTTTTATTTTGTTAAAAACTCGCACTCGTAACCTTCTTGGTGTATTTGTGAATTCAAAACACCATTAAACCTATTTACTTCTACCTGCATGGAGCCGAATTTATCATACAACCTTTTTAAATTTGTTAATAACTTTTAGTGGCGCCATGTTCTTTTTTGCATTAGTCATTTCCTCGCTGAGGTGGGATGAAAAGTTACGTGTTGCACTCGAGTGCAAAGATTTTTCACCTTGTGCTCTTTTGATTCCTTTGCCAACGCTTAGTATTCTAACTTTTAAACCACTCGCTACGCTCGTGGTTAAACTTAAGAATCCTGCGCTTGCTCAGTCATCAAAATTGAGCACGCGGTTAAAAAGCAGCTTTGCACTCTTGTATAACAAATAACTATTGTTTTATAAAAAGATCATACAAAAAAACGGTTGCAACCAAGCCGTAGTTTGTTGCCTGTTCTTCTAGGCTTGGTCGACGTCGCTGTGATCATACCATTGAATAAAAACATCCGCCGTCAGTTCTTAACTTCAATTTAAATATTACCTTCGACCAGGGGTGCTCACACTCATAGTGTCGGCGATCGACAAGATAGTATTTTGAAAGCAAAGGATCGACTTAACTAACATGTAGGTAGGCCATCAACAATGCTATTTGGCGTGGCAATGCCGCCAACGTCTTGGGGACGCTTCCGTTTGGCACTGATTTGGATCAGTTAGCTATCTCTAGGTATCATGCATCCACTCCACTACTATCCGCGTATTTCTAGAAATTCTACTGGGTGCCTATGTTAAGCATATTTCTGGCGATCGCCTCTAAAAGCTCTCGCGATCCACCGTTTGAGCACCCCTGCCTTAGACCATTAAAAGGTCATACATAAATCATGTTATGTTTACTTTATTAAATAGATTATGGAAGTCAAAGTAAATGAAAAAGATGCTTAGAACATAACTAGGCATGATCTACGACCCCAAAACAAACAATCTAATAAAACTTCACTCACAATCCATTTCAAAGTCGGCCACAATCAGTCTCCTTGGGACGAGACGACTCGGCATTTCGGCATTCCCGTGGGATAGCTCTTGTGACTAATGATTTTCCGTAACAAATGGACAGAGAGAATAATGAACCTGGGCTTAAGGGTCAGAGTGGTCTAGATTTGGAAATCGCAAGTGGACCAGACTCCATAGTGACTAGAGTGAAGTATTTTGTATCGATTATTTCCACATTCGGCTCAAAAGTGATTTGGTTTTAGATTTCAATAGATTAGAGTTCACAGATTTTGCCACTTCTGGTAAGCGACTCTTAAATTTCCTTATCCATGCTACATAGAAAGCGTGTTACGATTTCATAACTACTAAATTTATCGAGATAAATAGTTGTAGTAAAAACTATTTGATACGCGTTGGAGATTACAACGCCAAAATATTAGTTTGGAAAATTTGAGAAACCGACTCCATGGCCAAACTGCTAAATAAATCTTGATTAAATTTCTGTGAGACTAATCTAGAAGTATATTATCTTTTAGATAAAAAAAATATTTTTTCAGATCCGCTCATAAATAAAAGAGTTATGTAACAAACATTAACAAAACGAATACAGCCGAATTGAGAATCTTCTCCTTTCTCATTTGAAGTCAGTAAAAAACAACACTATGGTGAATTATTAAAGTAAAAGTAGGTAAAGTTACCTTTTTATGAAACTTCAAGGCACTATACATGTATCACGATATCAAGAACAAGTTCTTCAAACCTGCAACTTGTATAGCTCTTGAAAAGATGAACCAATACCGCGAGTGCTTCCAAACTATGATTAGTTGCGAGTTTTCGAACTAAGTCTTGAGATGGTACTAAAGTAATTGAATTATTTATAGATTGGAGGTTGCAGGATAAATAGATCAATATCAAAACCACTGCTGCCTTCCCATACATTCCTGGAACGATCGATCTTGTTAGGCAGCCAACGGTCCCAGTAGCTTCGTTGAAATGTTTTTACCTTATACTTCTTTTTAGGGTTCCGTAGCCAAATGGCAAAAACGGAACCCTTATAGATTCGTCATGTCTGTCTGTCTGTCTGTCTGTCTGTCTGTCTGTCTGTCTGTCTGTCTGTCTGTCTGTCTGTCCGTCCGTATGTCACAGCCATTTTTCTCCGAAACCGTAAAAGCTAGACTGATGAAAATTGGTGAGTAGATGTATTCTATGAACCGCATTAAGATTTTTACACAAAAATAGAAAAAAAACTACAAATTTTGGGGGTCCCCATACTTGAAACTGAAACTCAAAAATTTTTTTTTCATCGAACCCATACGTGTGGGGTATCTATGAATAGGTCTTTAAAAATGATGTTGAGGTTTCTAATATAGTTTTTTTCTAAACTGAATAGTTTGCGCGAGAGACACTTCCAAAGTGGAAAAAAGTTGGTCCCCCCCCCTCTAACTTCTAAAGTAAGAGAATGATAATACTAAAAAAAATATATGTTATACATTACTATGCAAACTTCCAACGATTTTTGTTTTGAACGAGATCTAGTCAGTAGTTTTTTTTTTATTCGTCATAAACCGTAAACCACAATTTATCCTTTCGACGAACTAGCAGAACCTTATTATGTTACATCAAGTAACATAATATAAAGGTTCTTGTAGTTTGTCGTGCTACGGAACCCTTCATGGGCGAGTCCGACTCGCACTTGGCTGCTTTTTTTATCTTCTATCCTAACCTGCTAGTTGAGTTATAGTAATTATTAAACGAGTAAGTATCTCGTATTGAATCGAGAGAATGTTGCGGTTTATTCTATTAAGCTAAAAAGAAAAAAAAAATTTTTTGAAGGCAATTAAATTAGCGATAAACCCTTTAAAAAAAAAAACTAATTAAATAAAGTCATGTCAAAGGAATGCCCTATAACTTTGTTTAGAGATAGAGAGTAGAGTATATAGAGTATAAATGGTTATTATGATAGCGAGGTGTGTGATATGTATTCTATTGAATTAAAAATGCCCGCATATTTGACCTGTGTTAGGTATAGACTGTTGGCAGACTTTTATTATAGTGTCCATAATTAATATAAACTTACATAATAAAAAAGAAAATTATTAGATAACCCTCTCTGGCCTTGTATAGCTTACCTCGTACAATTTCATTATGGTTATGATTCGAAATTCGAACCGCATGTCAGCAAAAAGTATTGATGTGCGATCAAAGAGGTTTTGATGCAAGGAGTCAACAAAACTAGTTTAGAATTAATTAGATTGCATTATATATTAAAAGCTTCTCCGCAAGTGAAAAGCTTATTAAGCTCCGTTTAATCGTTTTGCGCTAAAGTTACCTTTGGTAGCAAAAGCTCGACTCAAAGCTGCAGTCTCATTAGAAACTAAAGCCATGAGTAGGTACTGCATACTTCTGAAACTTAAGCTATAAGAAAACTGTTTAAGATTCAACTGTACTGGAAAATTACGTCAGCTTGCGTGACGTGTACAGAAGGTTTTATAATGATGTTAAAAACCAAATAAACTTTGTAGATATACAAAAACGTTGTTTATTGTAAAATTTAGTACTTAATGTTCGAAAACGGGACAAGGTTTTTCTCCAAACCGTAATCCCTCAAATATTTACCTTTAAACGAAAAGTTGAACAAATTGTAAATTATTATTTCTGTTATTTGTACCTTTATTTGGAAAAGTTGTACGGATTTAATATTTGAACAAAATAATCAAGCATTAGAAAGTAAAATATGAACATTACAGAAATTATTTTCTATTGATAACGGCCAACAATACCACTCGAATCAAAGGTATCTATTAGAATAAAGTAATTGAAAGTTAAAAAATAACTTAAGTAAATAAAAGAATAGAATAAAATATGTTTTCGTCAAAAATCAATTTTGAATTTCTATGACAATATAAAATTATTCCTAATATATCAGTATAAATCTGTATCTTTGGGCAGATAACGGTAACAAAGTTAGCACAGATAAGAAAATAAAGGAGTCTGCTTCAGTAATTAATTGAGAAACTTAATACCCTCTCAGGTTTCTATTTTAGACAAAGGAGTCACTATTATTAGATTTTATAAAATAAACCTTGCTTTTACTTTAAGAACAGCGAATACTTGATGTAAAATAAGATGTTATTACTGTTTTTAGGTTGATGACAATGAAGGGTATTTAAAGATTTTCAGCTAAAACTTTTGCACCGGTTTTAACGGTCTTAGCAAAAACCACGTAGTGGCCAAGAAGTAGATACGTTTTAAAAAAAATATCAGCTTTGCTAATTAACCGTATAAATTACCGTTTTGGCTGCGTTTTTTGTATCTTCACAAAAACTGTTGAAAACCATAGTCTTACAAAACTCTTTGCTGCGCAGTTTCCAACCTCCTTGATAAAGCCGTTTTGATAAAAACTGTATTTCCTGACTGTGACAGCAAGGAGGTTAGGATACATTGTTCTTCAAAACCTTACCGATGGCCCACCTCGATCAGGAAACAAAGCACAGAGGGAAATAAATCATCTCCGTTTACCTGCAACAAAATAGCAATCGTAAATATGGAAACTTTGTATCGTATACACGTCTTTATGAAAGGAGCAACACGAAGGTCGTTTGGCGGCCTTTAAGACTATAAAAACATTATTTTAATGGGTCGAAAATATTTAAGTTATTCTTGTTCTACTGGATAAAGCCCCATTTGATTAAATCATCAAAAACAATCCTTTTAAACGCAACAATTGGACTAAATCCTCTTAATGATGATAATAGACTACAACATTGTTTAGAGCAATGAAAATAGATGAACCAAAAAAATAAGCAAAGGGAATTTTACCTTTTTTTTTGTTTTAAATAAAAGTTTTACATAAAATAAGAGTTTTAAATTTTTATTTCAAACTATGAATAAACAACACACGAACAAACAAACCCCAAATATATTTTTTTATTTTACTGGACATGTGTGAGTGCTGTCTAAATAAATCCTACGTCAAAACGTCACACACACAGTATTATGCACTGGTGAACACTCACAACAGACTCAAAATCAGAACCAGAGACAGAGCCAGGTAGAGCTCATGGTAGGCTTACTGATTTCAATGGTTAGTAAGTATGTAAATAAATAAAAAAAAACTCTACAGTTACCACTAAATGCAAAATATTTGCCAGAGTTTATAACAAATAGCGACTTGATCAACATTATTATAAACTCATGCGAACAATGTCCTCGCCAGACGCGAAGCAATTTGCTTGGAAAGCTGACACGACAGTCTAGTACGTTCTAGAATGTCCTGGCTCTGACGTCAAGTTGTTGCCCTAATGTAAAGTGAAGCTTCAGTTATAGCAGCTCTCGCATAGACTTTCAGCTGGCCTACCATGAACTCTGTTTGGCTTTGTCTCTGGCTCTGGTCTAGTCTGTGAGAGCGCCCACCAGTGCATTATATACTGTGTGTTTACGTTTTGACGAAGGATTTATTTAGTGAACACTCGCACAGACTCAAAACCAGAACCAGAGACAGAGCCAGACAGAGCTCATGGTAGGCCTTCAGGTGTCACTGCCAGAGCTAGCAATAACGTAGCACTCAACTTAAACTATTCTAAGGACAACTCAGCTCATAGCTAGCGCGATTGGTTCACGCTGGGTTGAAAATGAGTTCTAAAATGAGTTCAATTCCATCCAAACTTTTTTTTTTACCTTGTATAATGTTAGTGCAATGTTTTTTTACAGCCTTAATATAAATTGATAAGAATTTTTGAAACCATGTTCCAAAAGTAACAATTGTTTTTTTTATATTATACCGATCCCTGACATTATATATATTACATTATATTACTATTTTGGTTTTAAGAACTGACGTTGTAGTACTAAATATTACGAGTATTATGTCTTCTGTGCTAACGACATGGCTTGTAAAATGTGCCTCGAATACAAGCGAAAGGTATTTCAACAGATTTCACAAAGCTTTTCAGCAAGTATTCCATTTAGGTGCACCAGAGGGGATGGCTGCATTTCGTTTGTTTTGTTGCATCGTTCGGAGCTTTGATTTGTTCTTTGTGTGGACTCGGTCGTTAGTGGCGTCCTTGTTCGCTTCAGGTTGGGTTTTATTCGCATTTTGTTATTACACGCTCGATTAGGAATAGAGACCCACCCTGGTTACATGATTGTATAGTTGATTGCAAAGTTTTGATTCTAAACCTTAGTTCTAAACTTAGATTGCATAGTTCAAAAATAATGCCTTCAATAGGTGCCCATTGTTAAATGTTGAAGGTATGTAATAAAAATAAATTGGATAGTCACAGCAGAGACTGCTATAGCCAAAACTGTACAAAAATTGTAGCTTTATGTTATTCGTTAGGTGGACTGGCCTCTCAGCTCAGTTGGTAGTAGCTCTGCATTCTGTCCCGCAGGTCGTGGGTTCGATCCCCGCCGAGATCAAATATTTGTGTGGTGAACGTAGATGTCTGTTCTCTGTCTGGGTATTATATTGTATTCTAAGTATGTATTTACAAAAAAAAAATATTGAGTATTTTATCTGCTATCTGGTTTCCATAGTACAAGCTCTCCTTAGTTTGGGGCTGGATGTGGCATGTGGAATGTCCAAAATATAAAAAAAAAGATGCTGAATTGCTGATCCCACTTGAGTACCTATCTAACATCTAAACTATTTCAATAATCAAATAGTACATCATCCAGAAATTTTGTAAAGTTTTAGCAGTTCAGTGGCAATCATGAGTTCACGCACTCGTATCATCAATTTAATTAACACTCCAGCCATTAAATTCGCGGCATGCCCGTATAATATGAGTAATGGGTACTTGGAATGTGTGATGTCATTTAATCCCCGAAATTGCCCAAAGTGGAATATCCTGTCGTGTGTTGAAAGCAGCAATCTTTTTACATTAGATCGTTTAATGCTTGAGCTTTTTTTACACAACTACCCAAAAAGGAAATACCTACTGGAAAGGGAAGACCTAGGCGCATGTATCTCGAGCAGATCGCAGACGTTTTAGAGAAAGGCCAGGTTAGGAGTACCCTAAACCGACGAGCATGTATGAAGAATGTTATGAGAGTGAATGAAGCGAAAGAGGTGTGTCAGGATCGTAGCAAGTGGAAATCCGTGATCTCTGCCTACACCCATGGGAATGAGGCGTGATTTGATGTATGTATGTATGTAAAAAGGAGGGTTTAGTTTTTACATGGAAATTATACAGTTTTAAGAAAACCCGAAGGGGTTTGGATCAATTGGGTGAAATATCAGTAAGTAGGTGTCAAACAAATACATGAATTCTTTCCAGTAAAATATGAGCTTAAATCAAATAATAATAAACAGTGAATGCAGGTGCCAAATAATAAATAACACGTCTTATGACACATTTACAATGTGCAGCTGAAGGAATTTTAATTCCAATGTTTTAGTGCTTTGCTTACACGGAACGATAGCTATGTCTAATGCTAGAATTTGTGACATTCTTTGAAAAAGTTTTATACCTAAGTACCTACATAAGTACCTACTTGTATACATTTTGTGGAATATTGAATAAAATAAATTAATAATGCTTATTTTTCCTCCTTTAAGTTTGGAACGTCATAATTATGCAAGTATTTATTTGATATCAGGTTTATTTTCATATAAGACACGTCATTTTAATAGTACATATTGCTTGCTATTCACAAATACTTAAACTATTTCTAATTGGGCTAATTTATAATTCTGATCTTCGATAAACTAACTACTGTAGTCTGTAGCAAAACCCTACGTCAACAGTCCCAACCACAAGTTTACGAGAGTCCAAAACTGAATGGCCTCTTTGTCCAACTTCAAATGTTAAAAGCCACTTCAGGCTATGTTTGCCGAATGCTTGGAATACAGAAGTTTGGAGCGACCATTCAGGAATATGCAAACCGCAAATCCGCCATATTGGATTCCTTTCAGCATTATTGAACTTTCTAAGTAGAAAAGTTATTAGCTTTGAATTTTTCTATCAAGATTTTATTCAGTGAATAGAATAGTTTCAATTCAATGGATTGGATTTGAATAGAAGTTGCTTAGTTTAAAGTTCGATAGCCTTATAAGATACAGAAGCGACTGAATAATATGCTTATTTTATTTGTTTATTTAAAACGAATGGATAGACAATACTTTAAAATTCAATTTATGAAGGCAATGAGTGGTATCGCTAAATGTTGATAGAAAAACTACTACATTTTTAATAAGTATGCTTTATTTCCATAAAGAAAGCTACAATTAATTTAAATATTAACAAAATACACAAGAAACAATTGAGCTATCTGCAGACTGTTACAACCGATCTAGAGATAGCTCAACTGATCCAAATCAGTGCCAGAAGCAAATGTCCCCAAGATTGGCGGTATTACATTATATGTATATTGTTTTATATTTATATTATACGTATTAGTTGTACAGAAGAAGGCTCCTTTCCTTCCTTCCTTCCTTTAATTCCTGTTCCGTTCAATCCAGGGTGTTATTAAAGGATTTGTGCTCAACCGATTTCCACGTACGTTACATAATCCACTTCGTCGTTACGACGATCCGAAATTCCATCATCGTAACTCGATTTTGAGACGATCTCGAGAACGACAATCGATTCAATTTACAAAGATATTGGTTTTTATCGTAGGTGTAGGTACTCGGCCGCTGACCTTGAGTTACTAAGAAGGAACCAGTTATAAATAAGTTTTCTTCGTGGGCCTTGAAAGACCCTGAAAAAGTACAAAGTAACAAAAGCTTCAAACGACTGGCGAAATTAAACTAATGGCAGTAAAAAAGGCGATTTCAAAGAAGGTAATTAGGAGGAACTTCAAAATTTTATGTAAATTCATTACATGTAAATTACGTGCCCTTGGCACTCCTTGAAACCTCTTGGCAGAAATTTGAAATGCGGTGCTTGTCCATGACATACCTTTTTTTCAGCCTCTTCAGGAAGGCCTTTTGAGATGAGTTGGCGCTTGAAAAATTTGTAAAAAAAAAAGAATGAGAAAAATGAGACGATCTGGGAATTTAAAAGAGTCCTGATTTATTATTGAGGTAGGTAAGTAAGTTATGTAAGCAACACTGAAGGAAAAGTTGAAAGAAACCGGGGAAGAGGAAGGCGAAGAAGAAGTGACGTGAGCCAGATAAAAGAACGTATAAGGAAGTCAACTTGATAGAAAGAAAGAAAGAAAAACATTTATTGTTACATTTTTTCAACCTGCAGAGGTAACTCAACATCAGGTGGGTCATTTTATTGTTCCAACACTGACCATTTTGATTCCCACGAGCCGGTATGACCGAGCTTCGCTCGGGCTTAAAAAAAAATAGTATTATTATTTGCCAATAGATGTCAGGAAGAGTCGTATCTTTATTGGCTTATTTTTAATTAACAACGCCTTCTAGCTTGCAGTTAGTTGCTCACAATCGCCAACAGATGGCAGGAACAGTCGTATATTGAGTTTATGTTTGATTACTGCAAAACACCAACTTCTCGTCATTTTCTAAAAATGAATCCTAGCTAGATCGATTTATCGCCCCCGAAAACCCTTGTATAGTAAATTTCGTGAAAATTGTTGGCTCAGTTTCCGAGATCCTAAATATATATATATATATATATATACAAGATTTTCTCGTTTAAAGGTATAAGATATAGTAACTGCCGTCCGTAGTTGACGCTCGAAATATTATTTAAAAATTTATTTTTTCCCATCCTTGAGAAAGAGAAAGTATGAAAAATAAAGTATATAGAGTCTGTTCAGAAAGAGAGCCGTCGTGGCCAAATTGAGAACTAACGTTTCGATTTTTATATGGCAGCTCATCCCTTTCTTTCTGTCAGCATTTTGCATCATAAAAATTAAATAAAGGAATAGTACACTAATTGTGATAGGATCAAAACGCAACAGACGCGCTATTGTATTGCCTAATAAACAAAAAAGGTTATTAAGCACAGCAACGCCCTCCAATCCCACGACGGTTCTCTTTCTGAACAGACTCTACCCAAAGTATTCTTGGATTATACGAGTACCAAAGACCTTTTTTCTTTACCTAACTTTTTCGCAAGTTTAGTATGTAACGTTAGGACCTATAACTTTTGCACAATGTTCGAACGCGTAACCCAGTTCACAATTCCAACAAACAAACTCCTTTTCGCAAATATTCATCGTAACCCACTTTCCTAATGTTTTTCCAATAGTACCTACTGCTGGCCTACCATGAGCTCCATATGATTATGGTTATGGCTGTCAAAATTGTGTCAACAGTGTCAACACATTCAAACCCATGAAGAAAATTAATGTGTCGGTCAGCCTATCTATACACAATTTGACAGCCATAGCCATAACCATATGGAGCTCGTGGTAGCCTTGCTAAACGCAATCTGAAAATCATTCTTCAATTACAATTGGTTTTCCTTTAAATTTTTTATCGCATCGTTGCTCATCGCAGAAAGTTGAGCCTGGAAGCTTTAAAATAGTTTAATTAGGAGGGATTTGGCATCGGATAGGATATTGGATAAAGTTTTGAGCTTATTTGAATCTCTTTAATGTCTTGAAAAATAATTTAAATTTAAAAAAAACTGACTGAATATAGTTGAATATACTTCTTTTTATTAACCGACTTCCAATCAAAAAGGAGGAGGTTCTCAATTCGGTTGTATTTTTTTTTTTTTTTTTTATTTTTTTTTTTAATGTTTGTTACCGCATAACTTCGTCATTTGTGAGCCGATTTGAAAAATTATTTTTTTATCTGAAAGGTACTGCTTCCAGATTGGTCCCATTTTAATTTTATTAAAATCGGTGTTGCCATTTTTTTTTAAATATTTTTTTTAATGTTTGTAACTGCATGCCTCCGTCGTTTATGAACCGATTTAGAAAATTATTTTTTTATTTGGAAGGTTATTCTTATGTCCAGATTGTCCCAAACAAATTTCATTAAAATCGGTTTAGCCGTTTGGCAATGAAGTCGGTTTCTCAAGTTTTTTAAACTTATAATTATTTTGTGTACCTATCTAATGTCAATTTAATTTGTGAATGTGCTTACGTTAAATTTTAATATGTGTGTGATATGGTTCCTAATGTTCCGAATTAAATGTTTTGAATTTGAATAGTCCGAAGAAATTTACTGCTAGACCAATTTATCCCATAAATAAATTCTAGTTCGACCGATTATGAACTATACAGGGTGTAACATCAGACCCCTATAAACCCGAAAGGGGGGTGTTCCACACGTCATAGTCAACAAAGTTTCTTGCCCGAATTTAGAAATTTCCAGATAAGGCTACTTCATGTCGCATCTAATACATTTTGAAAAATTCAAAAGTTTTTATTAATGAAAACTTTCTAAAGTAAAAGTCGTATAACAAAAAACGTTGTTTACCATAATGTTTGGAATACCCCCCCTTTCGCGTTTATAGAGGTATTATGTTACACTCAGTATTTCCATTATACATATAAAACCTTTGAACTTTATGACGTGTTTGTTCATTGATTGATGTTTTATCCAATTTATAAGCAATTAGTGGAATCCCAATTAATATAATTATTTGTTTCACATTAAAGAGAGAAAGAATGAAAATTTATTTAGGTACATTAGTATGAAATACTTGTCCTGTTTTTATTCATCAAGTCTACTCGTCCCTAGAGTTAGAATAGACTATTGGATGTCACAAACTAAGCCTGAACACGCTAAAATACGGGTTCCAATACTACCACATAGGTCCCCAGAGAGTCCATGTACTTTAAACGTAGAGGCATAAAGTCTAGTTTCCTCCGACAGCTTGGGATCAATAAAACCCCAATGGACGTCGGCGTTGAGCAAATTAATATTAATTGGTTTTTTGCTCGGACAATTACTTTGCGAGAATTTTCAGCAGCTCATTTGTAAGATAAATGCCAAGCCCGATGAAAAAGTAAACTACTGTTTTAAAGAGAATTAGCACCTGTGGACCCGTTAGCAAAAATAATAATAATTGATGGTACTACTATTAGGAACAACTTCTTCCACTTATACCATTGACATTTCTTGTCGGTTCTTCTAGACTAAGTCGCGTGGAACTGGCACTTTGATTTATCATGAAACTTGACACTTACCTCGAAATTAATTAGCTGAAAATGTATTCTTTGAAGGCCTTGAAGCCTTGCGCACATCAAAGGTCATCTACAGTGGCAATCAGTGAAACGCTGTCAAATATTACAGCGACATTTAGTATTTCTCTGATCACCCCGCAGAACGTTTAGATATGCGCTAGGCTTGCATGACGAGAGATTCTGAAAAGATTTTTGGAAACTCGCACCACAATCTGTCAAAGTTTGTAAGTTTATTTGTATAATAAGCAGGCTTTAACGTTTATCAGGGGACTCTGAACGTTTATAAACGTAGTAATTCTATTAGGAACCATTAACCAAACTACGTCATGCTTTTAGAAGCATGACGTAGTTTGGCTAAGCTCTGTAGACATCTCTCTTAGAAATGAGTTTGCCTTTGCGGATCAATGAATTTAGTTTGAAGTTTCTATGGCAGTGTCTATAATATTGATTATGGGATATTGAGTGCTCAAGATTTGTGTAGTTTGAAATATTATTCAAGCTCTTTGGCTTTCAGATTACTGCTACGATTTATTAAATAATATTCTACCAAATGATGCTTTCGGTAAATGAATCTGCTTTCGTTCCATGTGCCAAAAACTAGAACACATTATCTCTGTGTTTTCTCTAAAAGCTTTCTCTCTCTCTGGGTCTTGCTACTGCGAAATTCTGTAAATATTTTTGGCCTTTGTGAGAGAAATGCCAGCGGCTTTTACGCAAGGGCTTATAACTCCTTGTTAATTTATCTATGTGTGAATATAGTTGTCAATGTGATAGCAATAGACAAAGATAGGCAATCGAGCTTACGGCCCACCTAATGGTAAGCGGTCACCGCTGCCTTAGACACTAACATCACCAAGGGTGCTGTCGTTGCGTTGCCTACCCTGAAGGTGTTTTTTAACGTTTTTCTTGGTGCTATTCATGTTGTATAGACATTGTAAAGACTGCGAGAAAACGGTCTATTGATGAGGCTCAAAATGATTTATTGTAAATGATTTATATAGCGTCAGGGGCAACTGGTGATTACACAAGCCCTATTTGCGGGACGTTATAGTGCCTGGGACAGGGTTTTAGACGGAATAAGCTTGCCCAGCACCTATACCATCCTGACAGCTTAGTCGGCCAAATCCACAGGAAAGACATGGTCAATACGTGCGGAGCTAACTAAGCCGCGGGTTTCCTCACGATGTTTTCCTTCACTGTTTGAGAGCACTAGCATTGTGTACAGTAGGATACAGCTCAAGTTACCTAAAAACAAAGAAAAATGATGCTTACTGCAAGGACATAAGAGCTAGCAGTGTAAAGTCTGATGCGTATCCTTGTGTACATATTTTTTTCAACAGAAAAACTAATTGGCACTTGACTGGATTCGAACCCACGAGCTTAGGATCGGAAGGCGGGGCCGCTACCACTAGACCACCAGTGCTAGATGAGGCTCAACCGTTGGGGATAATGATGAATGTATAAACTAGTAGTTATTATATTAGGTACCTAAGGCATAAAATGTTTCAAATCATACCTCCCTGGGCCGACATAAAGTTGTTTTGACTTTACGACTATCGAAGAAGTTTTACGATTTTGTGCAGTCACAGCCTGACACCGCAATATCAACTGAATGCTAACATGCTAAGGCACAATTCAGATTGAAACAAAGCCTAGGAAGTATAAGATTAGTGCTAGAGATTCTATAGGAGTAGAGTTGGTAGTAATGTTTGTCTGCTGTTTTTATGAGTCTTGTTTTATTTTAGGTCTCAGACAAGAATATTGACGTCTGTACGTTTACCGCTAGACTAATGTCCTACCCTGGCTTCACACGGGTTAAAAACGACTTGAAAATTGGAGGTTTTAACTACCTTTAGATTCTTTACTCCTAGAATATATTCCTTTCAAAACCTAAGCCCGCCGAACGAATATTTAAAAAGCCATTTCAATGAAAAGTCTGGGTGGATATTGAATCTGCAGCGCGCTCGGGCGGGCGGGCGGCAGCTGCTACGTTATCTAGGGCTGGGCGGGGTTCTAGGATTAAAGGCTTAAGTCGCCTTCAGCTAAGTATTATTACATACTAGCTTCCGTTTCCAACTCGCTCGAACTCACTGGATACTTTTTCTTGTAGTATATTTTTTGTATGTAATACCTAATTTGGCGAAGTCCATGACTTATTTTAGACTAATGACTACCTTAGTGCTAGTGACTATAGATAGGTACTTTACCTTCACTCGATACAGCCCTACCACCCCTAGTTCCGTAGTAGGTAAGCGTTTTCGCACCGAAATATCGCTTTCCAAACCCATTTTCAATTTACATGCATCAATTTACACCCGTAAACGCCTGACGCCAACCACGATTGAACGCCTTCGCGATTTGCTTGCATAATTTGGTAGGCGCTTGTGGTATGGATTGGAATATTCTGATTTTAACCAGCTTACATGTGGAAATTGATATTACTTCTCACTCCATGGCCCCTAAGATTTAATCAGTAATTTTGTTTTATTTTATGTATGTTAGTCTCTAAGGTATTTTTTAACTATGGACCTAAGGTGTTTTATTTTTGTAATGTGCATTTTATAGTTGTCTGTAATAAATGATATTATTATTATTTTTTATTATTATAAAGGTTATTTCTTTCAGCAGTTTCATCGAGTTTTTACAGATTTACATAGCCTAATAATTTATTCTTCCTAGATAAGTGGTTACGTTTGACCAGATTTCATGAGCTTGAAAAACTAGTAAGTATATATTATGGTGTACATACATCTATACCAATGTGATAACAATACATATTTGATTATTAAGTATGCATTTAAAGTTGAGGTATCAGTGCTTTGTGAAATAATATTAGGTACCTACCCCAATTTAAGTACACAATGCTAGTGCTCTCAAACGGTGAAGGAAAACATCGTGAGGAAACCCGTGGCTTAGTCAGCTCCACACGTATTGACCATGTCTTTCCTGTGGATTAGGCCGACTAAGCTGTCAGGATGGTATAGGTGCTGGGCAAGCCTATCCCATCTAAAATCCTGTCCCAGGCACTATAGCGTCCCGTAAGTAGGGGCATGAGTAATCACCAGTTGCCCCTGACGCTATATAAATCATCTACAATAGATGCAAAGGCCTGTTTACTTACTTTTTTTTACTTTTTACCTACCCACACGTAGCAGAGAGCCTGTTGAGTCCTTTCAAAGTCTCTGTGATTTTAATAAAGAATTAATTTAGCCCTGAATATATTACTAAAAATATAGTGAGCCTTTTTTTTCGTTTTGTGCTGGAGTTCATAATTTGCTCATTTTTTTATACAACCTAATGATGGAACACGGCCCAACTGATGTTAAGTGATAACCATCCCCTACAACACGGCATTGCCTCGTAGGCCACGCACGTCAGCAACGTTCCCTGCAACGCATTGCGTCCATCAACTAGTATCATCACACTGGTAGGTATATGCACCATTTATGGTAGGTATAACGATTTATCCCTATACAATAGAAGGGAGATATAGACCGATACCCCGAATTATTTCTAAATTCGTATGATGTAAAAAAATTGTAGTTAAACATGTTTTTAGTTATTTTATAACGCAGTCCAAATACAGCTTTTTGCACAGATATTTGCACGATTCTAAAATAAACAGCAATAAGCGCAGGACGACACACAAAAAGAAAACATGTCCGTGTATTTTGAGGACGTTCAGCTTTGAGGAGATCGAGATTGCAGTTTGTGTACAACGACGGATATTACGCGTTTAATTACATTTCTTACTGTCCTTGTGTTCTTAGAAAATCCGCTTCAAGACGTTTCAAAGTGATCTTTGTGATTTTAGTAGACCTTTTGGCTTCAGCATCAGGTGAGATCGCGCTCAACCGCTAACATAATCTAACTCCTAAATTAGTATTTTAGGAGCTATACGAGGCTACAAATAATCCTTGCATGCATCTAAGCAATCTGCGGTGGCATTCAGTAAAACACTGTCAAATATGACAACCTCTTAAAAATTCCCACAAGCACTAAAAAGTTTCCCATACTCAACATTTCACAACTTGGTACAAATCTTCCAGCAAAGCTGGATTACATCTTGCGATCGAATCAATACACCCCCTCATCAGTGCAGGGGTGAAAAGCCCCACCTTTCAACCCCCTGCACTCCTCGCTCGAGAAATTCTAGATTCAAAGTTACGTAAGTTTTAGAAATCTAGACGGAGGCTAAGGAGCTACATCGTTAGACTTGAGTATCAAAGAGGTTGGTTCTTTGTGAAATTGTTGAACATTTTATGTATAAATAAAATACGAGTTTATTTTAATTTGATAGCTTTGACGCTCCAGCAGAGATGGTCTACCAAGGCGGTCCCTTTGGAGTGAATGAAATTAAATTAAATTAAATGTATTTATTCGCTTGAAGTTTAGTTAATATTTTTATTAATAATAATGTTAGTACCACATACTTCGTCGGAGACCGACATGCAAAGTTTTATTGTTAAATTGCTAACATAAAACATAATGGCTAGAAAAAAGACAATTTAGGTAGAGTCTGTTCAGAAAGAGAACCGTCGTGGGATATGAAGGCGCAGCATTTTTGTTTAGTGGGCAATACAATAGCGCGTCTGTTGCGTTTTGATCCTATCACAACTAGTGTACTATTCCTTTATTTAATTTTTATGATGCAAAATGCTGACAGAAAGAAAGGGATGAGCTGCCATATAAAAATTGAAACGTTAGTTCACAATTTGGCCACGACGGCTCTCTTTCTGAACAGACTCTATCCAATACAAAAACATAGAACATGCTTTAACTGGCAGTGACTCCCCCAAAATAATTAAATTGTACCTAATGACATATCTATCTTGTCTTGCCATCGTGAAATAAAGTAAAATACCTAAAAACATAATATATAACTAACCAACTATCTAACTAAGCGACAAAACTTATAATTAAAGCAACTTTGAACATGCGTCCTCGAAATACTATAGGTACCTTCGTAGAGTAGTAAATTATCCTTTGCGTTGAAACGGTACTAAGTATGATGGTATGCCCAGTATTTTTAACCGACTTAAAAAAGGTCTCACTTAGTTCTCAATTTTTTTCGACGTAATTTAAGAGCCGATCTGAAAAATTATTTATTTATCTGGAAGATTATACTTTCAGATTGGTACCATAGAAATTTAATCATGAAGTCGGTTTCTGTTTTTAAACTTAATTTAACGAAAAAGTTTTTTGAGTTTGTCACTATGCACATACATATTATATATATAACTAGTCACGCACATAAAAACCATAGATGAATAAATTACATTTTATTTTTTCTAATACCCAGCAAAATGCCCCACATCTCGCTATTTTCTTTGCAACAATGATGAAGGGATATTTGAGAAGGGTTCTGAATCACCATAAATTTTCATACAATTGATAGCTGAGGGGCGTTCATAATTTTTGGTTATTTAATGCTGGGTGAAGAAAATAACTCTTGCGTTATATTTCAGCTCGATAATAATAAGTAGGAGCATTTAATTTCGAAGTTATTATGTCACAGATAAAAATACTCCCACACTATCCAACTTAACCTCCTAGTTGGGTGGTGGGTTAAAAATTACAAGCCAGCTAAGTAGTACTCTAATTTATTCTGTGCCAGTGCTGAAAACCTGAAAAATTGCCAAGATTCATTTCAATTTTAATATAGCGTCATATCTCACGAGCAGCGAGAATCTTTTAAAACCTGAAGATGGAGAGGTCTTATAAAATCTACGCTCCGTGTCAAAGAAGATTTCCATATGAATTTCAATAGATTTTTCAATGCACCGCACCGGTTCAAAGAAACCTTTTCAATACCCCTTTGGAGAATATGATCGAATAGTTCGGAATATTCTTCTCTTTGATGTAGGTTTAAACTCTGGAGAAGCTTCCGATTTACTTTCCGCCTGTCTGCCGAATGGGCGTGGCAAAAGGAGAAGTTTTCTGTAAAATCGTAATGAAAGAACTCGGATTTTCCATTAAGTAACCAATTCCATTATGTTCTCCAATTTATTTAAACGGTATTTTATTTTTTTTGTTATAGTCTTTGTTTATTTCGCCACTTTCTATCTTACTATTTAATAAACGTAGTAGCTAGCAAGTATTCAGTTTCTGAAACAGTATTAGCACAGTCGCGTCGTGTGACGTAAAATCCAATTTCCAACGCCCTGTTTTACGGGTCAAACTACACAAAAACATACAGCATGCTTCAGCCTAGGTTTTGCAAATGTTATATCAATGTAGTTAGGCTCCTAGAATCTCTATTCATATTCTGACTATCAAACTCTTTATGGATTCATACTTTTGTGCTACAAGAAAGAAAAGAGGCATACAACTTTGTGCGTAACTTTTTTCCTCCCGTTAGATTTTAACATCTAAATACCTCCTTATTTGATTTAACCCTAAACAACATAATCTCAATATATCAAAAATACACGAGAAATTAAAGCTCTTTTGGCGTACAAACGAGCAATTAATATAGATAACCAGAATTAAATATTTTACGGATACTTTATACCAAGGGTTCTTTTTTTGTTCTACGGAATAGCTTATCTAATAAGTACACCTCGATTCAAATTATTTTATACTTCTAGCTGATGGAACAATCATATGGCCCACCTGATGTTAAGTAGTAACCATTGCCTATAACAAAGCTTTGTCTCGTAGGTCACACACGTCAGGAACATGCCCTACGATGCACTGCCCTGCGTCCATCAACTTGATGCATACAGATGTTCAGCCTCACGTGTTAGTAATTTCACCGGCACCCACACCCTTCAAACTGAAACAGCAATGCTGCTTCACGGCAGTAGTACTTCCCCGGACGAGCCCTTCACAAAGAACTCTACTACTACTAAAATTACGCTACTAATCTGATACGGAAGCCGCATGTTGCTGAAGCATGCGACTATATGTATAGTACCCATGGAGGCAGTAGGTTTGCTTTATTGCGTGTCACGTTGGGAGGTGGTTATATAAGGGGTGGGCTTATCTTGATCGAATAGGTTTTAGGGGTATAGTTCGTAAGCAAATTAAACGTCTGAAGCGGAAGTTACGGAGTAACGTTTTTCCGAACCGGGTCATGAGTTTAACGGTGTTTTTATGTATTACCGATGTTCAAAGGTAAAACTCGCCCTTTGCAAGAAAAATAATACCAAAGTCTCACCATCTTTCAGTAAAAAAATTAGCAGATTGAGTTTGTGTTTGTATTCATATTATTTTTATAATAATTTTTCAAATCGGTTCATAAATGACAAAGTTATGCGATAGTAAGCATAAAAAAATATAATCGAATTAAGAACCTCTTTTTTTATTTGAAGTCGGTTAAAAAATAATGATAACAAATATTGGTTGAAATCATTAGAAGTATAACCCAACGCGGTTGAAAAGAGTGAAGACGCAGGCGTTTAGTAGTGATTTGGCAAAAATAGATTCTTAGTTCTCCGTAAACCACAAACACTGGCTGTACAGAGTGTACAGTCAGCCTTCTCAGACTTAGTTGGTAGTAACTTTGGTTTGTGGAATTCCTCGAAGGGAAAATCCACCTGTATTCGGCCTGATGAGAAAATTGCTTTATTGCTATTGAAATAATATAATTCATTTGGATAAATTTCATTTTTTTTTGTGCTCCCGAGTTCTACAGCTCACAGAGCCAGCTAGTTCCTAGTGATAAGGTTCGTACTGATCAGGGCTACCATCAATTCAGTACATGACTCCAATTAATAAAAAAACGGTAGGAACCAAGCTGGAGTTTTTTGCCTGTTCTTCTAGGCTTGGTCTCGTGGAACTGGCACCTAGACTCACCTAGCTTAAATACGTTCCAAAGTGATCCTTGTGATACCACTAAATAAGGTATATTTTATTTAATTTGATTTGAAACAGTCAGTCAAAAAATGTATAGTTTTGATGGTAAGTGTACCTAGCATGGATCTAGACGTTCTAATTCCGTGGAGCTAATTCGGTCGCGGGTGCAACGCCCGCGCATCGCGACTATCAATGTCAACGATCTGCACACTGGCACTGGAGCGAAGGGCACCAATGCACAAAGAAAACTAGATTTTGACGTACCAACGTCTTATAATTCGATGGAGTCGGCTGCACGCACGAAACATCATGACTCATGCAGCGTTACCTCGCTCTGAGGTGTTCCATTTAAGGCTTGAAGTGCAAGCGAGAGCGCGGAACGACAATTTCAAAACAATACTTTTTACGAACCGGAAGACGAAACGTAGGGCCCACCCACCATATGGACCGACGACATTGTTAAGATCACGGAAACTCAGTGGATGGAAAGAGCTGGGCTGGGCTGTGAAGTGTGCATACCCACATAAACATTATTTACTTGACGGCCGCAAAACCACTTCTCTATACGCTAGAAAATTTATAGAAGCTCATAACGCAAGACGTAACCACACAAGAGCTTCTTACAGCTGAGATTCAACCGTTAAATTAACGAAGGACCGAGGACGTTAATGAATGCTAAGTTTCATATTAAAATGACGTTGCTTAGGAGCCGTCTTAAAGCAACGTCATTTTAAGCCTCCGCTATACGCTGGTCTAAAAACAAAACACGACCGGAAAGTTGGAAAAATTTAAAATAAAGATGGCGTTGCCTGACCTGAGCTGTGAATCATGTATTTGATACCAACTATTACTTATTCTGTGCTTGGGTCTGACATTTGTCACGACATTACAATGTGTTGACTAGAATACGCTTCGTTAGACAAAAACACAGACAGATATTCAGTAAATAAATATAACCCAATTGTTATGTTAGCTGATTCCCGTCGCAGAGTTTCCATTGCATATTTTTCATCCAGGATTGGTGATAACAATGGCAAGCTGTGCGGTATTTTTTAAACTACCACGAACGCTACATTTTAAATCTAACTTATATAGTAGTGTAGTAGTAGTAGTCTAATTTATATAGTATAACAAGCAAATAGCCCCAGATTTAATAAAAGAAACCTTCCACCAAGAGAGATTTTCCTCATATTATGCAAAACCAGAGTGAGTTGCAAGTTCATAAATGTCGGTAGTCGGTGAATGAACACTTGTATTTTTTAAAGGTAAAAAACGGAACCCTTATAAATTTGTCATGTCTGTCTGTCTGTCCATCCGTATGTCACAGTCACTTTTTTTCAAAAAAATGAAATGAAATGAAAAGAAATAATTTATTTGCTTGAAGTATGGTACTTACAAAACTGTAAAAGCTATATGTACTGATGAAACTTGGTAAATAGATGTATTCTGTAAACCGCATTATGATTTTTATACTTAGAACTGACACTCAAAAAATATTTTTTCATAAAACTTATGAGTTTTCTTAACATTAAGTAAAAGATTATTAAACCAGTTAAGTATTTACGACAGAGATGCGTTAACGTCATCGTAATTAGCCTTCTATCTATCGACTTTAAAAATTAATGAGGTATCGTCAGCAAATAGTACTGTTTCACATAGTTTTTTAACCAAAAAAGGAAGGTCATTTACGTACACTAGAAACAAGAAAGGACCTAATATCGAACCTTGTGGCACCCCTATGTCAATAACTGACCCAAAAGATCTCTCACCGCCCACATCAACTTTAAGGATTCTATCAGTCAAGTACGATTGTAATAAGTCAATGGAGCGATTTAGAATACCGTAATGTTTAAGTTTAGATATTAAGAGGGTGACGGACGCAGCTCGCAACTTCAATTCGAGGCGCGGGCAAAAATTGCTCCGAATATAGCTATCTCTATTCATTTGATGCGGGCGCCACGGAATATATAATAGTAGTATACACACACAGGCGCTCGTGTGACGCGCTACTTCTATACGTGAATCCAACCATAGTGCCGCGCTTGTGCGTGTGCGTCAGCCACTGATAACGATTTTTATGCATTGCCTAATTTCGTCAACGTTACTAACACCCGTTTTCACTAAACCTAGGCGACGCCTAAATCGGATGCCTAAATATTAACGGGCCGACGTACACAGCTCGCAACTTCAATTCGAGGCGTGAGCAAAAACTGCTCCGAATATAGCTATCTCTATTCATTTGATGCGGGCGCCACGGAATATATAATAGTAGTATACACACACAGGCGCTCGTGTGACGCGCTACTTCTATACGTGAATCCAACCATAGTGCCGCGCTTGTGCGTGTGCGTCAGCCACTGCTAACGATTTTTATGCATTGCCTAATTTCGTCAACGTTACTAAGCGTCAGATAGGCTAGTGGCTAGGGCGTGCGGATTCACACTGAGAGGACGAGGTGGGCGGGAGTTCAAATCTGGTCAAAGAGAGTTGACTTTTTGCACCCTACAATTTTATGTTTTTATTTTTTGTGGCTGCATTACCTGACTAACCCTCTAAGCTTATTGCTTGCTTGTTTCGCTTTTCTAGTATTCAATAAGCAAGGATTGGTCATGCTCTGAATGCAAGAATAAAGTGAAAAAAAAAAACAACATTCCTGAACCGATAAAGAACCTTCAGAGTAGCTATTTACGCACTTAGAAAAGACACCAGGAAATTCTCTAACATGATACGAGTGAGTTTATTCATCAGGTAGGGTTTGTGCGGGTTCTGGACCAAATTGAAGAAGAGTAAAGAGAACCATTGACTCCGAGTTGAGTTGAGAGAGCCATTGACCCCGGCGCGGAGCGATGGAGTTGTGGTTGATGACGTTCCAGTAGAGGATGATGGGTGGGAGTCCGCTCAACATCAGGTGTGGTGTGGTTTGCTTGACCTCATTGGCCTAGTGGTTGGAGGGTGCGGGTTCAAAATCAGTGATAACGTTACAGTAATAGATGATGGGTGGGTATCCGCTCTACGTCAGGTGGGGTGTGGTTCGCCAGACCTCATCGGCCTAGCGGTTGGGGGGCGTGGGTTCAAAACCAGTCATGACGTTACAGTTGAAGATCATGGGTGGAGGTCCGCTCAACATCAGGTGGGGTGTGGTTCGCCAGACCTCATCGATCACACACACACAGCAATAAAAAACACGCAAAGCGGCTCACTTACCAAAGTACAGAAAGTCTAATAATGTGACTGCATTTAAAAATATACTTTATTCGTTGAGCAATTAGGTTGCTTTTATTCTGCTTATTTACATTCGCAAAACCAACGATTGCGAACATCGACCTACAATTACATGGACCTCGGCTTTCGCACAAAACTCGCGAAAAAAGTGTACCAAGCTAACCTACTATAGGTGGATACTTATATAATGATTATAAACAAACTGAAAAAAAATTATTTATGTCTTATCACAATTACTATATAGAACTCAATTTTGATTGCATGAAGCAACTTCTAGTGAACGTTACAGAAATTTTTCCAAGTCTTTTTATCAATATTTCCACCAGACGTTGAGCAGTACTCTGTTTATTGAGCTCCAGTTATATAAAGAAAAACTATTTTGTTAAAGTATTTCTCAGTCTTTTTATCAATATTTCCACCGGACGTTGAGTGGTAGCAGTTTTTTGAGCTCAAAATAAATAAAGTTTTTTTTTTAATTTCTTAGTCGTTTTATCAATATTTCCACCTGACGTTGAGCTGTAGTTTATTTCTTGAGCTCCAGAAAAATAAAACAGAAATATGTTGTTCAAATTTTTCCAAGTCTTTTTATCAATATTTCCACCTGACGTTGAGTGGTAGCAGTTTTTTTAAGCCCCAGATAAATAAAGACTAAAAATATTTTGTGCCAATTTTTCTTAGTCCTTTCATCAATCTTTCCACCTGACGTTGAGCGGTAGTCGGTTTTTTGAGATCCAGATAAATAAAGAAAAAAAATATTTTGCTGAAATTTTTCCAAGTCTTTTTATCAATATTTCCACCAGACGTTGAGCAGTACTCTGTTTATTGAGCTCCAGTTATATAAAAAAAAAACTATTTTGTTCAAGTATTTCTCAGTCCTTTTATCAATATTTCCACCGGACGTTGAGTGGTAGCAGTTTTTAGGGTTCCGTAGCCAAATGGCAAAAACGGAACCCTTATAGATTCGTCATGTCTGTCTGTCTGTCTGTCTGTCTGTCTGTCTGTCTGTCTGTCCGGCCGTGTCACAGCCATTTTTCTTCGAAACCATAAAAGCTAGACTGATGAAACTTGGTGAGTAGATGTATTCTGTGAACCGCATTAAGGTTTTTACACAAAAATAGAAAAAAATCTATAAATTTTGGGGGTCCCCATACTTGAAACTGAAACTCAAAAATTTTTTTTTCATCAAACCCATATGTGTGGGGTATCTATGGATAGGTCTTTAAAAATTATGTTGAGGTTTCTAATATCGTTTTTTTCTAAAACTATAAATTTGGGGGTCCCCATACTTGAAACTGAAACTCAAATTTTTTTTTTTCATCAAACCCATACGTGTGGGGTATCTATGGATAGGTCTTCAAAAATGATGTTGAGGTTTCTAATATAGTTTTTTTCTAAACTGAATAGTTTGCGCGAGAGACACTTCCAAAGTAGAAAAAAGTTGGTCCCCCCCCCTCTAACTTCAAAATAAGAGAATGATAAATCCAAAAAAAATATATGTTGTACATTACTATGTAAACTTCCAACGATATTTAGTTTGAACGAGATCAAGTCAGTAGTTTTTTTTTCGACGAACTACAAAAACCTTTATATTACGTTAATTGATGCTACGGAACCCTTCATGGGCGAGTCCGACTCGCACTTGGCTGCTTTGTTTGAACTACAAATAAATAAAGAAAAAAAATAATTTGTTGTAATTTTTCTTAGACCTTTTATCAATACTTCATATACAGGGTGGAATTTTGTAATGCCACCTGGAGGGAAAGTACTCTTAATACTCCAGATAGAAAATTTTACTCACAGGAAACATTCCTTTATTTTTGAATAGAAAGCAAACTGCATTCAAAGTTTTTCGAAAATTCTCTCACACCCGGGAATTGAACCGGCTAAAATCAGAAAAATTATACCTTGTACTTTTATTGCATCGATCGTTAGTCAATTATAAGGATGAAATCTCTCTAACAAACATGATAAATTAAATGAAAGAAAAACCAGGAAATCTTAAATTAATTTAATTATTTACAAAAAATGGATAACTAACTAGTTACTTGAAATTAGTTGCTTGAAATGGGCTCCATTCTCTTGGATACACAAATTTATTCTTTTAACGAATTCATTTCTTTAAAAGAATAAATTTATTCCTTTCAAAAAAAAAAAATAATTTAAAAATTATTTTATTTTTAATTTTAGAAATTGCTTTCTATCCAAAAATAAAGGAATGTTTCCTTTGAGTAAAATTTTCTATCTGCAGTATTAAGAGTACTTTCCCTCCAGGTGGCATTACAAAATTCCACCCTGTATAGAAATTAATGGTTCATAATTTGTTTTAGTCGAAATGTTGGCTTTTTTCGAAATTTCAGCAGACTTTTTGACCTAGTGCTGCACCTTAATTTCGTTTACCCAACCTACAACCTACCTAGGTACTTAGTATTTCCCATCTTCACTTAGTACCCTTCCTAAACTAACAATTATCAAATATCTAAGCATTATGTTTTATGCCAGTGTAGGTATTTAACTAGTCCGAAGTCCGAGCGATCCACACACACAACCGAAGTGTCCCGTGTGCTTCAAGCGTTTCCTCCCCCTGCACCCCGCCACCCGCACCGTGCGTGCGCGATAGCAATAGTAGCCGTTCGAAAATGCCATGAATTTGCTCGTGTTCCGTAATACCAAAAATGATGACTGAAAACTTTTTGTATTCTTTACATAGTATTGTTATTCTGTAACTAGACAATATAAACTAGGTTCCTTAACAAAAAACACGTAAGATATTGTTGTTTTTAGTACGAAACCAATAGGTAGAAAACTTGATAAGTTTAGCATAAAAATGTGCAAAATGCGATTGGTGTTTATTTCATTTTAGGTAAGTAATTTGAAATAAAAACTGTTGAGGAACCTAGATAAATACTATGCAAATACAATTATTACAATAATATAGTGTAAATCTGTCTAAATTAGAAATCATTTTGGTATTCCGTTTGTATGAAAATTTTCCATACGTCAGCCCCTTAACTAGTTTTTTCGTGTGCGCGAGCTGCAAGCAGCTCGCGTGTCGGTGTGCTACTCCCAGTTTTACATTACACTTGCACTTGTAAAACCCCAAAAAGTAGTAAAGAAAGTCCTAAGTAACCCTAAAAGTCGATCAGTGAATCAAGTTCCTCAGTGTAGTAAAACCCCAATCAAAGTCCTAAAGAACCCTAAAATTGTTTACATAATCAAGGTCCTAAGTGAAGTAAAATTCCAATTAAAGGCCTAAGGAACCCTAAAAGTTGTTTATTTTATCAAGTTCCTCAATGTAGTAAAACCCCAATCAAAGTCCTAAGGAACCCTAAAAATGTTAACATTATCAAGCTCCTAAGTGTAGTTGAAACTCCAATCAAAGTCCTAAGGAACCCTAAAAGTCGAACACTTAATCAAATTGCTCAATGTAGTAAAACCCCAATCAAAACCTTATACGGAACCCTAAATTGTACGTCAAGCCAAAACCCTTAACGGGTCGAAACCGCTGGAAGGAACCCAAACGTTGACTACCGGGTCGCGTGCATCGCGAGCTGCAAGCAGAAAAGTAATATTTCATCAAAATCGGCTAAGCCGTTTTGTTTTATTGTTTGTTACTGCATACCTTCGTCATTTAATTTTATGATCCAATTTAGTAAATTTTTCTTTTATCTAAAAGGTTATACTTCCAGATCTGTATGTAAATCTAGTAAGTATAACTTAGTGCATAGAATTCATGCCTATGGAAATAAATAATAATAATAATAATGCTGGACAATTCACACAACATTATCTAGCCCCAAGCTAAGCAAAGCTTGTGTTATGGGTGCTAGATAACTGATATACATAATACAATACATTACATGCATAGATAATTTTCATTTCAATTCATAAATGAATTGAAATGGAAATTATTTATGGGTGGCTTTAAGCTTTGCACTCATTTAGGCCTTCGGTGCTCATTGCGGTGGAGATCAGTGAAGCATTGTGAAATAACACTGTCTATTCGACTTATATTATTGTATTTTATCGGCATTTAAAAATATTAGGTATACCAAAGAGTTTCGACAACCCCAACTGACTCTTCAAAGTTCTGTCAAACGCAAAATCTTGGGAAACTCCTTGCTGCGTGTATAGAAATAGGCACATGTATTTTGGTATTTGGGTATTTGAGCGCACCGTGCATGAAGCCTTTGACAGAAAGTTCCAGAATTCGGGACATTACAGGCACCTCCAGATTTAAAAGACGGCAATCAAAAATACTCAAAACCCATGATATTATTGTTATGACTGGGCTCTCAGCTCATTTATTAGTAGCTCTGCCTTCTGCGCCATAGGTCGTGGGTTCGATCCCCACCGAGAACAAATATTTGTGTGGTGATCATAGATATTTGTTCTCCATCTGGATGTTATATTGTTTTCCAAGTACCTATGTATTTACAAACAAAATGTATTTAAGTATTACATCAGCTATCTGGTTCCCATAATACTAACTCTGCTTAGTTTAGGGCTAGATAGTGTAGTGTAGATTGTCCATAATATATATATATATATATATACTTCCTTTTCATTGTAATGGGCTCCCAAACTCTTTGCAAAATCGACACTATTTTTATAAAGGCCTAAAATCGGCTACTAGTTTTTGAGTCTTCTTCTTGTCATGTCAATAGAAAATTAAAGCTGGTGTGGTGGATTATGAATGTGCCTCAAAAGTTTTGCTACTTCACGTTGGTTTCATTTATTGTTTTCCTTCACCGTTAGAGTGTACTGACATAGTGCACATAGGTTTTTTGGCAGATAAACTAATTTGTGCATGACGGGGTTTGAACACACGCCTTTAGAATCAAAAAGCGGGTCGCTACGACAATATAACCGGTGCTAAGCAACCAGAGCGCCCCTCCACCTAATGGACCGATGACATTCTAAAGATCGTGGGAAATCGGCAAATTGTTTTTTCATGGAAATGTATAAAGGAGGTCTATATCTAGCAGTGGACTTCTACTTACTGATGATGATGACGGAAAGCACTGGGTAGATAGGAAGATAGCTACTTATGCAACTACAAAAATGGAGGTATTTAACAAAAGCATTGCGCTTCGCTGGTCACGCACGATAGGAACGTGCCCTAGAATGTACTTGATAAGTTATATGCTACATAAAATATATACTTCTACAGGCTGATGATGATGTGAATACAGGTTATCGATCATAATGTACGATGAAGATGGTTTTATGTCATTTCGTTATACTGTGACAGTTTGTTTTATGTTACACTGTGGCAAATTTATAGTACCAGTAGTAGCTATGATTTAATCTAGGGTATATTTTACGTAGTCAGAGATGAAATGTCATGTCACGAAATTTGACATAGGTCCAACCTTCTTGGCCGCTCGGGCTGTACTGAGAAGTAAGTACAGAAACCTATCTATTTATATTTTTGAAAATTTTATTTTTTTATAAAAACTACGGCAACTAAGAAAAATGCAATAACATCAGGTTTTTACGTATTTATTAAGGTAAACGGGTACAAAACTTTCATTGCAATGGCTCTAACAGCAACGGAAAAAAACCATTTCAAATCCAAAAAAAATTGAGAGTTTTTGGCAAACTTTGCGTTCAATTTTATCGAACCCTGTGAGTTGAGGAGAATTTCTAGCCTAATCATAATTTTTTTACACCATTTAATTGTAATATTTTACAAAAAAAATAAATGGATTCGTCCATACAACGAAAAAAAATGCTACTTTACATTTTCGGTTTCACCTCATGTAGGCCCTTAATATGAAACTTTACATGAGACAAGATTAATAGCCATGAAGATTGCAGCCCTACCACAAGCTCTGTCTGGCTCTGGTTTAGAGTCTGTGTGAGTTTTGACCAATGTATTATAAACTGTGTGTGTGTGACGTTTCGGCGTAAGATTTATTGAGTCAGCACTCACACAGACTCAAAACCAGAGATAGAGCCAGACAGAGCTTGTATAGGCCTACTGGTCTTGTGTTTGTTCCCTTGCGTTTTGTAGGTTTAGAGGTAGGTATAGTCAGTATCTGATATTTGTAGCGTCACTTTTCCCGTCAATGTCTTTAAAATTGTTTGGATAGGGACGAAATTCAGAAAAACGAATGATAACAAAATCGAGGGCGGGGAAGCAAAGGCGAGGGCAATGGCGATCAGTGAAACGCTGTCTAATACCACGGTCACATTGGACAACGTGTCACTGATCGTCATCGCAGATTGCTTAGATGTGTGCAGGTCTTAAGCTTTAGATCTATTATTATAACCCTTAATAAAATTAGCTCTGTACTTCCCGACATCAGTTCCTACAGACAGACAGACGCGGCTGTTCTATGTGACGTTCAAATGTCAAAGTAATATACTATTGATCAAATCTGAGTCTATTAAAAAACGGCCAAGTACGAGTCGGTGTCGCCCATGAAGGGTTCCGTAGCAGCAAGTAACATAATGTAACTTAATATTTGAGTTGATTGAATGAAAGGTAAATTGAGGTTTACGATTTATGACGTATATTAAAAAAAAACTACTTAGTAGATCTCGTTTAAACCCGGTGGAAGTTTGTATGGTAATGTACATCATATTAAATGTTTTTTAGTTTTATCATTCTCCTAGTTCAAAAGTTACAGGGGCACACATTTCACCCCTTTGGAAGTGTTTTTTTTTTCGATTTTTGTGTGGAAATCAGAATATATCTACTTACAAAATGCTACTGTATAATTCTTATAGCGGAAAAAAGTGGCTGTGTCATACGGACGGACAGACAGACAGACATTACGAATCTATAAGGGTTCCTTTTTTGCCATTTGGCTACAGAGCCCTAAAAATGACAACACGTCATAAAATCGACATCGTATGCCGATCGGCAATTTAACAATGTAAAAAGTTAACGGCTGATTATTTTAATCACGCATGAAGCCGTAACTCCGTGTTTCAACGCTATAACTTCAGTGGTCAATTTTTTTGTCGTAAAGGAGAATGTTCACTATCGTTTGGTATTTGGGCCAAAGTGGCAAGCTTGAAAAATTACACTTTTTATATAAATTGGTGTAAATATAAGTACAAACTGTTCTATTATCTTTATTTTTTAAAGAGTTTTTACTACAAAATTATAATATATATAATAGTTTAAGTAAAAAAAAGCGACTCGCAAGTAGATACCTACACGTGAATAGTTAAAATTGGGTGTAGTAAATATTTGATGAAGTTTAGTTCTTTTAATAATATAAGTATTTTACTTACCTTGCCACGAGTGTGTTAAAATATTATTTTATTTTCCGCTGTCTTCAATTTTTAATAAGTCCTTACCTGTGAACAAAGAAAAATGTTTTGTTAGCAATAGCACAGCTGTTTATATCAATATTTGTAGTAATATATTATCATCATTTTGTGTTGGCCACTAGAAGTTCAAAAAATATAGTCCTCCTTTCAGAAAACTAGACTAGCAGTTTATGACTCTTAGTCGCCCTTAACCAACGGCTTTGCATCTACTGGGATTACCAAAAGTATTCTTCTTTTTAAGAGCTAAGCTTTTTTCGGGGTTATGATGCAGTTTTCTCCAACTAAGTTTTTCCAATGCGGCCTCCTTGACTTCTTTATACGTCATGAGAGCGACGTTTTCTTTTATATGGCTCACGTAACTTATTCTTCGCCTTGCTCTTCCCCGTCTTCTACCTTTCCTTCAATGATGTTCTTCATGTAGCTCCACCAACCAATAAAGTAGTAATGAAATATTATTTTGAAATTGTAGAAAAAGTAAAGTAAAATGTGGTGCTGGCGGAGGATGGAGAAAATTAGTTGGACAGAAAAAGTTACGAACAAAGAGGTCCTAGAGCGAGTAAAGGAGAGTTATACTTGAGACGATACAAAATCAAAGAGGAAAAATGTTTGGACATCTTTTACGACATGACAGCTACATAAAGAACATCATTGAAGGAAAGGTTAAAGGGAAACGGGGAAGAGGAAGGCCAAGAATAAGTTACATGAGCCAGATAAAAGAAAAAGTCGCTGTCATGTCGTATTAGGAAGTCAAAAAGCCGCATTCAAAAAACTTAATTGGAGAAAATTGCATCAAAACCCCGACAAGAGCTAAGCTCTTAAATTTAAGAAGAAGAAGAGAAGAAGAAAAAGTAGTAGCAGCAATAAAAACTAATAGATACTAACTTGTAATCTGTTACATTATAGTTACACAAAAGTTATCAGCGAGACGATCTAGTTCGCGAGGGACCACACACGCGCCTGTCAGTGTCGTGTGACCAGCGAACTGTATCTGAAGTCTATTGATGTTCCTAAAATACTAATATTCTTATGTTCCAATATAATGCGTTAACAAGAATTCGTGGAGTTGTAAATTTTTTAACCACCAGATGGAATGACGACAATCGCAGGAAATCGGTGGATGGAAAGGGCGCATCGTTCTTCCTGGAAATGGGGAGGCCTATGTCCAACAGTGGACTTCTTCAGGCTGATGATGATAATGAAAAAAATTAAACCAACTTCTTGCTTAACTTATTTGATGAAATTTTTATGAGACCAATCTGAAAGACCTTCCAGATAACAAAATATTTTTTCAAATCTATTAATAAATGGCGAAAAAAAAACATAAAAAAAATACGACCGAATTGAAAACCTCCTTCTTTTTTATCTGAAGCCGGGTTCAAAAAATGCTTAAAGTCCCATTCGCAAAATGTCCCGTCATCCCTTCCGCCAGGGTATCTTTTATAATTGTCTCTTTCCCTTCTACGTGTACTTGGATGTTTTGAATACCTTTGTAAATTTTGAATTCTCATTTGCTGCATTATTTTTACCCAAGGCCAAAGCGGTTGTATTGTACTTCAGTTCCAATAATTTCTATGGTATGACTTAAGGGTTAAACTCTCACTTTGAGTTATAGTCAAGATGTACGTACAAGTATATCTAATAATTCAACTGTGCGCCATTTACATACAAATTAGATTATAATTAATAGATTCAGGCGTGACTTTGCGGAATTCCATTGTTAAACATAAACTAATAACCTTTTTTAGGGTTCCGTAGCCAAATGGCAAAAACGGAACCCTTATAGATTCGTCATGTCTGTCTGTCTGTCTGTCTGTCTGTCTGTCCGACCGTGTCACAGCCATTTTTCTCCGAAACCATATAAGCTAGACTGATGAAACTTGGTGAGTAGATGTATTCTGTGAACCGCATTAAGGTTTTTACATAAAAATAGAAAAAAAACTATTAATTTTGGGGGTCCCCGTACTTGAAACTGAAACTCAAAAATTTTTTTTTCATCGAACCCATACGTGTGGGGTATCTATGGATAGGTCTTTAAAAATGATGTTGAGGTTTCTAATATCGTTTTTTTCTAAACTGAATAGTTTGCGCGAGAGACACTTCCAAAGTGGAAAAAAGTTGGTCCCCCCCCCTCTAACTTCTAAAATAAGAGAATAATAAATCCAAAAAAAATATATGTTGTACATTACTATGCAAACTTTCAACGATATTTGGTTTGAACGAGATCTAGTCAGTAGTTTTTTTTTTTTCCGTCATAAATCGTAAACCGCAAATTTTTTTTTCATCGAACCCATACGTGTGGGGTATTTATAGATAGGTCTTTAAAAATGATGTTGAGGTTTCTAATATCGTTTTTTTCTAAACTGAATAGTTTGCGCGAGAGACACTTCCAAAGTGGAAAAAAGTTGGTCCCCCCCCCTCTAACTTCTAAAATAAGAGAATGATAAATCCAAAAAAAATATATGTTGTACATTACTATGCAAACTTTCAACGATGTTTAGTTTGAACGAGATCTAGTCAGTAGTTTTTTTTTTATACGTCATAAATCGTAAACCGCAATATACCTTTCGACGAACTACAAAAACCTTTATATAATGTTAATTGATGCTACGGAACCCTTCATGGGCGAGTTCGACTCGCACTTGGCTGCTTTTTATTTTTTTTCTGCTCAGCGCTTGACAAGGCAACACGTCCTAATAGTGCACAGAGAGTCGATTTTCCTGAGGATGCTTCGTAGAGAGGCGAAACACGTGTCGAATCTTATTAAGTTTTTTATTTCTTGTGGTATTATTGTTGTGTCTAATACACCTTATTTCGCTTTGCAGGATTTGCAGGTGTTACGTGGGGTGCACACACAAGTCTGCATTAAGTTAACTTACTTGGATTAGATTAGCGGATTAGTACTATATATTTGTTGTTCTACTTAGTTTATGTTTAAATTAGATTATGTATAATGATAATTATGTTTTGGTCTTTCACATTTTTGAAAGTACTTGCGATATGTTAGTGCTGTTGTAATGTTAGGTCTAATAAAAAAAATTGGTTGCCTGTAAAGTCGGTTTACTGACGATAGTTGAACGTGACAACGTCATACAGGTGTCCACGCGGACGCATCGCTCACTCAAGTAGGAGAGAGACAGATGTCGAACGCTGCCAAACGCGGAGGCCGATTATGCGTCTTTGTCGCTCGTTCCGCGCTCTCGCTTGCACTTCAAGCCTTAAATGGAACGCATAAGAGCGAGGTAGCGCCGCATGAGTCATGTTTTTTGTGCGTGCAGCCGGCTCCATCGAATTATAAAACGTTGTCACGTCAAAAATCCTTTCACCACACTGGCACTGGTATGAAATAACCCGTGACACGATAATAAGCGTGTCTTCTTTTAATGCGGTACCCTTTATAACTGTAGTTAGTAGCAATTAACACTACTATCCAAAGTTGTTTTACAGTAACGCAGTGGTTCAAATACAAAAATATAAAATTATAGGCATTTCTACAATAAAATCACCAGGATCACTAAGTCTTTTTTAAACGTGTTAAAACTAGGTGAAAGGGACGCTATAATTTCAGCATAAAATCGCATTGTGAAAGACTCATTGCAAAAAAATAAAGGGTACTCGAGAATGCTGAGAGCACTTTAAAATAAGAGCTTTCAATAAAGCCCATCAATTAATTCAAATATTTACTCACGCAAAGTCAAATATTTGCGAGTATGCATCATAAATTACAAACTCTCTGAATTGGGGTTACGTAATACTTCCGCTTCCGAGTATAAACTAAAATAAGGAGCTCCAGTCTTTTTAATAAAAAAACGCCTCCGTCAAAAGGTATTATTCCAATCATCAATCAATAGGATTATTCTAGCCAGATATTCCAGTTACAAAAACACCACAGCCTAGCCTAGTTAGATTTAAATCCAGCCAAGCAAACTATCGGGAACCGATCTGTGGTTTGCCTGTTTTCCCGATGCCATAGTAACTGCTAATATCTGTGGCTTATTTCGAGAACACTACAGAAACTGCCAAGCCTTTGTTTATTTTGAGAATACTATTGTACTGTTTCTATTTCCAACGTTATCTGTTTAGAATAGTACTAGCATTGAAAATAGAAATAAAGTTAGTTGAAGTGAATTTTATTATGCTACTAGCAGCGAAGCCCGGCGTTGCCCGGACATTCCAGAATGTTAAAGAACATTCTAGAGCGCTTAGGAGCATTCTATTCTCGTCAAAGTCGAGAATTTTCAGAAAAAACCTTAAGCTATAGAAAAGGAGAGACATATAGAATTCCCTACATGTTAGAATGGGATAGACATAGATTTCGAAACTTTTACTCCTTACAACCACCCCCTACAACCCCTTTCGTCCAAATTATAAACCTTCACAGGCCCGGACCGAGGGCTATCTACTACCAAAAGGGCATCAGATCCTAGTGGGCGGCTATCGAATACACTTCGGACATACGTACGAACACTTGCTTTTTATAATCTAAATATTAGATTTCATCGAAGAATGCGATTATCGAATTCGAATTTGGAATTTAAATAAAACCTGCTTATTGCTTCGTCTGAGTGCTCACAACATTTTCTAATTTGGAACAAACTTAAGTACAAGTTTTTTGCAATCGATTCCTAGATGGCGTTGTTCTACAGGAAATCTAACCCATATCCGTTCAGTGGATTGATCCGGCACGAACAACATGTATTTCCTGATTGAATCCCTCCAGTTCCAACGCCCACTTATCGACATCCAGGATGACCTATTGAAACAAATATCTATTATCTAAGATTGTATTTTATATTTTTTGTCCAAAAAAATGTTTCACCTGTAGCTTTCTTTTTAATTCGTGCTGCCACCAAATTTTTACATAGAAAGGTACCTCATTTCTGAAATTCTACTCAAAAAGTCTATAACCATGAATGTTTTTCTTTTTTCTGAAATCATGAATAAACAAACCAAAAATATAAGTAAGTACCCATATCATTTTATTTAAACGCGATTCTATCGATTGAGAAAAAAGCACTTGGCTTGAATAAAACTGATTGCATGAGGTGCTTGACAGTCACTGTCAAGCCGTGAATGAGCGTAGCAATCTCGTAGCATCAATAAAGTTTTCTATCGTCGTCGGCTCTATTGTTCTCAAGTTGTACATGATATGCTGTTCTATCGCTTTTGTTTCCGACATCTTTCGGAAATGTCAAGAGGTGGCTTTATGTAGATATACCTAGGCATGCATGCAGGTACTAAAAGCAGCTTTTCTTCAGGATAAACAAAAAGATAAAAACTTCAGATTGCACATAAAGATTAATCTTGAAATTCAGACAACAACATAAAAAATCATCAATTTAATCAACCATCGTTCAACATAAAAAAACAAGTTCAAAAAAAACACTCGCCCGTTAAAATAGCCAATTTAGGAGTCAGGGGCCCTGACTCCTAAATTGGCTATTTTAACAGGGCCAAATAATGCCTATGATATGAAGTCAGATTTACTTATAAAAATCGGTTGTCTATAAAGTCGGTTTACTGACGATAGTTGAACGTGATAACGTCATAAGAAAATACTGATGGAATGGTTGCATTTTTCAAAAGAATTTTAATTAATATTTGTGACTCGCGGACTCGCAGACTCGCGGACTCGCGGACTCGCGGACTCGCGGACTCGCGGACTCGCGGACTCGCGGACTCGCGGACTCGCGGACTCGCGGACTCGGACTCGGACTCGAACTCTCGGACCCGGACCCGGACCCGGAACCCGACCGAACCCTTACCCTTACCCTCATTTACCCTTACCCTCATTTACCCTTACCCTTATTTACCCTTACCCTCATTTACCCTTACCCATTACCCGACCCGGGCTCGGGCTCAGGTAAATGGAACGACGAAACGACGTAACGACGCATGAGTCATGTTTTTTCGTGCGTGCAGCCGGCTCCATCGATTTATAAGACGTTATCACGTCAAAAAAGATTTTTATAATATCCCAAAAGCTATGAACCTAATTCAAACACTCTACCTTGGCTATGAAAACCTCAAAGCAACAGTACAAGAATATTTTCTAACAATTTAAAATGAATGAACGCTCAGGGAAGCTCCGTTCAACGCGATGACTACTTTACTTAGATCTCACACTTGCTTGGAATACAAAGAAAGCAAGAATAATGGGACAGTTTGTTCTTTTATTCTTAAAAATGCTATTAACCGTCTTTCGTAATACTGAAGTGGACGGTAAATAAAAGCTTTTGCTTGTAAATAATGCGCAATTTACAGACAACTATGGTAAGAAACTACTGCTATTTATCTCTTTTTTTTGTGCAATTTTTGAATTGAAATGTTTACTATTTTCATAATACTTATCGCAATATTTTATCTAAATTACAGTATACAGTGTATAATTTGTTCGTGAATAATAACTACGTGACTGTTAGATTTACATAATAGTGCGAAAAATATGATTAAAAGAATTCTGATTTTTTATCTTGTTGATTATGGCATTATCAGAAAACATGACATACTTTACTTTTACAGAACTCTACGTTAGTAATGATAATAATACAGCGACATTCTTGTGTTGAAGTTCAAAATTACCCATACAATGCAAATAAGGTTAAATTGAGTTAAACGTACGCCTTGTACCAGTAACTCAAGTGCAACAAAATAATGGTGAGAAATTCAGATTTCCAACACAATTTAAATATTTCCTGTAATTCATCTTACAGACCAGTTTGACGTTTAAGCATACCTGGGAGACGTTCAGAATTACCCCTTAAATGCAAATCGGGGTAAATTGAGTTAAGCCTACGCCTTGTAACTCAAAACAAAAATAATAAACGAGAACTCAAGTCCAGATTTTCCGAAACAATTTGAATATTTCCTCCGTCCCAAGAGACTTGACGTGACAAAGTTTCGAGAGAACAAGCTCTTTGCATTTCTGTTTGCTTAAGAGATTGAGTGCCAAGGTGCAAGTGGGATTTTATTTTACACTTTGTTGACACTAGTGAAATGTTTTAAAGTTGAGATGCTAAAATATTATTTTGAGCATTTTGGATCATTTTTTATGAACAAAAGTGATGGAACAATGTTAAAAAAGTTGTTTAAGATGAATCACAAGAATCACTTTTATACTTCTTAAAGCTAGGTGCATCTAATTAGGATTAGAAAATTTGATGACCCACCTCATGTTACTCAATTACCTCTACCTATAATATTACCTCCAAAATTTGATTAGTTTAAGGTAAGTTAGCAATAAGACTGCCTAGAGTTTTTTACTTTTTTATGTATAATTTTCTCTTTCTGTCTGTTTCTAAGTTTTTATGAGCAATAAAGTATTTTCTATCTAAGTTCCTACTATTTACCTACAAAGTTTAAATAATAAAATAGGTAAGAGCGGGTCGTGCGAAAATTTGAGATTTAAAAAAAAAAATCATAACTAAATAACTAAGTGACATTTTAAAAATCGCAATAGGACTAATTGTAGACTATACATTTAAGATTAATTCGAATTTAAGTGTGTTAAAAAAATATACTATTTAACATGACATTCTATTTAACGCTGATTCATTAGCATTAGCAAATGTATAGTCTACAATTAGTCCTTTTGCGATTTTTAAAATGTCACTTAGTTATTTAGTTATGAATTATTTTTTTTTTAATCTCAAAAATTCGCACGACCCGCTCTTAAGGAGTTCTATGCAGATATTATTATACTTGGCAGTAAATCTCAATCCCAGACATCCAGGCGTAATTTGCAAAAGCCCACATATAGTAGGTACTCCTGTGGGTACAGTCAGGTCCGAAATAGGCCTAATATGGCTGGAAATATAACCAAACGCGTCACTTTGAGTAGGGTAGCCATGCTGTGATTATGTTGGACAATTCCCAAGTTTGTTGAGGCAACATTTATCCCATTACCTAGAAGCTTTTAAAAGATAATCTGTGTTTAAGCAACTGTCATCTCTAACGGGCTGACGTTTACTATTTTCTAAAAGAATAAAATGATTTATGAATTCTGTTTTTTGATTTACCATCCTATAATGTCAAACAGTGACAGAACGAGCTTTAAGCAGTGCGTCACATCAAAGTAACGCTTGTAAGTAAGGTCATTAGTATTTATACGCGTATCTGACTACCCCGTTAGGTATAATGTTTGTTTACTATGCCTGTCAGCTAAAACCAGGTATTTTCTAGAATTTTCTGTTGTGATTCTTCGTAGAAATTTCTAAGATCACTAGTTCTGATCTCTAATTCTGTATTTAACTGCTGACTAGTTAATATAATTTTTGTAATTTTGTAATTACCTATTAGGTATTGTGTTACTTTGAGCTACTACCATTAAACCATCAGTGCACTCTACGTTCATATTAGTTATGTTACTTTGTATACGAGTATTTAATCCTTTTTAGTAAACACAAGCAGCTGTGGAATAAAAATACCATTTTGCACGTTTACATTCATGAGTCATAATGACATTATCAAGCAGAGCGCTACAATGTTGTTTTTTCAAACAAACACCTTAAAAAGACCATTTCTATCGACTTACGGTCAATTACTTCACTTGGCGAGACGCGATAATTCTTGTATTGAAAAAATACTGACAAGTAATTGCAATGCTATGACTCAATTCAGTGGGCAATTATAATGGTATAGTAATAAGCTATTAAAATACTGCGACGAGGTGGAATGTTTAGTTAACCTTATAATTTTAATGCCTTTTGAAGAATAGAAAAAAACAAGCATGTAGAATGTTTAAACTTCTTTCCAAAAAAGCAAATCAATAGACATTAAAAAAAAACAGAGGAGTGAGTTTAAAGTGTATACATTGTAGCTCCCAAACATACTTTATTATTTCACTTATAAATATGTTTTTAGAAAATATTATTAGTCATCGTCGGAAGGTTTTATAATGTTTGAAATATTCACATTTTTAAACAAATATTGTGTACATAATTATTAGAGAGCTAATTTTAATGCTAATTATTACAAAATAATTAGCATTAAAATTAGCCCCCTACGTTTACAAGGTCTTTAGGTACAAAAATTACAAAGTACGGTCTCCGAAATATAAAATATCCCGAATCTCCCTCACAAATATGGCTATCGTACTGCAGTCAGTCACAGAAGTGGGACAATTTGCCGTTCGCTTAAAATTAGATTTGCGAGTCGTATGCGTCACTCAGGGTTCCATCAGCCGGCTGCAAACGAACTTAACAAGACACGATTGAAAATTTGGAATCGGATTTTTAACTGTGATAGTCTAGTGGGGGGGGATGAAAGTCATGTGACTAGAAGAGTAATGAGTATGGATGTGGATGGATATGTGAGCAGAGGTAGACCAAGGAAAACATGGATGAACTGTGTGAAAGATGACATGGATAGGAGAGGTGTGAATGCTGAGATGACGGCTGACAGAGGGAAATGGAGGAAGAAGACATGTTGTGCCGACCCCACATAAAGTGGGATAAGGGCAGGAAGAAGAAGAAGAAGTAGTCTAGTGGGGGAGGTACACCTTCTGATTGATTCCATTTTCTTTTTTTTTGGTCTTTTTGACTGACGTGGGCTAAAATCTGGTCTTGTGGAGTAAAATCAAATTATTTTTATTACTCTCGTGCTATAATCATCAAAGAAGGTTTGAAGCAGCATTATTGTAACGAGTACGTATTCACTCTTCATCCCCTAAACCAACCCTCGGCATGAGTCATTGTAACCATTTCCTGGAACAAAAGGGGTTCATAAACAGGGCAGGGGAGTTAACCCTAACCGCAAGTCTAACCCTAAAGTAAGGGGTCACTTGAGGCTATTTGAAAGGATACTTGCAAACTTTGAAAAGCTTTTAAAAGTAGATATTGTAAAAGTAAGATGGGGTGAACTTAAAGCGGTTATAGGCAAATGGCTTTCCGAAGTTCTTATGTATTTAGTTTGACTTACCCGATAGCATAGTTTTACCTGATCTTTTAAAACTAGTGAAAAGTGATCTTGAATAGGCGAGTAAAAAGAGATCTAATATAGAATTTTAAAGAAAAGCGTTGTGCTTGGATACTCGACACAAACACAATTATGGGACAGCACTTATAGAAAAAAGAGACAAGAGATTAATTCATATGACAGCAAAACAGGATAAACGACTTTTTGATATTATGATTCTTAAATATTTATTCCTAAAACTCTTAGCGGAGGTTAGCGGCTCCATGGACCCCCATGGCGCTATGAGGATGGAATCTATGAAAGATCTTAATCTACCCAATATAGACCTCAACTACTGAAGTAGCTAGGTCAATAAGAAAAGTCGTGTGCGAGTTGTATATAGGATTGGTGCATGCGTAATTGGCGGGTGAGATAATGCCGAGTAAATGAGATCATTTCACTTCGTTTGTAGATTGGGTAACTGGCACTTGTCTGACCAATCAAGTTCATGAATCTTGAATTGCCTCTCATAGAGTGTAGGGCATCTTTTCTAAGAAAAGTCGTTTCTGAGTTTTCAACATCATTTTGTCAATTAACCGCGTTAAAACCAGAATAACGGTGGATGGTGAACAACTTGCATACGTCCAGGAGTATATATACCTGGGCCAAATAGTCTCCTTCGAGGCCAGGCAAGATAAGGAGATCGCTCGGCGAACCGAGAATGCCTGGAGGAGCTATTGGTCCATGGGAGATTTAATGAAAGGTGAGCTCCCCATATCGCTTAAACGAAAGCTCATGGACGTATGCATCCTCCCCGTGCTGACATATGGTGCGCAGACCTGGTCTCTGACCAACATCCAAAAGTCCAGGCTCAAGGTTTGCCAACGTGCGATGGAACGTAGCATTCTGGGCGTCCGTCGAATCGACCGAGTCCGCAACACGGTACTGCGTTCACAAACGCAAATCGTGGATGTGGCGACCAAAGCTGCCAAGCTCAAGTGGGAGTGGGCTGGCCATGTCTGCCGCATGCATAACGAGCTCTGGGCCAAAATTACAACAGAGTGGGGCCCACAAGAGCCAAGGCGTCGCGGCAGACCAAGAACAAGATGGCGAGACGAGCTCGATAAGCACAGACCACAGTGGAACATCTCAGCACAGGACCGCACAGAGTGGAGGGGATTAGGGGAGGCCTTTGCCCAGCAGTGGGACATAGTAGGCTCATAATAATAATAATAATAATAATAATAATTTGTCAATTATAATGAAGACTCAGAATAAGCTTTCTAAGGTTAGAATCGACTTTTATCTGTGGTATTTTCAGATTTGAGAGACAAATTGACGATTAACATGAGAATTCAATAAGGAGCCCACTTAAAATCCTTTCACCACACTGGTTAGCAAAATCTAGTGACACGACAAGAAGAAGAAGAACATGAGAATTGCCCCGGTCATTTTATACTGTGTATAATTTTTTTTTTTTGTCTTTTCTCCAACATAAAACCTTACCATTCTAATGTAATCTTCTAAACCACCATTTTAAACTATGTACTGTGTAACTGGAGGGACACATAGTTGTTTCCTTTGTTGGATGTACTATATAAAAGTAAATAGATAAATGAGGTGTTCATGTTCATGCTTGAAAAGTTGAAGACACTTGAAGCGGGCTACAATTAGCTAATTATGACTCCGGTGGTTATCAAATTAAGTGACTTGATTATGTAGGAATTTGCACCGTGAATCATTTGTGATAAAAATAGCGGAGGTGTTTTCAAAGTCGTTTAAAATTATACCTTTTACGATACTGATTGTAGTATCAATATTGTTAATCTGAATTATGTACGTATAGAACGGGAGGTCACGGGGAGGAAGAGGAAGACCAAGGATAAGCTACATGAGCCAAATACGTATAAAAGCAAAGATCGCCGTCATGATAAGGAGGTCAAGGAGGTTGCCCTCAAAAGAAATACCTGGAGAAAAATGCATACATTACGCCGACAAGAGCGTTGCTCTTAAATAAGAAGAAGAAGAACGTTATCATCTCGGTAGAAATTTTTTGTAGTCTTGGTTTAAAAATCACATTTCAAAGACATTTTACTGATTAAAAGCAACGCGTTTTATGGCAGAGATATTTTTATGTTTCGCAAATCGCTCTGCAACTCTTCTTTCGTTTCGTGCGAAGTCTTTATGCATAGCAATTTGTCTATCTTTATAGCCAGCAATCTTTTATGCTATCTTATTGAAGTTTGCTTTCTTTTCACTTAGCCGTCTTTTAATATAACATCTGTGAGTTCATATAACTTTCTTTGACATTTAGTAATGTCAAAATGGTTTTTACTCTCGTCTACTCCTTTCACTTTTGCTAACTAAATGAAGCTATTTCTTAAATATCACTAGAAGGGTTTATTTTGTCATTTAATTTCGTAGCCAACGAGAAACATAATTTTTAAATTATATTTGTATTGGAAGAACAGCACTGAGCCATGAGCTCCCATGACTGGTGACCCATAGTTTTGAGAGACAATTTGCTGCTGTGTAAGTTTAATGCATAATAATGCATATAAAATTATACTCACAGCAAAAAACAAACTAAAACAAGTTTCTGTTTTTCCATTCTGCTTTGGAAACCCACAAGCAAAAACCAACATCAAAGCAATTACTAACAGGAAAACATATCTATGCAGCATCCCGGCGTCCCGGCATCCCGGCATCCCGGGAAAGTTTGCGGGATTCAATAATGCACTCTGCACGACAAATTGGAATTGGTAAAGTTCCCGCACAAAAGTTGTAGCTTGTCCCGCGTTTCCAGTGCATCGTGGTTACCCGTAATTGCTTTTAGAGGCAAGTCGGTACAAATGTAGTTATAGTCAAACTTGCAATTTCAAAACTGAAGTTAGTTTTGATTTCACTTCATGAAATGGTCCTACAACCTTCTGTTAAGTAAATTATTGAAATAATCATAATTAATGCCATAATTTTCATATTTCTTATCCTGGGTATACCTAGAGTTTTTGTTCTAAAATGTAGATAGCCCACTCCAAATGTGGGGTCTTACGGACCTATTGTGACTGTTATTCTGACTAGTCTACTGTCGTAAATACCTGTAGGCCACAAGCTCTGTCTGGCTCTGTCTCTGGTTATGAGTCTGTGTGAGTGTTGACTTAATAAATCCTACGTCAAACCGTCACACACACAGTTATAATAAAATGGTGAGCTGAGCACTCACACAGACTCAAAACCAGAGCCAGAGACAGAGCTTGTGGTAGGCCTACTGTGCCTTTTACTCCTATATTATATCTATGAAATAAATCTTTATAAATCCGATTAAATGCTTATCATTTAGATAAGCATTTAATGTTATAGTTGCGAGGGAAATTCTTTGATGAATAATTCACAATAACATACGAGTACCTAGGTGAGAAACTATTCTTCCTCCTCCACATCGACCAACAGTAGAATGGTGATAGATATTTGTTTTGACTATCTTATAATGGAATTCCACAAAGTCACGCTTCAATCAATTTTATTGTCGTGAGGAAACACGCTGATTTTGCCATATTATCTGTTAGGTATTATGGCTAAAAACTGCGTGATTCCTTAATCATCAGGCCTAGCAGTCAGTACGTTGACCAAATCCTACCTTAGCCTTGACAGCCACTAGAGCTGATGCAGGATTTCGCAGTGCGTGATGGTATACTCAAACCATATAATATTAATATGAATATACCATTACATACGCATAAGCCAACAGACGGGGCTGACAAAACTCCGAGTTTCCCTAATGACAATTTTCTTTAACATTTGAGAATACTTGCTTTGCGCAAGCTCTAACGTATAATGATTCTGAGACGAACTGATTTCACAGTTAGTTCCTCAAACCGCCACATAATTATGTATGGCGCTACTGAATGCCATGTACTTGGCCTGTAATTGGATGGCGTCAACGTTTCGCCGAGACGTGCGTGAGACACGACCACTCAGCCCAGACCCCTTCTATTAATTCAATCTGCCCTTCATACAGCGATAACGATGTGACAAAGGGGGCTGGGGTGTGTCTGTGTACGCTGGTGGCTTTTGTTGGTGAGTCACGATGGAGTTCGGGCATTCCTATTTTAAATGTTAATGTTGATCGATTCAACATTAGGTAGGTACTTTCCTCGTCATTTGATCGCCTTAATAAAGAATAGAACCTTTATACTCGTATATGGTTGCTTTGTTCTCTTAGCAAGTACGACCTTCACTGAAACCTTTACTTTGACTGAAAGATTAGCCAAGCTGTTCTAAGCTTGATCGCGTGGAACTGGCACCTAGACTCACCTAGCTTTAGGTGGGCTTGCCCAGCAACTATAGAATCGTAACAATCCACAGGAAAGACATGGTCAATACGTGCAGAGCTGACGCAGAGCAGAAGCAGCGGGTTTCTTCATGATGTTTTCCTTCACCGTTTCTCTTCATAGTGCTGTAAAAAACCTCAAAGTATTCACTTTCCCCTAACTAACACAACTATGCATTTCGTGTGGAGAGCCGCAATTAGGTTGAAATAGTTGGAAATAACTTTCCAAATATTACGTTACAGCGTCTGAATGGACATGCAACGTGATAACGTTGCATGTCCTAATTCCATCGAGATCATAATATATCCCTAATTCAAGATAGTGACTTCAAATAAAAAGAAAAAGGTTCTCAATTTGGTCGTATTTTTTTATGGTACAAATCTCTTATTTGTGAGCCGATTTGTTTTTTTTTTTTCAAATTATAATTTGATAGCGTCAAATTATAATTTGTTCAAAATTCAAATTCATAATTCAAATTCATCCTATGCATCCTCCCCGTGCTGACATATGGTGCGCAGACCTGGTCTCTGACCAACATCCAAAAGTCCAGGCTCAAGGTTTGCCAACGTGCGATGGAACGTAGCATTCTGGGCGTCCGTCGAATCGACCGAGTCCGCAACACGGTACTGCGTTCACAAACGCAAATCGTGGATGTGGCGACCAAAGCTGCCAAGCTCAAGTGGGAGTGGGCTGGCCATGTCTGCCGCATGCATAACGAGCTCTGGGCCAAAATTACAACAGAGTGGTGCCCACAAGAGCCAAGGCGTCGCGGCAGACCAAGAACAAGATGGCGAGACGAGCTCGATAAGCACAGACCACAGTGGAACATCTCAGCACAGGACCGCACAGAGTGGAGGGGATTAGGGGAGGCCTTTGCCCAGCAGTGGGACATAGTAGGCTCATAATAATAATAATAATAATAATAATAATTCAAATTCAAAATTTTATCAAAATCTGTTCAGTAGTTTGGCCAGAAGTAGGTTTTTCGAGTTTTTAAAGAGGCTTGATGTGGCGACATCGATATTTATATCCTCTATTTTCTATCCATACATTCTATCAAATCACTTATCTTAGATGATCATGTAATTTAGGAAATCTTGCGTGGCCATGATGGAGATCTTACACTGACTTATATCTTCATCAACAGAACTTAAACTCACTAAAATTTTATTCAATACAATTATTGCAAGAATCACTTTTTAACGTCTTAAAGGTGAGTCTATGTGCCAGTTCCACGCGACTAAGCCTAAAAGAACAGGCAACAAACTACGGCTCGGTTCCTACCGTTTTTTTATATGATCTTTTGACAAATCAAAAACAATCTAAAATAATAGCAGTGAAGTTCTAGTGTGGTGCCACTTCACTTAGTCAGACGTATGCAACGCAATAATACAAAAGCAAAAGCTTCAAAGACAGCACACGCTACGCTTCAGACAGAGTCGACCAATAACTCGTACGAACGAGGGTAGTCCGTACTTTATCCCGGGACATCATATCATCCAATACTGTTTCCCGGTACAAGACATCGATCATTTTATCCTTTTATCCTGGCACATAACACATCATCCATCATGTTTCCAATTACAAGGGAAGTGATACAAACACCGGGTCTATGAATCAATCAAAAATAAAACTATTTCACGCATTCAATGTACTGTACCTATTAGATATTGTAATATAAAATTTTGATGTTTCGAAGAATCCTTTATTTTACACAAAGAAACTTAAACTTATAAATAGTACAAGTATTTACAAAATGTACAAAATACACAAGAATATCTTGCTATCTGCAAATCGTTACAAACGATTTAGAGACGGAATCGTCCCCAAGTCGCAGGCGGTATTGTCACGCTGAATAGCAATGCTAATGAAAAAAACTGTTTGGAAAATAGCTCTCTCTCTCCTGGATTCAGGTTACTTTATCTTCTGAAAACCACGAAACAGTTTTAACATCTTTTGTGCATATAATTTGTGTGCAGGTTTTCCCTATAAATTACAGCATGGGGCTCTTCAAGAAGGGCGTTTTAAAACATAAGGGTCAGCAACGCGCGAGTGATGCCTCTGGTGTTGAAAGCGTCCAAAGGCTACGGTAACCACTTTCCATCAGGTGGGCCGTATGCTTGTTTGCTAACTTAGTGGTATAAAAAGAAAAAAAATAGCAAATAAAATATATCTTGACTTTGAGAGCTAAGCCTCGAAAGCCTTTAGAAATTAAATACCTCTAATAAGCTTTTCAGTAATCTATGGCAATAATTTTAAATCTTTCGAGATCATATCAAGTCTACTGATATTGAATCTGTCTGCAAAAAGACAAAGTACAGTCACGCAGCAAATTGATAGCAATTTGCTCAAAAATAATGAACGAAAGTGATGTAATTTTATCGGACGATCGGAGAAAGTACTGCAAACGTACAAGACGCGACTTCGGCAGAACAATGAAATACTGTTCGAATGAAGAGAGCATTGTTTTCTGTACAAATTACATACAATTAAACTTGTTGATGTTTGAAACCGAGTTTTGTTCTAATTTGGCAGTTTGTTCATAAAGTCTGAATTATCTTTGGTACCTATCTAATTTTCAATTGTATCTCTAACATAATTAGTTCTTTATATTTTAATAAAAGGTACTGCTTTGATAAAGCTTTCACATGACAGTTAAAGAAATAAATAAAGCAGCTGGAAAAGCAGCTGGAAAATTTATTATATTTCGTGCTTCAAAAACAATGGCTGTCGGCTCTCTTAGTACTCACTGGAGAACTGTCAAAAATCGATGCTTGAGGCTCGACTCAGACTCAAGTACTGATTTTGAATACGGCCTAAGAGTGTGTTTCCACTGCTGCAAGAGATTTCGAGCGCTGTGATTGACAATTCACGGTCCACTTCTCTCCATTCCTCCGAACTCTACGTCATTGGAAACGCCCCAAAACCATGACGGATGCTTAGAAAACCCATCAACAGAATTGGTCACTAGCCATATGAACCTAATAATGGTCTAATAAAGAAAACACAGTATTAGCTGCGATTTAGTTCTCTCATATCGCATTCAGACTACCTGCTTGTTTAAAATATTTGCACATCCTTACATCATATTTGTTTTAAGGAAAGTCGTTAGCCAGTTACGGTGAAACAATAACCCGACCATATACAGAGACATTCAAGCCAGTTGCCTATAAAAAGAGCTCAAGTAGCTCGCCGCTCGGCCTTGGCCGAACGCAAGTGACATGTCGTGAATTCGCGTGTCATTTCGACACGAGTTTTATTGACTTCGAGTTTTGACCTTAGCTGTACTTTCAAATCTGAAACTAGTGTCGAAGCTCACTTGGCTGTAGATCAACGTAGGGTCCGCGCACACAAATGGATGGTTCTGGTAAACCTAGGGCATCATAAATGGGTCTCAATTATACGCAAAAACCACAGTTTTCTTTTTGGAGAGACTCGACTTTTTAAGTGAGAAGTATTTATTTTGGTGCGGAGGGGGTACAAATAAACAAATCTTGAAATTCAAGCCCTAAAAGGGGGTTGATTAGTTATGTATAAAAGTTGCAATTGAAAAACTCGTGCAAAAATAATAAAAATAATTATTCTTGCAAAAAACTAAAAAAACAATGACTCCCTCGTCCATAATGCCGGACATTTTTTGACGGCTCGCTAAAAGTCTCTTATCTCTGTCATTTTCATGTAAACAAATAAAGATGGCAACAGACTTATCGGTCTGCTCAGCTAAATGACTGCTATAGGACCATTATAAATATAACCGTTAGTATTTATTTATTAGCGTAGGAGTAAAAGACACGCCCAGAAAACTGCGTCAAATGCGGATTTCTTCTCCCCATTGTTCAGAATGGTGGTGCCAAAGTTACATGAAATACGTCTTATGAATATTAATATGCGAGCTGCGACGCATAATAAACACTTCGGTTTGAGTTGATACACTGCTGTGACGAGGAGAATTCAGGATTATTTGACATGCATTTTAATTGGAACAATGCTGTAAATATTCACAAGATATTCATGAAAGTGAGGGTAAAGGATTTAGAGTCCGCGCGAGATAAGCCTGCGCGTGACAGTGGCGGAAAATATAAAGAAAATTTACTGGAAATAAATTTTCGCGATCACAAACATGAATGGGGAAATCGAACTTGCATTGCGTTCAATAAAAGTTCATAATTCAAGGTCTATTGGGTTACGGTGTTGACAGAATACCAGCGCATAGCTTCCTCACAGTAGCTAGGCATTATGCTGAGTCAAGACTCTTTTGCTGCTGTAGCGCACAGAAACACGACGCACTTCTCCAGTATCGATGTATCTAATTGTATCTTCTTTTAGTGTCCTTGTTTTTACTGGTTTATGTGTGCCTATGTAGAAAATAATAAAGTGTCTACGTCTATGTTTATTCTTGAGTGGGAGATTTTTTCAAGTATTTTTTTTTATGTTTGCGAAATGTTCTGACCTTTGCCCTGCTGTGAGACAAAATAGGCTGAAAATAAATAACATAATTGAAGTTATCTTGCGTGAACTCTACTGCCATCTCTTACCAATAGTTACAGGGCTAATTTTAAGGTATTACCAATTTTTTGAGCGTATCTATAACCGCAGATACGTTTAGGCCAACTAATAGGCAATTATCCCTCTGATTATCCTAAAAAAAAGTCACGTAACAATAAACGTTGTAAATCCAGAAGGAAACTATTGTTTGCAGGAATTTATTTTCATTGTAATCTTTATTAGAAGATCTTTATTGAGCTATGACTATACTATCTGCAAACCGTTGCCATTTCCTTTGATGTCTGCGCAAATAAAATGTGAGGCAAGCGTTAGGCGCCGTAGCGGATCGATCGCGACGAGACAGTCGGCTCTTCAAGATGTAGGGATCATCCAATCTTAAACTGCACGCCCCACTACTTAAGTCAGTCAAATTAAATTGTTCTTTATTACCTACATTACAAAGATCATTTTGAAGTACCTTGCTGTGAGCCAACGTCAAGAAAACGTGGTGGAGGGGCGTGCATTTTTAGACTGGTTTATCTATACTTAACTTAGCTATTGGATCTCTATAACATACCGTAGTTCTAAACTCACCGTAGTTAAAAACTCACAATTTAAACATGGTAAATATCCGGAGTTTCATTACGTGATAGAATCAGAAATGAGGATATCCGTAGAAGAACCAAGGTCACCGACATAGCTCGTAGAGTTAGCAAGTTATGGGCAGGCCATATAGCTCGAAGAACCGACGACCGTTGGGTAATAAAGGTTCTCGAATGGCGACCACGAACCGGAAGACGAAGAATAGGGCGCCTACCCACTAGATAGACCGACGATATTGTTAAGATCGCGGGAAGTCGATGAATGGAAAGGGCTCAGAATCGTTCTTCCTGGAAATGTGTAGGGGAGGCCTATGTTCAGCAGTGGACATCTTCAGGCAGACGATGAAATATCCCGTTGTTTCATAAAAAAAAATCGGTTGTCTGTAAAGTCGGTTTACTGACGATAGTTGAACGTGACAACATCATACAGCTGTCCACGCGGACGCATCGCTCACTCAAGTAGGAGAGAGACAGATGTCGAACGCTGCCGAACGCGGAGACCAATTGTGCCTCTTTGTCGCTCGTTCCGCGCTCTTGCTTGCACTTCAAGCCTAAAATGGAACGCCTCAGAGCGAGGTTTATAAGACGTTTTAAGACGTTGTCACGTCAATAATACCGTAGTTTCTATCGCGTTTGCCTGCAGGAGTACCAGTTGGAAGGTTGCGTAATTCTGTTGTGTCAAAAATTTGATTGCACACAAATAGACAAGCGAATATCGCCGATGTTCGCATGTCTAGTAAGACTCTAGTGACTCAGACAAGTGGTTCAAAGACCTAAATTATAGGTATACCTGATACAAGTCTATGTTTAGATTGGTGCGACCTTAGCAAGTTCATAGCGGTGCTATAAGTAGGCTGACATTGATCGATAAGTGCTATAGGTGCATAGCGCGCTTACGTTTACGGAAGTAAAAATAACGTCTTTGCATCTACAAGTAGAATAGATACAACGAACCTCATGCAGCTTTGCTCACGGGAAAATAATTTCTTACACACATCTAAGCGTTCTGTGGTGGCGATCAATGATCGATGTAAGTACGCAAAGCTCAATACTATTTCTATCGCGAAAAAAGACGAAGTACCACGGTAAAAATCTGCAGAAACTGATTGTTTTTTTTTTTTTTTTTATTACTATCCAGAACTGATACTGGATAACACTAAACTCTCCCTCAACAACACGCAGTTGAGGACCTTGATACGATCATATTATGGCAATAATACATATACTGATTGTATTAATAACGTTTGTACCAAAACTAACCATTTAGTAAATATTGGGGCTACTCCACACAATATTATCTAGCCCCAAACTAAGCAGTGTTCGGCGATACCGATAATCGGGACTTTCCGCAAATAATTTTCAGGCAACTTGTCTAAAGAAGACAATAGTGAGATATAAATCAAGTTAAATGGCAAACATAAGGGAAAGTTTTATTTTTGTCCACTGCGTCCGTTGCAAGCCTTGCGGTAATAAATCTTTATTAATGGAGCTTGTTTTAATTGCTTTTAAGTGATCATTCTTAATACAACTTGCGAATGAAGCGTTTCTATTCCAAGCTGAACTAACTGTAACAAAGTTACTATATAAAAAACTAATTTAAGCAAAAGTAAATTAACTTTTTTTTAATAAACTTGCATGTATAGGTTTAAGATTAATTAGCAACGGAAAGCTTTTCTTTTGCCAAATATAACAAAAATCTTGAATTTTAGAAACAGTACTTAATCCTTTGAAGTTGCTTGAAAACGCAACCGCTTATTTAAGATTTCAGTGATAAATGAAGATTTTTTTATGATGTGAAAACCGCATTGCGAACAGTAGGCCTACCATGAGCTCTGTCTGGATCTGTCTCAGGTCCTGATTTTGAGTCTGTGTGAGTGCTGACCAGTGCATTATACTGTGGCGTGTGACGTTTTGACGTAGGATTTATTTAGTTAACACTCACACAGACTCAAAACCAGAACCAGAGACAGAGCCAGACCGAACTCATGGTAGGCCTACAGTATAGTCATTTTATGGATTATGCGGAAACACTAACAAAAATAATAACGAAAGAGCTACCTCGCCTTTTCCGTAAAAACTACACTCCAACTATGAAAAACTGAAAACTCCACCGCAGCATTTTATGTAAATTCAGTAATAAAAACGTTGGCTAAACTTCATTTACTACGGTTAACTTAAAACTCCGGGTTAAATTAACATTTGCGCACAAAAACTGCTAACCCGTCTAAATTGCTATTCCGGTTAATAAGCAAATTCTCTTGAATGGCTAAACTAACAAATAAACCTCACGTAAAGAATGTAATCATGCAAAGCCGGATTAAAGTGATTAAATAGACTAAATGGGTCATAAAGTAATGCTTACAGCATTTTCTGGGCATTTACTTTTCGTTTTATAGGTGCCTTTTACGGGCTATGAGGCCTTACGCACAAAAATATACATTTATTTACTAAATTCAGGTGAAAAGCGCATTCACAAACTGAAACTAAGCTTTTACTATATTGCGACCCCACAGGGTAAATAATGTACTGATTTCAAAAACTAGTCCTAAACTCTGACAATACTAATTTTACTTGCATAGTAATAATAAAAGCCGTTTATTCAGAAAATATTTACAATAATACATTTAGACTGGTTTAGTAATAGTTAGTTTAATTGTGTTCTGTGTGCCCTTTGGCATAGGCCTCCTCCAATGCCTTCCATTGTACTCTGTCATTTGCAGATCTTGACCATAGCTTTCCTCCTGTTACTTCGATATCGTCTCTCCAACGCTTGTACTGTCTTCCTCTATTTCTTGTTCCGGTTCTTGGGTACCATACTGTAACTCATTGGAGCCAAAGAGTTTACATGCATAATAAGAAAATAAATATACTACATACTGCTACGTGAGTCTAGGTGCCAGTTTCACGCTAGATCAGTTAGCCCAAGCCTAGAAAAACAGGCAACAAACTACGGCTTGGGTCACATTTTAGCAGTAGTAGAGCTCTTTGTGTGTGACTCGTCCGGGTGCATACTACATGCCTATTTCTGCCGTGAAAAGCATTGCTGTGTTTGCAGGGTGCCGGTGAAATTACTGGCACGTGAGGCTGAACATATATTTGCCTCAAGTTGATGGACGCAGGGCAGTGCAGCGCAAGACACGTTCTTGACGTGCGTGACCTACTAGACAATATGCGATGGTTACCACTTAACATCAGGTGGGCCTTATGCTTTTTCTCTCAGCTAATTGTATAAAACAAAACATAAAAAGTTTGTATATACGAAAATAAGTAGAACAAAAAAGAAGTCGTATTATAAGAATAATAGTCTTCTGTTTAGGATCATTTAAATCACGATATTTATATCGGAAAAGCATTATTTTCTTTTACAACTCAGTAAACATAATATTGAAGATGTAGACTCAATCTTATTAGGGAACCGAACCGTAAGTTGCTAGTTCTTTTATGCTTGGTCGCGTGGAAATATTTCAAATAAGGTACCCTCTAGCTAATATGAGTAGAGCTTTTGAGTATAATTCCGTCTGGAGAAGTACAGTCGGCTGCACTAGAATTTATACAATTCACGAATTTAAAGTTAGTGGTGCAGCATGAAAATAATTTACAGAGGAAATCCTCAAAAAATAAGTAAACTTTCAAATTAGTTCTTAGAGTGACCTTTGAGACTTTCGTATATGTGCTGGTACTATTATCTATACGTATTATATGTATGACACCTTCACAACGCCATACATATAGAGAAAAATCAGTAAAAAACTCATTTGTCGTCCAGGGTATCACTATGTTTTTCGTGATAATTCATTAATCTCCCAACTATTATTTTATCAATCAAATTTATAGAATAGATTGCCAAATTATTTACATATTATGCAAATATTTGACCCGCCATGGATATCCAATATCCTTACGATGTCAGCTAACTACGCCACAAAGGCAGTCAAACTCAAAATCGATAGTTTGGCCAGCGGAAGTGTACTGGTTTATATTTTTGCGTCTGTCTGCTCGTAAAATGTGCAAAAATCGCGCTTGCGTCATTGCAGTTACACAAAACACTTGCTGGAGTGTGGTCCAAGTTGTAAGAGGAAAAGTTTGATCATTTACCGAGCACAAGCGTCTGCGTCAAGTCTGCGTCTATCGCTCTGAGACGTTTTATTTGTGCCCTCTTCAAATTAAATTTCAAATAATTCATTGTAATAGATAGATAGTTATAGATAGATAGATTAACTGTATGATTAACTGTATTTATTCTTCTGTGTGTACACAGACAGAAACAATTAAAAAATATAAAGTACAATCTTATTGGACCTAAGAGCGATCTCTTTCAGATAATCTTATGCTGTTGTGCACATCAAGATTCACCAAAATATCTCTGAAGTGCAAGAAAAAAGGAGGAGTTTTTCATTTTGGTAGATTTTTATCCTTCGTTTAAAGTTTCATCATTTATGAGCATTTAAAGGTAATACTTTCATATTGGTCCCATAGATATTTCACCACAATCGGTTCAGCCGTTTGGCCATAAAGTCGGTTTCTCAAGATTTTAACCTATATTATTTTTTATTGTTTACTGATTTGTACCAAACGTCGCTTCTGATTATGAATCACGTCGAATTGAAGCAAGTCTACTCCAAGGTCTCGGCACTATGGCACGGCGGCCGGTCGACGCTCGAGCGCCGATAATGAAATATTTTTTTGTGACCATTGGACACTTTATTAAACCTACCTACAAGTACCTACAAGTACATTTTAAAAATATTTTAGACAATCCAGCAAGTCCCAAACTAAGCAGAGCTTGCACTATGTGGGAAACAGATACCTGACACTGTACTTTTATACATTTTTTTTCGTAAATTTATTTAGAATACATTAAAACACCTAGACAGAACAAGCATCTGTGTTCACCACACAAATATTTGTTCTCGGTGGGGATCAAATCCACGCCTTCCAGCACAGAAGGTAAAGCTACTACTTTTTTATCATCATCTTCACCACTAACATGAAAAGAGAAATCGAACTTGCATTGTGTTTCATGTAACTTCATGTTTGTAATTGAGAAATTAATTTCGTTTCTTTCAATTTCCTATTTGTCACGCACACTAACGGATAATTCGAGTCAGAGCGACAAGAGCTTTATACCTATTCTAATATTTTTTTTCTTTATTAGCCATGTATCATTTGTGGCATTCATGGAACTAACCCACAAATACTGCGTTGCGCTTTAGCAATTTCCATTCGTTTATTTTATTACTACTATCACCACTAGCCCGAATCATGCCATCGTTGGGCAAAGGCCTTCCCCAATCCCGCCACTCTCAACGATCTTGTGCCACCACTCACCAGTCCCTCTCAAAGGCGTCTAGATAGTCCCCCCATCGCCTGCGTGCTCTATCGCGACTCCTCATTGCCTCAGGGCTCCACAACGTTCAACGTTCGTTCGTTGGTTCCAAACTTTTTTATCTATTTTGTATGATTTTGTAGTTCATTGTGAGTCATTTCCAAAAAATAAAATCACAAGAAACATTGCTAAATTCTCTCGCCTGTTTGTGTACCATCGCGAGAGTAATCTGCAGCGACCTTGGAGACTGCAAATAGTGAGCTCACCCGCTGTCAAGTTACAGGTACATCTGGTAAGCTGGCACACTTTTTATTTAAACAAGTCTGCTCTACTGCTTGCCTTGCGATCAAGTGTTTCAAACAAAATTCTGTCTAGCAAGCCATATTGTGGTTCTAAATTTGAAAATACTCAGTTTCTGAAAAAATCGATTGTCTGTAACGTCGGTTTACTGACGATAGTTGAGCGTGGCAACGTCATACAGCTGCCCACGCGGACGCATCGCTCACTCAAGTAGAAGAGATACAGATGTCGAACGCTGCCAAACGCGGAGGCCGATTGTGCCTCTTTGTCGCTCGTTCCGCGCTCTCGCTTGCACTTCAAGCCTTAAATGGAACGCCTCAGAGCGAGGTAGCGCCGCATGAGTCATGTTTTTTCGTGCGTGCAGCCAGCTCCATCGAATTATAAGACGTTGTCACGTCAAAAACCGAGGCTAGGCACCTCAGTGGAAAGTTGAGATTCATGGGCGTATCAGCACTTCTTCTTCCTGCACTAATCATACTTTATGTTGGGTCAGCACAACAATATATTTCACTCTTTCATTCTCTTCTGTTCATCATATTATCTTCCCTCCTCCTCTTTCACACTGATCAGTATGTCAGCATAGTAGATTATAATCAGCGTTTCTGTTCAGCAAAGTAATGCAACCAGCGTCTTGGAGACTTGTTGAACTGTTGAAGAGATTCAATCACATGTACCAGCCGTTCTCAACAGCTGTGGCGTTACTACAACATTTGCGATGTCTTGAATTCACACGTGTACGATCGACAGTTTTAAATACTGGTTTGGATCTCTGCGGCAAGGTTAGCTGTGCTTTTTCACACAAACATACAATGTCGACTTTATTCTACTGTAGGAATATGTGTCATGAAGCACGTAGGCCATCCTCCAGAACACAAAACACCATAGTACCATATACTATACATCCTTTTATTATAATACACCACTATTTTGTAATTACCAGAAAAAAAATGTCGATATTGGCTGCTAATACTGAACACAACCACGCTGTAAAAATCAAATCAAAAAAAAATATATTTAAAAAACCACAGTTTTTAGTCAAATATTGAGAAATTATTCAATAAGCAAAAATAATTTCATTCATAAACGCTAAATACCAAGCGGAACCGAACAGCGTATTTTTTTTCTCTCAAGTACTACGTAACTAATATATGTCCATAATTTTTTGCAGGATTTCTGAAAATTTTACCATTTAATAACTTTGTCATTTTATAGAAACTAGAAATTCTGATTACTCATTCATAATGTTCTACCCCTACTACGTTACCCTATTTTTTTTTTGGTAGTAAAAATATTCAAAATAGTCAAAATAGTGGTGTATAACCATGTGCTAACCATCCCTCTGGCATGTGAACAGAAACCGTGAAGTATAGGTACTTGTGCTATGCAGTCATTTAAAATAACAGTCGTCAAATCTAAAAGTTAGTTATTTATTTACAAAGAAAATTTTATAACAACAAAACAAAAATTCATAATATTAACAAAAAAAACTAAAACTAATTAAAACTAAACCTTAAAAATCTAACAAAAGTGGGTGTCCATGAGGCATGGTGCCAAGAACGCTGGCTGCATTCCCACGTTGAACAGCAATAGCTATTCTCTGTGCGAAAAAAGAGCCAGCCCTCTTGTCACCAGTGGCGTCGACCAGCCGAGGAAACAAAAAAATCTAAAATAAAAAAATATGTGTCAAGCGCACGAAAGAAGCCTCTGAGCCGCACTTAAAATCCTTTCACCACACTAGCTGGAAAGCTCAAATTGATGACACAACGAGAAGAAAAAGAAGATTTTTATTACTCTTCTTCTTGGAAGGTTGCGGCTCATAAACTTTTATTCTTATATGTGTAAGCACTATAATTATAATAAAAAAAGGTTGAAGATCCCAGTAAAGTTTCAAGCAAACCAAACCACCTGTTAGAACAAATCGAGCTTCGCTAGGAGGAGAGGACTTACCATTTCATTTGTCTCAACAGCTTAATATTCTAGCAGCTGCTGAGCTTAAATAACCTAAGTCAAATAGTTGTCGCTTAAAGCGGAAACGAAATAAATGTTCCGGGAATCAAACCCGGAACCTTCAAGCTGGCAACTCGCCAAACTTTGAACGGAAAGACGATTGAAATGCATGGGCCATTATTCAATAGATTTTATAGCTTCTGGAATCTGTTAAATGTACCTATGTACAATATATAAAGACGATAAATAAGTTCGTATATAAGTAATTTGAGTTTTTCGTGTCACTTTTTTTATTTTTGCACCCTTAAAAAATCACATTTCTTAATAACCCCTCATCCGATTGTTCTCATATACTTACCGGTGCAATTTCTCAAGTACAAGCTATCGAATTATCAAATTTCATGCAAATCGGATAAATGGTTCGAAAGTTATCATTGGACAAACATTCAAACATACATACACACATAACATGCCAAATCGCCCAAGTTGTTTGTAAGATCTCGTTCGCTTCGCTCACTCGATCAATAAAGCTAATTTAATCTTAGGCTCGTATTCCGAAACACTGCTTGAGTTCAACTCGAGCCTCAAGCATAGATTTTTGTAATTTTTCAATGGAGAGCTGCCAAAAAATCTATGTTTGAGGCGTGACTTAGACTCAAGCACTGTTTCAGAATACGGGCCTTAGTATGTAAGTACCAACTTGTTTCTATTCCATGGGTTTAGTAAGACGGTAAACACGGGGCGTGTTTCCTGAATTTCAAGGTGGAAATCATAAGCATATTTAAAAGCCCTATTTAATAGCTTCCCCTCACATAATACCTCGTGAAATATTGCCGGAATGTCCCATTTGCAATTTAGATTTTATTTATTACCGAAACCAATTTTCTGATTGCTTTTTATGTCATTAAAACTTTGAAATTGTTCCGTATAATTTTGCCATCTCTACAACTGATTGTAATCAATGATTACTAGTTATAATATCAGGTAAAACCGGGTGAAGAAACATAAGATGAGTTAGACCGACGACATTGTTAAGATCACAAAACATAGTAGAAGAGCCATGTGATGGGAAACGTGTCACCAAAATGCATGTAAATGCATGTGGAAAAAGGAGCATAGCTCCTTTTTCCATACAAATTAGCCCGTTTTTTCGGGAATCGTAAAATGAAAAAGGCCTTCCGAACAATATAAGTCAAGCAACAAATTAAAACAAAGAAATATTTTCTTTACATGCTCTTTCCTTCGTTTTCTCATTTTTTTGTGGCATTTAAAAGAGGTAATAGTACATTGTTACCTGAGTGTTGAAAGTCACGTTTTTTGAGTCCCGAGACGGGTTTGGCGCCAGAGCGTTAGCGAGGGCGCCAATGGAGCTTGAGGGACTCAAAAGACTTTCACCCGAGGTAAACACTGTGCTTTTCATTACGAATACAAGGAAAGTAAAAATAAAAACATGAAAGAAAAATTCAAAAATTAGTGAAAATGAAGATTGAATTGCCGCCTTCCCGGTTTTTTTTTTCTTTTTCTCTGGCGGGCCTTCGGCTTCGGCTCGCCAGCGTTATTCTGCCATTATTTTCATTTTCATAATTTAAATCTATGTTATTTTAAATAAATAGTTGAAGCTATACACTAATCAAGTAATTTAGAAGATATATTATTTATTTAATACTATCTTTATGTTATTTAAATTTAAATATTACATTGCGCTCTAATTAGACTTTTTAAACTTCTTACCGTTGTAATAGGTTTCCAACCTACTTGCTGAATAAAAAGTTGGAATTTGGTTGAACAACCTCCTTGCAGTTAGAAAGACTTTAGAAAGTTGGAACATGGTTGAATAAAATAGAACTTGTTTTTTTTTATAATTTGACAGCTGTCAGTAGAAAGCGATTCTCCCTAGGGCTGAAAGTTTTACTTTCAATTAGGCCCCTCAGGCAACTTCAGACCTACTTTCAGAGTATGAGTAATGAAAAAATATAAAACTGGCAGCAGCGCTCCCATACAAACGGTGCATGATCGCCCTTCTCTTAGTATACCATTTATATTTCTCTGGTTAAGATCGTAGGAAGTGGTTCTCCACTTCCTACGCTCAAAAGCTCAAAATTGTTCTCTAGTTTGGACCTTGCGTACATCTAGGCGATCTGCAATGGCGATAGCGATCAGCTTCAGCATAGGGTTTTGCATACATCCGCACACACTGCCGCAAACTTAGACAGTGCAATATTTGAGAACAATACACTGATCACCACCGCAGGCGATCTAGATGTGCACAAGGCTCTTTATAGAGTTTTCTCAACCAATACCAGTAGGCCTACCATGAGCTCTGTCTCTGGTTCTGGTTTTGAGTCTGTGTGAGTGTTGACTAAATAAATCCAACGTCAAAACGTCAAGCACACAGTATAATGCACTGGTGAGCACTCACACAGACTCAAAACCAGAACCAGTCACTGAACCAGACAGAGTTCATAGTAGGCCTACTGTAGTGCTAAGTTCTCAAGATCAAGTGAAAGATGTAAAATATAACTTAGCATCATGAGTCATGATCAAGGTCTACATTAACTTGTCACCAGAAAGCTGTCTTCTATCCCGACACGACCCTCCAGCGTCATCAATCTCCAGCTTCTAACTGACATTGAAAAGTTTAAGAGATCTTTCGACGAGACGAGGTCAGCTAAAAGCAGTGCTCGTGAATCATTTGATTCGGAGATATAAATCAGTATACCACAAGCTCTGTCTGGCTCTGGTTTTGAGTCTGTGTGAGTGTTGACTAAACAATACTACGTCGAAATGTCTCACACAGTATATTGCACTGGGGAGCACTCGCATAGACTCAAAACCAGAGACAGAGCCAGACAGAGCTTGTGGTAGGCCTACTGCTGATTATCTCGGAACTAGTGCACACAAATGTCTCATTTCGGACAAGGACTCAACATTTCAGATTGCATAGATAAGGGATAATAAGTTTACCATAACACGCTTTTGGCATTAGATTACTGACTACTTGACATTTTTAGGGTTCCGTAGCCGTAGCATCAGTTAGAATTGAATAAAATAAAGTAAAACTTAAACAATCATATTTTGTAACACAAATTAACAGTCTAAACTATCAACCAAATACAAACAACACCTTAATAATTAAGTCTAATAGCCCCTTCCCACCGGTGCGTGATATCGCGCACCAGCCCGCACGACACACCATGGGAACGGTCTCGTGTGCCGAGGTGCGCGGTAGCACAGGAGCCTTTTCTGTGTGCGTTGCCGTGCGTTGTCGTGCGCGGTGCGTGATGATCTGCAGAACCACGCACCGTAGGAAGGCAGCATAAGAATTAGCAAATATCAAAATAAGAACGACCACTTTATAAAACAGATTTCTTAAGAGATTTTTTGAAAGAGCAATCGGTGTTATATTACTTGTTGCTACGAAACCCTTCATGGGCGAGTCCGACTCGCACTTGGCCGCTTTTTTAAATATTTTACTTAGAAATCGTACATAAACGTGTTTTTATCCTTAAATTTCTTATATTTTTTTCTATGTTTGACTAGTTACTCTGATGTAGGTACTACTAATATGTTCTGCTAGTAGTCACTTTGTGTTACTTCCACTTGATATTATCATTTCTTGCGAAAAAAGAAAGTCTCCACTAGGAGATTAAGCTGACGAGATTTTGGCATTCATCTTCCAGCCCCTGACTTCTATGAAATTGAAAGGCGTCCTTTAGACAAGGTCAGCCGTTCAGACGTTTTGAAGACGGATTGGCTTGGCCTTGAACTCTTTGCTATATGCTTTAAATAATGTAATGTAGTTCTTTTTCTAATTATATACTTGCATAATCTTGCTGAAAGAACAAAAAACAAGCCATACTAAAATATAACAATGTCTTTTGGCTAATCGAATTCTCTGAGATCTGGTAACCCTGACGTCAATACCTGACACCTGTCACTGTCATCCATCAATCTGTCGAGTCGAGTCCCATTCACAAGCCACCACTTATGACGCAAAATAGGATCAAACAACTTTGATAGTGTAATACACAGATATGACTCAAATAGTCAATTATCTTGGATCAAACATATGATCATTTAAATGATCCAAGATAAATGGTAGTGTAATATCCCCCTAATGCACTGGTGAGCACTCACACAGATTCAAAACCAGCACCAGAGACAGAGCCAAACAGAGCTCATGGTAGGCCTACAGCACCACTACGAACAAAAGCCTAGGTAAGCCCTAACCATAAGCCTTATCCTCCCTTATTACGTATCCGTAATCATTAGATTTGGGTTAGACCTCAACCTACGATCCACGGATATCGCTACGGATATTCCACTGCATAATAATCTGAGAGATTATCTCCATTTATAACGAACGGTCACCGAAATGAAGCCCTACGCTCTAATTGGATCTGGAACGCGATGGTCCGCCATTTTGGATTATAATAAAATCCATGGGTTTCAAGCTATTAGAATTTCGTTCAAACTTCTATTTTCAGGAAATTCAATAAGTACATAGATCCTAATTTAATGCTACATGATTATGTTACGCAAGTTTTTTTTTATTTAACAATTTGATTAGCTCAAAAACGCACAAAAACAATCACAATCGAGATTGTGATCGCTGAATTTTCAAATTTTTCTAACAAAAATTGACAACTCATTTCAAATTCAAAATTATTTCTCCATTATAAATCTTACTAGTCCTACCCCGGCTACACTCGAGTGTAATTTAGAAAAAAGATGGTAAAAAATGTTAGTCAATTTAATGCTTGTCAATAAACTTGCAATGTTAAGTAAGTTAAGACGAAACTTGAAACAATCCTCAAGTCTCGCCTCGCAGTCTCAGATGAGCGGATGCTTAATTATCTTTTTGTTATATTATCTGTGCTTGATCGCGGTGTTAAGGTCTACATACTCCGCCTGAGACAATAGTGCTAGTGTTGTAACAGACGATGGAATTACATCGATAGATTTATTTTTAAAAGAAATAAAAGCACTATCACTTTCATTACAAACTAGTGGCCGCCCGCGGCTTCGCTCGCCCGTTCCCGTAATACCCCGTTCCCGTTGATTTTTCTGGATAAAAAGTATCCAATGTCCTTCTCCCGGTTCCAAGCTACCTCCCCACTAATTTTCTGCCAAATCGGTTCCGCCGTTCTTGAGTTATAAATAGTGTAACTAACACGACTTTCTTTTATAAATAAAGATGAGCAAAAATACAAATGATATAAGTCTAACATTTAAATTTTTAAGTTAGCTCGTGAGGAGGAAAAAACCTAACTGCTCATTAGACCTTTTGTTCTGTTGGACATTTAATTTTAGCTACTTAGACTATCTGATCACGAGGCACCTAAACTACGACTGCTTACACTAAGCAGTAGCCAAAATTTAGCTATAGATGGTAACAACAGGAGGACTGAATAACATACTAATATATGAACATTATAGCAGATTTGTTAAGCTTTGCGTATATCTAGCGCGACATTGACGGCGTTTCTTTAATCGCTATCACCATCGCGCTAGATGTGCGCAGGTCTTTAGGACCATTATAAATTTTCAATCCTGTCAAAAACTTCTTATATGTCAACGTCAAACTGACAACGTCACATGTCAAATAGATTGTTCAATGCTGCACCAATTCGAAGACTGAAGTATCGATATCGATAATTTGAACACAAGCAAGACACATCTCTAGCACAACAATGTTGCGGCATAAGCGGAGGAAGAAATCACAACACTGTAACAGTTTGACCCACAAAATGTTCTTACAGCCCTCAGTTCATTTCGCTGAATATCCTGTTTGTAATTCTAGATCCTTGCTTATCTTCTCTTATATCTTTTTCTCTATCTCTCTTACTAGTTTCAACAAATTCTTCAAATTTCTGCAACTGGTTGATGCGGTGTATGACATGGTTGTTCCAAGCATGTCCCACCTGATGTTAATTATCGCCTATGGCAAAACATTGTCTTGTAACGCTAATTACTTACTCCATTTACAAATCAAAATTAGGAAAATCTCAACATTGATGAGTTTGTAACTAATAGAGTTGAAATCGAAAAACAGTGATATAAATATACCTACATATTTTGTAATAGCATCGAGATGGTAACCCTAATTACTTACTCCATTTACAAATCAAAATTTGGAAAATCTCAACTTTGATGTTGAGTTTGTAAGTTACAAAATTTAAATAAAAAAACAGTGATATAAATATAGATATTTTGTAATAGCATAGAGATGGTAACCCTTACTTACTCCATTTACAAATCAAAATTTGGAAAATCTCAATATTGATGAGTTTGTAACTAATAGAGTTGAAATCGAAAAACAGTGATATAAATATAGATATTTTATAATAGCATAGAGATGGTAACCCTTACTTACTCCATTTACAAATCAAAATTTGGAAAATCTCAACATTGATGAGTTTGTAACTAATAGAGTTGAAATCGAAAAATAGTGTTAATAAATGTAGATATTTTGTAATAGCATGAAGATAGTACACGAGTACCTAATAGACGATTGGATAACAAGTGTTCCGTTCTGCTTGAGTGGTGTGACGTCTCGAGAACTCATTGCACCTTGTTTGCAGGCAGGTGGACTCATAGACACGATTGAGCAATAGAGCACAAGCAGAGAAATACTATTCTCTATATTACCTACTAAACTCTACTTATTACTTGTGTTAGAACTTTTTAATACTTTTTTGTGCTTATTTTAGTATTAAGTTTGCATAAAGTGGGATAGGGGCAGGAAGAAGATTTTATTTTTGGCATAAAATAAATATTTTTTTATTTTATTTGATTTTAGTATTAAGTTTGTCAATTTTCCGTTCTGTGTATGCTATATTAAATAAATAAATTTAATTCTTTCTTTCTAATCACCAATTTGAAGGTATATTTAAGGTGCTTCGACTCGCTAGGATGGTCGTTTGAGTGTTTCCATACTCTTTGTAGTAGGTATTTATTTAAGAGAGCTCAGCAGCAGAGACTTCATCCTCACACCTTGGAGCCTGGGTGGTCGCGCACCTTTCGGTTTCAGAGGAACTTCCTCGTAACTAAAATAAGTAAGTAGGCCTTTCTGTTAAATAATCTGGTTCCCTGACATGACAGCCTATTAATAGGGTTGACAAGATTTTTGGCTTTGATAATTAACTATATTTTTACGGGGTATTTTGTAACACGTTGTATAAGCCGAAAGCCCACAAAATTCTAAGGTTTTTCGTCAAACCAGACTATAAAAAAGACGAATACAACAAATACACGATTTTGCACGAAAAAAACTTTGAATGCTTCTCCTGAACAATCGTGAATTGAGTTACGTCAATTGAACCTGCAGCCATCGATATATCAATAGAAATAGGGATTCATTTTCTGTCATTTTGGGAAGTCACATAGCTTTTTGATTTTATTTGTTTTTTTGGTGTTATTTTGAGTTCTGTTGTGTAATTTCGGTGGTATTTTAACCAACATTACTTGAGGTCTTAGCTCAAAGTGTTAGCAGTTGGAATTAAGGTGTATTATATAATATTCTGATTGGATCGAAAATGTTTCAGATGGTTTTGGGAAAAACCGCCATCTTTTTTCCAATGCCAAGTAGGGTAGGGCCGACTTTGACTGACGACTGTCGACTTGACAAAAAATTATTTTATATATGTAATTTATCATCATTAAACTCATACTACTCGACGCTGGCAAAATTGAACTGTAAGGATTGCCATTAATTAAAAAGAAGAAGATCAATAGAAATAAATTTGAGATCTACTAGCCTAAATACTAGCAGCATGCAAGGGGTCAGCATACAGTTCCCCTACACGCTTCATAAGGAAACAGCAGCGCACTTCCGCTCAATGAATCATCTATCGCAGGGTTTCTATCGGATAACTGTCGATAACCAAACATTTTGATATAAAGGTTTCACAATCGGGAAATTTGATATTTTTTGTTCAAATGATAAAGGATAATTTCAGGAAACTTTCAACTTTTATAAGACTTTCAACTTATCGCACATTCATTTAGAACAAAATTTACAAAAGATGTGAAAAGTCATACAAAACCTGGACATCTGTATCCTTACCTATGTTTGCAATAAGGTTATTAGGATTATGATTAGGTACTCAATACTCAATATATTTATTGCATACACATGGTTTAGTTTAACTACATAACATAGCTCTTAGGTGTAAGTCAGTATCACATGGACCCTGTGTATAGGGTTCATGTGGAAATATTTGGAGTGGCTAGGTTAAAAAAAACAATATTAGTTGACCTCTTGTGTCCAATTGCGGGGCAAAAGTCCTCGAAATTGTTTATCTCCATACTCTTACTCATGTTTCTATTCATCCAATGGTTGTCAGGAAAAAAATCTTTTCAGTGATAAGACCGCTCGTTGTAACTCTAGTTTATGAGTATTCTTCTTGTTCTTATTTTGACCTTATAAATTGGTGCACAATATACTTAGTAATATTCTATTCTCAATACACATCTTTGGTAATTCTAATTACACACCATCTTTCTAAAACTAATCCCGCCTGGTCGTCGCCTTCGACTCTCTACTTATACTAATCAATATTTTTATTGTTCCTTTATAATAGTTTTTGCGATATTTATACCCAAAGTATAGCTAATGCAACGGGGTAGGGCTACAATGCAACTTAGTTCATTGAGTTTCATCTATTAATATCCAGGGTCTTTGATCCAGAATCAAGGAAATTTCCTTGACTTTCGTCTAAAAATAACCGTGTAAACAGTGTAGTGTAAATGCATTACCATTAAAAACCTATGGATAATCTAATTCTCATAATTTACTCATCTCATCAATCAATTATAACATTCTCAGCCAGTGTAAGTCATTATTTCTGAAAGAGCGCGTGCCCATTCTACTACGAATAACTCGTGTTGGTCGTATCTGGTTCCTTTTAGTACTATAAGCTCTGCTTATTTATTTGTTTTATCTGCAATATTTATTTGTTTATTTTATCTATCGCCTTTTATAGTTTTACCCACTAAGTCATTTATGCGCTAAACATCGGCTTATAAACATACATAAATTATCAAAACCTTATTTTTTTAAAGTTTGTATGACATTTTGTGTCAAACAATAAGAAGGGTTTAAGCTATGTTTTATGCAAGTTTTTAAGTATCTTGCATTTGACTATTCTATACTATCTTGTATTCTTCTCGAATCTTCTCTATAAATCTTCAACAGTTTTTATTTTAGTAATTTTGTTTATTAAGTTCGTTCCATCAACTCTTTGTATAAAAAAAGCGAGATCGCTATTTGCTTGCCATAAAAGTATATCACCTATTTTGTAACAAATTAAAACATTTTGCTAGTGTCGCATTTAATCATTTACTTTCAAATTCCATTCCATCCATTATTTATTACAAGGTCCCTGTAATTTTAGTCCCCTTTATGAAAATTAGCCTTTTAACCGCATGCCCTTTGAAGCCTAAAGGTTCCAAAGGTTTGTGAGATCCAAACCATTAGATCAGCTGTTCCTAACAGGAAATAACCTTCACCTTTCCACCTTCGCGAGCCGCTTAACGTCTTAGTAAATCGGATCAGGCTACTTCCACAAATACAGCTAGTTAACCTAACCGCTTCATTTACAAAGGTTTTCCAACCTTCGTAAACTTAACCGATGGTTAACGTAACAAAGGTGGGTTGAACAGAGCCCTTAATGGTTTGTTGGAGTTAAGTAATGTGGTTAGGCTGTAAGTTATACTTTTATTATGATAATTTGTGGTAATAGATTTCTTTACTGAATAATATGAAAAAATCTAGAACTTGCAAATTTTGTCTAATATTTTTAGAATGTGTAGCATTGCGGCATTCTTTTCATTCTGTTTTCTTTCAGGCCTCGTCATCGTGAGTCAACTCAGAGGAAAATGAAATTTCTAAATAGATACTCATGATATTGATTAATAGTTTATCTATAAATTGAACGGTCATAAACATGGCATCCAAAAAAACAATTCGTAAAACAGACTTTTGACTAAAAATGCTTATAATATCATTTAAACACGCAAAACTGCTATTCTCTCACATTTAAACTCAGTAGTTAGCGGTCATTAAGCATGCATGTTGTTTTCAACCGTAGTTCAGTATACTTAGATCAATTTGTTGATTACCACGATAATCATAGGGATGTATGCGTCGAGATGCTAATCTAACACCAGGGCCCTGTTTAATAAAACTGACAATTCGACATAATATATGTCAAAAATCGAAAAAATTGTGGAATTGTCGCGCTTTTGTGACATATTTGTCACATTTATTAATAGCCTAAGCACGACAATTCCACAATTTTGTCGCTTTGTGACATATAATGTCGAATTGTCAGATTTATTAAACAGGGCTTTGGTGTCAGATTAGCAGGGCTGCCACGAGCTCCATATGGTTTTGGCTACGGCTGTCAAAATTGTGTCAACAGTGTCAACACATTCAAACCCAAGAAGAAAATGAATGTGTGGGTCAGCCTACCTATACACAATTTGACAGCCATAACCATATTGAGCTCGTGGTAGCCCTGCTGCTATTGAGAATTATATTAGCACGATATCACGTCAAACAGGCACGACAAAGAGTCGTGCGACAATGGCCACAGGTCCGATCTCGTCCGATGCTGACGATAGCTCCGGCATGCGACGAGTAATTATAGATTGTGTACAAGTTGGTACTTTCCTTTCGCGTCTCGGTTCGTGCTGAGTTAGGACAACGGGCGCATTTGCTTTCTGTACGATTGCTAGAGCTTGGTTGTGTGAGTCTAGTAGCCGTAGGCCGTGGGTTCAATCCCCACCGAAAACAAATATTTCTGTATGTGTGTCAATAATTGACAGGCCTCTCAGCTCAGTTGGTAATAGCTCTGCCTTCTGAGCCGTAGGTCGTGGGTTCGATCCCCACCGAGAACAAATATTTGTGTGGTGAACACAGATGTTTGTTCTCTGTCTGGGTGTTATATTATATTCTAAGTATGTATTTACAACAAAAAAAGTATACAATTATTATTCATATTCATCTAGACAAGTATAATATCAGCAATCTGGTTCCCATAGTACAAGCTCTGCTTAGTTAGAGGCTAGATAGTGTTGTGTGGGTTGTCTATAATATTTATTTATTTATTAATTATGTTTATTCTCTATCTGGTTGTTATTTTGTCCTCTAAGTATGTATATTACATTTACAAAACAAAAATGTATTTAAGTATGATATCAGCTATCTGGTTCTCATCGTACAAGCTGTGCTTAGTTTGGAGCTAGAGTAGTCTAGTTTGTTGGCATCGATATCGCTCGGTATGTTTACGTTATGCCAAAATAACGCAGAGGTTATTATATTCAAACGGCAATAAATATTTGCTTTTCCAAAAGTTCTCACGAAAACTGTAATCAATGAGAGTATCCTCAAAATATATTATGGTACGAATAAAAACAAACACGAAATCATGACGCATGACGCAATGCGCACGCGTCTATACGCGTCTCCTAAATTTGCATGATCACTGCATCGGTATTTCCGATGTCTTCCTTTTCTTCCAAATGGTTAGTGTTGGTATATAAACAAAGGATATGAACTGGCCCCATAACTCTGGAAGAAGTAGCTTTGCTTTCTGCGCTGTATAAGAGTGTTTGGTTTTCATTTTCAGCTAGGATAATTGCTTATTTTGTGACTATTAAGGCCTGTGCACATCTAAGCAATGACGATGGCGATCAGCTGCAACGCTGTCAAATATCACTGTCATTTTTTGGCAGTGTTTCGGCTGATTGCTATCGCCTAGATTTTTTTTTTTTATTTAAAAGATAAACGAGCTTACGGCCCACCTGATGGTAAGCGGTCACCGTCGCCCATAGACACCAACAATACCAAGGGTGCTGTTGTTGCGTTGCCTACCCTGGAGGAGTTTTTTAACGTTTTTCTTAAAGCTATTCATGTTGAATTTAAGAGGGAACACCTCTGGTGGTAGCTCATTCTACAATTTATGGGTATGAGAAAGAAACTAGATGTGAACTAGATGTGCACTTTTTGACACAACCTCTTTCTATAAAGGCCTGCTCAAAAAGTTCAGCAATGTTTATAATTCAATCTATATTTTCGTCTATCATGGAAGGTATACAAAAAAGAAAGGTAAAATAAACACCCAGAACCCATAATCCTTAAGTATTATCCGTCTAAGTCAAATGCTGCCTCAAAAGGAAGAAGGAGAATCAATATTTAACTTGGCCGCTTATTTCTAAGGGAAAAAAGGGTTCGGTAATTCAATAAGACGTAACCTATTTATAATATTATCCTTTCTGGATATACTCAACTTCCTGATGGGTCCTTATTTACCACCCTTCAGCTGTTTAACCCCCACGTCCGGGTCTCCATCAAAACGGTGACCGCTAAACAGCGTAGAAAACAAGTTTTTTTTTAAACGTCCGACCGTGTTGATGAATATCTTCAGAGCATGGAAATGGTTGCATGGATTTCTTCTAAACATGGCAAACCATCACAGAGTTATCAGCTTTTTACCAATAATACCGCATTCAAGCATGAAAAGAGAAGAAGAGCGTCGACACACACGCTAGACTTAGATGTGCTTTCAACTGTCAAAAAAGCATAGTTTTTTTGACAGTTCTCCGTTGTAAAATGTCAAAAATCTATGCTCAAGGCTCGACTCAGGCTCAAGCACTGTTTCTGAATACGAGCCTAAGTGGATAATCCTTAGGGCGCTTGTACACGCTAAGAAAATTTGCCGTTCCTGCGGCAGACAAGACAAATTCTTCGTGTAGACGACAAGAATTTTGTCTTTTCCACACACGAAAACTTTTCAACGTTCGCCGCGTCGTGTCTTGCGCAGATAAGATTTTTTTCGTGCACCGCTGCGAGCAGTGTACACAGTTATTTTCTAGTTACGACACGAATTCTTGGGTAGACCCGGCGTTTTTTCTTAGCGTGTACAAGCGCCCTTATACGCAAGGTTAAAATAATTCACCGCTTTGTTGCGGTCGACTTATGGCTTATCGTCTTTTGAAAACCACATCTCAACCATTCCTGGTTTTCGTATTTCACACGTTGCCTTCTGAGTGTATACATTGGGCCACATTTCCTTATACCTCCTTCAATATTCCTTTGAAATGCAAATATTTTATTGCTTTAATCTTTTATGAGAATTATAGATTACTTCAATATTATACGCAGTATCTAAATAACACTCATATCTTTATCATTTTTGTTTGTGTGGATTATTAGATAATTATCCAAAAATTTGCTAATCCATCATTTAAAAAATATTTCACGGCTAAACGGCCTAACCGATTTTGATGACTTTTTGTATTACGAGTATACGACGATTTGTTGACTCTGATTTGTATTAGACGTACCTAGCAATTTTATTTATGCAGACCTAAAGGCCTGCGCACATTTAGGCGATGGCGATTATATGAAACGCTGTCAAATATTGCTGTCATATTTGACACCGTGTCAAGTGATCGCCATTGCCATCGCCTAGATATGTGCAGGCCTTTAGATAAAAATGACATTCCAAGTTTGAAATCAATTAATGATCAAAATGCTGGCCGTATGTATCTTAAGATGATTAAAAAATTGTTTTTTAATTTCCGGCCAGTGTGAACAGTAGAGCTCTCATTTCAAAATTTTCCAGTTCGTAAGTTTTACAATGAGATTAAAAACTAATGATTTTTTTATTGAAAGCTAAATTATGTTGAATTAGCTCGGAAGTTATTATTTTCTTAGATCTAGGCTACGACTACGTGCCTCTACATTTTCGGCAAGTCATGAGTGAAAAGGAGGCTCAGAAAATCGATAGAACCTTTCTTTCTATACCTATGAATTCGTTGCCGGCACCAAAAGTTTTGCTATCTTTATTAGTTCGTGGCATATGGCATGGGGCGGGATCCATGGAATCCTATACATTTTAGGCCGAAATATCGTGGAAAGTAGGTGTATGTTTTATGTGTATTGCGTCATGATATGAGTATACATGCAGTAATGTTATGACGTCAATATACACATAATAGGTGTGTTAAAATATAAAATTTTTGATGACCTAAATAAAAAGTATTTTCAAAAATTTGGGATATTTTTATAATCGGTAGTAGGTTCATATTTTTAAAGCCGTCGCTTTGTTTTGTTCACCTTATTTTCGTTAATGTGATCAATTGAAATTACCAAAAGTAAGTACATTCATAGACAGCTTTCATGACGATATATATACTTAGCAGCCAGTCTGACCAAAATAACGCATATTGTATAAATGGGTCCTTATTTTAAACCAATATTTGCTTACTGTATAGACCGATACCCGATTACTAAGCACAAATGACCTAAAAAGACGAGGTATACAATAAAACGTAGATTTCCTCTGATGATACTATTAAAACTCCTTTTGATGAACAAGTTAAACATGCGTTGAAGTAAGAAATAAAACCAACCAGCGTTAAATTACTTGACACAAAAACTGTCATGCGCCACCGCAGCGACTCGTTTGAATTATTCAATCAGCCTAAAGTGTTGTCTGTTCGTCACCGGTGACGTAACAGGAAAAACAGGCGAAGCCGGCCGCATACACTAGCACTAATGACACTGCGACACAACCATGCCGGCACTTATGTAAGCGTAACTTTAGTCACTTTTCTCTAGAAATACAACAATAAAACACTCCCAATCGCGGAACTAATGGAGAAAGTGCGTGTTAGCGGCCGACGACGACGCAGAGAATAAGTAGCGCCGCATCAGATGAGCGGAACACCGGCCGGCGTGGAGTTCCTCGAGTCTGACAGCCGCCGCAGCGACAGGTCGTCCGCACTCACCTTTGACGAGGCGCTGCAGGATAATCTCCTTGTGGTCCTGCGTGTGCGGCTCGCCGATGACCGCCAGCAGGTAGCATCCGGTGAGAGGACTCGGCGGGGGCGCGGAGGCGGACACCTCCGTCCCGAGGGACAGCGACCGCTCGTCGTCGTGCTCCATCGCCGACGGCGGCGCCGGCGCGACTGCCGACGGATCGGCCAGAGTGCTCGAGTTGCCGACCGCTCGGCGCGACTACTCCGCGAGGAATGGTCTCCAGCGGGCGGCTCGGCCCGCATCGACCCGCCGCCGCGCACTCCCGCCACGCAGGCGCCGCGCCAGCGCCCAGCGCGCTCTCTCCACCTCGCTCCTCCCCACGCTCATCCCCCGAGCTAGACGAAGAGGGAGCGCTTAGGGCGTATACAGAAGGCTCTGTAGGTTTTTCAGCGCACACGTGATCTGCATTGCGTCTAAACAACCCGGCTGAATAACCTCGGGCCGGTGGGTGCTCAGCTGTTCGGAGAATGCCACGGCTGTCCGATCGATCCGATGGGGTAGATTGACGTTTGGCTTCCCACGGTTACCTGCCTGGTCTTGGGCCGCGATGATAGAGCTGTAAACGTTTCGCTGACAGTATATTTGACGGCTTACATCCCATTCAATAAGGCTTTGCATAACATTACCCTCGACTCCATAACTGTTACAATAAAAGTCATATTGACTCACGAAGCGATTACTCGCTCAAGCCTCTGAATAATTTTCTGCTTTGAACAGATTTTCTCATCATCTGCTTTACTGACATTATTCTGCGGTCTCATTCAACTCCAAATACAAAGAGCTTGTTCCCTATAGGCGGAGATTTCAGCTGCCTAGCCTATTGGCTCTCTGGCAGCCAACCGGTAAGTCCCGGCAGGTTTGGCTGGATTAGGTCAACTCTTAAGACCTAATTTGACGACATCAATGGCGCAGCGACAAAACCATACAAGAGAGGAAGGTTCAAGTTAGCAGTCTTGGAAAAATATTTGAATTGCAAAGAGCATTCCATGTTCTGCAAGGAACACAACTTCCAAATTCCAAGTCTGGCCGAGTGGTACCTCGTGGCTTAGGCTAAACGCTGTATCTACGCTGTGTCTTCTTCTTGTCGCATCATAAGTTCCTTATATAGAACCAGTGTCATGAAAGGATTTTAAGTGCGTCTCTTTTTTAGGGTTCCGTAGCCAAATGGCAAAAACGGAACCCTTATAGATTCGTCATGTCTGTCTGTCTGTCTGTCTGTCTGTCTGTCTGTCCGGCCGTGTCACAGCCATTTTTCTCCGAAACCATAAGAGCTAGACTGATGAAACTTGGTGAGTAGATGTATTCTGTGAACCGCATTAAGGTTTTTACACAAAAATAAAAAAAAAACTATAAATTTTGGGGGTCCCCATACTTGAAACTGAAACCCAAAAATTTTTTTTTCATCGAACCCATACGTGTGGGGTATCTATGGATAGGTCTTCAAAAATTATGTTGAGGTTTCTAATATCGTTTTTTTCTAAAACTATAATTTTTGGGAGTCCCCTACTATATATACTTGAAACTGAAACTCAAAAAATTTTTTTTCATCGAACCCATATGTGTGTTATATCTATGAATAGGTCTTAAAAAATGATGTTGAGGTTTCTAATATCGTTTTTTTCTAAACTGAATAGTTTGCGCGAGAGACGCTTCCAAAGTGAAAAAAAGTTGGTCCCCCCCCCTCTAACTTCTAAAATAAGAGAATGATAAATCTAAAAAAAATATATGTTGTACATTACTATGCAAACTTCCAACGATATTTGGTTTGAACGAGATCTAGTCAGTAGTTTTTTTTTTATACGTCATAAATCGTAAACCGTAATTTACCTTTCGTCGAACTACAAAAACCTTTATATTATGTTAATTGATGCTACGGAACCCTTCATGGGCGAGTCCGACTCGCACTTGGCTGCTTTTTTTTCTTCTTAATGGCATTGGCCCAATCGGAAAATTTTACCGATGCCAAAGCCGCGGGTGGCCGCTAGTAATTATACAAATAAAATTATTAAATAGTTTTTAAGTCAGTCAATAGACTAGTCAAATCAAATCAAATCAAAATTCTCTTTATTTAATTCAATTGCAAGAATCACTTTAAAACGTCTTAAAGCTAATAAGTGAGTCTAATTGCCAGTTCCACGCGACCAGGCCTAAAAGAACAGGCAACAAACTACGGCTCGGTTCCTAGGTTCCTACCGTTTTTTTATATGATCCTTTTACAAATCAAAAATAATAATCTAAAATAATAGCAGTGAAGTTCCAGTGTGGTGCCACTTGAATTCGGCAAAGAGTAATAATAGGGTTTATTTTGTGCACCACACGCTATGTCAGTCAGAACTTTGATTCTTGTATTATTAGTAAAAGATTTAGCCTAAGATTGAATGGAGGTTTGCTGTCGATCGTAGTAATTTTCATTTTTCGTATAAAACTAGCAGCAGCGCTGATGTGTTATTCATCACTTTCATAAATGTGCTTCAAATTGAATAAACTTCGAGCGCTCAGAGCTTTTATACTTGGTTTAAAGCTTTTATGCACTGCACTGAAAGAGTCTGAACAAATTTTCCGATAGTGTTTCTACATTTTTAATAACGTCTATGGATAACTTATTATTTTTTTTGTTTTTTAAGGAGCGATGATTCCCTTTTTATTATTATTTAGAATGTAACTGGTAAAAAAATATATTTCTTTCTAGTTTCCATTACTCTAGCTTAGAAGTACATTCAATGAATATGATGACCTGGTTGACCTGAAAATGTCCTAGATTATTTTTCTATTATATTATATTAAAATTTTATTTATATTAAAACCAAACCCCTACAAACTTCAATTTCAAAGTCAAGAAAGTCCATAGGTATTGTAAGGCTTGCACACACGATCAGCTGAAACGCTGTTAAATGTAGCTGTCAATTTTGACAGCGTTTGAACAGGCCCCTGTTTAATAAAGCTGACAATTCGACATAAATAAACATTATGTCAAAAAGCGACAAAATTGTGGAATTTTCACGTTTTTGTGAAATATTTGTCACTTTTATTAATACAACACAACACGGACATAGTGAGAAGACTTAAAAGAACGAAACCGTTAGAACTAGTGTAGTATTAAGTAATTATTCATATTTACTCATAGTAAAAGTGCAATGTGAGTGGTATTACGAACACAATAACAAAGTGTCGTCATCATAAATAGAGACAGTAAGAAAAGTGTTAGTGGACACATTCTTAGTTGTAGTTTACTTTAGAAATTTAGGTCAATGAAAAATTACTTATTAGCCGGAATTTGGCTAGATTGTAATATTATTAGAGTAGGTTATGAAACATAGCGTACACTAATTCTAAAAAAAAAAAAAAAAAAACTTTTATTAATAGCCTAAGCGCGACAATTCCACAATTTTGTCACTTTGTGACATATATGTCGAATTGTCAGCTTTATTAAACAGGGCTCTGATCGCCATCGCCATATCTTAGATGTGCGCAGACCTTTAGCTACGATTGACAAAGGAATTACGAAACCTCCAAATAGTCTATGCGTTGGCTTACCTATCAATAAAACAGTGTGATTTACTTGTTATTGTTTATTTTTTTTTCATTTGTCTTATCACTTGATCTGTTTCGTTTAAGTATGTGTATATTTTTAGCAAATGTGTATCTTGGTATATGTTAGTGATAAACAATCTTATAAAATGAGACTTCCCGCGAAAAATCCTTCCAAAACCTCAAGGTCGATAAACACATTGCAACTGAGATAATAATGGTATCTGTTTTGCATCATAGCCGTGTTGATGTTTGTAAAATTACGTCACCCTACAGGCAGCGACACATTATTATGTAAAGATTTGAGAATGATAAAACCTTTTTGTCTTAGCACTTTTAACGCTCACACAGACTCAAAACCAGAGCCAGTGACAGAGTCAGACAGAGCTTGAGGTAGGCTTACTGTTCTCACAAATTTATCGTTCCAATACACAGGAAAGACATCTGGTCTGGTTATATCTCTGTGTCATAAAGGTGTAGGAACTCATCACTTCACTCCTTTTCTATCTATACTAATATTAGAAAAATTTGTACCTATTTTGTATGTTTGTAATGAATAGGCTCAAAAAGTACTGAGCTGATTTAAAAAATTCTTTCACCAATAGAATGCTACATTCTTCCAATTGGACATAGGCTACATTTCATTTTGAAAAAAGTTAGGGATTCTTGGTAAAATTTGAACAATGTAACCGAAGGTGTAGAAAAATGAGTCTTACCCCCGAATACTGAAACGCAACTCAGATTTAAGCACGTCTCAAGCGACGAATATTTGACAGTTTTCAATGAAAATCTGTCAAATATTCGTCGCTTGAGACGTGCTTAAATCTGAGTTGCGTTTCAGTATTCGGGGGTTAAAATGTCTTTCGTCGAATGCGCTGCTGAAACTATTAGCGATAGAACAAAATAGTGTACAACAATATTGTCTACCCCGTGCGAAGCCGGGACGGGCTGCTAGTTCATCATGTAAATACGGGTCTTTTTGTGTCTCAAAACGCAAAATCAACTTAATTTCGTCGCAAGCAATACAAAAAACAAGTTTGGAAGAAGAAAAACAAATATTTCATCTCATTAGGGCACAATTGACATGTTTATTAGATTTTGGGAGGAAGCCAGGAGTATGCGAAAACAAGGATTTTTTTTCGCGATCATGATCCTTCAGGGTTGTTCCGAATATATATAATATATCAGTATATATATAATATATATATATATAATATATTATATATATTATATATAATATATATCATATATCAGTATAAGAAACATCCGCATTGATTTATACTGGTATTCTGAAATTTCATTTTTACCAAAATAATGATTAAAATACGCTATTGTTAAAAGTATTTTTACAATCATTATTAATAATTTTCCGTATTCAACTCTGGAAACATGCTCATTGTGAAGATTTTTTATTAAAAAAATATGGGTTAATACTTTAAATAATTTAAAATTAGCATCAACTCTATAGGTTGCTGGTTCAAGTCTTTTAGCATATTTCTATATTGGACCCACTTGGATATAAAACGTATTTAGTATTACCTATATTAGCTATCTGGTTCCCATAGTACAAGCTCTGCTTAATTTGGGGCTAGATAGTGTTTCGTGGATTGTCCACAATATTAAATATATTTTTTTATAATTTTTCAGGCAGTTCGAACTACTGTAGATAAGTGACAATCAAATCCTTTCGATAACGATTCTTAGAATCGCATGGCAGTGTCAATGCGCCAACAACCTTGGTCGACCTTTCAACCCTCACTGCGGAAACATAACGCTGGCCGCGCCGCCAGCATACTGATTCCGGTCTGACGCACCCTGTAGATTGTACCCCGTGGTTTTGTAAATAGCTTACTGTGTTTCTTTATAATAATAAACCAAAAGGTGTGTATATTGCGCCTTTGGAGTAATCCCGAATCCCTGTTCTTCTTATCGTGTCACTTGTTTTTTCAAACTAACCCCCGAATACTGAAACGCAACTCAGATTTAGGCACGTCTCAAGCGACGAATATTTGACAGTTTTCAATGAAAATCTGTCAAATATTCGTCGCTTGAGACGTGCTTAAATCTGAGTTGCGTTTCAGTATTCGGGGGTAAGTGTGGTGAAAGAATTTTAAGTTCGCCTAACGAAGCTCTTTTCCTGCACTTGACACACATTTTCGAGCTCTTTAGGTTCTACAACATGCCAGTTTCCTCACGATGTTTTCCTGCACCGTTTGAGAGCATTGGCATTGTGTACATAGATTTTTGGGCAGAATAACTCATTGGTACACGTCTGGATTTGAACCCACGGCTAAGTGGGGGCTGCTACCGCTACACCACCAGTGCTCTGAAATCCCCGTATATAGCCGTAAATCTACAGGACTCTACATACTTACAGCAAGGTTTCAACAAAGTTCTTGACGACGATTGGTGATCGTATTAGTGTTATGCACTCATAAGAGGTGCTAACTATCCTTTGGTGCTTTCTCTAGTCGCCTACTTATATTATCGCTCCATTCATTCGAATACATTTTTAAATTTTTATTTTTTGCTTTTGTTCCATTTCAAATAACATTTTTATAGCCCATAATACAAATATTTTTCACCCCCATACATCCCCTCATCACCCGCGGCTGTTTTGGCGAGTTTCCAATTAAACTCCACTCTGACCTATAAACACATGAAATAAGGCCTCTTTCACACTAGTCAAGTAATAAGCAACATATTATTTAAACAGTTTAATTTGGCCATCGTGCAGACCCTATTTTGATAGGGTGTCCGCATACAATAAGCGTTGCATTGCAACATTATTCTGTCATTATTTGGCATAGCCTTATTAAGTATAGCTTATTGGTAAGAAATTTAAATAGGTATTAAGAGCGGGTCGTGCAAAAATTTTAAATTTTTTAAAAAGAAATTCATAACTAAATAACTAAGTGACATTTTAAAAATCGCAAAAGAACTAATTGTAGACTATACATTTGAAATTAATTCGAATTTAAGTGTGTTAAAAAAATATACTATTTAACATGACATTCTATTTAACGCTGACATACGATTTTCATTAGCGTTAAATAGAATGTCATGTTAAATAGTATATTTTTTTATCGCACGACCCGCTCTTAAGCATTTTACAGTTTTGTTGTTCCAGTTAGTTATAAAAGTGGATATTGTGCCTCAAAATTCGAGCATCCCGTGGCGATTAACTCATACAAAGCTGTAGCAATTAATGTTCAATCCCGAAAGTTACGAACAGTTAGTTTGGGAAGGTTTGGGCTTGGGGAATATGCCCTTGTGGATACATTGGCAATTTTGTCTAACTAGTAACACAATTTAGGTTTACAAAGGATTTAATTGTACTAACCACAGTGAAACCAGTTAAATAAAGCAAATGCTGGAGAATGATTATTTGAAACATTAGCCTTAGCTAAAAGGAGAAATTAAAAAAAATATATTCAATCAAATTGCAAGCATAGCTGCCGCGACCATGCGAAAGAATAGAAAAGAGGCACAAACTTACGTCTTGGTTCCTACTGTTTTTTGGTATGATATAAAAGAAGAAGGCTGAGGTCTGCTAGGGTTTATAGTTGTGACTATTATGCTGACTGCCAATGACCTTGGCTCGTTTAAGCCAAGGTCATTGGCAGTCAGCATTAATAATACAAAGTTAATACAGTTTGTACCAGTCAATTATGCTACATTAAGTAATTTTTATTAAAAATAAAAGAGCAGACTTAGACGGCAAATAAATTTTGGGGTAGCCCGCGCCAGTAAAGAAACAAATCTGAAATGGCGGCTCACTGACCTAAATCTTTTGATAAACCTCTCATTCACAACCCATGAAATTAGTTACAATACGGGTGGTGGATCTTGGCGGATCTGAAGTGAGCCGCTTGGCGAATCTTTGGACAGTCGTAGCTAACTGGCTAGCACAAACATCTCACTTCAGACCTGCCAAGATCCGTTGACACGGCGTGGTATTGTACCTTTCAATGATAAACTTTTCATAGATTAGAATTTGCTTTTTATTAGTGAATGCACACAGTTTCTTTACTTTGTTCGTGTGCAGAGAGCTTTAATGGCAGAAATCACTTATCGACTGATCACTTCGCTGAATAAACGATTCCATTTTGAAAAGTCATAATGAATGTGCTGTTGCAGTGGCCAATCATTTTCAGGTAAATAACGGTTAACGGTTGTGGTGAGGTAAAACTAAATAGTGTAGTAATAAAATTGGTAAGTTTTAAAGCTACGAAGCTTTACAATCATCCAGAGTTAATCTATTATCCACACATTCAGAATTAATCTATCGAATCTATCAATCGAATGACGCGAAATTTCAAGCTCGATAAAACTATCGAGCAAAACCGTATGTACATACGTGAGTACGGTCTCACATACGGCTTGGCTCGATAGTTTTATTCCAAAACGAAGCTGGAATTAAATAAAATAAATTTCACGTCACTCGATAGATAATAGATTAATTTTGAATGTAGAGACGAAAGCCCATGCCATGGTTTTTACTCGACATGATAGCTCGATCGAGCAAAAAGGTATGTGAGTAAGGCATTATACAAAAGTGACGTACCTACCTACTACCTTTTACTATACAAGACATCCTCAAAGAGGATATTTCAAAATCCCCTCCAACTATCTCTTGTAAAGAAAATTTCAAAGATCTCGTTTGTACTTGGTCAACTTTATTTTTGTGCTTAAGCATATTATTATCACACAGGGCAGCGTTATCTAGCTCAACGAACTTAGCAAAGTAAGTAAAGCTTGTACAGTCCCACCCAATCTAAAGAAACCATTTTGTAAATTTTCTAAACGGATTTATGAATGACAATTTCCAATAAAAAAGTAAGATTATTTATCAAAATCCATTCAAGGACAGCATAGGAACACCCACGAACTGTTCATCAGTTGTTCGGTTGAACAGTTCTATTGCCGAACTACTGGGATTTTTCTTTCAGTAGTTCTGTGATTAAAAAGAACACCCGCACAGAACTACTAAGAAATTTTTCCCTCCCAATAGTTCTGCGATTATGTGTGACTAGAAGATTCGAAAGAACCTTAGGATCATAAGGCTGGATCGCCACGCTACCACAAGACCAAAGCTCCTTCAATATCTAATTACATAAGAATTTAAGCCAGTCTACGCCATTTGTAATGTAATGCTAAAAATATTCTCCACGAAACGATTAAGGCCATAAAAGTTAGTACCTAGCCGCTACTATTTCCACTTTCTCGAAAGTAAATCAACTTTTAATCGACATAAAGTATTTTATTTAACACGCAATTTAATAGAGTAGTCCAGTTTTGATGATCTTTTTTATATATTTGTTATCAGTATAACAAACTGGTTAGTGGTCAAAATGTATGTACACAATGCCAGTGCTCTCAAACGGTGAAGGAAAACATCGTGAAAATATCGTAGAACCTAAAAAGTTTGAAAATATTGTGTCAAGTGCACGAAATGAGCCTCTTTGCGCACTTAAAATCTTTTCACCACACTTGGTTTGAAAGAAACAGTGACACGATAAGAAGAAGAAGTGATCCTCTTTTCATTCCATTATTTCGCTGAAGTTACAATAAACCGGCCATAATAACTCGTGGAACTGACAACCGCCGGGAACCCAAGACGACGTAAGTCCTAGTACTTTCCGATGGACAGACGCCTTTATGAAGCTAAAGCTTTGCGCACATCTAAGCGATCTGCGATAGCAATCAGTAAAAATATTTGACAGCGTTTCACTGATCGCCATCGCCTAGATGTGCACAGCCTTAAAATAAAGATGAAGATTAAAAAGTCAGAAGTAGATCGATGGAGAAGTCTTAAAATTGATGTATTTTTAGGCAATAAACGCTAGACGAAATATTTTTATCATCTATTTCTCGATCCAAACTCACAAACTCCGTAGTAGCGACTACCCAAAAGGAGTACCTACCTACAGACACTTTTAGGTCGATATATGACACGGCATTGTGTCCCGATGAATGGGTGTGTCGCGTCGGTGGTACATAATGTATGATAATTACATTTTTTTTATACAGTCAGTATAAAAAAAAATCCTACGTCAAAACGTCACACACACAGTATTAATGCACTGGTGAGCACTCACACAGACTCAAAACCAGAACCAGAGACAGACCCAGACAGAGCTCATTGTAGGCCTATAGCTGTTGGTTCAATCATATCCCACCTATTATGTACAGACAGCTACAACTTTATACGGACATTTTTTTTTATAAATGGGCCTCGCAGCTCAGTGAGTAGTAGCTATGCATACTGCGCCGTAGGTCGTGGGTTCGATCCCCACCGAGAACAACTTAATATTTGTGTGTATTAATTTAATATTTATGTATTGGTGTTTGAACGTAGATGTTTTTTTCTCTGTCTGCGTGCTAAATTATATTCTAAGTATGTATTTGAAAAAAAAAATGTGCATAAATATTATATCAGCTATCTGGTTCCCATAGTACAAGCTCTGCTTAGTTTGGGGCCAGATAGTGTTGTGTCCACAATATTTATTATTAATATCTAAAACCATGTCCCAGGCATTATAGCGTCCCGTAAATAGGGGCATGTGAAAAAAACAGTCAATAATAGATGCAAATAAAATCAATAATAGATGCAAAGGTTTACCTTATTTATATATATCTATTCCCTTGAAATACTAAGAAACGTAGACCATATTCGATTTATAAATAACAATTGCTATAACATACCGGACATCCTCTATATATTTAACTTATCTTACGAAGCTAGCAATAACAATAATGTAATAAATAAAAACATAATCTTACAATTTCATCGGCGAGGCAGAAAGAGCGGCGATAATTGAATACTAGCCACGCTTCAGTGAGCTATGCAAATATTTTAGTACAGTCTACGTATACTGTACGAAGATATTTTGCTGATTCTTTTCAAAATAATTTATCTCTCTGGGTATTCTGCTGGGCAATCACGAATCTTTGTTGCAATCAAATGCTTGTTGCAATCCTCAGTTTTAACATGATTGTGAGCTTCGATTGCAATAAAAACGAATACAAACAAAGCCTTGTGTCTGACAAGCAAGGATTGCAATTCATATTCGATTTATGCAATCGAGCTCAAAAACATGTAAAAACTGACGATTGAAACAAGGATTGCATTGCAACAGAAGATACGTGATCACCCCACTGTTATTACTTGTATTGTCACAAGTTACGAGTAGATCTATCCAAAGTGAATACAAAAGTATGAATGTGAATACTAAAGAATACATTGTCCAAAATGGAGAAACCAACAAAAATCAAAGATGGTCGCAATATCACGTTGTTATTTTGTTTCTTTTTTCTCTTATTTGTTTCAAAATTGGACAAAAATGTTTTTATTATTTTTATTCAGAGCTTGCAGCGATACAAATTCCAGAAAAATCAAGTGTACCAAAAACAATCTTATCTTTATGTATTATGGTAGTATGCAATACTAAGCTGACTGTACTTTGCATAAAGCGAATGTATAATATACTAAGTACGTATTGTAAACTACAGCTTTTCTTACGGATAGTTATATAGTTTCATACCAAGAACATGGATTTGTTAAGATTTCAGGATTCAAGAAGAGGGAAAAGCAATATATTTAAAGTAATGTATCATTTATTAAGTTTAAAATAATCATCTTTATAACAAAACTGCTGAACTGATTTTGATAAAATCGAAGGGGAAAATCTAAGGCTCTTATTAATAATCCTAGCGTAGCGTTGGACTAGTTGATCAGTTTTTGTCTCTTGCATTGACATGCAATTGTCAACTCGAACAAATGTGACAAAACACGATTTAACTACTCCAGCGTTGCGCCAGGATTATTAATAACACCCTAAAGTATAAAGTAAACAATGTTCTTAATTCATTTATAAATGACGATGAGCAACAAAACGAAAAAAGAACAATTGACTTGAGATTCTTCTTATTTTGAAGTTAGTTTAAAGTTTTAATCTGATTTTTAGCTTGAAAATTCTTAGAGTGATGGCTGACTACGGAAAGAGAAGCAGTTGGATTGGCCAAGGTGTACGATAAAGCAACACGACGAGTGGTCGCGTGCGTGATCGCTCGCTCACATCGATCGGCGCACTGCGGTGCCGCGTTATAGCATAGCTAAGGATGTCCGCTCAGGAAACTTCAAGGAAAATACAAATATTGATAAAGTTATATTATAAGGAGAACTTCCTGGCCTTCGTCTTACTAAGAAACGTAAGCAAGAAGGAAGCACGCACTTAGAGTAGAAATTATATTACTTAATACATTGGTAAGTTGATCTTATTTCTCTATGATTCACCACTGAAAATGAACTGCTATTTTTAATTTTTATAAAAAAATCATACTAAACAACCGTTTAAAAAAAAGATAGAAACCAGGCCGTAATTTGTTGTCTGTTCTTCTAAGCTTGGTTGCGTGGAACTGGCACCTAGACTCACCTAGCTTTAAGATGTTTCAAACTGATCCTTGTGATACAACCGAATAAACTATTTAAGACTTTGACATCCCATTGGTCTAAGCGTTCTCGATCAAAAGCCTTGAAGGCTGTAAATAAAATGATGTTAATGCTTTTTTAACTATTGTATTCTACTAGATTTTAATGAAAGATACGTAAGTTAACATATACGTAGCGCTCCACAAAAATCTTTCAACTCTATAGACAAAATGACCTTACAACTCTACCCTCTTCTTTCTGCGCTGAAAATCCCCAGAACACTATCTAGCCCCAAACTAAGCACAGCTTGTACTATAGGAACCAGATAGCTGATCTAATGCTTATATACTTTTTTTTAGCTGAAAGTTATGGGTTCAGCGAGACGTGTGAAAAAAAACACCTTCGTGTTGCTGTCGCTACGTGGCGGTGGCATTCCTCGATAGCATAATAACTTTTCAATAAAACAATTTAAAGCACAACCTCTTTTATCTCCATTAATTTTAATCGCATACGTTATACTTACGTCAGCCCCCCCTGACTGAAATTGACAGCCCTAAGCCGTTTTAATGACGATTGCAAAATAATGAAGCGTTTTTACAAATCGGGTCTAAGCCGCGCTCGTCGGCGTCGCTCAGTTTAATTCCACCGCTAACAGAGGAGTCGTAACTAACAGACACAGTCTGCTATATGAACACATTATCCCTGTCAGCCTGTGGAAGCTTACTTAAAGACACAAGCACACTTCCATGGAGAATATAATGATTTTGAGCTCTCACCGTCCACTATTTTTTTTTTTTTTTTTACATTAAGTCGAACATCCTTTGGCTACAATCTCACCTGATGGTAAGCGACGATGTAGCCGACGATGAAGCAGGATGGTCTAGAAGACACCTATTCACTCTTGCCTTGAAAAAGAAAAAAAAAAACTAACTTTACGCGACCTTTACAATAGTCCTCAGTCGCACGAGGCAAGGTACAAACTTTCTTCCCAGTTCATGGTAGGTACGTAACAAAACAGGTGCATCAGGCGAATGTGAATGGAACTGCTAGTTTTAAATTTTAATAGAACTAGCTTTAAGACGTTTCAAAGTGATTCTTGCATCGTACTGAATAAAAAATTATTGACTTTGACTTTGACTTTGACTTTGACTGCTGGAAGGGGAAAACTTCGACGCATGTATGTCGATCAGATACCAGACGTTTTAGAGAAAGACCAAGTCAGGAGTATCTTAAGCCGACAAGCATGTATGAATAATGTTATGAGAGTGAATGAAGCGAAAGAGGTATGTCAGGATCGTATGTGGAAATCCTTGATCTCTGTCTACCCCCATGGGAATGAGGCGTGATTTTATCTAATTATGCTTGTTCTAGAGTCATAAACAAGTCTACTACACTACATATTTTGAAGTTTATGTCGTTGACCTTAGTTTCTTCTACGGTATCACTTCTTCCATAGCTCTTTTGTACGAGGTCAATTTTCAGCAACATCGTCTAAGTTCCATATCATCACTGGTAACACGCACTGACTAATAGTATTTAGAGACATTTTGAGGGCTTTCTATAGGTTGCTTACACGGTTTAATCTTGGTATATAGCTAGGCAATTTTACTCTGTACATCGTCACATTTTAATTTACGACGATATTTCACCGTTTTAGAGCTTTTAGCGCCTCCCTTCAAAAGGTATACTCGTTATTTCGATATTTGAGGGCCTTCAGGGATTTAACCTTTCCTGATGTTGATTTAGGGAATGGAATGATCTTTTGAATAAAAGGTAAATTCGGGCGTATTATTTTCTGTTGGTAATTGGAATCATACTTTTTTTCTTTATTCCATAATGCACACAAATAGACAACATTTAGAAAACAACCCTAAAAGAATTCTCTTCCATCAAAGGTTTTGAGGATAGATATTTATGAGAAAATAGAGGTGGGTATAGTATAGAAACAGAAGAAGGGGGTTCGAAAAATATTAATATAACATAGGCGTTGGGTATTAATAAAACAATAAATAAATTATACTTTCGGATTGTTTATGTTTATTTCTTTAGGTATTATTATAGACTCACAGTTACAATATTGTGTAACTTAATCATTTTTTTTATTGATTGTTTTTCAAGTTAATGTATTGAGTGATGGATTTTATTAAATAAGACGTAGACGTATCTAATAGATGTTAAAGGATATAAAAATGCATTATTCGCAGTACGGATAACATTGACCATCTATAAGTTTTCACAGCAAATAAGATTCAGTCGTGGGTTTTAGGTATATATTTATAAGCCTCAGGCAAGTCCCAACATTGATCTTCCTTTTATACATCTGCGTAGTCCCTGAGACGTTACAAGCTAAGTCCTAAATCGATAAACAATCAGAGTTGTGTCGGTGGAAATCCTATATTGCTTCTTTAATTTGATTCTTTTATCCCTGTAACCCAGAAGATTTCTGAAACCTTGTCGATAGAGAAAACATTTTATATTACTAAGGCCTTGTGCACATTAAAGCGATCTGCGATGGCGATCAGTGAAACGCAGTAAAATATGTCAGTGACAACCGTGGAGCCTAGTCTCGTTTTTTTTTTCAACATTTTGACGCTTGATCGGAACGCGACAGACAGTTTTTTGGATGTGAAATTACGAGTGGGCACTTGATAGTGAACATCTGTATGTTTCAAGTTGTTAAACGCAGGGCAGTGCGTCATAGGGCATGTTTTGAAGCGCGTGACCTACATTTGAGGCCCTAACTTTTGCTACTCTAATTTATAACTATGAAATAATACATTTAATACGCTAAGTATAATAAGTTTTCCAAAGTGCACAAATGGTTTGTATTTCAGTCCATCTCATAATTTGCAAGACTAATTACTTCAGAGAGCCAATCTTTCTTATTTTAGGCCTATATGCGGAAACCATGCTTGAGTCTGTTTGGAGCCTCACGCATAGATTTTTGACAGTTCTGCATTGAAAAGTATCAAAAGTCTATGGCCCGTATTCCGAAACAGCGCTGAGTCTGAGTCGAGCCTCAAGCATAGATTTTATGACAGTTCTCCATTGAAAAGTGTCAAAAATCTGTGCTTGAGGCTCGACTCAGACCTAAGCACTGTTTCAGAATACGGGCCTATGATCTCGGTCTAGGATCTCGACTCAGACTCAAGCACTGTTTCTGCTGCATCACCATCGTCATCAGCCTGAAGAAGTCCACTGCTAGCATAGGCCTCCCTTACACCATTTCCAGGAAGAACGATTCTGAGCCTTTTCCATCCACCGACTTCCTGCGACCTTAACAATGTCGTCGGTCCATCTGGTGGACGGGTGCCCTATGTTTCGTCTTTCGGTTCGTGGTCGCCATTCGAGAACTTTTATTCCCCAACGGTTGTCGGTTCTTCGAGCTATATGACCTGCTCATTGCCTGACTAATTCTTTTAAGTTTCTGCGTACGGCCCTTAATATCTTAAATACCAAAGCAAGTTCCAAGCAAGGTGTATAAAAAAAGGAAAGCCCGGAATCAAATACTCGACCTGGCGGTGCTGACGCGGCTCAAGCCCTTGAAGGTCAGAACATTATCTAACATTTACTCGATTGCCCCCGGCTGTTCTGTGACCTGGGGCCTATCACAAGCTCTGTCTAGTTCTGTCTCTGGTTCTGGTTTTGAGTCTGTGTGAGTGCTCACCCGTGCATTATACTGTGCGTGTGACGTTTTGACTTAGGATTTATTTAGTCAACACTCACACTGACTCAAACCAGAACCAGAGACAGAGCCAGACAGAGCTCATGCTATGGCCTACTGACTCATAAATTTATGCTGAATCGTCTCGCCTATAAAGGCCAGGGTCATCTTATAACGCCTACGCACTATTTAATGGTCCCGAAGTGTGTAAATGTAATAAAATAGGCCTCTTCAATCTTATACCCTAGATCTTTGTGGCGGGTACCTTCAAACTTTGAACATATCTATTTTTCAAATTTGTATGAATGTCAAATTTGAATGTGATATTTGACAGCGTTTCATTGACCGTCACCGACTTCACGGCTTTAGACCTCTTGATTAATTGTTTTCTATGCTTTAGAAAGACGTTTTAAAGATCCTAGAAACATAACCGATTATATTTTTTTTCAGTTGTGTTACTAGATTTTATTAATTTAAATTTTAAAACCTACTGGTGATTCTGATCCAGAGTGTGAATTTTAACCGGTTGGCGACCGGATATAAGAAGAAATAAATACATTTATTCCGTACACATAACACACATCAACAGACGGCTTGAGTATGAGGGCGTGTTCAAACTTTTGCCTACAAATTGTACAAAATTGGGTTCAATCCACCATTTCTTTTTTTATTTACAAGCTCCAGTTACCACAAGACCTACATTAACGCGGGCGAACAGCAATCAGTCAATAATGTAGCCTTGAACTTGTAACCTATACCTAACACTCACGTAGGAATTCTAGCACAGCTATTTATTTGTCAAAAACTACCAATTCCGTTTTTTCAATTCAATTACCTATTCATTTTTTTTACAACTAGCTGTACCTACCTTGAGCTCTGTCTGGCTCTGTTTCTGGTTCTAGTTTTGATTCTGTGTGAGTGCTCACCAGTGCATTATAATGTGTGTGTGACGTTTTGACGTAGGACTTATTTAGTCAACACTCACACAGACTCAAAACCAGTACCAGAGACAGAGCCAGACAGAGCTCATGGTAGGCCTACAGATGGAAGAAGCAGTTAGCTCATGGAACATAGACGGTATGAGGCTTAATATTATAGCAGACCCATTTCAAGGCTGTATTTTTACACGGCACGCCTCCGTTTCGTGGTCGCCATTCGAGAGCCTATATTCCCCCAAAAAAAGCAAAAGAATGGCCTTAAGTCTTGCGCACATTTGGGCGATCTACAATAGCGATCAGTTTCAGCATAATAGAGTTTTGCATTACATCCGCGCGTACTGACAGTGCGATACACTGATCGCCATCGCAGGCGAACTTAATGTAGGCAAGGCTCTAGAAATTAGAACATTCTAGAACTGGCAAAAATGTCTGCTCCAAATCACAATTAACCGCAGGCACTTTATGACATTTCCCTTCGTTACTTACGATGCCCTAGAAAAAACTTGGGTGGTCTAAGTAACGGCCTATCCTTTTTAATAATAATAATAAAATTGTTTGTGTCAGCTCCGACGCACGACTGGAGTTTACTCCTTAAAGGCAAAGTAAGGGTACACACTACCCACGATCTAGCTGCACTGCTCACACAAAATTAGAAAGTTGCGCACCAAAAACGTAACGAGGTCATTCGTTCAGTAGATTTTACTCTCCACATTTTTCTCATACTGGGCGCCTTATATCAAAAAAACTGATTCTTCAGGAGTAAACTCCAATAAATAATGCGGACAATCCACACAACTGTATCTAGCCCCAAACTAAGCAGAGCTTGCTTCTTGTCGTGTCACTAGTTCTTCCGAGCTAGAGCGTGGTGAAAGGATTTTAAGGGCACCTTAAAGAGGCTTTCATGCAAAATAATTCTGCAAATGTCTTATAACTGCCATTGTTGACAGATCTCAATCGTGTTCAAATTCCAAGTTCAAATAATTTGTTCAAATCTTTACCAACCGGTCTCACTCAAGAAAAAATTAAGGTTTGTAGTTACAAGAAGGTAAATGTTAGAAGACGTATCAAAAATCAATAGTTTATTCGGCGTAAAGTCGCAATATACCAAAACAACTCCAAGGCTCTTCCCTCAAGTTGTCTCAAGTTGCCAAGGTCACGCACGACCCATAATATCAGATCAAACTTATTCCCTCTCTCAGCTGATATCTTGAGCCATATCATTTAGCCTGAGGAGAATTTAGCACTCAGCCGTCGTACCGTCCACAAAAACAGTAGATTTCTCGGAATTACTGAGGGTGGTCTTACAAATTTCTATAAAACAAGTAAAACACGATTTATTCATCAGGATAAAGCATATAATGGCTCACAAATTAACTAGTAAACATCGCTTAAACTATAACAAAGCATTGCTTCGTAAAGGCTCGAACACACCTAGTTCGCTGGCGGTAGCGATCAGTGAAACGCTGTCAAATATCGCTGTCAGATTTGAGACTTGACAGCGAATATTTGACAGCGTTTCACTGATCGCTACCGCCAGCGAATTAGGTGTGCGCAGGCCTTAAGTCACGCGCGTCAGGAACGTGCCGTATGATGCTCAGCCCTGCGTCTATCAACTTGAGGCGTCAGATGTTCAGCCAGTAATTTCACCGGCACCCACACCCTTCAAACCGAAACACAGCGATGCTGCTTCACGGCTGAAATAGGCATGGTGATAGTACTGTCTATTCTGCAGAAATTAATCAAGAAAAGCTCGCCTGATTGAGCCCATCCAAGGATTAGCCACGATGGGTAATCTATCAGTGTCGGATTATCACATAGTTCTTGGGCAGTGGGAATGCAATAAACTGGGATGAAGGAAATGTCAGTGTGATGGCTTATTAAGGGGTTATAGTATTTGATGTACACTAAAACTTTGTGGGAAAGGAAACAGAACGGTAAAAACTGAAAATGTTTAGATAATGTGTCGGTGATATTTTTTTTTTTATACAAATAGATTAGAGATCAAGCTTATGGTTACCTGATGATAAATTATTGATAAAAAAATATGAAGGCATTGCCTCGTAAGTCACGCACATCAGGAACGTGTTCTTCGATGCAATGCCCTACGTCCTACAACTTGAGGCATACATAATGTTCAGCCTCAAGTGTCAGTAATTTTACTGGCACCCACACCCTTCAAACCGAAATAAAGCAATGCCGCTTCACGGCAGAGATCACGCACGATGTGTTTATTTATTTTGATATCTTTTGCTCATCTGAGCAAGATACATAGTCTCATAATATGGTTGTGCTTATGTTAAGGAAGACACCAACCTGCTAGCCAAACATATTGATGGACTGGCCTCTCAGCTCAGTTGGTAGCTTAAAGCTCTGCCTTCTGCGCCGTAGGTCGTGGGCTCGATCCCCACCGAGAACAAACATTTGTGTGGTGAACGCAGATGTTTGTTCTCTGTCTGGGTGTTTATTCAATTACCTAATTTACAAACAAGGTACCTACATAAGCATTATATCAGCTCTCTGGTTCCCATAGTACAAGCTCTGCTTAATTTGAGGCTAGTGTGGATTGTCTACGCAATATTATTTACAATTATTTTATAAGTTAAATCGGTGGCTCATGGTATGGCAAAAAGACTCAAATATATCCACCGTACATAAGTACGGTGTATACAACGTGTATCAAAATATGTGTACTATCCTGAAGGGGGGTGAATTTCCACCCCCCGGGGAACAACTTTTGTTCAATGACTTAACGAACTTCGATTGGTATCTCTGAAAAAAACTGCAACGAAGTTTCAGCATGAACAGCTGACTTTATACAAAGTGACAACCCTAAACTCAGCTACAGAGGTAGTAGGTAGTAGTAGTAGACCTACAGGGGTAGTAGGTCAAGGGGTCAAGGGGTTACAAGGATAGGGTTGTCAATTTATTTAGGCATTATGAAATTAAATATTTTTGTATGGGAAACTGAAAATAGGAATTTTTAATTATCTCCCCCCCACAACTGATCACCATTGTGGTCTGAAACCCCCCACCTTCGCATAGTACACATATTTAGATACACCTTGTATATTTGAGTATGTTGATATATTTGAGTCTTTTTACAGCGTGTTCTCGACGTTGACGCAAACAAAACAAGCAAGTGGCAAAGCAATTTTCACTTGCTTGCTTTGCTGCTTTTAATATGATTCCGTCAACTCAACACTTCTTTTGACTGACAGAAGCAGCAACATCTCAAGCTATTTTGCTGTCCGTACCTGTCTCCAAATTTCACCACTTGTTAGCATAACAAGGCTCTAAAGTTGTACATTTAACCTCTTTCGCTGTAAACTTCGGAATATATTCCCTGGAGAGCGTAATTTTCGTCAAAGCTACAAGAAAGTTAGACGAAACAAAAACCCTTTACAAAAAAAAAAATTATAGGCATCGACGTTACAAGAGATAAGATATCCCTAAGTAAGTCTTTACTATTCTAGATTTAGGCATATTCAAAGGCAAGCCATAGGTACACGAAAGAAAGAAAGAAAATGCATTTATTTACAGACTGAGAAAAAATATTTTGAAATAGAGTAGTTCGGACTTTTAGACATTCTCTAACTTTTTAGGCACCACAAAGGGCAAAGGATTATTTTCATTTGAGATAAATACCTACGACTACCATCTACCGCTCTTGATTCCCTGAAGTATTTCGTTGGAACTTTCTAGTTATTCTGTCAACCTTCCAAAAATCGGTTTATTTTCCCATTTAGTTCAGAAGCAATAACTTTTAAAGCTCTTTATATGATTAAAACGGATTCAAAACACCCATTTAGATGATTTTATTCCTTCTGTAGAAGCCTTGAAAACAGAAACTTAGGAATACCTTTAATAACTAGACCTAGGTCCTTAATAGGTGCCTTTGTTATTTTTAATGAGGGTTATCAAAAATACGGTATGTTATTTAAGCACAATTTAATCATGAATGCGTGACCTACGATGTGATGCTTTGTTATAGGCTATGGTTACCACTTAACAGCAGGTGGGTCATATAGTTGTTGGATAAAATAATAAGAAAAAATATTATCACTTCAATTCGATTAATTAATTCATTAACAATTAATTAATTGTATTTGTAATAATCTTAAAACTATTACAATTATAATATTAAATAAAAAGAAAAAGTACGAATACAGAACATCATCAATTCAATGCGATTCATTTATTCATTAACAATTAATTAATCGTATTTGTAATAATCTTAAAACTAACACAAGTAGGTATAATATTAAATAAAAATTCGGTGATTATTGATTTAATAAAAAAGTACGAATACAGAATAATGATTTTAAATAATATATAAGTTACAACATCATAGAGACGCTAGTAGACCTGTAAAACTGTATTTTATATATTCATCTAAATAAAAGATATAAACACGAGGCTCGCGGGAAAGCGGGCACATGACCGACATCCGAGATGCGATAAATACATTAGGGCTTCGTGCCAAAGCAAATTTGTCTAGATTTTATTACAGGAAGACGTAGGGTTCTTTACTGAGTGCTTTACTTTCAGACGTTGAAGGAATAAATCCCTAAATAAGCCTCAATAAAACAATATGCGTACAATCAATAAATTAAAATTGACAAGAGGGCTGGCTCTTTTTTCGCACAGAGAATAGCTATTTGCTATTCAACGTGGGATTGCAGCCAGCGTTCTTGGCACCAAAAAACCTTAAACAAGGTTTAAGGTTCAAGGTTTAGCTATTTTTTTTTTTAATATTATGAAATTTTATTTTGCTTAAGTTATAGTTCAAGTTAAATATAAATTAAATCAATAAATATGCAGTGGGAACCAATAATCTTTGTCTTCCTTTTATAGTGTTACTTCGAAGCAATGTGGTGTAAGGATAAGTCCGCTTCAAAAAGGCTAGAACCAACAATAAAATGTTGCGAAAAAAATTATAGGTATTCCTTTAATCACAGAGATTCTCGTACGCAATACAATATTCAAATTAAATATTTATTTTTATTAAATTAAACCTCAACCCAGATATTCACTGTTTGATAAATACGTTAACGAGAACGCAATGTGTACGATAGATGAAAGAGTTCTAAATTCAAACAGCACACCGTTTCATACAACATTGCCGGAGCGAGAACGCGCCGGGAAGTGATTTTGGTTTTTCAGTCTACGTAAATATTGTGTGTTCTATTTATTGTGCCCCCGTCCCGGGTCCAAACCAGAACGAACAGCGGAGGGATAAAGGCTCAGTGGTAAAACCTTAGGACCAATCAAGGATGATAGCATCCACTACCCCTTAGTCTTCACCCCTTAGCAGGTATCCACAGCATCCAAATACAACTACGAGTAGCTTGCGTAACAGCCGACGACCAGACGAGACTTGGTGGCGCGGCGGCGAGCCAACTCCGTAGCAGAGCAAGCTGGCATTAGGAGTTTGTTTGGAGTTGCTGGGTACAAATTTGTCCAGCTCTGATTCTGTCTAGTTGGTCTGGAAGCAATAGTTTTTTTATGAGAACACGGAAAATTCAGATTACCCGTCTGATGTTGAGCAGTAGCATCAAATCGCTGAAGAGAAAAATATCGATACGATATCGATAGAAAAATATCGATGCCTCATACAGTATTTGAAGGATTAGGGTCTTATGCAGTGAGAAGAGTCTGAGTTGAGCCTCAAGCATAGATGTTTACAGTTCTCTATTGAAAAGTGACCAAAATGCATGGCACAGACTCAAGTATTTTTTTATGACTAAAATTATGACTATTTATGACAATTTTTTTTTATGTAGAATGTGGTCACCGTCGTCGCTCATTTTGAAAAAGGTTCTTAATTCGGCTGTATTTTTTTATGTTTGTTATAGCTTAACTTCGTAATTTAATCGTATGAGCCGATTTTAAATAATCTCTTTTTTACCTCCAAATTGGTTCCACAGTCTCAAATTTCATCATAGTCTGGTTAGAAGTTTGGCCATGATGTTAGTTTCTTTTACAAAATTTCTTGTAAAAAATCAAAACAAAATAAGTCCCACTTCGCCTGCAGCATTCGTTTTAGCACCGAGAGAGCCTTACTTCCGAAAAAAGGTTCATTTATAAATATGTTTCGAGCCAATATTTTTGTTTCGTATTCACATTTTTCGAAGTTTATTTAATGTCTAGGTAGATAAGGCATTTATATTATTTTATCTTTTATGCGTGTAGATTTAGAGTGAAATATTTAGAGTGATATAACAGAGGGCTCGAAATCGTTCTTCCAGGAACTGTAATATGGGAGAGCTGGTTTACGTGGAATTGAGCTTATTCAGGCTGATCATGATAATTTGATGTGGCTGGTGAGTTTTGATGGCTCATCAATTTAGAAGAGGTGTGGTAGTAAAGTTATTCATAGGTCCGGAATCAAAGTTAGACTGTAAAAAGTTTTTAATCACCAATCTCGCCCGTGTGCAAAATTACTTTGAATTATATTGTGACTTTAGATTTACTATTTCATCTCATTTTATTGGGTTAGTCCACAGCACAGAAAAAAACGCTTGGTTAGTCCCACAAATGCCACGTCCCATACATGAGAAATCAAAATGTTCATACATTTAGTCCCAGCCAATGCCATGACATATTTGAACCTTCCTTTTTCAAATGTGTTTTTAGTTCCCAGTATAGCACATAATCTTGTGTCATTCTCATACTGAAGCATCCCTAAATAAGGACATATTTTTTTAGCTACTGGATAATGCTTTGAATGGTGACAAAAAATAAACAAACTAACTTCGCAATAACTTGATACAATATTACAGAAATCTGTAACTTATTTTCACAAGTTGGTAAATAAAGATAAATCTTATAGCAAATACCTTTACAAAAACCTCTTTTTCGCCTATTCCTTATCTATTCGAAGTCCTCCGAACCTGTCGCATGACTAATTCAATGTCCGCCTCCTTGGATGGACTCCAAAAGCTTCAGATCGATACGCTTCCTTCATGAGACATACCGACGACTACCTAGTAGCTTTTGATTCGTTAATGTAGGTACATAATCTTTGCGCAATTTATTCTCTCTGTTTTTTGACGGGACAACGTCTTATAATTCGATGGAGCCGGCTGCACGAATGAAAAAACACGTCACGCGGCGTTAACTCGCTCTGAGGCGTTCCATTTAAGGCTTGAAATGCAAGCGGGAGCGCGACAAAGAGGCACAATCGGCCTCCGCGTTGGGCAGCGTTTGACATCTGTCAATTTCCTACTTGAGTGAGCGATGCGTCCGCGTGGACAGCTGTATGACGTTGTCACGTTGAACTATCGTCAGTAAACCATCAATAAACAGACTTTACAGACAGCCGATTTTTTTTATTTAGTACCTATTTAAATTTGAGCATGTATCGTGTATGTAAGAGACTGGAGCCCTTTCTATCAAATAAAAGTTTATTTTGTTTATAGGTGAAATTCGACACATAGACAAAAACATTTCCCTCTTTCTGGGCAGTTGGGTAAAAACAGAGAGCTATTTTCTGCATTAGCACATACATTACGGAAAGTGGGTGGATAAGAAAAGGTTTCCAACCGTTCTACCTGTACGTATATGGAGGAGGCCCAGCAATGGACTTTTCCAGGCATGATGATCTGAAAACGTCTAACCAAACGGTCGAAACTAATTTGTATCTCCTTCGTCTTAAACTTTACGCATGAATATTTAAAATGGCCGTACAGCCTAGGCCAGACACCTGCCGGCTTGGCTGAGCTAGGCTTACGTCACGTTCGTCCTCGACAAATAATCTAGTCCTCTAATAACTATACCGTGTTCTAGGTTCGGTTTGTGTACACAGTATTACACTACTGGACGGACCAAGATTAGAAAATTGGATTGGTAGTCCCAACTAACCCAAGTAAAGCTCGAAGAACCGACAACCGCTAGAGAGTAAAGGTTCTAAAATAGTGTCCACGAGCCGTAAGGCAAAATGTAGGTGTAGGACGCCCAACTGATGGGTACCCGATGACCCGATGGATGGTAGATGGAAAGGGCTCAGAATCATTCTTCTTGGAAATGTATGGAAGAGGCCTATCTCTAGCAGTGGACTTCTTCAGGCTGATGATGATGGCATACACTAGTTTCTTACCTGTTATTTTAGGCTAGGTCGTGATGCCTAAAATTAATCTTAGTTTAAAACAAAAATAACTTTGATAGTGTGAATTGTGACAGCGATACACTGATCGCCACCGCAGGCGCTCTAAAAAGTAAATAAACATGATCTATCATATATTATATGATTTTTTAAGAGACTGCGGTGTTTATTTCTACATTCATTTTCAGCGATAAGATTGCCCGTTACTTTACCAAATATCTATATAAATCTTATGTGGTGAGTTATACAGAGTTATTTTTCTAAACAACATTCTAAAAATAATTTCCCCCTGTCCAGTCGACGCAGTTCCACGAACCCATCTTGTTTACGTTCCATTACGCATGTGGGGGGTAGCGGGGGGAGGGAAGACGTGACTAGCTCGCAATGGAAGGCATTATCGAGCCTGTTTACTGTTAGGCTGTGTAATGGGCTGTAGTCTTGATCTGGGTTAGAACATTCAGATAAGTACTCGTAATTACTATGTGGTGTCTTGTCTATTTAATCCTAATGTTTGTAATAATTAGGATTGTACAGTAGATATAACGTTTGGCAGACTCATTCTTTTTGGCCGCATGTCTGCCGCATAGATACCGAGCACTGGGCCAAAATTACAAAAGAGTTGTGCCCACAAAAGCCAAGGCGTCGCGGTAGATCAAGAACAAGATGGCGAGACGAGCTCGACAAGCACAGACCACAGTGGAACATCTCAGCACAGGACCGCACAGGGTGGAGGGGATTGGGGGAGGCTTTTGCCCAGCAGTGGGACATAGAAGGCTCATAATAATAATAATAATTCTTTTTGGAGAGATCTTCTTCTTGCCCTTATCCCACTTTATGTGGGGTTGGCACAACATGTCTTCCGTCTCCATTCCCCTTTGTCAGCCATCATCTCTGCATTCACTCCTCTCTTAACCATGTCATTTCGTTTTACAGAGATTGTTTAAAAAATATTGAATTCATCATAGAACTTTCGTAGAGCCGGAAGTGCATCTTTTATGTCTGATTAAATGAGAGCAACAGACACCCATCCAAGTGGTGGTAAACGGACGTTGCTTAAATTAGTCGATTGGCTAGTTCGAATATCGCTCTCAAATATGAAAGCGTTTCACTAATCGCCATCGTAGAACTCTTAGATGTGCGCAATGCTTTAGAATGCTCTGGCAATCAACGCCACTGCATTTTCGATATTATTTGAAAAAACCCGTACCAAATTATTCTCCAAAAAACTCTTACACCGAATCTTTTGTCGTTCCAAAATTAGTAAAAACAAAATGTTCCGTTCTCACTTTCTCAGCCTCAGTGCGTAGTAAACGTTCTTACTCCCAGTCCTGTCACGTTCCGCCCGTATACATTTAGGACCCGGGAAGGGCCCAGGGACATAACATTGGCCCCGCGCGGCCAAATGCTTGCAAAGAAGAAGATTTTGCGTCTTTTGGGCAGCAATTTAAAAAAAACAACGAAAAATCGTTTGACTCGTTATTCACGGCCTAAACATGCAATATTTTTATATGCAAAGTTTTGTGTGAAAGAGATTACGTTATTACCCCCTAAGACCTATAAAACACATGAAGCAATGAATATGAATATGAGACTTTTTTTGGAAGAACCCATTGTGCAATCGTAACTAATTTTGAGGAGTTAAATCGAAACTCACTTCACTGCTTGACTAGGTTTTATTTTTTATTTCATAACTTGACCGTGTAACAACAACTTTGCAACCAAGAAGCCTTTAAACCACAAACTGAATCCATTTATAGACTGTACTCATAGTAAAAATAAATGAGACTTGGCTAATTATTCTCAGAAAATATGAAGGAACTGTTTCGTAATTTCTTTCGTCCAAGCCTCAAGAATTTATTGCGAATAATATAGAAACCTATACAACCCCAACAAAGATAATTAATTTAAACTACCCTTGTTTCTCAAGATAACGTAGGTGATATCTAATTACGGTAAGTAGCCAGCCGTAAGACCGCTCGTAAATTGTAGGTCGCCTACGCTGCTACGCCGTAGCCGTAGCAGGTACTACGAAACTTTTATTCCGTAGCTATTTACGTAGATTTTAATTAGTTTTTGTATTTATTAACTTTAAGAACATTTGCGAATTCACTTCTAAGTATAAATAAATGAATAGTTTTGTGTTTTATAGGATTTAAAGATTTGGAAAATGAGAATTACCTATTATTTTTCTCTGTGCATCCACATATCGATACCACCTAAAAATTCTGTAAATGCGTCAAAACAGAAGCAGTAAGAAAGACAGTGGTTTCTGAGTAGGCCACTAGGGAGGCTAAATTACCAATTAATCATACCGGGATAAGGCCGTCTTCCCGCAGCGAAGAACCTACGTGCGGAAATTATGAAGGAGATTTTCAATTAGGGCCCCAGGTAATTTATGGAGCATTTTCAGTCACTCCGATATGCTTGGTTAGCTAACTTGTATCTGTTTTCTTAATAGATTGTTGAACCTACAACAACATTCTTGTAAGTTTACCAGGAATATGTTGTTCACTGTAAGCTTACCAGAAGCTCTGTTTAACTCTGTCTCTGGCTCTGTTTTTGAGTCTGTGTGAGCTCACCAGTGTATTATACTGGTGTGATGTTTCGACACTGGATTTATTTAGCCAACACTCACACAGACTCAAAACCAGAGCCAGACAGAGCTTGTGATAGTCCTACTGGTTAGATTAGGTATGACGACATACTTTAAGAAAATAAAGAATTTTTACTCTGAGTAAGTTATAATACATGTATGTTACGTACTGCAAGCGGATACATGTATGCGAAATTTCGTACACTGAAAAAAAATAGTTGTTGAATTTATAAAATTCCTAGTATTTTATACGAAAATCAAGGGTTAATATAGGTCCTACACACATCTTTGTTGATTTTACTAAACAAAAATTGTTGAATATTTACAAAACTGTAAATCGTAAAACTCGTCAAAGTAAGTTTAATAAAATTTAAATTTTACGTTAGTAATTTAGCGTTATTATTTGAAGAATACTCGAAATTGATTTTGTACATAATAACATAGTTATTTTGTAGTATTTACTACATTTTGTTTCGTAATATTTATGAAACAAGTTTAGTATTTCTTACTGAATCAGTTTAGTATATTCTACGCTGTTTGTTTTGTATGTAATACTTTTCTAATGTTGTAGCATTTACTAGAATGTTTCGCAAAAATAACGAAACATGTTTAGAATTTCCTAGAATTTCCTACTAAAGCAGTTTCGTATATGTAAGCTATTTAATTTGTAGACAGTACAATACTTATATTGTAGCATTTGCTATATCTGGTTTGCAAAATTTACGGGTCCTGTTTAGTAATTCTCAAAATCAGTTTTGTAATTTTGACGATTTGCTTTCATATATTTTACAAGTATAACTTTGGTATATTCTACAAAATAAGTTGTAATATTTTACCCTATAATATAGTACCGCTTACAAAACTGCTTATGTAACATTTACTTATAAATTTTCGTATAGTAGGTATTCCACGAATATTGGATTGTTACATACCTACGTGTTTTAATTACCTGTTAACCTCTTAGGTGAAATAAAATGATGTGTGTTGGCGATTTTTTTGCGGCTATACAACACATAAGATATTTTATTTCATGAGTAGATCCAATCACCTAAGAGGTTACAGGCAACTAAAACGTGTACGTACCAACATCTTAAAAATTGCTAGTATTCGTAGAGTGCCTACTTACCTGCTTATAGCAAACAAACAAATAAGCAAATGTCACAAAACATTTTCAGAAACAGTACAATGTTACAGGGTAAAAGCGCACAACATATATAAGAAAAACATACCAAAGTAGACTAAAATATACGAAAGCAAATGGTGTAAAACAATCCTAAGAAAAAGCAATAGTACAAAGTTAAAATACAAAATAGGACCCTTAAAATATGCACGTACAAGTAAATCACAAATCAAAGAAATTTGAACATGCATACAATCATTTCGTTATTAGATTGTAAATTAACCACATGAACAAATGTTACAATTCATAGAAAATTTGGGTGGATAAGGATTCAATAATAACAATAACTGTGAAAATAGAAAAATTTTATTATAATGGGATTTGTACTTAGTAAATATTATTTACTACCTAATATTATATTATTTACTACTAAGACAGTTTCGAAAAGTACGCAAAAGTCCGTAATGCCTTTGCTCGATGGCCATAACAACGGTTGGCACGTAAGTCCTTTGGCCAGGTGCTCCTCTTGACGAAGTCTGGTTTTCGTTCTCTGGTTCTGTAACAAAAAATAATTAAAATTAAATACATTATAATTATTTCATTTTTATTTAATTCTTTATTGCACCAAAAATACGTGACAATAGGAGAGCTTAATGCTAGACAGCATTTTCTACCAGCCAACCTTGACAGGTAAAAACAAAGAGGTTGGCGTGCATAAAATGTAGTGAAAACAGTTTTGATAAACCTACGTAACTCGCTATAAACTACGTACAAAATACCTATAAAAAATAATTATAAATACCTTCTTCTTCTTCTTCTTATTTAAGAGCAACGCTCTTGTCGGCGTAATGTATGCATTTTCCTCCAGGTATTTATTTTGAGGGCAACCTCCTTGACCTCCTTATACGACATGACGGCGATCTTTGCTTTTATTTGGCTCATGTAGCTTATCCTTGTTCTTCCTCTTCCTCTCTTTCCTTCTACCTTTCCTTCGATAATAACCTATAAAAAAACAATATAAATATAAAATAAGATAATAGAAATAAATAAATATACGAATATATACCTACCCTATAATATATAGGGCTTGTGTAATCACCAGTTGCCCTTGACGCTATACAAATCATCTACAATAGATGCAAAGGCCTGTTTACTTTTTTATAATATATAATACACGAACATATATAAATATAGTACATATCCCGAATTAAAGTAGAAATCGTGGACAAGACTTTTAAAAGCGGGTTTTATAATTATGTTCTGGTTCTGGAGTTCTGGGTTTTTTCTATGTAGGTATAATACTTACCAACTTGTAGCTTAAGCTTGCCTTGAGCCACTCGTTAATTATGTCCTGGATAGATTTGTCTTTTGCAGACAAATCCTGGCTTCGTAATTTCTCCACTTTTCCGTTATTCCTGTCCAAAGTTCTCTATTGAATATGAGAAACAATTTCATAGATACTTCTTCCTCGGTTGTTTATATAGACTGGTGATCTGAAATAAAATCCAACTGAAGTGGGTAGGTAGGTACTGGGCGTTAATGAAAAATGGCAAAAATATGGTTCATACCTTCAACAATATTCATGAGCAAGGGGCTCTTTTCAGGGTTTTTTTATCAATGAGGCTAGATTTCCTCAACAGGCGTCTTTGGTTGTGGTATCGGTCTACAAGTTTGCCTCTCGCAGGAATATAGGTATGTCGTTTTCCCATATTTTCTACTTCACTAAATTGTTTTATGTTGTAGCCTAGCCGCCTAGCGTCGGGGAAACACCAGAGTCACTTTATAGAGAGTTTATGAATATTATGTTCACAAGATAATTAGTCATAGTTAAGCATTCACATTATAATGACGCGTGTCCCGGGCGCAAACGGGCGTGCTCTCGGTGTGAGGCTAAGTAGTACACTGCGGGTCGCAGCGTCGTCGCAGAGTGGCGCTGTTGTCCCGTCGGTCGCTGCGCTCGCGCCAATCACGTGCGAACGGCATATTGCGTTCACTCCAAACGCACAGAGATGAACTTGCAGTAAGATGGATGCTTTTTAGGGTTCCGTAGCCAAATGGCAAAAACGGAACCCTTATAGATTCGTCATGTCTGTCTGTCTGTCTGTCCGTCCGTGTCACAGCCATTTTTCTCCGAAACCGTAAGAGCTAGACTGATGAAACTTTGCGAGTAGATGTATTCTGTGAACCGCATTAAGATTGTGACACAAAAATAGAAAAAAAAAAAAAAATTTTAGGGGTCCCAATACTGGAAACTGAAACTAAAAAAAAAAATTTCATCGAACCGATACGTGTCTATGAATAGGTCTACAAAAATAATGTTGAGGTTTCTTATATCGTTTTTTTCTATACTTAATAGTTTGCGCGAGAGACACTTCCAAAGTGGTAAAAAGTTGGTCCCCCCCTCTAACTTCTAAAATAAGAAAATGATAAAAATAAAAAAATATATGTTGTACATTACTATGCAAACTTCCAACGATATTTCGTTTGAACCAGATCTAGTGAGTAGTTTTTTTTATACGTCATAAATCATAAACCGCAGTTTACCTTTCGACGAACTACAAGAACCTTTTTATTATGTTACTTGTTGCTACGGAACCCTTCATGGGCGAGTCCGACTCGCACTTGGCTGCTTTTTATCTCTATGAATGAATGGCATAAAACTATGCTTGCTACTGTCAAGACGCTAGAAAAATGAACAGAAAGATCCATCCAATCATCACGTGTCAGTTACTAAACAAAAATGTTAAATAAACTAAACACGAGGGTTGATTGTACAATATCACTTTAGTAAAAAGGTTGTTTTTTAGCAGGGTGAACCTGACTTTCGCATGCGAATGGAGATAAAATATATTACCTAGGTAGGTATGTACCTACCTATTAAAACTATGATAAAGTATGTTTCTTTGCTAGGTAGGTACTTCTCGTTTTATAATCGGACGCTGAATACAATTAAGGAGAGTAGGTTACTAACTAGTAGGTAGGTTACTAGCAATTAACTGTCTCTATAAGGTAGTTAGGTAAACTACCTTATAGAGACAGTTACTTGCATCGACATAGGTAACATTTTTAATACCCGCTAACAGAGTGTTATAGTATGAGGCCATAAAGTAGAGCCATTTTAATAGGTCACATTTTACATCTGTAAGCATCATCTCATAGCGATGCGACCTGCCTACTATTATCGATTAATTTGTATGAATTTTCAAACATCAGTGAATACAAAACTTAAATGGCGATGAAATATTGCAAACTTCATGGCAACCTTCAGGAACTACCATCAGCTGGCCACCACCATCAGGTGCTGATTAGCCAGCGAGCATAGACATATTATATACCTATTACCAGCATTTAAATCAATGCCATCGAGAACAAAAGTTGTTTCTGGTACGCTTTTACAGTAGGTAGCATCCACCTGAGTACTCAACACCAATACTGCGATCACTATTCCGTCTGCTAAGAGTAGTGATTATGGCAAAGCCCTCCATTGCAATAGATGCTGGAGGCCTCATCCAACAGTGGACTTTTAAAGGCAGTGACGATGAGGACGCTGGGCCGGTGTAATGAAAGTTTACAGAACGTAGTCGGTAAACTTTCATTACACCTGTCAGAAAAAAACCTTATTTACCTTACGCTTGACTTATTTAATCTGCCTAGTTGTATAACCAGGATTGATCATTTTACAAATAACTGTAGTAACGATGCATGAGCCATCAAATGGTTCTCACGGGAATTATCTTACAAAACTAAAACGTTGTTTCTACGAAAGCTCATTGTTGATTACATCAACGTTCATGTGTAAATTCTACAAAGTATTACTGTTGAAAATACCAAACTGCAGTTGTAGTATTAGGTTTAATAAAACCAACATTGAGGATTGTTGAATATGCAAATGACTTTAGTAGCGATGCATGCATCAGACGGTTCTTACGGGAACTATCTTACAAAACTAGAACGTTGTTTCTACGAAAGCTCGTTGTTGATTACATCGACGTTCATGTGTAAATTGTACAAATTATTGCTGTTGAATATACTAAACCGCAGTTGCAGTATTAGGTTTAGTAAAACCAGCATTGAGGATTGTTGAATATGCAAATGACTTTAGTAGCGATGCATGCGCCATCAGACGGTTCTTACGTGAACTATTTTACAAAACTAGAACGTTGTTTCTACGAAAGCTCGTTGTTGATTACATCGACGTTCATGTAAAAATTCTACAAAGGTTACTGTTGAATATACTAAACCGTAGTTATAGTATTAGGTTTAGTAAACCAACATTGAGGATTGTTGAATATGTAAATGACTTTAGTAGCGATGCAGGCGCCAGCTTATGGCACTCACCTACAAATCATACTTTAGTGGAACCAATACATTGATTTCGTAAATTCTACTAAGCACAAAATTGCAACTGTCAACCTTTACTGGTTTGGTAAAATTAATAATTGTATTTTGTAAAAACAACGAAGAATTTGGTTAATTTTTTGCTTGTAAGCTCAAACCATGCGAGTTTAGTAAATTCAACAACTATACTTTTTCAGTGTATTCAGATTTTTCTCGTATGCCGCGCAATCTCATTCAAAATGTGACGCATAGAAATGTATCAAGCAATACATATAGAATAGAATAGAATAGAATAGAATAGAATAGAAAATACTTTATTGCTCACAAATACATAAGAACACACAATGGTACATAAAACAACTATTTGTAAAAGCAATAGGCGGTCTTATCGCATATACTATGCCTACTAATAGGGCAACACTCTTCATTGATTTTAGCTAGAACTCTGTTTTACTCTATTACACGGCAATTCATTACAACTATGCCAGACGCCCTCTTCTTCTTTTTCTACCCTAGTGATGTGTTCCGTTGCTTGGTCCGATTAGGGATGTCCTATTCCCAAAACCGGTTAACACTTCTTACCAACCTACACACAGGAATGTCAATACGAAACTTCGTGTAACGTTCAGAGTATGAAGGTAGGTGTGATAGAGACACCCAATATACCAAGTGAAAAATCAGAGTCTGATTATTGGAAACCCGCGTATTATAAGCCTATCGGTTCCATACATTTAATAGAGAAGTGATTACTACTAACGCACACCGCAAATTATATCTCCGTCTCTGTCTGCCCTGTATTAAATGAGAGGGACAGTCAACGTGGCAACACACGGGTATCGTAGAACCTAAAAAGTTCGAAAATATGTGTCAAGTGCACGAAATGAGCCTCTTTGAGGCGCACTTAAAATAATTTCACCACACTTGGTTCGAAAGAACAGTGACACGATGAGAAGAAGAAGAAGAACACACGGGTCTGTAGTAATGAAAATCCGGCTTCAACGAGTTCACAGGTAGGTGTGACATTGACACCCAATAACCTAAATATAAGGCAGTCGCAAGTCCCGCGTGGCGGGATTATTTGTACTTCGCGTGACGTGCGGCTGTTTGGATCAACCGCGATGTTGGGCTAAAGAACTAGCTGTCTTTTTTAATTGACTTGATTCAAATTAAATATATTAAACTCAAAAAAAATAAAAAAAATGTTGTCTGTAAAGTCTACGGTTTACTGTCGATAGTTGAACGTGCCAACGTCATCCAGCTGTCCACGCGGACGCATCGCTCACTCAAGTAGGAGAGAGACGGATGTCGAACACTGCCGAACGTAGAGGCCGTGCGTGACGTGTTTTTTCAATTCAGTAAACAGTAAAAGACCTGCTCGATCAGCCTGCGTTCTAGTCTGGTTTCAAATCCAGCTAGAATGTCAATCAGCTTAGCATCAGTCTGTCTCAGCGTCACGTCTGCTGGCGCCTGGCAATCAGCCGTCAGTAGACGTGACGCCCTCCGTATTATAAACAGACATGGGTCCGACCCATGAATCGGATCGCAGCAATAGTGCAGCACATGCACAGTAATGCAGTATAATTACTGGCACGTGAGGCTGAACATCTGTTTGCCTCAATTTGATGGACGCAGGGCAGTACATCGTAGGCACGTTCCTAACGTGAGTGACCTACGAGGCATTGCTTTGTGGGCAATGGTTACCACTTAACATCAGGTGCGCCATAAAATATGCTTGTTCCATCAGCTAGTTGTTTATAAAATGTGAGCATCGCTCTCATAGAGAGAAATAAGTAAAGTGTTACTTATCCGAACTAACTCTTTCACAAACAGCCTTATTACCAGTAAGGCAATAAACACGAACGCTTGAAGAAGCATTATTCGCGTATTTAATGGCCTTAGTTTCCTCGACCACAGCTGAAATGGGCCAGAAGCGGCGCGAACTTTGACCTTATGTCCTAAAGCGTGGTAATTTTGCAGTATCGTCTAGTTTTATCATGATTGTGGGTTGCGGCTTGCGGTATACAATAGTATTGCTATTTTCTTTTTGATTTTATTTTAAAGAACAAGTTCATGTGGTTGCGAAATCCTAAAAGTTTTTGCATGATCCGTGTGGCTTAAAATTGGTAAACACCGTCGACCTCATCATCACTTAACAGCAGGGGCCTTATTCGCTATTACATTGGAGATTCCGTGCCCAAAACGTGTGACTTCACAACGTGATCTAAACGCAAACGCGCCTTGGTGCGGAATCGAAAAATGGTATTCTGTATGCCACAAGACTAGTTGTCTATGCCCCACGTTTGATGTTTTGGTTATTTCACATGATTCGTTCAAAATCCGACGATTGCTAAGCCGATGTCTTAACGTGTTCACGTAACGCGCGTGGTTTGGCAATAGCGAATAACGGCACAGGTGAGATTGCGGTCAAACGCGTGAACTAAGCATGCCTATAATATGTAAAAAAAACCTCAGAATAAAGACTAATCTTCATATTTAGTTTTGAGCGATGGTCATCACTTAACATCAGGTGGACCATACCCTTGTTCCATGAGCTAATTGTATAAAAAAAAATACGGTTTTTTTATTAGTCATTTAACTTAGCAGAATAATTAGTCTGTTGCCATCTTTATTTGTTGACATAAAAGTGACAGTGACCAAGAGACTTTTAGGAGCCACTTAAAAGTGTCCGGCATTATAAATAAGGCCGTAATTAAATAAACATTACGATTTTATATTACTGATCACACACAAAAACTCTGAAAGTTAAGACCTAGATTTGAAATAAAAAAAAAATGTTTGAGGGGTACAATCTTTTTAGAACTCGCACTCCAATGAAAACATCTTCAAGCCAACACAGTCTTCTTCTTCTTAAATAATGGCATCTGTCCATTTTGGATCAATTTTTCCAGTGTTAAGTGAAGTGAGGATAATTCTGCCGTCATATTAAGAAAGGCCGTAACTTGGCCAAAGTTGATTTCGAGATAATCGAAGTTTTGTCCAAAATGACGGCCGGCGATTTATTAAACGTTTTTTGTTATTGAAATTTATTTTATAATACGTAAAAAAAAAATGTCTTTGTTTTGAGTCCTATTTCGTTTTGATTTTTAGTTTCGTTCACTTCCTTATCTTATTTTTTCTTTTTTAATTAAGCATAAAAATCATATTTAATAAGCAATACTTCAAGGCCTAATTTCTAAAAGGCCTAATTTCATAGAATGTAATTACGGCATGCGTGTAAAGCCGTAATTGTTCAGTTATGACTTTTCTCGCCAAGAAACTAACCTAAACAAAGTTTTTAAGGCTGGTATTTTAAATTAAAATCACTGAAAATGAAGAACAAGCCTTTGATTAAGTAGGTATACCTAAAATAATATGATCATCACATCAGGTATGAAATCAGAGACAAGCAATCAAGCATAGATTTCTATAGTCATAGGTAAAGAAAATAAGACGCTAGTTGATACGAATTTTACGTTGATACGAATGGGACCCGAATCCATGACCTGGAGGCCATAGGAAATAGGTGGCGTGAGTACTGTGAACAGCTGTATATCCAGGCACTTCCCGTAACTGACTCTCCGTTTTTTGACTGGCTCTTATTAGAACAGGAACCCTCAACTCTGCATGTGGAGATTAAGACCGCCATTAAACGACTCAAAGATAAGCAGGCGCCTGACCAGATTACGGTGGAGGTGATCAAGTGCATGGGCGAGAACGGAATTGATGTTTTACACACGATCTGTAATCACATCTGGAAGCATAGCGACTGGCCCAGAGACTGGACAGAATCAATTATACTCCCGCTACACAAGAAAGGTTCTACCCGCAAACAACAACTGCGACAACTACACACACACACAGCGACACATTTGACCTAAATTATGAAACAAAAACAATTCTAATGTAACAAAAATATATTTTTCTAACATATAATTATTATTTGGTGATCAGTCTTCATTATCTACCAGCAGGTTTGCAGCAGCATTGTTTGTATGCAAATTTTCCCAAAATAATTTTCGGTTTGCTGGCATCAATTAGCCTAGTTTTTGCAGGATATTATTTTTGCGCTCACTCGTTATTCCTTTTGGTTTTGTTTTTTGTACGTGAGCAGAAAACCCCTTCTTTTCGATGGTTTATTTATTGCATTCTAGCTGATAATCTGTGCTATTTAACTCGTTTTTGTAAAACATTGAAGAGCCTATACTTTTTTCAAAGCGTATCTCAGACATACATAATCACGTAAAAATAAGCTCGTGGGGTGGATTTTTGAATTCTGATACTGGAGGTATCTTGGTAATTAAGGCTTTTCATGTTAGCGAACATAAAGTGATTTTAAGTTGTGTCAATCTAAAAGGCCTCAAATCAGGGAATAACGGCCTTACAGACAAGCAAGATGAGAATACTTAAACAAAAAGCCGTAATTTTGAAATTAAGCCTTTTCAGACAAAAAAGACTCAAATTTTGACGTAGTTACGACGAATATCTATATAGTATCTTTGAATTCATTAGAGTTACAGCTTTATAAGTGAACCCATAAGGTAGCATTTTGTTTGCTGATTCCAAATCTGTGTCTAACTCATTTTTGACAAAACTGTAAGTTAAGACCTTTCTTGGTATGACGGCAGAATTAGTCAAGTCTATAGACAAGTCGGTCGTCATTGATTTTGAAGGAAAAGATGGCGTTTTTCTTCAAAACCATCGCCAACAAAGTCGCGTGGGATTTCACTAGTACATAATACAAAGGCAAATTGTCATACAGACGAGCGAAACCGTAAATTTCCCCACATGCCCACACAAGCCGGGAGCCTTGTCTGCAAAGTTGATGCATAATGAGCGCTGCATTCAACTTCTTAATAAACCGACGAGAATTTTGGCCACGTTCACTGCCTCTAGACAAGCGCCTCTGTTGAATTGTTTTTTACAGAAGCGTTTTGTAAAATGTATTATAATGTACCTATATAAAGCTGTTTTTAAGCAGGCCTCCAGCGCACTTCGATGGTAATGTCGCGGGTTTGAATCCAGTCATGTACCTACCTTGGATTTTTCTGTTCGGAAAATTAATAATAGTAGAGGAAAGAAATGCGCAGGTGCATTTTATTTTTTTTATAAACGTCACCATCATTTTCTTGTCCTTAGCACACTTCATGTCATTCTCCTCTATTAGCCGTCATTTCAGCAGTCACTCCTTTTTACTCCTGTCGTTTTTCACACAGTTCATTCATTTTTTATGGTCTACTTCTATTTCTAGATCCTTCCACATTTAAATTCAAAGTGAATTATAATAAATAATACCTATAAATACATTCTTGAAACAATTTTAACTTCGATGGTCGCTTATCTAGGATGCGTTTGGCATTCTCCATCCGCCTAATAACGCAAACTTTCAGGAATGCATTGAATTTATGTTCAGTATGTGGAATGTAAGTTATTATTTGACGTAGATACCTCTTTAGTAGAGATACCATTTCTGTATCGACTTTCTAATATTATAAACTAGTGGCGCAGTGACTGTAGATGGTGACAGTAGTAGGTCCCTATTTTGTATTTATGGTGCCAGAGCTGGCAAGGATGGCCACCATTTTGTTTAATTCGATTGTTAAGTCATGTCATGGGCCTTAAATCAAGTTTTGCTTGATCATCAGAGTCCATTATTTTCAGTATTTCAAATTGAGAATGCGCGTAGTTTCGTTTCTAGGTTTGTTTTGCTGTATTCTTGAGTTTAGTTACAAAATGGAAACTTGGCATCGGTGTAGACCTAATTAATTCTTTTCACAAAAGTACCGCGTGCTAACAATCACGGTGTGCATTACTCTAAGCATAGTTGGTATTTTTTTTATTTTATGTAGTGCCAATACTGTCGTAAAACGGCTAACTCCTGCCTTACCAAGTTTACGACCTATATAGCGGAATATTGCAGCTAAAGCCTACTACGGCAATGCACTAGTTTTCAAAACCACCGCAAAAATAAACATTTTATTCGGGTTAGCCTTCTTTAGGACTTAGAATCAAATATTTAAAGGAGGTAAAATTCATCCAAAATCCAAGTCTGCCACTAATTTGGATCAGTTGAGTTTTCTCTAGATGTTTTGCAACAGTCTGCAGATCAACTATTTATTGTCTATTTTGTACATTTTGTAAATATGTAAGTACTTGTATTCATACAATTTTACAAGGTACCTAATTTGTAAAACTAGGTTCTGTAATGCTCTTTACCAAAAGCTTTACTTACCTTAGCTAATACCATACCCAAAGCTACAAAGGTTTCCGTACCCAGTCTACCATTGAAACCAGGCTAAAGGGCGATGATGCAATAAATCAGCTGACACCATCACGCCATTAACGACCTTGCGGGTTCAATGACCCTGGAAATAGGTCGACTGCCTGAAGGGTGGTTGTTGCTACTGTTGCATGAACTGTGGGAACAGCTGAAAGGCTGGTAGACACGGAACAAAATGATGTTATTAATATACTTACTACATTTCTTTTTAGATATTACTGGTAAAATGGGAAGCGTGACGTATAGAAAATGGAGTCCGATTAAAATTAGGTAGGTAGGATAGGTAAAATAAACAGACTAAGATGGGTTTTCATCATCATCATGCCTATAGAAATCAATTGCTGAACAAAGGCGTATACATTTCCAGGAAGAACGATTCTGAGCTCTTTCCATCCACTGTCTTCCCGTTATCATAACAATGTCGACGGTCCATCAGATGGGTGGGCCACCTTCATTTGGTCGAGAACCTATTTTCCCCGGCGCAGCGTTCATCAGTTCTACGAGCTATAAGCCTATTGGCGAGAAAGGTGATAGGTCGCCTGAATTAGGATAGCTATTTCTAACTAAAAGCTCAATAAAAACACAATTGTTTTAAATATGATTTAATTAGACACGACGCGACACGTCTTTCAAATTCCACCAGTTCAGCATTTTTACTCTACCTACTGTTAAAATTATGCCAAAAGTATTGCTGTTTTGTAATCATAAAGAATAGGTACTTACCCAACTTTTTTATTGCCCTAATTGCCCTTAAAATTTCACTTTTTTTTTACTTTTTTTTGTATGCAGTCAAAGTAGAAGATGTTTCATTCAATAAATCACAAGGATCACTTTGAGGATACCTATCTAACAGCATAGGCAGATGGACCCTGGAAATTAAAAGTGTCTAGCTCGCCACAATAGGAACAAATGACGTCACAAAGGACAATTTCGAGGCGATATGTAACACTTACGCTAGGGGTGCCCATAAATCCCATCGGAGGGAATTAGCCGCCGAGTCGGGTGCCTTGCACGATTTATTTGAGATCCTGGAAGTACCTTGAAGCTATTGAGGGCAACTAGTTCTATTGTAGTGCCGGACCTAATCTTTTTTTTTTAAAGGAAAAAATGGTGTAAATTTCAATAAGGATTTATGCAGTTACTACTCTCAGACCGACTCAGACCTACGTGGGATGCCGTATATCCAGCAGCGGACTTCGACTGGCTGATGATGAATCCAAAGATAGACTATCAATTTCTATTGGCTCACAATATTCGATTAACTTTGCTCCAAGCGCTCCAAGAACCACTAAGGCCCGTATTCCGAAACAGCGCTTGAGTCTGAGTCAACCATATATTTTATGACAGTTCATTGAAAAGTGTCAAAAATCTATGCTTGAGGCTCGACTCAGACTCACGCACTGTTTCGGAATACAGACCTTATATAGATCACTTTCCAACCTTTAGAACCCCTTAGGTAAAGAGGTCATAGGTATACGTCTCCGAGTGATGTTCTTTCATATAATAATAAATAATAAATATTCTAGACAATCCACTCATTACTATCTAGCCCCAAACTAAGCAGAGCTTGTACTATGGAACTAGATAGCTGATATACTACTTATATATATGTTTTTTGTTGTTTGTTTTTTTGAACATAGAGTACAATATAACACCCAGACAGAGAACAAACATCTGCGTTCACCACACATATATTTCTCGGTGGGAATCGAACCCACGACCTACGGCGCAAAAGGCAGAGCTACTTACCAACTGAGCTGAGAGGCCAGTCCTATGCCCCTGCAAAGAGGTTCCTTTCGTTTTTTTTAATGCCATAAAGCCTGCGCACATCTAGGCGATGGCGATGGCGATCCAATATGATGCATGGCGATATTTGACAGCGTTTCAGCTGATCACCATCGCCACCGCTTAGATTTGCGCAGGCCTTTAACGAACAAAAAAGTCCACAAAAGGAGCCTCTTTGTCACCCAAGAACTATGGAAAAAGATCACTCTGAGACGGTAAAAGCATCCTCAGCATCCTCAAGTGCCAGTATTTCCAAGAGGTTTTGCAAAAAATGCAAAGCATTGATGAAAAAATACTGTGGTTTATGTGCATCACTACGAAACGTATTTGCAGCAATTTCTCAAATTTGGTTGTCCGCCAGAAATAGCAAGCAAGCCGTTCTGTTGACCTTTGACCTGGGCTAGTGCTGCGGCGTTACCGATGAGCTAATCCGCGCAAAGCAGACTGAAGCCGTCTATGTGCTCGTCCGGATTAGGTAAAGTGTGGTTTTCTGTCTGGCCGCCTTCCAATGATGAGCGGACCTTGGGATCAGCGATAAAAGACAGACGAAGTCGCACCAAGGGTTATAAGTAGGTACAACAAACTCAATATAAAAAACGTCATAAAAAATATTATTATGTAAACAGTCGATTTTTCTTAAATTACAATTATAAGTTTAAAAAATTACAAAACCGATTAAACAACCATACAGTTTAACCGATTTTGAATTACTTATCTATGGAAGTAATCTGGAATATAACTTTTCAAATAAAAAAGCGTTTTACAAATCGGTTTTTATATAAACCGCCAAAGAACTTCTTTTTTTTATGAGTTGTCTTGGTACCTATCTATCAAGTAGGTATTGCTCGACTAGACTGCTAAACTGTACTGTACTGTAGGGAGGTGCTTTAGCTGTAGGCATTTTCATGAGGTCATCGACATGCCGCTATGCGGTTTGCAGTTCGATTTCTCTACTTCGCTGAAATAATGCCAGGATAACCCTGCCGCATAGCTAAATAGGTACCTACCCACTTTTACCTACCAGGTAGTAAACCTACATTTTTAAAGATTTTGCTTTAACTTGCTTATTGTAAGTACTTACTATACTTATTATGTTGGTAAAGTAAACTATGTAACTACGTAGGTACGGGCTATAAATATAGGCGGGAATAAAATAAAATACTTACTTGCCTACCTGCTTAATGATTTCAGGGATACCTAGTGTCCTCAGGATATAGGTAGTATTTCATTATTATTTATTAAAATTAACATTGCCAGATTTTAGACTAGTTTTTGAATCTATACATAGTTTACCCTATAATATAGATAGAGTGTGTATTAATTTCAAGGCCGGATTTGAACATCCGACCTAAGGATCGGGAGACGGGGTGGCTACCTCTAGTCAACAATTAGGGAGCCGGTAAATACATAGACTTGCTACAGAATAATACGTACCTATACAATATACTGGCCCGTATGCAGAAATAATGCTTGAGTCTGAATCAAGCCTCAAGCATAGAATTATTGACTGTTCCCATTGTAAAGATTCAAAAATCTATACATGAGGCTCGACTCCGACTGAAGCATTGTTTTGTATGGGCTTTTAAACCACCTACGTGCATAGATGCTTAACCTTCACCTGCTTGAGTAAAAATATTTTTCTAATAAGGCAACACTGCACAAAGTAGAGTTTGACATTGGAAAAGTTTGATTAGTGACAGTGACAACTTGACAAGCAAGCAAGCAAATCATCAAAATCAAATCAATCCTTCTTTTCGATTGAATTGGAGTAATATTTTCGTATTTTTGAGAAATTTATCCAAAATCACCAGATTTTGCTACTATTTTAACAAGTTCTTATTATAGAGTAATAATTCAATGATTTAATTATAGTTTGTGTGATGTGTAAAGCTTGAATGTCGCGAGGAAGCTACAAACGTGTTGGAAGCAGAGACTCCATTGTTATGAAAGATGTCTCAATTCGGATCAACGTACAACAGGACAAAAAGAAAGTGACTATCGGTTGATCGTGCGATTTTGGGCGATCATTTCTAGTGGAAAATCCAAAGATAATTGAACAATACTTTAAAATGGCGCAGACAGTGAGACGTGCTATAGAAGGCCGGTATCCTTCATGCTACATACCATCTCGGATTCAGGAGCGTCGTGTGAAAGCGAGGGCACTGAGGTACCTAAATAATTATCTTCAAATCAACAAAAAATGCACGTAATGTTCTGTACATTACCCAATATATACTTTACCTATTGATTTTCACACGAGTATGGCATTGTTTACTTCAGTATTGGTTTTGTGTTGATGTTTGTTGATGCTGTACATGCTAAAGCAAAATAACCATGATTCTTTCTCATGGTTATTTCATATAGTTTTTCAAGGATTACTTATTTTGGCATTGTTTATCTAAGATTACAAGGTACCAGATGTGTGTAATACTTCCTTATTACAGAAACTTTATTTATGTAAGCCTCTTCTAGGAAGTTTAAATACAATCCGACTGGCCTCTAGCTCAGTTAGTAGTAGCTCTGCCTTCTGCGCCGTAGGTCGTGGGTTCGATCCCCACCGAGAACAAATATTTGTGTGGTGAACATAAATGTTTGTTCTCTGTCTGGGTGTTATATTGTATTCTAAGTATGTATTTACAAAAAAAAAATTATTCAAGTATTATATATCAGCTATCTGGTTCCCATAGTACAAGCTCTGCTTAGTTTGGGGCTGGGTAGTGTTGTGTGAATTGTCCACAATATTTATTTATTTAAAAATTAGTTCATAGAAACAATAAAACTTTACACTACTTACACAAGGTAATGGAAGAGTGATTGCAAATCCCCACAAAACAAAACCTGTTTTTCAGGTTTGCTAGGTCACACTGCCAAAAACTAACAGGTTGTTGAACTCTCATGTGCATTTTATTGTGCCAGCTAGCATATTACAAGCACCTGCATTAACAATATTATGTTCCGACTACTTCTTTACTCAAGACAAAAGTCTATAATCAGTGTGTGTTGCCAGTGATGACTTCTGGTAGTAAGTTTAAGTGGCAATGGGCAGGCCATATAGCTCGAAGAACTGACAACCGTTGGGGAATAAAGGTTCTCGAATGGCAACCACGAACCGGAAGATGAAGCGTAGGGCGCCCACCCACCAGATGGACTGACGACATTGTTAAGATCGCGGGAAGTCGATGGATGGAAAGGGCTCAAAATCATTCTTCCTGGAAATGTGTAGGGGAGGCCTATGTCCAGCAGTGGACTTCTTCAGGCTGATATTGATGATGATGACTACTTCTTTGGCGCTACTGAACACCAGCGCCTTAGTAGGCCCTTGTGCTTTTATGGCAAATACTGAGTGGACCTTTTCTTCAGCACTTATTGCTTGTTGTTTTGTGTGTCTGTTTCAAGTTATGTGATGTTAAATTAATATTTTCTATTTCTATTATTAATCCTTATATTTTTCCCCTAGCCTATGTTGTCCTACTGATAGGTAGAGGCATCCCCCAAAGACTTCCAGTTTTCTTTATCCTAAGCCTCCAGCAATCTCCTTTCAAGGGCTTGTCTTGATCAAAAAAAAAAATCCAAATGTGTTTATTCAGAACAAAATATTACCTATAGACAATCCACACAACACTATCTAGCCCCAAACTAAGCAGAGCTTGTACTATGGGAACCATATAGCTTATAATACTTACCTATATAATTTTTTTTGTAAATATATACTTAGAATACTATATATATAACACCCAGACAGAGAACAAACATCTGTGTTCACCACACAAATATTTTTTCTCGGTGGGGATCGAACCCACGACCTACAGCTCAGAAGGCAGAGCTACTACCAACTGGGCCATTATTCGCTATTGTCAAACCACGCGCGTTACGTGAACACGTTACGACGTCGGCTAAGCAATTGTCATGTGAAATAACCAAAACATCAAACGTGGGGCATAGACAACTAATCTTGTGGCATACAGAGGGGCTATTCTAAGTTTTGCAACACCATTTTTGGTGTCGTGTAAGACACAAGGTGTCGTGTTAGCGTTTTGTAAAGAGGTTTTAACCTCTTTACAATCCCGATTTTGTATGGAAAAACGATGAGCGCCTCTGACGGGCTTTGCGAGAAATAATATTGCTACGTATCTTCACTTACTATTGCTAACACCGGTGATAGTCTATCGTCAACACCAAAATCGTACTAAATCTTTTCGTTAGCTTCACGATTCTGACGGTTTTTGTGTAAAATGCTATTCTTAGTTTCGGAATGCATTTGACAGCTTCACGGTCGATCAATCAAAATGAATTAGTAAACAAACATTTATTTGTGCATTTTTGAAGTCAATAATTGCTTTTGAGAATGTCTGCAAGATGTTATTTTGCAATGCGGATGGTCGAGAAAAACCGGGTTCGTAAATTACGGGAACTGCGGGCTGGTTTACGGAAAGCTTTCAATCCTATCGAAGATCTTCCGGAGACCATATTTCGTCGTCGGTATCGTTTGTCCAAGGTTGCCTTCGCGTTCCTATGCGAAGAGTTGCGACAGCATAACGACCTAAAGTCTTCGCAGCGCGTGAGCTTTGAATTAAAGGTGAGTTATGTTATTTTCATTAATATGTACCTACCACCTAAGATTACCAACCCGGTATTACTCCATATGTAGGTACGTACAAAGGTGTCCCTCAGGAAAACATCCTAACTATATGGTAACTATTTAAGTACTTTAGATTTTTACATAGAAGATATTTTTGTTTGAGCTTCGTAATAAAAATTATCAACATCATTTCAGGTGACTCTGGATACCCACAGTGGCCTTGGCTCATGACACCATTCTTAAATGTTACTGCAACTCCCCAGAAAGAATGTACAACCAGAAGCATATGAAAGCCTTGGTCACAATAGAAAACACTTTTGGCTGGTTAAAAACAGTTGGCGTTGGGCAAGGATAGGGTCTTGCACTACAAGCCAAACAAATGTGCATAGATCATACAGGCTTGTTGTGTACTTCTCAACTTAGGCCTTGATTTTGATTGTTCAGATCCCGAAGAAGATCTAGTTATCAAAAGCCAACATGTGAATTATTTGCAATGTCTGTACCTACCTACTATTTTCGTATCTTATTTTTATATGCTGTGTAGGTACTTTACTATTACTAAGCGTAGCGTGTGCGTGTTTTGTAAAAAGATCATACAAAAAAAGTAGGAACGAAGCCGTAGTTTGTTGCCTGTTCTTCTAGGCTTGGTCGCGTGGAACTGGCACCTAGACTCACTTAGCTTTAAGACGTTTCAAAGTGATCTTAGTGATACTGCAGAATAAATTCTTTTTTTTATTTGAGTTTTAATTTAAATACGCCCTATACTCCAGATCGGTTTTAATAAATAAGTCTCCTGAGTTTGCTCGTGCGCGGCGTCGTGCTGGTGAGCGGTGGTGGCGGCGACCACGCCGTGGTGAAAAGCGCCGGCGAGGTGATGGTGCTGGATAGTGAAGTATTACATAACATCAGTGTAAATCAGTCTTTAGGGATCCGTAGTTCTGGATATCAGAACAGAACATATATTATATAGATATATAGCGTCTCAATTCATATTATGCTGAAAGCCCGCAGAATTCTAAGGATTTTTGGTAAACCAGATCTTAAAAAAGACGAATACAACAAGAGTTATCTACGATTTGTCACGAAAAAAACTTTAAATGCTTCTCCTGTAGGCCTACCATGAGCTCCGTCTGGCTCTGTCTCTGGTTCTGGTTTTGAGTCTGTGTGAGTGTTGACTAAATAAATCCTAGCTCAAAACGTCATACACACAGTATAATGCACTGGTGAGCACTCACACAGACTCAAAACCAGAGCCAGACAGAGTTCATGGTAGGCATACTGAACAATCGTGAATTGTCAGTCAATTGAACCAGCAGTCATCTTTATGGTCTTTATTTTGAGGAATCTATGCCCGATCCATGTTGACAACTTGCTAAAAAAGAAGACTTCGTGTTAGATTCATTGCGGCCAACATCGAAATGTTTGCGTCTTATCACCATGTCAATTTGCCTAGGGTAGCACGAACACGAAGTAAAAAGTGAAGCTAACACCCAAAAGCTTGTCAATTTTTGGAATAAGCCCTCAGAATACCATTTTTCGATTCCACACCACGGCGCGTTTGCGTTTTGATCGCGTTGTAACGTCACACGTTTTGGGCACGGAATCTCCAATGTAATAGCGAATAACGCCCCTGAGCTGAGAGGCCCGTCAATAAAACTATAAAACAAAATATAAAACTTGAAACTCCACAGGGCAGAGCAGCAACGGAAGCTAGAGAAGCCAGAGGACTTTGTATGCTACTCGGACAGCGACAGTGAGGAAGAGACGCCTACACAGCAGCATAAAATATTGTCCACATCTTACAACTTTGTGGACTATGTGCGGTCTCGGGAGATACTGGCTCCAGAGGTAACTGTTATTATCTTTAAATAAATAAATATTGTGGTCAATCCCTACAACAACACACACTTGCTGGTAGAGAATACCAAAACTTTAAAGTCCCGACTGGGATATCAGCCTTGTTTAGTTCGGCAAGTTTATCATGCGCACTTGATGTGCGGGCAGGTTTTTCCGCAAGTAGTCCGCCGGGGTGGGCCCTTTTTGCGTGACCCTTGACACGTGTTGCTCAAACTTTTTTAGGTTCTACGACACGCCGCCGGTTTCCTCACGATGTATTCCTTCACCGTTTTGAGAGTACTGGCATAGTGCACATAGATACAAACACAAAAAAACTAGGTTGCGTGGAACTGGCACCTAGACTCACCTAGTTTTAAAACGTTTTAAAGTGATCCTTGGAATACCACTGATTTTTTCGGCAGAAAAACTCATTGGTACACGACTGGATTTGAACCCACGACCTTCGGATCGGAAGGCGGGCACGCTACCACTAGACCACCAGTGCTCTCCTGCTCCAGTGTGATCACCTATAATGTTTGGGACCCGTTCTGATGCATCTCCAAAATCTGGCGTTTTTTCCTTCCAGCCTCGGTCTGTGGATGGCTCGTATGCCACCCGCCACATGTTGACACACGACATGTTCCGGGAGACGCCCATCAACCTGGGCAACATGAATAAGGTCTTCTGCTCACAGTGGCTCTCGGACAGACAAGTCGTCTTCGGCACCAAGTGCAATAAGGTCAGTGGCATCACAAGTATTTTTTTTTTTTTTTACATTATATAGACCACCCTTTGGCTACAATCTCATCTGATGGTAAGCGACGATGTAGCCGACGATGAAGCAGGATGCTCTAGAAGACACCTATTCACTCTTGCCTTGAAGAGGCCCAGATTAGTGGTGATTGGTGAATTTTGAACAAATCGTCCTTGAAATGATTGGATTTCAATAAACATAGGATATAATCGTTATAAAATACGCGCGGTCGGCTATCTACGGAACGGTCTGCTTTTTTAAATTTAATTTTGGGATATAATTGCTTATTATTATTAATATAATAATACTAGTGAAACGCCCTGACTTCGCACAGGTGTGATTTAGAGAAAAGTCAAAAAATGTCAAGTACTTATCTGCATTTGAATGTTTCAACCCGTGCGAAGCCGTGGCGAGTCGCTAGTTATTTTATGTAGGTATTTGTAAGCACTACCACCCACTCCACATAACACAATGGTTAACTGGAAGAAAATGATAATTAGCATTAAGTTCGCCTATGTACTATTTTTTGTGCAATAAAGTATTTTCTAATCTAATCTAATCTATTTGTTCCAGCTCTTGGTGTATGACGTCCGGACTCGCAAGCTGGATTCCATCCCGACGCTGAGGCCGCGGCAGCCGTGGGCGGGGCAGGAGCATCAGACAGGAATACATGCATTACAAATCAACCCATCTAGGTAAAGTCTAAGTCAATAATTGTTTATTCAGTACGATGCAAGAATCACTTTGAAACGTCTTAAAGCTAGGTGAGTCTAGGTGCCAGTTCCACGCGACCAAGCGTAGAAGAACAGGCAACATGCTCCCAACCTCCCTGATGTAGCCCACTGTTGGACATAGGGCTTGCATATCCAGGAATAACGATTTGGAACCTTGTCCAAGACTTCCCATGATTTTTACAATGTTATCCATCCACCAAGACATTTGCAATGCTTTGGCTCGTGTTAGTCTTTTTAAGAACCAAGCCGGTCATACCTGATAGGTATGGCCTGCCTGGGATGAAGTTTTTCATTCGGCTCCTGATCTTATGAGTCTCATGAGAGACTTGGGAGTCAGATACCGAATGAAAGACATTTATTTTATGTACCTACCTACCTACTAAAGCTGTGCTTTTTGTGTTGCTTGTACATACTAACATAGCATAAGTTAGCCTGTAAGTTTACTAACACAAATGATTCACAAAGTTGTCTGATAAAAAATAATAATAATAGTGTTAAATATGATAGCAATAATGTAATACTTTCAGAACATTACTAGCGACCGGCGCTCGGAATTCGTGCGAACTAGCGATATACAGTTTGCCCACAGTGTCGCCTGTCTGTGTCGGAGAGGCCCATAAAGACTGGGTATGTCACTTTGAATTATAGCTATATAACACTATTATTTACTATTAGCCTAAGGAGCCTCTTTGAGGCGCACTTAAAATTCTTTCACCACACTTGGTTCGAAAGAATCCGTGACACGATAAGATGAAGAAGAAGAACACTATTTTTGATCAGAATCTACATTGCATGAAACCTTTTGAGCCGACTCCATATGGATGTGCAAATGTGACATGTAGGCCTAAGATGACCGCCACGAGAGTCGATATAACTCGTCAAAAGTAGAGATATGTCTATATCTCTACACGAGCTAAGATGACCGCCTAAATATGTCGTCATCATCTGTCAAATGAAGACTTCTTCGGAATTCGAATTTTGATTTTTGAATTTTGTCGTCAAATGGTAAGATGACCGCCATATTTTCTCGTCTTTCGACGTTTCTGCGCGGGAAATTTTCTCGTCGACAGTTTTTGAAAACGAGATATGTCTTCCGCTTGTCTTTTAGATTTTGTTTTGCTAACTTTTCAAAGGATGGCTATAACTTACTATAATCATCTTATTGCGATGTACGCCGATAAGCAAAACAGAAAGATGCAACGGAAAATAATCAGAGACGTATGTGGTATGTGATCCTTTTGACGTTGTTCAGGTAGAGTTTCAGTGCCTCTGGAGATTATCAAAACCCTGGGAATTCTACCTGATCAAACGTCTAAAACCCGATTTAGAGCCTAAAACTAGTACGGGCCTATCTTGCTGCGGGCGGTGCATTCGAAGGTGAGTACCTAGTTCATTTGAGGTTAACTACCCATAGATTTCTATGTGTTATCCTGCTTAAAATGTTATTGTAAAGGTCTAAAATTAATAATAACAAATTAGGTTAGTGTGAGCCAACACTTCTCATACATTTACCCAATTCACTCAATGTTTCAATAGTGAAGACGTGTCATTGGATCTCAGTTTACCAACTACGAACTACTACACTACGAATTTATGCAAAGTAAAAACTGAGTATAGTTACCTACCTATCTAATACTTTAGTAAAAATATTTTAATAACAGGGTGACATTGGACGAAGATGCACGAGTCGAAAACGAAGAAGTTATCAACGGAGATTTGGCTGCAGAGGACCCATCACCTGCGGGTCTGCTTCGGCAAGGCCAAAGACGCGCAGAACTTCTACGTTATGTTAATGAATAGAATATTACAAAAGCCTTAAAAATATTTATACCTTATCAACCATAAGCACCTACAAAGAAAGCCCTCTTCATTAGTTCAACATTATTTAGGTAAAAAGACAGTTTTCTGTGTGTAAATAAATTTATTTGTCATAAATTAAAATAGGTATATTATTTACAAGTTATGCAAATACCTATGTAAGGTGGAATGTTTGGTTTGTGGATGGCCCATGGAATCTGAAAAGAAACAAATACAAATATTCCTTTAGTGCAAACTGCTTAGTCTACGCACATAAATACATTATGTAGTTCTATGAGTTAATTTAGTTAGATACGGCTCAATGGACACTGAAAACAAAACTTGGTAGTTATGTACTACGGAGTAGGTATATTAAAGTAACTAATACTCACATATCGAGGGTTTTAACACTGCACCCTCGATATATAATTTTTGTTACCTATTTTAAAAATCCTCATTGATAAATAGCAACAGGTCAAAACAGGTATGGTTGCTATCAAAACGTACAATTTTCCACTGTCCACCGTCCTACCAAGGCTCAACTCGTCGGTCTTGAGGCGGTTCCACCCCGCTGTTATTTGTTGGACACTTTGCAGCGAGCTTTAATCACCTGCCGCAAATTCATAGTGCTCGGACATATCATACCGGCAAAGAAACTCTATTTGGATTCTGTTACTTCTAACCCTGAAATATTAATACAAACAATAAGTATAGCTAGCAGCATAGGTATGTACCGATTTTGAGAATACAATGAATCTATTTTGCTAGTGCTATCGGTTTTTAACAATAAATAGGGGTACCTACCATAGGTATTTACTTACATTTTCATTCCGTTTGCTTCCCTATTATTTTATTTTAGTTTTGGCGGGGTTTTTTTTTCAGTCACAGGTATCAAATTGAATGAACGAAACCATTAAAAAATAAAAATACAATGGTAGATTATGGTAGAATATGGAAGAAATGATCACTGGTTTGTCTTCACGACATAGGCGAGTCGTCGACGACAGCTGTCTCTCTCGTGATGCTCATCTTACCATAATCGACAAACGAATCGATGTCGACAAAATTTTCTCTTCTCGCGAAGACATATGTCACGTCGGTCATCTTAGGCCTAATGGATATGTTTTCCACTCCGCTAACTAATGCTGCCTTCCTACGGTGCGTGGTTCTGCAGATCATTTCGCACAGCGCTCGACGACGCACGGCAACGCACACAGGAAGGACTCCAGTGCTACCGCGCACCTCGGCGCACGAGACCGTTCCCATCGTGTGTCGTGCGAGCTGATCCGCCTCCGTGCGCGATATCACGCACCGGTGGGAAGGGGCTTTAATATGCTTGTCGTTTGTGTTGTCAGATATTGGACATGTGTTGGCTGGACGATGAGTTCCTGGTGACGGGCTCGCGGGACTCCAAGCTGGCGCTGTGGCGCGCGCCCGAAGCCCCGCCCGCGCCCGACCACTACATCGCCCCGCTCGCTATCAAGGACTGCAGATCCGGTAACTATAACTACCACCACCATCTAGCCTTTAGGCTTAGCCATTTGTGGTGCGAGTTTTCAAAAATCGATTCGTAGAGCGCTTTGAGATACCATCACACAGAGTACCCCGTAGTTTCAGAGTTTCGTTTTGGATGTTTGTTTTTTAGCAGTAAAAATATAAGAATAAATATTTTATTTATTTATTTATTTAAGCCTCCTATAACAAAATTTATTTAAACATATTTGTTGTAAGCTATATAATTAATATTTGCAATAACAATTGGTTCCTATAGATGCGAGTTAACAATGTAGCTGTTGCATTTTATTTGAATTTTAGGCATTATTATTATTATGATTATTTTTGTATTGTTCTTTGTATTCTTGTGTATTTGTTTATGTAGGTATATCGATCCAGTTATAGGTCATCCCATTGTCGGGCAAAGGCCTCCCAATGGGAATAAATAAATATACTCGTAATTGTTATTTTCACTAAATTAGTATACCCCTTCAATGTGGTACCCTAATAACATTACAATCTAGCCAAGTAGGCTAATGAGCAATTTTGCTTTCACTTATTTTTATAGATTAACACTAATGTAATATCAATAAATATTGTGACACCAATTTGCTGTAAATCGCGACACAGTTTTTAACTAATGCGATTTACAGTAATCAGTTCACTTGTTGTAAGCTCTCTGCACTTAAAAAAAATATGTATGCTGGGTACAGAATGACAGTTGCCCAGAGAGCGTGCCATGCTCGGCAAACTTATAGATCAAATTCCGAAGACTTTCAATGGTCCAAGACTTAGCCATGTATGATAGAGATCCATGCAGTATTCTGCGTTTCCATATTCTAAAGATATTCCCCACTCAGATTGGTTTTTTTTTGGTAACAATGTCATATTATTCCAGGCCTAAAGGTCCGTGCGCTGACGTTCAACGCGAAATGGCGCGAGATAGCCGCACTCACGCTGAACGGCTACATCCATGTTTTCAACGCGGAGACCTTCCGGCAGACGCTCTCCCGCAAGCTGCCTTCCTGCCAGGACCTCGTCTGCCTCGCCACACAGGTACAATCATCATTATCAGCCTGAAGAAGTCCACTGCTGGACATAGGCCTCCCCTACACATTTCCAGGAAGAACGATTATGAGCCCTTTCCATCCATCGACTTCCCGCGATCTTTACAATGTCGTCGGTCCATCTGGTGGGTGGGCGCCCTACGCTTCGTCTTCCTGTTCGTGTCGCGGTCAGGTACAAATACCACCAGCTAATTTGGCGGGCCTGAAGTTAGCCGTTTTTATCTTTTATTTGCCATTCAGTTCAGACTTGCCATAGTTGCACCGGCCGAACAGTGGCAAGTATACCAGCGCATAGCTTCCTCACAATAGCTAGGCATTATGCTGAGTCAAGGCCTTTTTGCTGCTGTAGCACACAGAAACACGACGCACTTCTCCAGTATCAATGTATTGTTTGTATCTTTTTTTAGTGTCCTTGTTTTTTACTGGTTTATGTGTGCTTATGTAGTGAATGAATAAATGTCTATGTTTTTGTCTATGTCTGTAACAGCCAATACCAAAACACTTATGTGAGCACTGGGCTGCTAGTCTGGACATAGCGATCGTTCACTCGTCGCTAAGTCTGCCATTTCTAGCAAAAAAACAGATGGTCTAATAGTAGCTTCTAGATCTAAGGATCTAGAAGCTACTATTAGACCATCTGTTTTTGGCTAATGCAATAAAAAATTATGTGCATGCACTATGCCAGAACATCGTGAGAACCTGGCATGCCGTATAACACAAAAAGTCTGAAACATCTATCGATAAGAGCCTTTTAGACTTACTCTAGATCCTTTTACCACACTGTTTCAAACCAACGACATGACGATATGATCAGTAAATTAGAATCTGTTGTTACAGGACAGCGGAGTATACGCAATAGGTTGTAAATCGTACACACTGCTGCTGGACAGCCGAACACTACAGTCGGTTAAGAAGATCACTTCGCGGTACAACGGCTGCGGCATTCGATCCGCCTCCTTTCAAGGACACATGCTCACTATCGGAACTGGACTAGGTATTATATTTATTATAAAAAAAAAACCTTAACAGGTACACAAGGATACACATCACACTATACACTGCTCGCTCTTATTTGCTTGTGGTAAGCGTCATGTACCTTGAGCTGTATCCTTCTGTACATGACTTTCATGGCCTTACCTACAATTGCTACTTAGACATTGCTTAAAATTAGTCATGTCACTTTATTCAATGGTATTACAAGAACCACTTTGAAACGTCTTAAAGCTAGGTTAATCTTTGTGCCAGTTCCACGCGACCAAACTAGAAGAACACTGTTCGTCATTTATCTAGCGGTAAGAAATGGCAGTTGCGTTTATACACTACTTTTATAAGAAACCCTTAAGTAAGGGTGTTAATCTCTAGGGGCGGTAGATATCCTCTCAGATCTCTGAGGTAAAAGTATCAACTAAGTTTTTTTGAAAACGAATTCAGAAACGAAACTAAGCGTAATTTTATGCTGGCGTATGGTAGCGCTTCCTGTATTGACATACCTACACAAACGTAAGATCACACTAAGTTGCGTCTCTGAATCTTAGCCTAAGAGGTATACATAATCATAGCCTTGCGTTGGCTTGCGCCCGAATCCATGAGCTGCAAGCCTTTATGGAGGGCATCGGGTGGATGAACTAGCGACATCCACCTGTCATGCAAAAAGGGCCCGCCTGCGGCCTACTTGCGGAAACCAGTCCGCTCACCAAGTACCAAATAGCCTTGCGTTGGGACGTCCAAATTGTTAAATTTGGCACATACCCCTCATTTTGCAGTACTTGGAACAGAGTGCATGCGCATCGCTTCTTATCGATGATTTCCTTCACCAATTTAGGGCTCTGGCTTCGCTCACATGTTCAATGTAAGTGCAATTGCAGGCTTGCTAATGTTCTACGACCTGCGAGCTGGCAAATACTTGGAGAGCAACATTCACTCCTCCAAGACGGTCACACTCAAGGCCTCCAAAGGATATGTGGTGAGTACGTTATCCACAAGTTTGCATTATACTACATAGTAATTATTTAAATCGCGTGATTTTCAAACTGTCTAATCTAGCGCTCATGAAGTACGAAACAGAAAATGTCGGATGAATATCAAAACCTTTGACTTTGACTGTCGGGCACAGTTGGGAAAATATTTAGATTAAAGACTCACTATTCAACAGTACTGCATTTTAGATGTATGACAAATATCAGTATCTATAATTTTTTTTTTTTTGTACTAGTACTTACACTTATTACTGATCCATTATTTTTAACATGATGTACTCGAAAGCATTAAATAAATACAAATATAGTATTATTATTACATTAGTACACAAACTGAGCCAAATTTGACCTCTGACAACGATTTTTAGACATCCTTAAATAATCTTGTGTTTTAAAGCATTTAAACGTTTTCTCTGCCCATTCCAGTTCCCCGACGAAGAAGAGGGCATGCACCACGTGAAGCACGTTCCAGCAATCTACACGCATTGCTACGACCCGAGCGGCATGCGGATATTCACCGCCGGCGGGCCCTTACCCGCGCCGCTCATCGGCAACTACGCGGGACTGTGGCAGTGACGACGTAGCACTGTGGCAGTGACGTCGTAGCACTGGCCGTGACGTTGTGGCACTGTAGCAGTGAAGACGTAGCACTAGCCGTGACGTTGTAGCACTGCGGCAGTGACGACGTAGCAGTGTGGCAGTGACGACGTAGCACTGCGGCAGTGACGTTGTAGCACTGTGGCAGTGACGACGTCGTAGCCAGGGGCAGTGACGTCGTAGCAGTGTGGCAGTGACGACGTCGTAGCACTGTGGCAATAACGACATAGCAGTGTGGCAGTGACGACATCGTAGCACTGTGGCAGTGACGGCGTAGCACTGTGGCAGTGACGTCGTAGCAGGGTAGCCGTGTCGTCGCGGGGCTTTGACAGTGACTTTGCGGGACTGTTGTAGCGACGTCGAAGCACTCTAGCAGTTACCTCGTAGCACTGTGACAGTGACCTCGTAGGACTGTGGCAATAACCTCGTAGCACCGTGGCAGCGACGTTGCGGGACCCCTACTTAGACTAAAAGGAACATTGAACTACGAAACGTACATCTCGATTGTTTTTTGCGGATCGAGTGACAAACATAATTTTGTCCTAAACTAGCTAATAATTTAGACCTAAATACTTGATAGGCAGCGCACGCTGTTTGAGGGCTAGGCATCACGTTAGTAAATGCTCCTTTGCACACAAGGTGCAAAAGTATAAATGCTACAAAGTTCGTGTAGTCATCAAGCCTAGTGACTGCGTTATAAAGGCTCGAACACACCTAGTTCGCTGGCGGTAGCGAACAGTGAAACGCTGTCAAATATTCGCTGTCAAATCTCAAATCTGACAGCGATATTTGACACCGTTTCACTGATCGCTACCGCCAGCGAACTAGGTGTGTTCGGGCCATAAGGCCTTCTCGGGCCATAGCGTGCCTTCCGAAACCTTACTATTTGTGGTAACAAATCCGGTTACCGGAAAGAGTGATTGAATGATCAGTAAATGTTGCTGAAGTGATTTTAGCTATTTTATTGATGTAAAATAACTGAAATCACTTCGCCTTTCCGCAGTATGCGTTGTCTTTTTCAATAACTTTCACTGCCGTATGTATAGTTAGTGTATAAACTAATGAGTTTACTTATAAAAATCGGTCAAAAGCTAAAAAAATGCTTAAAGTATCGCCGTCTCCTATCAGCATGTAATGAAACAAACAATGACTTATGATTGCTGATTGAAGCAAATAGTGAATCACTTATTAATTTCAATAAGACTATGTTATGATGTGCCTAGCTTTACTTAAAATGACAGTACAAACGAAGGTGGTGATGTATTCTTTACTGAGTGTAGAATTGCCTTTATATAGATAGTTTTCACTCGCGATATACATAAGTAGAAATATTAATATTTTATACACTCCTCAATTTATTAACGCTCTACTATAGTAAAAACTGTATCAGAAAAAGTATAGCAGTTATAGTGAGAAATGAATCGCTATCTGTATTGTACCTAATTTTGAGAATAAAAATGATGGTGGCTTCGTAACTAAAAATTCGTTGAACTAATATGGTTGACTCACACCAATCTATGAAATGAAATTTATTGGATAGTAGACAAACATTACAGTAACATGTTTTTACAAGTTTTGGCGCTTATCGATTGGTTTTTAATTTAGTTCCCTTCGTGGTTTTTCCCTGATATTCGTAAAATGGGGCCTTAGACATCAATACAGGTGGGTCCCATAAGGAGTTGTCTCGTCAAAATTTTTATGTCCAGGAGCCTAATTCTCGGGCCGATCGAGATTTCCAATGTCCCATATATACACATTGGCATTGCACAACCCCGCACTTTTTCTACGTTTTCCGTATATCGTAGCTGTCGAGGCTTTTACGATGAGGTCGTCCATTCTCGCTTCGAAAACAAGCATTATAATAAAATTGCAAAATGATCCGAGAATTAGGCCCCTGATGAGGATGAAGATGTCGTATTTTGGTACACCCTGTGTACCTATAGGAATAAATTATTGTAAATATAATTTCTTGTTTGTTTATTGTGTAAATTATGTAAGTTTAATTAACCCAAAAAGCAATACGTTTTGTTCATGGCCTGAGAGAACTGTAGAATAATGTATTTTTTATATTTTTGGACTGGTGCTTTAGTAAGTGTTTGAATATACTCGTAGTTTTGAATACGTTGCTCGTTGAGGGATAAATATTAGAGCAATATAAATTAGTAACAGCAAAAGATTGAGCCTGTCTTGGTGCGCATGTTTGTTGTAAAGAGAGTTGAGCAAGAAAACAATTCTAAAAATGACTTCAGCCATACTTCCATGAAAATCGATGGCTGTATTGATATTTTGAGTGACCACTGCGCCGTTATGGAATGCTACTGAGTTTTCCCGCAATGTAACTCAAAATGACATTATAAAACTTTGTTCATATTTTTTTTGTGTGGGGGGGGGGGCATATTTCTCCATATAATTTTATAACTTGAATGTAGTAATGATATTATTATTCATTTACATCAGGCATTATAGCACATAGATCTTAAAAATACAGGGCCCATACTTTTAAATAATTTTGCTGTGAAAGTATTAATTTTAAAGCAGGTTTGAGACTTGTATTATGAACTGGAACAATAAAGATTGTTCTTAATATCTTTCAAAAGGTCAAGGTGTAATATTGTGTGATCTCGCACCGATACTTTTTAATAATTTTGCTGTGAAAGTATTAATTTTAAAGCCATTTTGAGACTTGTATTATGAACTGGAACAATAAAGATTTTTCTTAATATCTTTCAAAAGGTCAAGGTGTGCGAGTGAGAAGTTTTTTCATGGCGTTCAGCGTCTTAACGGTCCGTCGAATAGTCTAGTTTGAGACCGTTTAGTAAATATAATATAATGTATAGCATTATATTATAGTACGTCGCGCGTTTCCTAGCGACGTTTACGAAGCTTCATTCGTATCTATACTTAAAAATGCTACTATTATTCTTACGAGTAAGTTACGCGTTGATTTGTTTTTATTTGACTACACAGAGTTTTGATGGTACCTAGATTGATAATATTTATATATTTTTTATATTGATAAATTATAAATGTTTGCTAATACATGCTAGTTTGTGATTCAATATAGATTAATAATGTAGCTCCTGTACAATTGTAATTAATGTATGAACACCAGTTTAAAATAGTGAAATAAAGACTTAAAGCCCCATTTTTTTTTTCTTTTTCAATACAACGTAGTTACTTACCTAGTACCTACCTATCTACTATTACTATTAATAGCCCGAATGATCCCATTATTGGGCAAAGGCCTTTCAAAAATGTTATTTGTTGAGTGGCCGAGTCTATAGAAAACAGTCAAGAGAAAAAAAAACATTTAGCAACCGCGCCATAGCTTGGTGGTATGCCTGCATACAGAGTAGCAGGTGCTATTGCCCTCTGAATAAAAATTATAGTTTACAAAACTAAAAAAACACGCTTTTATAACTAATTGAACTAAAAAGTTAAATATAAAACTAATAATCAATTGAAATATTATTGTCCAAAATACGTGGGGGGCTTGATTTTGGTTGTTGTAAATATTTTATCAATATCTTAATAATCTGAAGTTATTATAAAAAGCACCCCACGCTTTTTTGTACAATAATATAAAATTTTCAATTGATTATTAGTTTTATTTTTAACTTTTTGGTTCAACTCTGTTCAACTAGTTATAAAAGCGTGATTTTTTTTTCATATTATTGCATTGTCATCGACCTTTGACAGGTGTGCAAAGTTTGAATCAAATCTGATCGTTCAAAGTAGGACAAAATCGAGCTCAAAAGTTACATAAAAAAAAAATACGGGTTGCACTCCGGGAGTGCCGGCAGAAGTGAAAACTTGATTATTAACGTTGAGCATGTTTGATATTTTGGAATGGTTAGGGGGGGCTTGTTTGTTATTTGGCACGCTGTAACATACACGAACATTCGCGCAAGCGCCCTGCGCTGCCTAAACGAAACAGTAGGCCCAGGCATACATTTTCGCCGCGCCGTAGAGAGGGGATAGCTGTCTACTCTCCATCCGTCTTACGCTTTTTCGATCAGGTCACGTGTCCTGACGCGCTGACGCGAGTTTAAGATTTTATACCCATTACAGAAAAAGTGCTCAACGCCGCTAAAGAAGTTTTCACTTCAAAAAAGTTACATACAAACATACAGGTGAAGCTAATAAAAGCGTTATAAAAATGCAAAGCTTTAACTATTAGGTTTACTGATATAGTTGAAGTAATATGTAACATTTTATTGCTTCCCAAGGGGCCAGTTCTGGCGGTATCAGAATGTTGTCAATATTTGATCACCTGCTGCCCCATATGTTCAACCATATGGCATATGGTCATGTAACGGTGCCACAATAATGATTAAATGTAAAAAAAACTGGCCACTACGTGTCGAACTAAGTCGCTTTATGGGTACCAAAGTACCAATATCTATAAAAACCCGTTGTATAGGAAATATTTATTTTATTGTTTCCGGTTTTACATTTATTTCTGTTGTCAAAAATTTTTATCTATCTATAACGTATTCATGAGATACAGCCGTGACAGACGGACGAAGAGCGGAGTCATATAAATAGTATTCCATTTTACCCCTTGGGGTTCGGAACCCTAAAAAACAGCATTTCAAATTTAATTCGAAATGAAGTATGTTTATTGTTCCGAATTCAACCGTTGCTAGACTGACAAGACATAATATTTGTAGGTAGGTCAAAGTAAAAAAATACGTATTACTGAAAATATTTATTTCAAAAGCTTATAAATGCATTTAAATCAATTCGATAGCACGCAAATAAGGCCATCTAGAATACAAACTTTAATGATAGCACATCGCATAAAAGGCCAAATGTAGAATTCAAAACTATGATAAAACAAATACGCTAGTAGGTGGCGGAACCCAGCCGACTGGTAAACTCGTACCGTCACCATCGCTCGTCACAAACTCGTCCCAGTGAGATCTAGAATGAAGGAAAAAAGTAAGTTAGTCCGAGTCTAATATTCTTCCTATAGCGTCACAGGTTTTATCGAAGTCTACTACGAGTATAGAATCAAGAAGATAATGTTGAGCTAAGCCACAATTGTCTTATTAAAATAAAAAAATAAGGTTGTCCAAAAGAGCTTCTAGCTATAGGCCCGCCTAGTGTACTTAGATTTTTTTAAAGTATTCTCATTGCATTTGTTTATTTTCCTTTCAATTAGTTGTACAATGTTATTTTCTATTTATCGAATATAAACCGTTGGGGAACAAAGGTTCTCGAATTGCGACCACGAACCGGCCAACAACACGTAGGACGCCCACCAATTCGATGGACCGACGACATTGTTAAGATCGCGGGAAGTCGGTGAATGGAAAGGGCTCAAAATCCTTTATCCTGGAAACGGGTATTATGTTCAGCAATTGACTTCTTCAGGCTGATAATGATTTAATAGTGAGTAGCTTGATGTACAACATACCTGACTGAAATAAACCTGGCTACATCCCCACCAAAATCCACCTGAGGCATCCCTCCCCCGAACAGGCTTTCCTTCCACATAGCCAGGTTGTGTACCCCCTCGGCGTCCGCCTTGCTTTGATCCTCGGCCGCTACTTCCAGCTTTGATCGCAGAACTCCTTCCTCCTTTTCGTACATGGAGAGTCTTTGCTTCCACAGGGTCTTGAGTTTTTCTGGAAAGCAGTTCAGATGAAAATAAAGCCTGGAATTATAGAGCTGACTCCTCTTTTCAAGCCCTGAACTATCCAAATGGAGTAGTCGGAGGCAAGTCCAAACATTACTTTGGGCGCAAGCCTACTTTCTGCAGTAGTTATAGGTTCGTGGTTAGTTTTCCTAATTCAATTTTGATACTAATTTTCTCTTCTAACCATTATAGGTGTATTTTAAAGACAACATAATATTCATGATTGAGGATCACTTAGCTAATTTTGCACCATAAAAACAAGTGAGAACTTGGTACTAGGAGATCTAAAGGGAAAAAATAAATTCATCATCCACACTTGGTGTGCGCACTGGTTTCCGCAAGTAGGCCGCTGGCGCATGGCGGGCTCTTTTTGCGCGACGCTTGACACGTGTTGTTCGAACTTTCCTAGGTTCTACTACATGCCGGTTTCCTCACGACGTTTTCCTTCACCGTTTGAGAGTACTGACATTGTGCACATAAGTTTTCGACTGAAAAACGACCTTAGGATCTGAAAGAATAACTGCGGAACTAATATTTTTAAAACTGACGACTAAGTAATCTCACCAATATTGTTATTGAATGTGTCTGCGTCTAGGTCTCGCACGCTCTCGCCCCTGCCTTTGGCCGTGTTATGTCGCGCGCGCCGCAGCTTCATTAGTGCATCCAGTTTCACCACGAACCTCTTCGCGTCGTGCTTCTTACGCAACGTCTCTTTGAGGATTATGTCTGCTTGGATCTTGGCTTCTTCTTCCTGCAATATAAAAAATATACATGTGGTGAACTCCTCTTTAGTCTGTTAAGAACTTTTTGTTCATCATAGTTTTTTTACGGAATGTTTAGGTCCATATTTAAAATTTAAATATCTAGGCAGGAAAACAACGGGACAAGCGAGAGGCAGTTGTTCTCGGTTCCTCGCTCTTGCATCCGAGGAGATGAATAAAAATTCTTGAAAGACGTGCTGTGTTTTTTAATGATACTTCTCGACGGTAGGAAGAATTAGGAACCGGCGCTGGTTGCGCCTCTCCTAAATACAGTTCAATTATATATAATCTAAATATATATAACTCAAAGGTGACTGACTGACATAGTGATCTATCAACGCACAGCCCGAACCACTGGATAGATCGGGCTGAAATTTAGCATACAGGTAGATGTTATGACGTAGGCATCCGCTAAGAAAGGAAAATGGAAAATTATTTTCCGAAGAGGAGAAAAAGGGGAAAAATGATTTGGAGAAAAATCAACGCACAGCCTAAACCGTTAGCTCTAGAAGCATGAAACTTAGAAGGTATGTTCCTCTAATAGAGCAGAGGTGCACTAAGAAAGGAAATAGGAAAATTATTTCCCTAAAAGAAGAAAAAACGGAAAATGATTTTAAGAAAAATCACAAAAAATAGCTTTACAAAATACGCAAAAAAAACATTAAAAATTTTCAGCTACCGCAGCATCTGGCGCCAGGTTCGATTACACACAAAGGTTCCCAACAAACAGATGATAACCACTACGACAAAATCACGGGAAACATCTATCATACTTAAACTAAACACTGTTGAAAAAAATCGGCTCCAACAGCACTCACCTTAAAATTCAAATACACTCTAAAGAACAAGCTCAAAACTATAGTAACCAGCAGTTGACCATGTCAAATTAAAAAAATCTGATTCAATTATACACCAACACGCATACGAAACCCCAAATTAGCCACTAATATAACATAAAATCACAAAAAATAGCTTTACAAAATACGCAAAAAAAACATTAAAAATTTTCAGCTACCGCAGCATCTGGCGCCAGGTTCGATTACACACAAAGGTTCCCAACAAACAGATGATAACCACTACGACAAAATCACGGGAAACATCTATCATACTTAAACTAAACACTGTTGAAAAAAATCGGCTCCAACAGCACTCACCTTAAAATTCAAATACACTCTAAAGAACAAGCTCAAAACTATAGTAACCAGCAGTTGACCATGTCAAATTAAAAAAATCTAATTCAATTATACACCAACACGCATACGAAACCCCAAATTAGCCACTAATATAACATAAAATCACAAAAAATTGCTTTACAAAATACGAAAAAAAAAACATTAAAAAATTTTCAGCTACCGCAGCATTTGTCACCAGGTTTTAATACACACAGATGTTTACAAAAAAACCGATGATAACCACTAAGACAAAATCGCGGGAAACATCTATCATACTTAAACTAAACACTGCTGAAAAAAGTCGGCTCCAACAGCACTCGCCTTCAAATTCAAATACACTCTAAAGTACAAGCTCAAAACTATAGTAACCAGCAGTTGGTCATGCCAATTAAAAAAACCTAATACGATTATACACCAAAACGCATACGAAACCCCAAATTAGCCACTAATCTAAATATATATAACTCAAAGGTGACTGACTGACATAGTGATCTATCAACGCACAGACCGAACCACTGGATAGATCGGGCTGAAATTTAGCATACAGGTAGATGTTATGACGTAGGCATCCGCTAAGAAAGGAAAATGGAAAATTATTTTCCGAAGAGGAGAAAAAGGGGAAAAATGATTTGGAGAAAAATCAACGCACAGCCTAAACCGTTAGCTCTAGAAGCATGAAACTTAGAAGGTATGTTCCTCTAATAGAGCAGAGGTGCACTAAGAAAGGAAATAGGAAAATTATTTCCCTAAAAGAAGAAAAAATGGAAAATGATTTTAAGAAAAATCACAAAAAATAGCTTTACAAAATACGCAAAAAAAACATTAAAAATTTTCAGCTACCGCAGCATCTGGCGCCAGGTTCGATTACACACAAAGGTTCCCAACAAACAGATGATAACCACTACGACAAAATCACGGGAAACATCTATCATACTTAAACTAAACACTGCTGAAAAAAGTCGGCTCCAACAGCACTCGCCTTCAAATTCAAATACACTCTAAAGTACAAGCTCAAAACTATAGTAACCAGCAGTTGGTCATGCCAATTAAAAAAACCTAATACGATTATACACCAAAACGCATACGAAACCCCAAATTAGCCACTAATATAACATAAAATCACAAAAAATAGCTTTACAAAATATGAAAAAAAAAACATTAAAAAATTTTCAGCTACCGCAGCATTTGTCACCAGGTTTTAATACACACAGATGTTTACAAAAAAACCGATGATAACCACTAAGACAAAATCGCGGGAGACATCTATCATACTTAAACTAAACACTGCTGAAAAAAATCGGCTCCAACAGCACTCGCCTTCAAATTCAAATACACTCTAAAGAACAAGCTCAAAACAATGGTAACTAGCAGTTGGTCATATCAAACTAAAAAAACAAACTCAAATATCCACGCGGACGAAGTCGCGGGTATCAGCTAGTTTTTTATAAGACAACAATCACAATTTTTTTTGAAAATTGAACTTTTTTCATTGAGATTCAAAGAGATGCCAGTCTGATTCCAGGGGGACAAGTATTTAAATGCACCATGATACTCACAGTGAAGGAAACCTAACTGACTGACTCTTGGATAAACCACTTTGCATCAATTAATAGACACATGTATGCAAACCTGTTTAGCTTTCCGGATGTCATCCTGTATCTTCTGCAGCTTCTCATCAATTTTCCGAGATTTCTCCTGCATTTCTTTTATCCACTCATTCTTCTCCTTCTTGCGTTCTAAACGAAGCCTCTTAAGTCGAGACCTTTTTGCCAACCTCTTTGTCACCAGCTTCTGTAGAACTTCTACATCCAAACTGTTGATGTTTGTCAGAATTTTGTTGACAGTTTTCTTGAGTTCTTCTATCTGTTGAATGTTGATGTTCCACTCTTCATCGGACAAGTCATTGATGTTTACTGATAACACATTCTCTTTGTTTTTTAGTTCTTTTAGTTTTAGAAGCAAGCTGCATATTTCATCACGGACTGCAGATATTGACAATGTTTTAGGCTTAACATTTTGTTTCCTTGGCAGGTTGGCTTCAAATTGTCTCACAAAATTAGCATCATTTACATTGGGGCCCCAAGGTGCTTGGGGTGGAATAAAATATGGGGGTGGTGCTGGCGGAGGGGGTAGGAACTGAGGTGCATTTTGGAATGTATTTCCATGGAAATTATTATAAAAGTTTTGGTTATAAGACATGATTGTATAATACAAAAGGAATAAAGTTAAAAATAAATTATGATTATGTTTATGGGGTAATTGTTTGTGGGAGCTGGGGCTCTGCCTCTTTGAGCACTTGTTCGGCCGCCACGTACTCGGCTGACTGCTTGAGGTCTTTTTCCGATTCTAGGACACTTTTGAGGTCTACAAAAGCTTTTTGTAATCTGCAACAGAAAAAAAAAGATGACGGCATTTCTCATAGAACCATCTATTGGCACAACATTGCATTGTGTTAAGCAACAAACGTTTTTAATTCTATTACAAATAAATGAGGTTTTCTTTCTGTCGTCATGACTCATATCTGCACAAAAGATTTACCACGACTTAACCTAAGTTCGCACCTGCAACTTTGAACAAAGAGAAGAGTGGTAGTACGACTATTACCTTTTCAAATCCAGAACGAACTCATAGGATGGAGTAAAAACAACATTGTTTATGAACACTAACCTTCTTTGACAATCAGGGACCATCATCAGCGACTCCTGAAGAACTTCCTCTTGCTTCCGAATATTATGTTCGTCCTGGCCTTCGTCTTTTATTTTCTGTATCCGGTTCTTCTGTTGCTCAACCTCCTTTTCGTAAACAGTCTTTTCTTTAGTGATGCGCTTCACAACACCGGTTTTAATTTTAATTTGACGAATTCGCGGATCTGCCATTGTTGTTGAGGATCGCCGTATTTGTTTCTTTTTTGGCTGCTCGGTTTGCTTGCTGCTATCGTATCGAATGAAAGTGACGGCTGGAGGCTGGACTGAGTTTGCTGGTGACTGACAGACGTTTTGACTGTTCCGTTCCGTCCGTCCGACGAATGCTTGCCGAATTGACTGACAGACAGAACCTACTTCTCATGTCATCTGATTACCACAGATTGGCGCGCGCGGTAAAATACGAATGACGATTGGCTGCCAATCGAGCAAGAACATTTTTTTAAAAATATCTTACCTAGCATCCGAGTGTACATGTCATGTATCCCATAGATCAATACTATAAAAAAGCGGCCAAGTGCGAGTTGGACTCGCCCATGAAGGGTTCCTTATCAGCAAGTAACATTTTACAAAAGTCCTTGTAGTTCGTCGAAAGGTAAATTGCGGTTTACGATTTATGACGTATTCAAAAAATAACTAAAATAAACTAGATATCGTTCAAACCAAACGGTGGAGGTTTGGATAGTACTCATCATATATATTTTTTGTTTTATCATTCTCTTATTTTAGAAGTTAGAGGGGGGGGACCAACTTTTTTCCACTTTGGAAGTGTCTCTCGCGCAAACTATTCAGTTTAGAAAAAAACGATATTAGAAACTTCAACATCATTTTGAAGACCTATTCATAGATACCCCACACGTATGAGTTCGATGAATTTTTTTTTTTTATTTTCAGTTTCAAGTATGGGGACCCCCAAAATTTATAGTTTTTTTTAAATTTTTGTGTAAAAATGCAGTTTACAGAATACATCTACTCGCCAAGTTTCATCAGTCTAGCTCTTATGGTTTCGGAGAAAAATGGCTGTGAAACGCTCGGACAGACAGACAGACATGACGAATCTATAAAGGTTCCGTTTTTGCTATTTGGCTACGGAACCCTAAAAACGATACTATAAACCTCAACATCATTTTTGAAGACCTATCCATAAATATACTACACGAATGGGTTTGATAAACATTTTTTTTTTTAACTTTAGTTCTAAGTATGGGGACCCCCAAAATTTATTGTTTTTTTTTCAATTTTTGTTTAAAAATCTTAATGCGGTTCACAGAATACATCTACTTACCAAGTTTCATCAGAATAGCTCTTTCAGTTTCGGAGAAAAGTGGCTGTGACATACGGACGGACATGACGAATCTATAAGGGTTCCGTTTTTGCCATTTGGCTACGGAACCCTAAAAAGGAAATGTATCCTTTTGCGTAAGCAAAAGCGTGTTGGCTGCTCTGTGGTATCCTTAGCCAAATTCGATGTGGATGCATTGTTTGAAAACAAACCTCCACCAAAAAATCTAAACGTTCTAATCTATGTTTATTAGCAATAAACACTGTAGGAAAGATCTACCTACCTACGGTACCTTACTACGACTACTACTTGTTAGTAGAATACAAGTGTTCTTTGGCATGTAGGTACTCATAAGTACCTACCCTGAGGTAGTAGGTACCTTCCAGCGAGTTGCATTATTCCGAGCAGTGCCGGATTAAACCAGCGCGGGGCCTGTAGCAAATTTTTTCAAGGGGCCCTTGATTTGCTTTAGATTCTCAAGTTAAGGGTATTATAAATAAAATACTGAATGCACACGTGAGTTGCACACAGCGCTACGTCACGCACGAAAACAGTATTCAAAGCAATGTCAAAACAACTTTTCTCAAAAATGGCTCACATCCACATCACATAAAAAGTGCTTTTTAAAGTTTCTTGAAGCATAGCCTATGCGCTTCATGAGCGCTTCGCGCTTAAGGCATGTAAGACATTTTACGCTCATGAGCGTAAAATGTCTTACATGGATATGAATATATCTAAATTGATATTTTTTTATTAGGGTCAGAAAGGCGTTGGAGCGCGGGGCCCCCAAACTCGCGGGGCCCGTAGCATTTGCTACTCTTGTCTTGCTACGTGGCTAATCCGGCACTGATTCCGAGCCAGGAAGCCGAACATAACCTACCTAAATTGAAATATACTTTGCGTAGGTACTAAGGTAGGTACCTACAAAAGAATAGGTAGGTATACTGACTATGAAACAAACAAACTACTCGAGTATCTTATCGATTGATAAAGGGTCCGCACTACTCGCAAGGAAAGTTACTCAACAGATGATGATAAGAATAATTTTATAAGTTCTACCCAGAAACTAGGTATTGCCTGAATTTTCTACCTACATGTTGTTTTAAAAAAGTTCGCAAGTCAACCTTCTAGGTTGATTTCTGGAGAATATCAATTTACCTTCTCAACTGAATGGTCATCATAACTGGCACGCACCAGTAGCTGGGTAGCAGCAACTCCACACATGTTTTCGAAATTTTTAGATTCTACGACATGCTGGTTTCTTCACGATGTTTTCCTTCACCGTTTGAGAGTATTGGCATTAGTGCATATACATTTTTCTCGACAGAAAAACTCATTGGTACGCGGCTGGATTTTAATCCACAACCTTAGAATCGGAAGGCATAGCCTACCACTAGGCTACCAGTGCTATCGAAAGATCTGGAAGAGCCCGCAAAGACACAGATCATCATCATCATCATCATCATTATCAGCCTGAAGAAGTCCACTGCTGGGCATAGGCCTCCCCTACACATTTCCAGGAAGAACGATTCTGAGCCCTTTCCATCCATCGACTTCCCGCGATCTTAACAATGTCGTCGGTCCATCTGGTGGGTGGGCGCCCTACGCTTCGTCTTCCGGTTCGTGGTCGCCATTCGAGGACCTTTATTCCCCAACGGTTGTCAGTTCTTCGAGCTATATGCCTGCCCATTGCCACTTCAACTTACTAACTCTACGAGCTATGACACAGATACGATAACTCAATCTAAATTATTGAACATCCTGTAGAAGACTGTCTTCATCTCCGTTGGGATTACGTGAAAGATTTCGCAGATACACTAGGTGGTGTACCTGACTAACTAATCTGACAGCTGAGGTGTTCTCAAGATAAGACTCACCAGAAATAATAAATTGTATCGTTATCGAGATGTAACTTCAGTTTCACTCTAGATTCGAAGATGAGGGTGCTACTCTTACTGGCAGGTGGGTTAAGAGGGTGGGTTTTATGTGTCAAGTGTATTCAAAGGTTTTATTTTGAACTTAGTATTTTGTGTGGTTTGGTAAATATAGGTGAAATGACAGCCAGGAATTTGTGAACCTAGAATTTAGTAGGTACCTTCTACAATGGTGACCCATTTTGAGGTTTTGCTAGGTTAAACGCGCCATGCCTGTAAAAGTGAGGGATACCAGGCGACCATTAGCGTCTAACAAAATCGAACTTTATTTGTTGTTGAACTTTGTTTTTTTTTATCTCTGTCATAGAAAATCGAACTTCTCTATGAACCAGAAGCTTTTATTTGAATATTTTGCAGGTTTAACGGTGGTACTGTGTGCTGTTCCAAAAGTGACTAAGCGCGACATCTTAGTTGATGAGCACGAAGATGGCGGGTTCCTGATTTCTGTTGTCAGACGTATGTACCTACTTATAGTTTTGATGACATTGCACGTGAGAAATAAAGGCTAGATACTTATTAAATTCTTTCATGATAGATATATCCCTTTCCAAGGGGGTATCCCCTCAAACCTTAAAGGTTGTCTGGAAGAGATCGCTCATAGCGATAAGACCGCCCATTGTACTTCGCTTTAGTTTAAGTATTTTCGTTAAATGTGTAATGTCCTATTCTTGTGGTGTACAATAAAGTGTTATCTATCTATCTATCTATCCCCTCAGATTTTCAACTTCTACTCTTCAAACCCTGACGCACTGACGGTGTTTTATTTATAAAGTTAGAGGTTACTGATTGTTATTTTATAACCTTTTACAGCCTCCGGCTCAGAAATCCTGGGTCACATTGGCCGTAAGGCCTCCGTTGATGATGACGAAGTGACCTTCACGGTGCACTCCGCACATGACGATGCCAGCGGCGGCTTCAAGCTGACCATCAGCTGGGACGGACCCCCTGACCGCGTCTTTGAAGACTGTTTCGATTTTGGTTAGTTAAGTATCTTCAAACACGACGGTCATCGAATTAAGTTTTGGGAAGAAATGTAGATCCAAATGAGCTTGTGATCACCTGGATTTTTATTCTAGGTTCAAAGCAATGGTATGGTGGTCCAGAGCAAAAGGAGCAATACTGGCCCATCCAGAAGTCGAAGCTAGCCCACTACTCCATGATCTCTAAGGAGGACGACAACGCAGCTGTCTCCGAACGCTACTGGCTCAACTCTGCTGGACAGTACATATACGTACAACGCGAGTCACCACTTTTCGTCGACCACCACAACGTCCTAGAAAATCACATCTGCTTCATCGCCGAAGTTGCTGCTCCGTACTCCACGAAACGGACCCACAATTCCCTGAAATACGACATCTGGTTCTTTGAAAACCCTAAAGTGGCTCAGCAGCACGCGATTGACATCTATCTAGGAAAGCCTTCAGGAATCCCTGATTATAGAATGATCCAGTACCCGGTGTGGTCTACTTGGGCGAGGTATTCTCGGGAGATCGACCAGGATTCTCTCTGGGAGTTCGCCAATGAGATCAAAGACAGTGGGTTCCCCAACGCTCAGTTCGAGATCGATGATCTTTGGGAGATTTGCTACGGATCACTGACAGTTGATGAGAGGAAACTGCCTGACCTAAAGCAATTGGTTCAGGATATAAAAGGACTTGGATTCCGTGTGGCGATTTGGGTGCATCCGTTTATAAATAAGGACTGCGATCCCTGGTATTCTGAGGCTCTAGAGAAGGGGTGAGTTGAGTAGCTAGACGAGAATTATACCTAAAAGATTTTATTGGTACCTAATGCTTTCAAATATAGTCTCTGAATACTTCTTCGGTGTGTCCAGACTCCAATAACTAAGCACTTAACCGCAGGCTGAACAGAAAGACCTGACAAGCTTTCCAAATACCTATTCTTTATTCTTTGTTCCTGATTATTCCAGATATCTGGTGCTAAACGAAGAAGGCAGCCCTGACACGTCCTGGTGGAACAACAACGGCTCTGTGCCCGGATATATCGACTTTACAAACCCTGAGGCTTCTACCTGGTACACTGACCGAGTGAGGAGTGTCATTGAGACCTACGATATTGACAGTGTCAAGTTTGATGCGGGCGAGTCCAGCTGGTCTCCTCAGGTAGGCTTTAAAATACAGCTAAGTCCATGAGTAGACTCTGACTTCCAACTGGGTTTTGATTCTGCTCGATAGAAACATCTATAAACATTCACCTGGAAATATTTGAATGACTATACAGACTGAGTTCTACATCTTCGTCTTCCAGTTCGATTTCAAGAAAAATCAAAGTTATGATGCATATAAAAAGTCAAGAGATGTCAAGTCAAGCATTTGGTAGAAATATACCGTAAACTTTCAGATCCCCGTGCAAACTGGAGACATAGACCTGCACCCAGGCAACGTTGTAGAAGCGTACGTGCGGGCTGTCGCGCAGTTCGGACCCATGATAGAAGTCCGCTCCGGAATGGGGTATATTCATAATACTAGTGTGCTCTAAATACTTACTGGGAGAAGCTGAGCTGTTGTGTGCTTTCGCTCAGCTGGCCACGGCATTTAACACATTCCAATTCCAGGACTCAGGACCTGCCAATTTTCATCCGCATGGTAGACAAAGACACCCTGTGGGACTTCAACAACGGCCTCGCAACTCTCGTCACGACGCTGCTGCAGATGAACCTGCAAGGCTACACCCTCGTGCTGCCTGACATGATCGGTGGTAACGGGTACAACGCTAAGCCAAGCAAGGAGCTGTTCGTGCGATGGCTGCAGGCTAACGTCTTTATGCCCACTCTGCAGTATTCCTTCGTGCCGTGGGACCATGACGCCGAGGCAAGAACTGCATGAGTTTTTGCTTATTTTTTAGCAGTCCCGAACTTAACGTAACATCTGTGCATTTTCTAAAAAGTTTTAGAGCAACGGCACGGTGACTTTCACCTGCTCCAGATTATCGAATCCAGAGTCAATCGCCGTAATTTTTTTGGTATGAGGTCGAAATCGCTGATTCTCTTACTTACACTGTTCGTCTTGTCCGCAGGCCGTAGAGATCTGCCGTACCTACACGCAGCTCCACGCGGATTACGCAGACACCATCGTCGCGGCCATGGAGGCGTCGGTAGAGAAGGGAACCCCTGTCAACCCACCCATCTGGTGGCTTGACCCTGAGGACCAGGACGCTCTGGCTGTTTGGGATGGTAAGGAGTTCTTCAGACGAATGTCTTTTGTTCAACAGTGTGGTCACCGCAGAGGGTGGGGAACTGAAGAACACTGGTTGCGTAGTATCAGTCATGATCATTAACATAATGCAGCCCACTGCTGGGCATACGTCTCTCCCATGGTGCGCCACTGAACCCGGCTCTTCCCATACAGTTTTTCGCAAGTTATCGCTCCATCTAGTCTGAGGGCATCCTAGTCGATTTTAACGTAGATTCAATAGTCAAAGAACAAAAACTGACAGGCACCAACCTTTCCCAGAGTTCCTCCTCGGCGAGAAGATCCTGGTAGCCCCGGTGATGGAAGAGGGCGCTGTCTCCCGTGACGTGTACCTGCCCCGCGGCGCCTGGCGCTCTGCCACCGGGGACTTGCATACTGGACCCGTCTGGCTGAAGGACTACCCCGCTCCCTTGGACACTCTGCCTTACTTCACCTTGGAGGACTAGTGTAGAAGAGGCTACTACTAAAAAGAGAATAGTGATAGCAAACTCGGATTTCGTTTGAGTGTGGCTGTTTATTTACATAAAATATAAACTCTGTATTTTACTACCTAAGTTTTTAATAAAATTATGAGCATGTCTTATCATGACAAAATGGTCCCACAACAGTTATAGTTACTTATTACTTATGAGCGAGTCACATTCACACCTCATTCCCAACTTACCCACCTTACGTTGTTAGGCGCATTTCTGGTAGGTGCCTGCTTACAAGATACTATCGTAAGCGAAAATAGCAAAGATAAAGAAATCAATAAGAAAAAAATTAAAAGTGAAGAAAGAAAAGGCCAGCAATCGTCTTGTACTATCTGATCCAAGGACTGGAACACGTCACATATTAGATAGGTAAATATTTACGATAATCTAAACTACGGTGCGAGTTAATTCAAACGTAGCACCAATACATCTTTCAATCTCAGAAACAAGTAGGTCTATCTACGGAGTGACTGTGAACATGCAACTTTCAACCCTTCGCACGGTCGCACCTTACCTCCTTTCTACCTGCAGCAAAAAGTGAGCATGTGTCGCACACCTGTCTAACTTACTACGCCCCGCATGCAGGATGGTGTTAGACAGGTGTAACATTATGGCATCTTTCATGTCGTGTTTCTATTGTATTCTAAATTCAAAAATGCAATAGAGCTTGAGGGACTTAAAAGACTTTCACCCGAGGTAAACACTGTGCTTTTCATTACGAATACAAGGAAAGTAAAATTAAAACATGAAAGAAAAATTAGTGAAAATGAAGATTGAGTTGCCGCCTTCGCGGTTTTTTTTTTCTTTTTCTCTGGCGGGCCTTCGGCTTCGGTTCGCCAGCATTATTCAGCCATTATTTTCATTCTCATAATTTAAAAAATGTTAAATTGTTTGCTCAAATCTATGTTATTTTAAATAAATAGTTGAAGCTATATATTAATCAAGTAATTTAGAAGATATATTATTTATTTAATACTATCATTATGTTATTTAAATTTAAATTTTACATTGCGCTCTAATTAGACTTTTTAAACTTCTTACCGTTGTAATGGGTTTCCAACCTACTTGCTGAATAAAAAGTTGGAATTTGGTTCAACGACCTCCTTGCAGTTAGAAAGACTTTAGAAAGTTGGAACATGGTTGAATTGCATTTATCATAGGTCTACCTACTAATAAGGCGGTGCTTGTTGTGGGATAGAGGTGAGATAGCACACTAGACGTCTATCAGCCCATCTTACTGTTAATGCCTTTAATTATTAAAAAAAAACAAGTGCTTAAGCACTTGTTTTTTTTTATAATTTGACAGCTGTCAGTAGAAAGCGATTCTCCATAAGGCTGAAAGTTTTACTTTCAATTAGGCCCCTCAGGCAACTTCAGACCTACTTTCAGAGTATGAGTAATGAAAAATACTTTACTTTACTTTTTTTTTATTTTAATAATTAAAGGCATTAACAGTAAGATGGGCTGATAGACGTCTAGTGTGCTATCTCACCTCTATCCCACAACAAGCACCGCCTTATTAGTAGGTAGACCTATGATAAATGCAATTTTGTTTGCGAATTGCAACTGACGACCCCTCAAGCAAAACCGGATGTGGAAGCTAGTATTACTTACATATAATAATGTATAGTGGCGGAATGAAAATGTTCGCCGATTTTCAACTTGATTTGTTCAACGTATCACGATCACAGACCTACTACCTTTTGAAACTGAATAGACAGAATACACCGATAAGTTAACATCACAAATTATGTCAAAATGGTGTTCATGATCAAGGCACTGGTGCAAGTGAAAACCGACTCTAAGGTGACGAACATTTTCATACCGCGACTGTACTTAAAATTTTTTGGCAATTTATCAGTAGGAGAAACAGTCTCAGGCGCAACTTTGGACTAACGAGTTGAAATGAAGACCTCTGTGGGTAGACGAGTATCCGCAAGTTGCAAGAGGTGTGGATTCAATTTCCACATTTAAACCTGCAATCACGCAATCTGCAAATATATCAAACACTTCAGGTCTGAATCATGTTACTTTACTTACCTATCAGTACTTACAAGTTACCGTGACACCCAAGTGAGTAAGACGGCAATCAGATCACGATAAGCCAGATGATATCTCTATCTGGTGGAGGACCCTTGAGATTGTGGCGATCTACCAATCAATCGGAGAGCCAAGACAGTGCGAAGACAAGTTTACACGAAGATGGCTGCACTGAGGGCTTTTGTTGGTAAGTTACGTAATCTCTTAGCAAACGAATAGGTATCGTGGGCTAACCGAGAGTATACTAAGGGTATAGGCTAAGCCTTACCGGCCAATATCGCTCAGTGACTTTAAATAAAATAACCAAGCTCTTAAGAAATTGCATTTCACATAATTTTTTTATGAAAAATAAAATTTGCTTGTTACTTACGCGCATTTTATAGATTTTTGTCTTTTTTAAAAGAGAACTGTCAAAAAAACAATGCTTGAAGCTCGACTCAGACTCCACCCCTATTTCTGAATACGGGGGCCATACACTCATGCATACTTTTTTTGTCAGCTGTCCTAGCGTTAGCGGCGCGCGCGCATCCCGCCACGGTGTCTGTACGAGCTGAAGATGGAGTTACCCTGGAGCTGGATCCCATTATCACGGGAGGGTTCCAGATGATCTTGGTCCAAGGTAATTTGTGTTTATTAAAACATTAGCCTTGCGCACATCTAAGCGTTCTGCGGTAGCGATCAGTGAAACGCTGTCAAATCTGTCATGTTTGACAGCGTTTCAATGTTCGCCATCGCAGAAATTGTACGCAAGGCTTAATAATTACTGTAATTCTTGCACAATACAAACCCATGCCTATTTCTGCCGCCAAGCAGCGTCGCTGTTTTTCTGTTCGAAAGGTGTGGGTGTCGGTAAAATTACTGGCACGTGAGGCTTAACATTTGGAGGTATGCCTCAAGTTGATGGACACAAATGGCCGTGACCTGCGAGGCAATGCAAGGCAATGTAATAGGCGATGGACCACTTAAAATCAGGTGGGCCATATAGATAGGTAGGTACTTGTTCCATCAGCTAGTTGTAGGTATAATAAAAACCTGTATGTAGAAATTTAAGGGAAGTTGGCACTTCCCTTAAATTTCTTGCCTTCTCTAAAGTGCTTTGTTTACTGTAAGAAAACTGAAGTGTTTTACTGATGCGTACCGAACCAATTTATAGTACCTGGGTACTCATCAAAAGATAACTGTGCAAATAAACTACATAATAATCAAATATGAAGAGACCACTCAATCATGTCGACAACGCTTTTGATTTACTCTCGTATTTGTTATCATCAAACTGGCACCATCTAATGGATCAATGATAGACCGGATAAGAACCGTAGTAGGTTGGTAGGATAATTAATTATTATTTTTGGATAAAATAACCCAAAGAATATCACGAGTGCTCAAACGCGGATGATCCCAACCCTGAATAAAATAAAAGATAAGTTTCCCAACTCATTGTTAATATCTTTAACAGATGATCAGCCAACTATTGTGTTCGGTACGATCGGCCGCACTCTGGTCTCCTCATCATACTCCATCGTAGAGATCGAAGATGGGGTGACGGTGATGATCGGCGCAGCAAATTTGACGCTGCACACTTTGATCGATGAAGAACACGGTGCTAGAGGAATCAAGGTCAAATGGGACACCACAACAGAGACGAGGCTGGAAGACTGCTTTGATTTTGGTAGGTATTTCATTGCAAAAAGCTGTTTAACCAAAGAAAAGAAGGTATAAGAAAAATTAAGATGATACTGAAGTCAAAGCTCTCTCTTTCCAGGTACTAAGCACTGGTATGCAGGTCCAATGCAAATTGACCAAGAATATCCTATTGAGAAGGCCACACAGAATTATGCTCCTTGCTACACCAAGGAAGACGACAACGGAGCCGTTGTAGAAAGATACTGGCTGAACTCAGCAGGAGAGTATATCTACGTGCATGGCGAAGTACCTTTGTTTTTGGATTACAATAACTTGCTGAGCAACCACATGTGCTTCGGCGCGCAAATTGCATACCCATACTCTCCTCAAAGAACCCACAACGAATTAGCTTATGACATCTGGTTTTTATCAGATGTAAAATCAGCTCACAAGCACGCTGTTGAGAATTACTTGGGCAAGCCATCCGGTGTCCCCGATTACCGTATGGTCCAACACCCTATATGGTCGACTTGGGCGCAGTACTCCAGAGACATTGACGAGGCTAAGTTGCTAGACTTTGCCCAGGACATCAAAGATAACGGCTTCAACAATTCTCAGTTCGAAATCGATGATCTATGGGAGGTCTGCTACGGCTCTCTGACGGTTGACGTGAGGAAGTTCCCGAATTTGACGAAGACTGTTCAAGATATCAAGGCTATGGGCTACCGTGTTACGATTTGGATACATCCTTTCATTAACAAGGACTGCGAACCGTGGTACTCTGAAGCTTTGGAGATGGGGTAATATTTCTTCTATAGTTTTAAAGGATCTTGTTCGTAATTGTTTTCTTTACGACATCTTTTTCGGCAGTTACTTGGTCCTGAATGAAGCCGGCAGCCCTGATACTAGCTGGTGGAATAACAATGGCTCCATCCCCGGTTACGTGGATTTCACCAACCCCGAAGCCGCAGAGTGGTGGTACCAACGAGTGAAGCATATTGTCGATACCTATGACATTGAAAGCTTGAAATTTGATGCTGGAGAGAGCAGTTTTTCACCTCAAGTAAGTGTCCTCAACCTTTCATGATGGTTCTAACTGGTCGAACTTATCTAGTCAAAGGTCTACCGTAAACCTAACGCTTGTTAAAGAAGCTAACGTTAAACGTCCCTCAACTTAGATCAATGAAATGGTATTAAATTAAATAATAAGTGGTACCATTTAAAAAATAAGTAATTGTATTAAATAGAGTAATAATCCTTTCCAGATAGCAGTCCAGAACGGCAGCGTCGAACTCCAGCCCCACCACATCGTAGAGTCGTACGTCAGGACTTGCGCACGGTTCGGTAACATGATTGAAGTTCGCACAGGCTTCAGGTAAATTGTTTTAGCAAACACCAAAAATGAGAAATCATTCAATTCATTCCTAAAACTAACCCTATAAGCATTTCTCTGCAGGACTCAAGATCTTCCCGTTTTCGTGCGCATGGTAGACCGGGACTCCATCTGGGGTCTCAACAATGGCCTCTCCACTATCATCACGACTTCCATCCAAATGAACCTGAACGGCTACACCTTAGTGCTGCCAGACATGATCGGAGGGAATGGTTTCAACCTGGATCATGAGCAGTCGGCCTTACCTACTAAGGAGCTGTTCATAAGATGGGTGCAGGCGAATACATTCCTACCTGCGATGCAGTACTCTTACGTGCCGTGGAACTTTGATAATCAAGTTAGTAAGACTGATATAAGGAAATTGAATGCTAGTTATCCAAATAATGACCCTAAGCCTTAGACAGATGATGACCAGGCAAGCGAAACGCAGAAACAAACGATATCAAACGCAGCAAAAATGCCATACCTACTAAGTTGACAAGATAGTCTAGATTTTTCTCAATTACAATAGGTAGCGTTTTGCAAGTAAATTCAGTTCAGTTCAGTTCAGTTCATTTATTTACCACATTATCACAATTGACTGTAATACTAGGCATGTCAGTTTTATACAATATTATTAGTTACTAAAATCGATGATGAATTAATGATTTACATAATTAAACAATGGGATGTTGTCTCATTAATGTGATTACATGACCATTCGTCTATTTCACAGTCAATCAACATCACGAATACGCGTAATGAGAACGAAGTATTTCCGTTCTTGTATAAGTACCAGATAAGCTATCATCAATTATGGGAGAATATGCTCTCAAAGTGATTTAATAAGATCTCAGCTAATCTGAGGCTCAAATGACGAAGCGAGCCCTAGAACGATAACCCACACGATAATAAATAAAATAAAAGCTAGTAAAAATAACTTTTTTCATTGGTGATAAGTCTATAGGTTATTTCAGACAGTGGAAATAAGCAAGAAGTACACGGACCTTCATGCGGAGTACGCTGATGAGATCTACGCGGCGATGCAAGCGTCGGTGAAGGAAGGCAGCCCGGTCATAGCGCCGCTGTGGTGGCTCGATCCTCATGACAACGTCACTCTTGACATCTGGGATGGTAAGACATTCTGAAGGCATACTTGCAGGCTCAAAGAGCATATTACTTTCTGCCCTTTCTTTTACAACGATACCTAACGTGCGACGAGGAGTCTGGAGGATTACTCGTATAACTACTTCAGCACATGCTTATCATAATGTGCCTTCCTGTAGGCCTACCACAAGCTCTGTCACCGGTCACCGGTTCTGGCAGAATAACAGCGCTGAGCTGCCGCTGGTGGTGAAGCATTACGCTGAGCTAGAGCCGATTTGCTGCAGTGGCACACATACACTGACCTCTTTTTGTTGTTTTTAGTATGTTTTAGTTTTTTTTTTTTCCAATGTAATTTTTCTTTAGTACCTAAGTTGTAAAATTGTGTTGTCAAAAATGTCATTTTTCTTTAGTACCTACTTAGTTTGTAATATCGTCGTATCTTTCTTTTTTTTTTAATTTCTTATTTTAATAGTGTGTGTGCTGAAGCAGCAAATAAATAAATGTCTATGTCTATGTCTGTCTGGCTCTGTCTCTGGTTTTGGGTCTGTGTGAGCGTTGATTAAATAATTCCTACGTCGAAACGTAGGTACACGACACAAACATTATAATTATATGGTGAGCACTGGTGAGCAGTCACACAGACTCAAAACCAGAGCCAGACAGAGCTTGTGGCCTACTGATAATTGTAACTTTAGAGTAACGGTGTCAATTTTTTTACTGCATACAATGTGGCCACCAAAAATTATAAAAAGAGTCTGTAGAGTCCCCGTGCGTGTGATCTGTCTATCCTTATCCTGGTAATTGGTTTGTGAATGATCCGCATTTACTTCCAGAATACCTCCTGGGTGAAAATATCCTGGTGGCACCCGTCCTCGTCGAAGGCGCGACCTCCCGCGACATCTACCTCCCCGCCGGCACGTGGTTCGAAGAGGGCGACTCCGAGCGAGTACAAGTAGGCCCCCTTTGGCTTCACAACTACTCCGCACCTATCGATGTCCTGCCTTACTTCGTGCGGGAAAGCCCAGTTAGTAGCGCGGTAGCTCCTACCATTGCTGCGGCCTTGGTGCTTTGCGGGTTATTGGCTAGTTTTATGTAGGTGTAGGTGTTGTTAGACCATTTCTTGGTGAATATATCGTTGTAATATTTATTAAGTATTTACAAAATGTACAAAACAGATGAGATATCTGCCAACTATCTAGAGATAGGCTCACCTGATCCAAATCGGTGCCAATATTAAGTTAGTTTTGTTTACCTAATAAATATAAATCTGAGATTCTTTTTGCATCATTTTTAGAACCCTTGCAACGATGACCATGATAGGGTTTAGTTTGAATCACAGGGTTGGAGTGTACTAAGTCAATAAAGAGATCAAGGACACTAGAATTCCAAGAGGCGGAGCAAGATTGATGTCTTTAGTCATTATTTTGCAATTTAATGTGTTACGAATCGTTTACGCTATGTGCTGTCAGCTCCTGTAAATGATGAGAAAACACTTTGTTTTCTAGTTTGTAATTTACAAGACAGTTTACATTACATATATAGAAACAGTTAGCTGCACTAGAATGTATACAACTCGTAACTTTTAGGGTAGTGTCGCAGAATGGCATTGGACCTATGAGGCAAATGCTGGAAAAATAGGTGAACTCATGATTTTTCCATGTTCTATTAAATGTTCTTTGAAATTTAACTTTAAAAGTTAGGAATTGTATACATTACATTCTAGTACAGTTGTAGGCTATTCTGTCAGTATTTATTTTTATAGTCAAATTGAAAATTGCAAGCGTTCAGCAAATCTCGGCCCAAAGTGTAGGACAGTGAATGTAGGACATAAGTACCATAGTTAAAACCTATGAACTATGGAACTGGCACCTAGACTCACCTCGCTCACGCTCTAGGACGTTTCAAAGTAATCCTTGTGATACGAAGTAAAGTGAAGTTTATTTGATAGACCTGTATCACAGGCTATTATAAGCCTATCTCAAGCTCCAGTCTCTTGCATAGTGGGTGGGCACATCCTATCTTATTACTTGTCCTATTATATCTTCACCATACATTGTGTTCGCTACCTACTTTGTGAAGAAAAACAAATGCTTTTATTATTTATTTATTTATATACCAATCTTTCTGCAATCCAAAATATATTCATAGGTCAAAGTATACAAGAGTCACGGTCGGATGTGGCTTTTTAAAAGCGGTGTGACGGCTGATAGGACGGACATGGCACATAAGGCAAAGTTCATAAGAATGAAGAATGATCCTCAGTAGGCGGATCCATTATTCTCAAGTTAGACTAGACTTTTGATCAGAAGCCAACAGAAGTCAGGGCTGTATGCTAGCGGCTGCACGTGGACGGTGGAACATTGTCTTGTACACTATCAGACGATCGCGTGTTTTTGCGACAAAAGCAACTCCCGTTCGCACGTTTATGTTGCACCTACTTCACCTATCTTTGATTTTAAACTAGTGATTTCGTTCTGAAATGTATGTGGGACATGCATTATCCTTACTTTGTTATAAACTTTCATTGAAATACAGATGAACACAATGTTGCAAAAATCCAAATTAAATTGATTAGATCTCTGCATGCAAAACCATATGGACCAATAGAGCGGTCTATTGCATAACCTCGAGTGGTAGAAAGGGATGTCTTTCTTTGTTTCTAAATTCGATTCGATTATTCAATTTCCTAAAAAAAGCAGTAAGAGTTTTTGTCATGTTCTAATTTGACCAAGTCCCGGCATAACGGCGAACATGAGCTTCGACATCTTCGATCGCCAGTGAGTCGATCTGAAAGTAGTCATTAGGAGTCCAATTGACATCAGCAGGCACAGCGTCGAAGCTACTGCCGTCTTTTAGCTGGTTCATCACATCAACTAGATTACCTATAGGGCTGGGGATGTCATCAGGGTGTCTCCAAGCGCGTGAGTTTATAAAAACATTTCTCTCAGCGTAAATCGAAGCCCCCGCACCAACCCCGATTCCATAAGTTCCCAGGTCTGTGTACAAGTTGTTCAGTACATGAACCTCTCCGTATCGAACCCTGGGATTCCGCTGCTTGGTACCTTGGAACCAGTTGTAAATTAAAGAGGTCTTCAACTTGCCGAAGTCCTGGGCCGCGTTTTTGTCACTGTGCCCGATGAGCATGTTCTTGTTGTGGTTTCTGAAGATGTTGTTTGAAACGGTCACCCAGTTAGAGGCTCGTTTGATGTCGACGAGACCGTCGTGACGCATCCGTGAGTTGGGGACGCTATTAGAGATCCACGGGTCATCGGAGAATTCGTTATGGTCGATCCACACGTACTCAGCCTCTTGACAGAGGACCGCATCGACTTCCGTAAACCCTCCCGCATGTTGATCGACGATCCCTCCGTTGCCGTCGGGTTGCTCGCCCGGGGCGTACGACAGAGGATTGCTGAACCTTATATTCTGTATGATCACTTGTTGGGCGCGGTGGATCCTCAACCCACCGCCAGTGATCTCGGCACCGTTACGACCGATGATGGTCTTCCAGGAGCCAACGTCAATGACTACTCCGGGGGAGCCGTTAAAGATTTGGGTCAGATCTATGCGTCCTCTAACGTAAATGATTCTTGGGGTATCACCGATGATGGCATCTCGCAAGATCCAGGCATCCCAGACGGTCCAGATGGTACCACCAGCACCACCGTGTGTGCCAATGCCGAAGCTGGCGAAACCGAAGCTTGTTTCAGAACGGGAGGAGAAGAGTGTCGCATTATGAACGTCGCTGGTCTCATGTTGGATACCGATCTCGGTGGGTAAGGCCTCTGCTGAAGCTACTATAGTGACTAATACGATGAACCAAATATTCATCATTTTAGCTCAACTGCTACCTTTAGATTGTAGGTATTGATGGGTTCGCTTTGCTTCCGGATTTTTTCTGATCATCTATATATAGGTATTTGAGTACCGAAGTAGGGATACTAACTCATATTGATTTAGCATTATCGATTGTTCGAAATGATTAGGATGTGAATTGGTTTATTTATGCCATATACTTAAACTGCCTATTTAAAGTGGTTCCTAAGGCGCCACTTATGTTGTTTACAAGCCCTTAGCAAATGTATCAAGTCACATGTACTTCTAGATTGTGTAGGAACACTTTTTGTCGCCTATTGTTATGTGTTTAATTTGCTGCGGTTGTGACGTAGTGGACTAGCGGATAAGGCCACAGAATACCTTTATAGAACCAAGGATTAGGTACAGTCAACTATAAGAAGATCTGTTTATCACGCTTTGAAAACAACCCTCAATAGAAGTAGGTAAACCTACCTAATAGGCTAAATTGGTACAAGCATGTTTTGAAATGAAATGAAAATTTATTGCTTAAAATGTGGTAAGGGATTAGATGTCAGTAATTAAATTATTGATTCAGCACATTTTGCTTGAACTCAGCATGCAATTATAAGTATAGGTTAAGTATTTAGAATTACAAATAGTCATAAATTAAATAATTTGCGGAGAATGAAAGCTCTTCACGTACGTGACCTACGAAACAATACTTACCTACTTTGTTACAGGCGAAGCGGATACCAGTGAACAACAGGTGGGCAATTACTTCTTCCATCACCTAATTGTATAAAAAAAAAATCGGTTGTCTGTTAAGTCGGTTTACCTACTGACGATAGTTGAATGTGACAACGTCCACGCGGACGCATCGCTCACTCAAGTAGGAGAGAGACAGATGTCGAACGCTGCCGAACGCGGAGGCCGATGGTGCCTCTTTGTCGCTCATTCCGCGCTCTCGCTTGCACTTCAAGCCTTAAATGGAACGCCTCAGAGCGATGGAACGCCGCATGAGTCATGTTTTTTCGTGTGTGCAGCCGGCTCCGTCGAATTATAAATAAGACGTTGTCACATCAAAAATTATTCTAAGTCATTCGAAAAAGGATCGCGAAAAACGAGCAGTTGTGGAAAACCAGCCATCCAGGTGGTGTCATCCACTGATTCGTATGTAAGCCTGCCGTGACGTGTGTCGTTGCGCTGAGTATAAATGTGCGATGACAGATAGCAACCACTCCAGTAATGAGGATGAAGCGACTGCAGATGTGTCCACGGACCGGACGAGCTGGTGGGATGCTCATCTTACTTGGTGAGTTTACATTATAGTCTTCTCGATGGGGCTTTACGTTTTTCTATCATATCTTAGGTATATCGAAAAGTTAATAGACTTTTTTCGGGGAAAAAGAACCAGCTAACGTCAGGTTACAAGCAATAGTATTTATTTAATGTTTCAGAAGAAACTTGGTTTCAAAATCAAAATCAAAATAGTCTTTATTCAGTTGAATTTCAAGAATCACTTTGAAACGTCTAGCTAGGTGAGTCTAGGTGCCAGTTCCACTCGACCAAGCCTAGAAGAACAGGCAACAAACTACGGCTCGGTTCCTATCGTTTTTTTATATGATCCTTTTACAATTTAAAAATAATAGCAGTGATGTTCCAGTGTGGTGCCACTTCACTTAGTCAGACGTATGCAATGCAATAATACAAAAGCAAAAGTTTCAAAGACAGCACACGCTACGCTTCAAAGTTATAATAAAGTATCTACACAGCATATAAAATTAGGATACGAAAGTTTAGTTATTATATAAATAAATAAATATTGTGGATTGTACACAACACTATCTAGCCCCAAACAAAGCAGAGCTTGTACTATGGGAACCAGATAGTTATTATAATACATATATACCTACATTTATTTTGTAAATACATACCTACTTAGAATACAATATAACACCCAGACAGAGAACAAACATCTGCGATCACCACACAAATATTTGATCTCGGTGGGGATTACTGGGGATCGAACCTACGACCTACAGCGCAGAAGGCAGAGCTACTACCAACTGAGCTGAGAGGCCAGTCTCATAGATCATGACATGATAGATTATTTTCTTTTGAGACCGGGTCTTGTGGTGATGGATTCTTTTTTCATGATTTAGGAAAGTGCATGAAAAAATTTCATCCTATTAAATAGGAACCGTACCTCCCGTAACTGCGTAATAAATTCGTCCTTGATAAATACCCAGGAATGTTTGGACGTTCCTCGTGCGTAACTACACAGAAGAACGTCCAAACATAACTTTTGACGCACGGGAGAAAGGAATTTTTCAGTAGATTTTTAGAGGTACCTAATGACATATGACATAGTTTTTATTTTTGTTGGAAAAATTTTAAATGTTACATTACCAATGTTAAATATTACATACCTATGTTTAGATTTATTGTTAGCTTTCAATTTTGAATTATAATTCGTCGCTTCATTCGAAGTTATAAAACGAGGTAGTATTATTTTATGCTACTGGCACCTTTGCACATTTTTTAAAGTATAAAAAAAAAAAGTTTGGTTTGAATTAAAATATCGATCGAACTTCACTTTGCAAGTTCGTTTGATCATATATTATTTAGGTGTCCCTAAGACAAGGTAAAGTCATGAAAAAATTGTCTCGGGCATTATTTACGCAGTCTAAGCATAATCTTATGGCTTACGCTAGCTACTCCTATCTTCAGAACTATAACAACTAATCGATCCATTGTATAAATGTCACATGTTACAGCAGCCTTCCTCTGCCTACACTATTATTAGCGACCGATGATTGAACCCATTAGATTACAACAATGAATAATAAAATCATTTACCAAGTATTCTAAGTACATCTATTATAATGTTCAAACAACACGCAGGCATGAAACCAAAACTATCGTAATAATTGGACCTTGTCTCTAATTGAATTGAGCCATCGGTTCATTGATACCAGTTTTTAACCGACTTCAAATAAAAAAGGAGGAGGTAGGTAGGTATAAATAGTAAGGCGATGAAGTCTGTTTCCATGTTTTTTAAACTTATATTAGTATTCAACGATAATTAATCATCAATTGATTCATATTGGGAAATGGAGTAAGTAAATAAGCAAATTTTTGCTTATCAAATCCGCCATAGAAAGTCTAAACTAAATTTTTATTGAAATATTTTTTTTTTAAATTAAAAGTTTAACTAACCAGATCCATTCCACCACACCTAGAAGAACAAGCAATTGTCATCGTCGTCATATTCTCTCTTACATGTTCATTTTTTTCACAGCTCAGTGACTGCCTTCACAGCTCAGTTGGTAGACTTGGTGGTTGGGTGGCTCTGCCTTCTGCGCTGGCGGGCGTGGGTTCGATCCCCACCGAGAACAAATATTTGTGTGGTGAACGCAGATGTTTGTTCTCTGTCTGGGTGTTATATTGTATTTTATGTATGTATTTACAAAAAAAAAGTAGGTATTTAGGTAATATATCAGCTATCTGGTTCCCATAATACAAGCTCTGCTTAGTTTGGGGCGAGATAGTGCTGTGTGGATTGTCCCTATTATTATTATTATTATTATTTCCAGCAATAGGCTTAGCACTGGCAGCGGCGTCAGAATGCACGTGTGCTACCGATGTCAACGTGTTTGATAACTTTGGGATCAACGTGAGCTTGCAGGACAACCAGTATGGAGGCATCAACGTGCTTTTAAAGAGACGTAAGTAGACATTGTGACGCCAATAATCGTATACTGGCATTAGATTTCGAAAGTGGGCGAGCCAAAACCGACGAGCCTGAGAGCTAAAGGCATAAACCGCCAATGGAGCACCTACAAAACCGCGGTCTTCTAAGTGCTCCATTGGCTGTTTAGACCTTTGGCTCGCAGGCTCGTCGGTTTTGGCTCGCCAATGGATCGCCCACTTTAGGCTTCGAAACTCAGGACTGCAAAAGCTTCTGATCAGAAAATTATTTGGAAAACTTTTTTCATCATGCACTTTTCACACAAACTTCAACATTCCATTTCAGAATGATGAGGTAACCGCAAGTAACTAGAGGTTACACATTTTCGCCATTTCCCTATCAGAATAAGATCATTTGTAATTTTAAACAGAGAAAAACCCCGACCTGAGAAAAAACGGCCGAAATAAATTCTATACAGGTTCAGTTTTTTTCTTTTGTGGTTCGAAACGCTGAAAATGTCAGTACCAGCTTATGTAGATGATGTCTCCAACAGGTGGTATTTCCGAAGTGATCGTCGTCATTGGACGCAGAGCTGGCGTCATCAAAGACGTGGTGCAGAACGGTGACGTCATCATCCAGTACGACAACGACACCACTGTAAGGATCAACATTGAAGAAGTCGTTGGGAAGAGGAAAGGTGTCGTCATTACGTTGACTTGGGAGGCGCCCAAGAATGTGAGACTTGAAGACTGTGTCAACTTAGGTAAGAATCACGTAGTGTTACTTCATACCCACAGTCCACTTAAGACCTAAGCATTATTCCTTCTTGAATCTTTTAAAAATCGAATTTCATTTCCATAGGACATGCGAATTGGTACGGAGGCCCACAACAGAAGCGCCAATACTGGCCAATAGAACGTCTAGTCCTCACAAACTACTCTTACATCACCAAGGAGGCTGACAACTGCGCTGTAGCAGAACCGTACTGGCTGAACTCCCATGGAATATTCTACTATTTCGACAAAAAGGTTCCAATGTTCGTAGACCAGAATGATCTCGAGAAAAACGCAGCGTGTTTTATTGCGCAAGTCAAAGCTCCTTACTCCAACAAACGAACGAAGAATGAACTGATTTACGCAATAGGGATCTTCGAGGATGTGAGGAAGGCTCACGAATACGCCGTTGAACGATACTTGGAAAAGCCAACGGGCATTCCCGATGAGAGAATGATCACTTACCCAATTTGGTCAACTTGGGCGCGGTACAAGAGAGACATCGACCACGATCTGATGATGAAATTCGCTGACGAAATCAACGAGAAAGGATTCCCCAACAGTCAGTTTGAGATCGATGACCTTTGGGAGGTGTGCTACGGGTCTCAGACTGTGGACGTGAACAGGTTCCCGAATATGAAGAATACGGTTGATAAGTTGAAGGAGAAGGGGTATCGAGTGACGATTTGGACGCATCCGTTTGTTAATAAGGGATGCGAACCCTGGTATTCGGAAGCTAAAGACAAGGGGTAAGTTATTTTAGTACCTACCACCTTTTTCCGTAGTCTTTCGAGTTACAACTATTCAGAAAGTAAGCAACGCGGATTTGCCCAAGTATGGTTTCAGAAAACCTTGCTCACTCACAACTGGGAGGTACCCGGTAACAGTTGGGATAACGTTTGTTAATTCCCCAGATACCTAGTATCCTCCGAATCTGACTCGGTGGAGACGAGCTGGTGGAACGACAACGAGACTACAACAGCATACATCGACTTCACGAAGCCGGAGGCACGGCGCTGGTACATCGACCGGCTGCAATTGCTTAAAGACGAGTACGGAATCGATAGCTTCAAGTTTGATGGAGGGGAATCGGGGTGGTCTCCGCAGGTAACCTTATAACTTATACGGAACAGTGGACAATCGTGAAGTTAGTGGGGACGCAAAAATGGGTTCACTGCATAAGCTCGTAAACTGTCTGCCGCCCAGTCAAACGGCTAACTTCACACGTTCACACGTTTGCCTAGATCCGCTGGCCGTATTACAATACCAGCGATAGAACGTTGTATGACATCTCTATCTATATGAAGATGATATCGAAGCACAATGAATTATCTATCAAAACTATTTGAACGCCATGTCATGAGGTAACGTGAGGTATCTACTAGCTGATCTAAAGGGAGGGCAAAGCATAAAACTTTCATATAGGTAGTCACAGATAAGATAATACTATACTAGATATAGTGAACATTTTCCCAGAATTCATAGCAGTAAGTAGGTTAAACTCGAAGACATGCATGAGGCTACTCATGCATATATTACCAGAGATCACGACACGAAGAATTAAACTCTTAATAAGCCGTTCCGTTCCTCAGATCCCAGTACTGCAAGGAGACATCAGGGACCAGCCCGGGGTGATCACGGCGGATTACGTCAGAGCAGTCGCTGAGTTTGGTCCCATGGTTGAAGTGCGCGCTGGTTACAGGTAAAACTAAATTCTTTCTTTATTCTTTGTTGTACACACATACAGATGATAGATAAACATTATAAAGCGGGCATGTACAGAGGCGAGCTTAACCCTAAATAGAGTTTTCTACCAGCAAACCTTGGAGGATAGAGAGAGTTGATTATAGTGGTGGGTGGGTGTACAAACATACAGGCATATCTTTTTCTTATTTTAACCGGAGTTTCTCAGCTGATCATCAGCTTAGCTGAATCAGTATACTGCTGTACCCCTCTAAATACCCAGACACACAGACCCCCCAAAATATTTTCAGGAAGAACGATTTTGAACATGGTATACTTTTCCAGGAGGAACGATGAACCCTCTTTATGCATTGATTTCTTAAGAGTTTTCAATCAAAGTCGCCAGTCCATCGAGTGTATGGTTCCGTCATCGAATTTTCAACAGAGCATGGTAGACATCAATCAGGTCTATAAAACATGTATCACGTTAAGTGCACGTAAGAAACCTCTTTGAGGGACTCTTAAAATCCTATCGCCACACATTCCACACCAATGATACAATAAAAGAAGGAAAGAGAAGGACTATCACTCTAATCTTGCAATTTATTCACCAGAACCCAAGACCTCCCAATCTTCGTCCGCATGATAGACAAGGACACATACTGGACGTTCGAGAACGGACTACCTACACTGGTCACCACTCTGCTGCAGATGAACATGAACGGCTATCCCCTGGTCCTACCAGACATGATCGGGGGGAATGGATACAATGAGCCACCGAGCAAGGAGTTGTTTATACGATGGCTGCAGGCGAATACGTTTATGCCTAGTATGCAGTTCTCTTATGTACCGTGGGATTATGATAATGAGGTCAGTAGGATTTTCTATAATTGTAGAAGAATCAAGTTCACCTTGCAGAATGTCAAGTGGCAATTCACAGGCCATTAGCGCGTAGAACCGATAACTCCTCCTGGGGAGTAAAGGTTCTCGAATGGACGTTGATGGTGAAGTTTTAGCAAAATGTATAATGTATTGAAAATGTACTTAAGTATATCAGCTATCTGGTTTTCAGTACTTAGTACTCTACTTAATTTGGCGCTAGATAGTGTTTTGTGGGTTGTCCACAATATTTTAAGATTTTTTTTATAAAACATCGAAAAGGCTAGCAAAATTTGAATTGAACAATCCTAGTTCAATTCGGTTCGGTTTTCGGTTCAATTTCACGGTTAAATCCCAAGGCACGGTAGACATCTTCTCTAATCCCTTGAGTTCATGTGCCAGTGGTCCTATACCTAGTACCAAGAATTTTTTATTCATTTAGCAGGCTGATTAAGACTGGAGAGAGACTTTTAGCGAGGCGCTAAAAAACGTCATGCATTACGATTTTTAAGAGGATGATTAAAGAGATTTTTAGACTAGTAAAACATATTTTGTTTTCTCAGACGATAACGATAAGCAAGAAGTACGTAGACCTACACGCAAAGTACGCGCCGCAGATAATAGCGGCGTGTGAGAAGGCGGTGTCTGACGGTTCACCTGTCAACGCTCCCATCTGGTGGATAGCTCCCAACGACACCACGGCATATGATATTTGGGATGGTAAGATTACTGATACAAAGTAAAAAAGTAAAGCAATGTAAAAGTTTGAGGAAAAATTGAGGAGCAATAGGTTGGCGTGGCATTTCATGAGGAAGGATGAAAGTTATGTGACTAGGAGAGTAATGAGTATGGATGAGGATGGATATGTGAGCAGAGGTAGACCAAGGAAAACATCGATGACCTGTGTGAAAGATGACATGGATAAGAGAGGAGTGAATGCAGAGATGACGGCTGACCGAGGGGAATGGAGGAGGAAGACATGTTGTGCCGACCACACATAAAGTGGGATAAGGGCATGAAGAAGAAGATAATGTAAAAGTTTATATAACTAAGCACAGAGGTAGGTAGTAACAAAACCAATTTACACATAATAGGACACAGTTATAGGTAATGGTCTACCTAGATTAGTACTGGTCCCCCATCTAGGTCTCTATCGAGCCTGTATAACGGGCTCACAGCTACTTTCCTCAGCATCTTTATTTTCACCGTCATCAAATATGGTGGACCATAGATAAAATACAAAAACGAACAAAGGTCCAAGACGTCGCAGATCAGATTATGGAGCCCAAATGGAGCAGGGCATATTGCGAGACGTGGTTGATGACAGGTGGAGTAGGGAGACAACCAAATGGTGGTGGAACCGACTACGAACCGTAGGACCCTACAGCAAGATGAATGTATGATATTATTGTAATAAAACTCCCACTGTTGTCCAATCAAACTATATTGTTCACTTCCTTCTACGTTACAATCTCTCTAGTACTTCACAAATTACCAACTCTAAGCCACGTGGTTTTACAAAGTAGCTTGCATTGCATGCGACCAACTCTTCCGAGCGCTCGTTCCAGAATGGCGATCGAGCAGTCGAGCCCGACCGCCATCTTTATCGCCGGAAGCGTTGCCAGTATGCAGTGCAGACATTTTGAATCAATCACCATTAATAATACTTTTACATAAACTAAACAAACAAACTAGTTCTTAAAACAGTTATCATGATTAATGACAATTAAAATCATTATTTATTTACAAACAAATTATTCAGATCCACAGACATATTTTAAATCAATCGATTCAACTGACTAACCATACATAATTGCCAACGGCATTTTCCATGAAGTTGACAGACTACTTTACAAACAAATATGACAAGTGTCATCAAATATCATAATAGTAATTTCTATTAAACCATTAAAATTAGAACCATTATTGAAATTCATCACATTCGGCCATCCGATATTGTGCTTACTCTGGAAGCACATGCTAAGTGCACAATATAATATGATAACTTAATAAACAAAGCTTGAATTTAAAACAAATAATGAGAAAAGATGACCATTCAAATACAATCTAAAAAAAAATCTAATGTCTATCAAATTCGGCCATCCGACAGTGTGCTTACTCTGGAAGCACATGCTGAGAGCATAATGATAACATGATAACTATGTATATGTATGAATAAACAAAACTTGAAACTTGAATGACTACCAAAATTCAAACAACTAATAAGAACAAATTAAGACAAATCCAAAATTACAATATTAAACTCGTAAACAAAATGAAATTATTAAGTAGAAGATACGAAGACACCCAAATAAATCTTAGTCATTTCTTAGAATAAACAGATATTAAAAATATAATTCTATCTAAAAATAACTAAAGTTAAATATCCCGTTTACCATATTCAAAGCCTGTATGCAAAAAAAATTAACTAAATGAAATTTCTCGTTAGATAATAATAACAGTTTTGTATGAGAAAAGTCTTCGCATCCCAGCCATAAACAATCCATTCGGGTAAAATATTATTTAAATTAAATATTCCAATAACATAAATTATACTCAGATTGTGATAGGAAAACATGTACATGGTTAAAAATACAGTCAAACAGTTAATTGTTTTAAAAGTCAAATAGTAATTTGGTCTCCCTACTACAATATTCACGTTGACCGGATTGAGAGGGTCCAGAAAAAGTTTCTGAATATAACTATACTGCAAAGCTCCATCATTTTCATTTAATGTTATTAGAAAATCATCGCAAATATCATGATCTACTGTATCTTTTCAAAATTATCCACTCGCATATCGACTCTCCTTGCTTACTTTATCTTATTAATCTAAATATAAAGCCTAGACCTCGGCAACCCTTTCAGAACACTTTCGCCCTACAAGTCCATTCAAACAACACTTCTTATTATAACCCCGTTGTCAGAATGTGTCGCCTATTTAACGATTTATTGATTAAATACAGTGATAAAATTGATATCTTTAACAATAATCAAAATAAATTCAAGAATGCAGCTTTGGCCACTCTTTCATTAGAGTGTGCCGAAAACTCTTATTAGTTAGTTCATTAATTCTGCACTCTCTTCGAGTCTTAACTCGAAGTGACTTACTGTAATAAAATAATTGTACGAGTACACCTAAGTTCCAAGTAAATGTTAACTTTAATCACCTACTACTAGTTAAGCCTGGTTACACGCTATCTACATAACTTTCCTGTTCAATGCATTCTGTGTACGCATGTTTTGGGGTACTGTCTAGCTCATAATTTAATAGTATTTATGCCTGTAAATTATCGATTGTACTCTGTTTTGTGTACCTAATAAACAAATAAAATAAAATATAAAACAAAATGAAATTGTGGTAATAAACTACATAATTCTTCTCCTTAATACGGAACTCAGCCTGTTACTGCGGCACCTTCAGAGGCGCGTCATGGCTCAAGCTGCTGATGTGGTGCCTTCCATGGCGCATCACGGCTCAGATCACTGATGCGGCGCCTTCCGTGGCGCATCACGACTCAGGCCGCTGGTGCGGCGCCTTCTATGGCGCATCCCGACTCAGGCCGCTGCGCTGGTGCGGCGCCTCCCGTGACGCATCACTGCTCATGCTGCTGATGCGGTGCGTCACGGCTGTGTCCTGTGGCACCTTCTGCGGTGCATCGCTACTAACTTTGCCTGGAGTTTTAAGGATCTGAAACTCGTCATAAAATTTACAGATCTGCAAGCACACTGTGAATAAATCTATTATCATTCATCTGCTTTATATCTAGTTGAAATGAATAGGTTTTCCAATTGTGAAATAATTAAAAAGTAACAATGTATTCTAAAAATATAAAACACTAAATGTACACTATCCACGGCATTTGGACGAGTTCTCTGTACTTAGTCTTGCGCTTTAAATACTACAAAAGATACGTTTAACTTAGCTCAGTAAATGCATGAAAACGCCATCATAAATTCTGACAGCGAAGAACTTATTTACTTGAATTCCTCCATGCCATGCCCTGCCATGGTACTGCAGGCACGAACATGATTGTACTGTCATATTCTCATTGTTTTTGCTGAAATGTAAACATCTTATCGACAGAGACTGTTTCGGTGCGTAACCAATCTAATGGTTCAGGTTTATGACGTATTAACTTAATTTGGAATCTTGGTTCAATTTTTATTTTTTTATTGAAAACTGATTCAGTTGTAAAGCTGAACTGTAAAATTGTAATTGAACTCCTATAACTGCAATTCATCTTTAGTTAATATTTTATAAATGTTTTATAAATCGCTAATCTTTAATTTATAATTAGTTCACATTTATTGTATCTTTAATTTATATTTAATTCATATTTAATTCATCTTAAATTCATCTTAAATTCATCTTTAATTCATCTAAAATTCATCTAAAATTCATCTAAAATTCATCTAAAATTCATCTTAAATTCATCTTAAATTAATCTTAAATTCGTCTTAAATTCATCTTAAATTCATCTTAAATTCATCTTAAATTCGTCTTAAATTCATCTTAAATTCATCTTAAATTCATCTTAAATTCATCTTTTATTATAATATCCTCACTCGACACTGGCAATACTGAACGAATTTGTATACTTGGAATCCAAAACATTAATTTTAAGCTCAAATAACTTTAACTCTAATCCAGCTTAACTTTTACTCATATCCAAAAACTTATATAATCTTAACCCAAAATCTTTACTTTTAATCCAAATCCAAAAAATGATCTTCAGCTTTTCAAACATTTTTTCTTTTAAACTTTTTGATCAATTTGAACTTTTTGAACATTTTGAACATTTTGAACATTTTGAACATTTTGAACATTTTGAACATTTTGAACATTTTGAACATTTTGAACATTTTGAACATTTTGAACATTTTGAACATTTTGAACATATTGAACATATTGAACATTTTGAACATTTTGAACATTTTGAACATTTTGAACATTTTGAACATTTTGAACATTTTGAACATTTTGAACATTTTGAACATTTTGAACATTTTGAACATTTTGAACATTTTGAACATTTTGAACATTTTGAACATTTTGAACATTTTGAACGTTTTGAACATTTTGAACATTTTGAACATTTTGAACTTTTTGAACATTTTGAACATTTTGAACATTTTGAACATTTTGAACATTTTGAACATTTTGAACATTTTGAACTTTTTGAACTTTGACCAAACAGATCTCGCATGGTTCCAAACATAATTTCAACTTCTAAGGCGTACATAGTCAAACTGAACTCGCTTGGTTTCAAAATCAATTTCAACTTCTAAGGCGTACATAGTCAAACTGAACTCGCTTGGTTTCAAAATCAATTTCAACTTCTAAGGCGTACATAGTCAAACTGAACTCGCTTGGTTTCAAAATCAATTTCAACTTCTAAGGCGTACATAGTCAAACTGAACTCGCTTGGTTTCAAAATCAATTTCAACTTCTAAGGCGTACATAGTCAAACTGAACTCGCTTGGTTTCAAAATCAATTTCAACTTCTAGGCGTACATAGTCAAACTGAACTCGCTTGGTTTCAAAATCATTTTCAACTTCTAAGGCGTACATAGTCAACTGAACTCACTTGGTTTCAAAATCAATTTCATCTTCTAAGGCGTACCTACATAGCCAAACTGAACTCACTTGGTTCCAAAATCAATTTCATCTTCTTAGGTGAAAATAGCCAAACTGTACTCACTTGGTTTCAAAATTAATCTTTACTTCTATGGCGTACATAGCCAAACACAGATCCCAAAACACTTTCTTTAGTCGAGCAGTAATTACGTTCAATGGCCTGGTTAACGTCCCCAAACTAGATCTGTTTGCTCAAAACCACCAAGAATTGCTACTAACATTTTGTCAAAATGCTGTTTCGAGGAGACTCCCCAGGTTCCATATGCTTTTTTTTTTTTTTCTTATTGTACTTTTTGTTTTTCTGTTTTAATTGTAATTTCTTAAAAAAATTGTATCTTCATTTTATAGTTTGTCTACCTTAGTCTCTCATTACTTAATATCATTTTTTTTTTTTTTAAGCTCCAATAGTCTCACTATGTGAAACCTGTTTAATGGACCCTAGTTGTCGTTTTAAATTATCAATTAGATTATAAGTATCTGCTGATTGTTTACCTAAGAAATAAAAATAAATAAATAGTCTACAATTTTGATAGCATTAGCTCACTTTGCTTCAAAAACTCGCTTCGGTAGGCTTGATCATGATCATTAACTTGCTTATTTTAAATCCAGCATGGTTAGACATTTGCAGTTAGAGGCTACTCAAACTTTACTGAGCTGCTATGGTATTAGCAGTACATGAATAGTTTTAGCACTATCGGATAGCCCCTATATCAAATTTATGGTTAGGCCCGGTCCATGACAAAGACCCTACCGGCTTTTATGAAATTCAAGATTGTGCTCGGTCTTTGCTATTTACGGCCACTTTATTATGAAACTTTATTCAATCACTCATTTTTGATGTTAAGTAAATTATAAGAAATAAATATTTCCAGAAACCTACCAAATAATAATTTCAACATAACCCAGCCAATAACACCCTGCTTATGCCAACAGAGATTCTAATTTATTTAAGGGTATTTATTTAATTTTGTACATAGGCTACATCGGCACAATGGCGACTATTAGCATGGACATAAAAATGTTTGTTTATGGTTCTAGACAGGAAAGTAGGCCTTGCCTAAGTACCCAACAGTTCTGCATATCAAAAAGTAACAAGAATGCTACAGAGGACTGACTTGCGTTTAACACTCAAGCTTGTTTTTTACACTCAAGTACCTTCACTTAATTTCATACACGGTAACACGAGTCATGTGTTATCAGAGGCTAACCAATAAAATGATCATCGTAATGCATAATAATGTAAAACTATTTGCTGTTATTAAGTTCGTTAATATTTTTAAAATATCTTTCGTTAAACTTAGCGTATATTCCAAAAATTAAGTGAATGTCAATTGATTGAAATGGAACAGCTTAACTAAGTAGTCAAAGTCGTTAAATATTAGGTGCAGGCCATTTCATGTTCGGATGAGCGGCTAATATCAAATTTCATATGATTCCACACACATTTTAGGGTAGGCATAACCTAATAAATAAATTTAAAAGAAAAGACCGATAATCTAAGAATAATGTTAGATTGTGGGTATCTCGTAAACGGTGCGTCGTAGCACAAAAATGACGAAAATTTCATCCCCCTATGAAACCCCACAACACATGGTAACAATGCTTCAGAGCAAGTTTTTTTTTTTGTTTGAGTACCCTCTTTAAATTACCTCAAGAAAAATTTAAATATTTTATCAAAGATCCATTAATTCAATTAAGTTTAATTACACATTATCCATCATGCAATAAACGTCATCAGAACAATAAAATTGGGCGTGTACATCCCACTTCTGAGATGTAATAAAACTCCCACTGTTGTCCAATCAAACTATATTGTTCACTTCCTTCTACGTTACAATCTCTCTAGTACTTCACAAATTACCAACTCTAAGCCACGTGGTTTTACAAAGTAGCTTGCATTGCATGCGACCAACTCTTCCGAGCGCTCGTTCCAGAATGGCGATCGAGCAGTCGAGCCCGACCGCCATCTTTATCGCCGGAAGCGTTGCCAGTATGCAGTGCAGACATTTTGAATCAATCACCATTAATAATACTTTTACATAAACTAAACAAACAAACTAGTTCTTAAAACAGTTATCATGATTAATGACAATTAAAATCATTATTTATTTACAAACAAATTATTCAGATCCACAGACATATTTTAAATCAATCGATTCAACTGACTAACCATACATAATTGCCAACGGCATTTTCCATGAAGTTGACAGACTACTTTACAAACAAATATGACAAGTGTCATCAAATATCATAATAGTAATTTCTATTAAACCATTAAAATTAGAACCATTATTGAAATTCATCACATTATTCTATTCTATATCGTCAAAGTCGCGCGGTGAAACTAGCACGTTTATTATTGGTCGAGCGAGCGAAGCGTTGAAAACTGGCAAAATTTGTTTTCATCTGTTTGAACTTTGTAATTCATTCTTTGTAATTTATGTTAGTACCCGCGTACGTACACGACGTATAAAACTGATTCTAGGGATTCATAGATTTTTTTTGCGACTGCGACATAATTGGCAGAAGCATTCGGTATTAAATCCTACACGAGTTACGGTTTTTGACGTGACGTCTTATAATTCGATGGAGCCGGCTGCACGCACGAAAAAACATGACGTCATGCGGCGTTACCTCGGTCTGAGTCGTTCCATTTAAGGCTTGAAGTGCAAGCGAGAGCGCGGAACGAGCGACAAAGAGGCACGCACGGCCTCCGCGTTCGGCAGCGTTCGACATCTGTCTCTCTCATACTTGAGAGAGCGATGCGTCCGCGTGGACAGCTGTATGACGTTGTCACGTTCAACTATCGTCAGTAAACCGACTTTACAGACAACCGATTTTTTTAAACAAAGGATGTTTCTTTTTGTTCCAGAATACCTCCTAGGCGAGACGATCCTAGTGGCTCCAGTGCTAGAGCACGCGACTACCGCGCGTGACGTGTACCTCCCCGCGGGCACCTGGCTCGAGGGGGGGGACGACACCAAGCGGGTGGAGGGGGGGGAATGGATCCGGAACTACCCCGCGCCTTTACATGTACTACCCTACTTTGTTAAAGTTGAAAAGTAAAATAAAATATCTAGTATTTATATTCAGCATTCAGCCATACTTATAAACACTATTCAAATTTAAACATAGCTTAAAGTTAGCTCTGTCACTGTTTGTCATTTCATTACCCATTGGTAAGTGATGGTAATAATTTAAGTAGTGTTTTATTTTTAGACAGATTTTTATAAGTAGGCCATTAGTACGAATTAAAACAATTAATTTATGTAGTCATAGAATAATGTTGGAAATAAAATGTGTGGTGTTCTATTAGGATGTATTTTTTTTATCTGTGTACAGTCAGTATCAGAAATTGATCACTTTTTCTGAATTCTATTTTTTATTGGAATAAAATTGGATTTAGGGTTGATTGTTTAATTTTAGCAGTAATTTTATAGTAGTAATTTTAGTAGTCCGGGGAAGTACTACCAACATGACTATTTTTACCGTGAAGCAGCATTGCTGTGTTTCGGTTTGATGGACGCAAGGCAGTGCATCGTAGGGCACGTTCCTGACGTGCGTGACCTATGAAGCAATTTTTATAAGCGATGGTTACCACTTCTTAACATCAGGTAGACCATCATGCTGGTTCCAACAGCTAGTTACATAAAAAAAATCGATGATGTCGTGTTCTCTGTACTCATTTATTTTTGTGTGTATGTTTGAAATGAATAAATTCATAAACTACTATGCCGATTTCAAAAATTATTTCACCATTGAAAAGCTACATTCACCCTGAGTAACATAGGCTATATTTGTGTGTTTAAAAAATAAATGTCCACCCGTGCGAAGCCGGGACAGGCAGCTAGTATGCAATAAAACTCAGCAGTACTTACACATCTATATTACTCGAGTTTTATAAATTCAGAATGCAAGTGATTTAACCGTTACATCCTTGACCAGTCCGTCGCCTAGTATCCGGAAGTCCTGTAGTAATGCCTCGGTGTTCACTTTGTATTTCGTCTCGCCTTTTACTTGGACCGGAGTGAGTGCGTTTGCTCCTAGCAACTGGAAATTACAAAAGTATTTGTTAATGTCAAATTGACAGCGATTAATGACTGGCCTCTCAGCTCAGTTGGTAGTAGCTGTGCCTTCTGGGTTGGAGGGCGTGGGTTCGATCCCCACCGAGAACAAATATTTGTGTGGTGAACTCAGATGTTTGTTCTCCGTCTGGGTGTTATTATTGAACTCTATCTAGGAATATGTTTACATAAAAATATAAGTGTTATATCCGCTATCTAGTTACCATAGTACAAGCTCGGCTTAATTTGGGGCTTGAAAGTGTGGTTTACACTGTCTGCAATATTTACTTATATATTTATTATAGCTTAGTTGGTAGTAGCTCTGGCACTGGAGGGCGTGGGTTCGATCCCCACCGAAAGTTTAGAGCCAGATATTGTGCTATCTGATTTCTATAGTCCAAGTTTTGCTTAGTTTGGGGCTAGATAGTGTTTTGTGGAATGTCCACCAACATTTATAATAGTTATTTTTCTCAAGTTACAAGCTTACCTGGATTCTATAGTCCAAGCTTTGCTTAGTTTAAATAGTTTTGTGAGGAGTGCCCACCAATATTTATAATGGATATTCTTTAAATAAGCTTACCTGGAAATCTTTGATTCCAGCCACCTCTGGTTTCCACAGCACGGCTATAACTTCCCCTCCAAACTGGTCGTGGAAGAATAACGCGAAATCGCTGAATGCATTCTGAAAGACAACCGAAAACATTATACAAATGTTTAATGTTCATATACACATGTCATCCCAAAGCTATTTCGATATTGGATGTTTGGACCCAATCACCACTCAACTGATTTTCGGACAAAATTTAGAAAAAGATGCTTTGTAACGTAGATAAGCATTTAGGCAAATTTTATCCCGAACAAAACACCAGCAATGGAAATAAATGCGCTCAAGACAGGTTACCGCTTTAAATTTTGATTTTAGTCGAGCAAAGCAGCGGGCGACCACAAGATTATATTTCTAGATCAAAAAACTCTCTTACCCTCAAATCGTTCAGATATTCCCTCACAGGATTAAACTCCACAATAGGGATGATCTCCTCAGCTAGCTTGTCCGGCAACGGCCGTAATTCCGGCTTTTTGTCCGGCCTTTCGGCAACGTACGGCACTAGGTGCGGGTGCAGGTGTATTAGCACGTCGTAGTCTGATAGGGATGGGACAAATGCACCCTGAAAATACAGATATCATTAAAACGTACATAAAAAATCGTACCCTTTCGTCGCTTCATTCACTGTCATAAATTGTTGTTGCGTAAATTTATGTACACAATGCTAGTGCTCTTAAACAGTGAAGGAAAACACCGTGAGAAAACCCGCGGTTTAATCAGTTCCGCACGTATTGACCATGTCTTTCCTGTGGATTTTGCTTGAAATCCTGGAAAAAATCCTGTCCCAGGCACTATAGCGTCCCGCGATTAGGGCTTGTGTAATCACCAGTTGCATCTGACGCTACATAAACTGTTACTGTTACTGGCCTGTTTACTTTTTTTCACTGTCATAGCATTCTTCAAAAGTAACTAACTTACCAATAGATTATCATTCATTTTGTCCAGCTGTTGTTCCATATAGACAAGAGTACTCCTGGCTAAGGCCTGTGCCCTTGCCTTGACAGCTACTGTCAACCCTTGCGACCACACCCCGGGCAATGGACCGTCGTACGCCGTGGCGATGCAGATGGGTGGCCGGGCTTCGTCTGTTGAGAGCTGCTTCTCTATTGTAGCTATTTCTTCGGCTATAATCAATTATTAAATTAAAAAAACATCGCCAGGGGCAAAAAATATACTGAGAAACGAATTGGTATCCGAACGGATAATGCTTAGACTGGATATCCAGCCAGAGTTTGGAAATAGCCGGATAAGGCGAAAGGACGGATATCTGTTGCATCTCTAAGCATGCAGAACATTGGTGGTCATGGGTTCAAAACCAGTCGTGCGCACACTGCAGATTCTTTCAGCCCAAATATGTATGTGCAACAAATATGTATACTCTCAAACGGTTAAGGAAAACATCGTAAGGAAATCAGCATCTTGAAGAACCGAAAAATAAAATGTATCTAGTGAAGGAACGGAGCAACATCGGCGCACTTAAAATCCTTTCACCACACTCGATCGACAAAACAACTGACACGACAAGGCGAGAAAGAACAGCAGGCCGATCATGTAACTTTTGTGGCAATGGTTTCAATCAACATCTTATTGAAACTGTCAATTTTCGAACTAATAGCCCCTTCCCACCGGTGTGTGATATCGCGCACGGAGGCGGATCAGCTCGCACGACACACCATGGGAACGGTCTCGTGCGCCGAGGTGCGCGGTAGCACAGGAGCCCTTTCTGTGTGCGTTGCCGTGCGTCGTCGTGCGCGGTGCGTGATGATCTGCAGAACCACGCACCGTAGGAAGGCAGCATAATACGTGATCGCAAATTGACAGTTTCAATTATATTTTGATTGAAACTATTGCAACAAAAGTTACATGATCGGCCTGCAGATGAAAGCTAGACTCACGCGTCATATCATCATTGAAGTCCAGCACCACAACTTCAGTCGTCCAATCCGTGTGAGCCAGGCCTTGCAGGGCACACAGCAGCCCACGCGTGGGCCCCGACGGTACTTGCTTGGCCACGCCGCGCATGAATGCCCGCGCCACCACCAGCTCCGCCAGGGGGGAGGGGAAGTGAGGGGGAGAGAGGAGATGGGAGGAAAGCCAGCGCTTGAAGAGGCATACCGTCGGACCGAATGATGGGTGCTTCTGATGGAGACTGGAGAGTAGAAAATGATATCTTAATGTAAAAATATTTTTTTTGTATTTTCAGGCAGAAAAATCAAAATTTTATTCGTTTCAAAACTTCAAAAATCAAAATGTATTTATTCAAAATATTACAGGTATTGACAGATAAAGGGTTGAAATCTCTTCTTTTAAGTTGTTAAACTCGCAAGGCCCGCTTCTACAGTATTGCAACACCCTTACAGGGTAAATTATGTATTGATTCAAAAACTAGTTCTAAGATCTGACACTGTTAAATTTACATACATAATAAGGCAATAAATATACTGAATACTGAAAGAATCACTTTAAAACGTCTATAAGCTAGGTGAATCTAGTTGCCAATTCCACGCGACTAAATATAGAACGAACACTAGAGCTACGGCTTGTTTTCTACTGTTTCTTTATATGCTTGCATATAATATCTTGAGTCAGCCATCTTGTGTTTACTTATACATATTTACTCCATCCCCAGTCCCCACCAGAATTTATTCTACACCACTATTTTGAAATTACCAAAAAAAAATGCCGATATTGGCTGCTGATACTGATCACATCCACGAAAAAAAAATTTTTGAGACAAAAAAATTTTTTTTTATAACCAAAATTTTTAGTCAAATATTGAGAAATGATTCAACAAGCTAAAATTATTTCATTCATATACGCTAAATACCAAGCGGAACCGAACAGCGTATTTTTTTTCTCTCTAGTACTACGTAACTAATGTGTCCATAATTTTATGCTGGATTTCTGAAAATTTTATTATTTAATAACTTTGTCATTTTATCGAAACTAAAAATTCTGATTGCACATTCATAATGTTCTACCCCTACTACATTACCCTATTTTTTTTTGTAGTTACAAAATAGTGGTGTATAACGTATTCTCCACTCAAAATTAAATTGTTATTGCTCAAGCGATCAGATACAACAAATAAGAGATAGTCACCCATGCAGTGCGCCTCTCAGCCGCGGCATCAGTACAGTATCGCGCTGCAGCTCAACACTCTCCGCACTCTCCTTGTACTTAGCCACGCCCTCTTCCATCACCTTAAACAAATACAATTCATAAATGTTTAACAACCCTGTGAGAAAATAAAAGTAGTACCTAGGTAAGATGTACCAAACTAAAACTCAAAGTCATTTAACCCAGTACATGCTCATAGGAGCTGATTACAGGCAAATGCCGTCAACGACTGGCCTCTCAGCTTAGTTGGTAGTAGCTCTGCCTTCTACGCCGTAGGTCGTGGGTTCGATCCCCACCGAGAACAAATATTTGTGTGGTGAACACGGATGTTTGTTCTCTGTCTGGGTGTTATATTGTATTCTATGTATGTATAAAAAAAAATATAAGTAGTATATCAGCTATCTGGTTCCCATAGTACAAGCTCTGCTTAGTTTGGGGCTAGATAGTGTTGAGTGGGTTGTCTAGAATATTTATTAAAAAAAAATAAAAAAAAAATTGCAAGTTGACTTTACTAGTTTTCATCATACTTTAGAAAAACTGCCTTTCATTCACTGTAATATGAATGAACGACAAAAAATTGCGCAATTGCGAATGCCTACTCTTGACTGATGCGTTTTTTGCCATACTATTTCAGTTTATTCAAAAAGAGACAGACGCTGCAAAAAGCTTTGCTTGTTCCACCCCATTGATATTTTGCTAAACTGTGTTCAATTTGATTACACAACTTTGTTGCTTGTGATTTTTCGTCTTATATAGGACTCAGATCAAATAATTCCGCGAATAATACCTTCCTCAGCAGCGTTATTTCCTTGGGATGCGCGATGGCCAGTCGGAACACTAGTCCTTTCTTGAGCACGTCGATGTGTGCGGGATAGGGCTGCGTGGCGAGGGAGTACTGCTTGTGCAGGCGGTCTGCTATCTGTAGGTGGAAGGCGGCCTTCAAGCAACGGAACGCTTCCAGCTCGCCCGGCCATTTGCCGCTGTGACCTACACACAAATGATAATAGATTTTGAACTTATACGCCGGATAAGCCCAATGTACTCTCAGCAAAATTTCCGCCTAAATAAATATTTACTAAATAATAAATTACTACTTTTAAACCAGGCTTGCAAGCGTTTTCGCTAGCTGACTTCGCGTAAATGTGACTGGTACTTGTACTATGTAGTTTTGATACCCACGACACAGAGAAGTGTGGGGTTAAGACTATGTATATGGGTGCCAGTTATTATTTGTTATCAGATTTTGTGACCAATGTATTCTAGTCTCTGCCTTCAGTGTCTACACCTTAGTTTATCTTACAAGTACTATGTATCTAGCCTTAATTTTACTTGTATGTTATTTGTTTACAAATAAATAAATAAATAAATATTTGTTCGTCCACTAATTTTGACCAATGGAAGGACTAATAGGACCATAAACATCTGCTTCACTTGGTAAAAGCCATCTGTTTTATGACGTTTACACTTCCAAAGACTGGGTTTCAAAATCTGGTCTGGTTCCAGTAACTCACCCAGTTCAATAACAGCGTGTGCCACCGGCGTGTATGGTGGTGTCACGTGGTGTTCCTGCGCCATGTCCTTCAGCACGCAGGTACCGCCGCGGCGCCAGGGCGCGGGGGGCGCGCCGCGGGGCAGCGGGGGGAGGGGACTCGCGTAGCTGAACACGGGGGATGTACCTACAGGGGGAAACTAATATAAATGTTCGTCACCTTAGAGTTGGTTTTCGCTTGCACCAGTGCCTTGATCATGAACACATTTTGATATAATTTGTGACGTTAACATATCGGTGGATTCTGTCTATTCAGTTCCAAAAGGTAGTATGTGATCGTGATACGTTGAACAAATCAAGTTGAAAATCGACGAACATTTTCATACCGCCACTATACACGAAAAAGGCTGCTTCCTGGAGGGCATTGGGTAATTGAACTAGCAACAACCACTTGTCAAGCAAACAGGGCTCACCAGCAGCCTAATATAACTAGCGGCACATAACTTTAGCGTTGAGCGATATGCGGAGGGGATAGCTGCGCATGCGTCCATGGTTTTTCAAATCGGCTCACAAATGACGAAGTTATGCGGTAACAAACAATAAAAAAAAAACAACCGAATTGAGAACCTCCTCCTTTTTGATTGGAAGTCGGTTAGAAAGCGTGGCATTGGCCCACCAATAACCCGTCACACTTACCATAGACAGCGCTAATGTCGAGCGGCAACTGGGTGAGTTGCCGCAGATCCCGGCGCAGGTCATCGAAGGCTTGCAGCACCTCCAGGGAACACTCTTCCGGGTGGAGCAGGCCTGAGCGGCGGTACTGCTTCCGCGTCAGCAGGCTGTCCAGCTGGCAGGATATGTGGAACAGCTCGGATGCCGGAATCTCTGCAAGTAATACTCAATATTGCGTTACGGAATCCTCTAATTTTCTGTTTGAACCCCTGCAAATTAGAGGATTCCGTATTAAGAAAACCGCAAGCAAAATTCATAACGACATTTAATTTAATTTATTAGGTAGAAGTGAAATGTCTATGATTAATAATTGTTTTTCTGAGAAATGATTGATGCGACCTCGTGAATTAAACGTATTAATTTGACTTTAATGCAGGGCATGCTGAATATAAAAAAAACTTCATGAAATTCCCTAGCGAAACCTTTCTTTATTACAAAGCCAATGTCACGTCAAAGTGAAGCTTATTCCAGAAATTTCTTAAGACAACACAGAGGATTTGTAGACTTTTTGCTCAGAAATACTCCTTGCCACTTCTTTGAGTTGCGTTTATTTTTGGACAGGACACCAAATTGAATGGACTTTTGGTCCAAATAATTCGTGCCTGTGAATGGAACTGCTGGAAGGGGAAGACCTAGCCGCATGTATCTCGATCAGATCGCAGACGTTTAAGAGAAAGGCCAGGTTAGGAAGTTAGGAGTACCCTAAACCAACGAGCATGTATAAATAATGTTATGAGTGAATGCAGCGAAAGAGGTGTGTCAGGATCGTAGCAAGTGGAAATCCGTGATCTCTTCCTACCCCCATGGGAATGAGGCGTGATTTTATGCATGTATGGTACAGCTAGGTACGTACTATACTTGAGCTGCAGTAGATAGTCAACGATCTGCCTGGTGAGAGTGCGTTTGTCGGCCGCGTTGTCTCCGCGCCACAGACAGGTCTCCGTGATGGAGCCATCTTGGAATCGACGCAGCTCTGATTTCTCACCCCAAAACGCCCTGCAATCCATTATTATTATCATCATCTGTTCTTGCCAACTAACTTGTATATATAATTTGTTTTTATTGTTATTGCGCACAAACTTCCCATATTGCCTTTTTATTGTACGTCCGGAACGGACAAACTGTGATAACTGTACCTACCCTTTGATGTAGGTACAACAGTTATGCAATAAATATTTCTGATTTCTGATCTTCCTGCCCTTATCCCACTATATGTGGAATCGGCACAATATATTTCCCTCTCTTATATTCAGTACTAGTATTCAGTATATATGGCCTTATCATGCGTGTAAATTTAACGTGTCAAATTTTAGGACTAGTTTTTGGATCAATACATCATTTACCAAGAAAGGGTGTTGCAATAATAATAGTAGAAGCGGATTAATTAACTTCTTTCTTATCCATGTCTTCTTTCACACTTTTCTTTGGCTATACCTTACCATATAAATCAAAATCAAAAATCATAATAAAAAACTTAATTCAGTTTTATCACAAGGATCACTTTGAAACGTCTTAAAGCTACTGTGAGTTTAAGTGCCAGTTCCACGCGACCAAGCCTAGAAGAACAGGCAACAAACTACGGCTCGGTTCCTACCGATTTTTTTGTACGGTTTGGTTCCTACCGATTTTTTTTGCTAAATATTATAATAATAATTACTAACCTGAATTGTTCAGCTTCTGGCAGATTAGCAGGTGGTCCCTTTTCGACTGTGTTCATCGCGTTATCCGAGTTTAATATAATGCCAAATGAAAGCTTTTCTGTGTATCTGAATTAATATTTAATGAAAATATTTTTAATATTGTTCTTGGAGCTAGAAGGGGTTGGCGGAACGGTTTCGACGCCCAGAAAAAAAAATGTTGTTCCTTTCACTTATCTCGATGAGTGAATGGTTTTGAACCTTTGCCCAACAGTGGGCCACAATAGATTAATTAAAAAAAATTGATTGAATGATAAAGAAAGGTTTCAACAAATTTTTTGACCCATACTCTTGGTGAGTGGGCTGGGATCCGGAAGAAGGTTGCAGGACCTTTTTGCATGACGCTTGACAGATATTATTTCGAACATTTTCAGGGTTTACGACACGTTCATTTCCTCACGATGTTTTCCTTCACCGTTTGAGAATACTGGTATAGACTACACATAAATTGGGCAGAAACACTCTCTTAACAAAAAATTAGGTTTATTGAATGACTACTTTGGTTGATAATGCTTACCCATCTCCCTTGACTTTCTCCGGAGTCTTTTTAACAGACCACGAGAAGTCCGCTTCAACTAACTGTAGAATTAGATCAGCTCGATTACCCAAGCCTTTGGCTAAGAGAGCGTGCAACGTGTCCGTGACCAGTGCTAGCTGATCCACCCCATAGTTCACTTTGGTGGAGTTAGGAGCTCTCTCAAGGATGGCCTCTTTGATTGTTTTGAAATTTTTGAACCTGAAATAATGCAATTGTTATATAAAGTAGCCGCTCAATATCAGGTGGGCTATCTGGTAGTCACTTTGTGGGCCATATGGTAGTCGTTTGTATTTATTTATTTACTTTTATTACAACAGTTATAACACCAATTACATTTTTATAAAACAACAGGATATTTACCATGATTAAAAATAAAAATAGTGTTAAAAACCATGATACGTGTTTTCGGTTCAGGCTTCAAAAAAATGGTTTTGGCTAAAATAATTTCTTAATTATAGGAAATAAAAATAAATAAAAGATTTTTATAATGTCCCAAAAGTTAAGAGCCGAGCGGGATTTGAACCCGCGACCTTCCCCTCCTTCCTTCCACACACAGTGTAGTAAACACTATAAAATCAATAAACAAAACTAAAAATAGTTTTGTATTAAAACATGAGTACAATCTTTTCATTTATCCCCAAAAAAAACGATTCAACAGACCAATTAAGGTACCAGTAGAAATGTTACCTCAAAATATGATCAAACTGATACAGCGGCTTCATTGGTGTCATGAACAATGCTATAAAGCTATTGATCTTTGTGTTGTCCAGCATTTCCACCGCCAGTTCACTTTCTCTCCGCAATGCATCGTATGTTCCTTTGCACATGTCCCAAGCCAAGTTGTAGTAGCCCGTACAGTCTATGAATACCACTGGGAAATGGTTGTGGAAGTCTTCTATTGGTACTGGTCCGGATTTCAGAAGTGATATGCCTTTGCTGTCGAGTTCTAGTGTTTCTGGAATGGAGGTGATATTAATTTCTGAAGGGTTATGCATTGTGAAAGTATTTTATTTTAGGTTTTGCCTGAGTGTTAAGCTCTGAGACCTTATAGTGACCTGAAATCTCCAACTCTTTTTTTAACCGACTTTAAATAAATAAGGAGGTCAATTTGGTTGTATTTTTTTTGTTAATGTTTATTATCGCATAACTTCTTCAATTATGAGCCGATTTGAAAAATTCCAAATCAGTTCCATGAAGTTGGTGTCTCAAGATTTTTAAACTTAACTTGTATTAAATGTTTACGAACTTACTCAGTGCAATCCAAATGTTCCTCACAATCTGATAACTGCTCATAATATTGTTGATTCTCTTATTTTGGACAAAATATGCCACCAGCATGCTGACCACATGCCCTGACACTTGCAGATTCCTCTGTCGCAACCAAATTTTCAGTAAGACTACCGCCTGTTTTAAATTGTCACTTTTCGACAGGATTTCATTGAGGAATTCCTGATTTGCTGATGCTGTCAAGTCAGATAATATGCTACTGTTGTAGTATGGAGTTGGTGGTCCAACATCAGTATTCCCAGCATTGCTTTCTTCTTCAGATGACAATAACCACCACTCTCGCAAGTTATTCCTTGCAGAGCTGAATCTGTGGAACTTATAGGCTTCTGGTTCACAGACCAGGTTTACCCTCACCGATAAGTGGTTGCCAAGCTTTCCTGCTGGCTTCAGGTCTAGGACAGGTTTGGTCGCACATCCGTTAAGCCAGGAGTACTGCAGTTCTTCGATTGATTCTAGCTTGTTTAAGTGAGAGGCTATGTAGGCTAAGTATGCAGCTCGCTTCTTATGGTATCTGTAGTTGATGGAGTCATTTTTAGTATATGTTTGAGCTGGGACTGTGATCTGAACGTCTACCTTTAGTTTAGAGTTTATTGCGCATCCTAATGAGTAAGCACCGACAATGTCTATATCTTTGAACTTGTGGAACTTGAAGGTACATCTAGTCTTCTTTAGTTCCTTGCTCACCGGCAACTTTACTTTTAGCTTCTTAAATAAAGTCGGTTCAGTCAAATCATATTCGGTGTCATCAACATCAATCTGCAGTAAATGGTTCTTCAAAACAGTAAACCATTCAGAAAACCTTTTTTCCGTTTTCTCCTTCAATTTCACTTCCTCAAGGATTTCGTCAATTTGTAATCGGAACAGGTTAGAGTTGAATAAGTTTTCTGTCTCCTGGAGCCGGTTGAGTTCATGAGCAGTAGGCTGACGGAACCAACTTTTAGTTTTAATTTTTTTGGGCCCATCCTTGTTAGGTTCCTGTGATGACCGTTTCCCATTGTTATTAAGGGTTTCTGTGTCAACTTGTTCCTCAGATAATGACGTTTTCATGTCCTGCAATCGACAAATTGCACAGTAATTGGAATTGTTTATTTATGAAATAACAAAACGTTGCACAAAACTAAGCTTGAAAGAACCTCTATCTAAATTAGAATATTCAGGTTTATAATGGTCTAGACTGATATATGATGGCCTGTAGACTTACCTGCAACACCATAGTTCGTTTTTTCAGTAGTATTTGCTTAGTTTCTTCTCATTCATTGCTGTTTCAGGAAGGTTAGAAAAATCAAAACAACATGCGGAACAAACAGCGAACGGAATTCAACAACACATGACGATGACAGTGACATGACAGTCAATTGACAGCTGCATGTATGACATTTAAGCTAAAGCTCCTAAAATTATACAACCTCTTCTTTATTCAAAAGTTTCTATATCTATTCCTAGATGGCGCTGTATGAACAGAAAACGGTTCAATTTGCACACAGGTACATTTCCTGTCTGAGCATACCTAGAACGTTTCTGCTACTTGTAAATAACTAACCACTACAACAACACCAATAATACTGCTCAGTACCGCCATCTAGGATGTCTTATTGGTAACTAAGTCATTCCCTGGTAAAGGCTCGAACACACCTAGCTCGCTGGCGGTAGCGATCAGTGAAACGCTGTCAGATTTGAGATTTGACAACGATATTTGACAGCGTTTCACTGATCGCTACCGCCAGCGAACTAGGTGTGCGCAGGCCTTTACAGAAAAGCGAGAACGCTTTTGCTTTTCCGGCTTTTCCCTGTAATCTATATCCTCAAATCGGTTTGTTACTATTCTATTATTGCATTACGCAAGTTATGGGCACACATAGTTCAAGATCCTTTGATCGAGAATTTCAAATAATACTCTCCTCTCTACTTGCTCTATCTGCATATATTATTCTATCAACGCGGAAAAAAAAACATATTTAACAGATTTAAGTAGTTTTATTACAAAGTCAGTTTGCTATGTACATAAACATTACTGTAGGTAATACCAAAAATAGGTAACAATTCATATAGGTTTCAGAGATAAAACCAATAAGCTGTAGGAATTTCAAAACCGAATAAATAAATAAAAAACAAATCGTTATTTTATAACAATAATAATAATCTATTCTAATTTGGTAGCCACTTTGTATCAAATACTTCAGCTGCTCCAAAGCTTTTCTAAATTTTGTTTGAATCTCGTCCCACAATAGCACTGGGTATGGTAACTCGAAATACTACTGCTTGGCAATTAAGGAATACTGTTCAGAAACTTCTAGGTACTATTACACTATAAAACTTTGGTTCTTGCTGGGAAAATTCGCACAACAATCAAACAACCAAGCCTACGCTCAGTAAGGTATTGCGTTTCGATACGCCCCTTCCCTTACGAAGTTTCGTCACTTAGTTCAACTTTGAAATGATAGCTGCAGTGTACTCGCTGCATTTGCCGGTGCCCCCGAGATCACCAGTGAGATGCTTGCCCTCGCGTAGGACGGTGTGGCAGGCGTGTTGGACCTTATCAGCGTGGTCGTTGAGTTGAAGATGCCTCAGCATCATTATAGCTGAGAGGAGTAGGGCTGTGGGGTTCGCCATGTCTTTGCCGGCTAGGTCGGGGGCAGTTCCGTGAACCTGTGGACAGAAACTGTACCTTAGCAATATTATTACATGTGACGGACGAATTCAAAAACTTTACTTGGTTACTGGGTGGTAAGGAGCCTCTTTGAGGCGCACTTAAAATCCTTTCACCACACTTGGTTTAAAAGAACCAGTGACATGATAAGAAGAAGACTTGGTTACTTATCAGAGTATCATAGTATCGACTTTTTTGAAAGGAGCGTGTGATTAAAGGGGACAGGAAAACAAGGGGACTCCAACAACTATCGTGAGATAAGTCCCCTGGCGGGTGTTTTTAGAACTTTCGTGTCAGAAGTCGGACTAGACACTCTAAAAATTTTTGGAAAAATATAAGTTAGACACGTTTAGTAGGTTAATAGGTACATTAAAAAGTTAAAACTTACATGAAGACAGCTGTTTAGAATGAATTCCCCAATCTCTAGCATAAGTTAATCAGAAAGGATAGTTAGTACAATTTAATAATGTTACAATACAAAGGCACAGGTACAGTCAGCACTTAAAGTTGATGACTTTTTCACAAGGTTCTCCATAGAAGCCTTTACCTTTAATAGTTTCGAATTTATCATAATACTAACGTTAACCAATTTAATAAATAATCTACTTTTGATGCTGACTGTACCTAGAACAAATAAGTTATACACACACGAAATTAACAACAAAATAACTCTTCATTTTCGCACTCACTTTATTCAGCTACTTATTTACATAAACTTAAAATAATTCATACAAGCAAAACCATGTTTTTTCACAGCGATTGGTGTACTTTACGAATTCAGATTACATCTGAACAAAATAACATACAATAAATAAATTACAAATGCATTAAATAATTATGATTATAAGCTTTAAAAAAACCTTTTGTGGACTGCAGTCACGAAAAATCAGGTGTATATTTTACTTTCGACTGTGGGTCGTGCAGATTGAACGATTTCTACCACGGTTAAGAAGGGGTCAGAACTCAGAAGTATTATAAAATTATTATGATTTTAAGGAGAACAAACAGCAGCCCACAAAATATTACATTGCACGGCTAAGATCATTTACTATTTCATTTGTGTACTGAACGGTCTAGAACCGACCAATCTATTACATTGGGCTGTGCCAATAGCTACATTTTACTACAGGGATCTTTTACTATTAGCGCGGCTTTTGGCGCAAGTATTAAATTTAAACGGGCTTAAAAAGGCCCCATTTTGGGCACATTTACCAATTTCAGCAGTGAATTCGTTAGTCTAATCTCACTTCATACTTATTGTAAACAATACTGTAAAATAACATCACAAATAAAGGAACTTTTACAAAAAAAAACATTATGTACAGTGGTCACAACGATTCTGTGGTTCTGATGTTGCCTGTCGCATCGTTCTGTCTCACTCTTACCTAGAGCCAGACCGTTTATGTACACACACATGACATGTGCTTCAACAGAAGTTATACAAACTACCGTCAAAACGTACGTAAAAGCGCATACAATTTTTCTCATTTCTTTTTTAGCGACAGTGATTTTTAACAATACTAGCGGCCACCCGCGGCTTTCTTCGCCCCGTTCCCGTTACTTTTTCGGCATAAACAGTATCCTATGTCCGTCTCCTGGTTTAAGCTACCTCCCCACCAATTTTCAGCCAAATCCGTTCAGCCATTCTTGAGTTGTAAATAGTGAAACTAACACGACTTTCTTTCATAGATACTTAATTCTCCACTGGGTAAATGTGTGTGGCCCTGAATTTATCTGCATCCCGCTTACGCATATACAGCTGAGACGTGATAGAGCGAGACAACACGATACCACAGGCAAATAAGCAGCTCACAGCTGTAATGAACACGGTAAATAATGATATGGCGAACATAATACTTGGATGAACTGATTACAAATAGGCACTGAATGTCTAAGACACGATACTCCTTCAACATCATTAATACCCTAATAATGGTAACTAAATAAATAAATGAATACGATTTAATTAATATTAATGGAATGAAAGAATATTTTACTATCACGGTTATTTCAGAAAATTAAACGCAGATACGCCATCTTTATTTATTAAGAAAGATATAGCGCTGGTTCAAAACTAGACTTAGTTTGTGTTGACGTACGTTTCCTATTTATACTCTAGTTTGGTGTGAGCCGGAGTAAAGATTCACAAATAAATATCGACCTTTTACTAATTCGTATAGATTTGAAAATCGGATGCCTACTGCAATTTTTATCAGCTCAATCACTCGTGTTTTGAACTTCACATAACGTAAATGCACACGAATTTGAGCTTTTAGTTTTAAATTACATGTAATATCCCTTTTTATTGCCTTCAATATTTCATAATTTCAATTCATTTATTTCTTTACTGATTTTCTTGCTTTTTGGCTTTACAATGGTTGAAGCGTGGCGTATCTGCGTTTTGTCTAATTATTAAAATGTTTATGCTACTGACTGTTTTATTGTCATACTGCTTTTAACTTTTTGAATACCTACCTATATTCAAATGTTACCTATTTAAATTTTCAACAAGCTATCAGTTTCTTAAACATGATATAAGTCAAGTCATGCTTCTAAACTTTAGACGCATGACTTGACTTAGATCCTGTAAGACCACTTATTTATTTGCGGTCGCTTTAGATTCTAAGGAGACAGCTGGCGTACATTGGAGGAAGAAAGTGCGAGACTGACAATTATGGAAGAGTTTGGGGGAGGCCTATGCTGGAAAGCAAAACAACCTTACGACCGATGTCATATAGATTATGAAGTACTTTTTATTTTGTAATACTAGCGTTAAGATTGTTAATTAAGGCTATTGAATAGACTTTAGGGCGACCGCAAATAAAAAGTGTTCTTTGGCAGTTGAAACAAAGTGTCTCAAATTCAATTTGCTTCATAAATAAGATTCTACGAAAATGTATTACAGTCGATCAGTTTAATCTAATTAATTGAACTAATGTTGGCATTACTTTTGGGGTTTTGATCTGTGTGTGGAAATTGTGGTCGACCACGAGTAGTCTGAGTGTGTCTGAGTGTGCTATATCAAGTACTCAAATTGGACAAAGCGAGCCACTAAAACCAAGTGATTGGAGAGTGAAGTGAGTTGCTATTTCCACTGTGCTAGAGGAATAAAAGTAGTAAAAACCGAGCTCGTTTTTGAAGAGCACCAACATACTCCTAAATTCTGTATTTTTAAGTAATTAGTTCTAAAACCAAGCCGTGTTTGCTGCCTGTTTCTTGGGCTTTTCACAAGTTATCCTTGTCAAATTTAAATAAGCTGCGTCCTGAAAAGAGACCGATTTGATTTGAACTTTGTCAGCTGTCTATGGAACAAAACCCTCTCCATCCTTCTACTGCAGATTCTTGATGATCTCCTGTGTGTATGCCGAGCAAGTGCTGGTGCCTCCCAAATCCTCCGTCAGCACCTCTCCTTGCTGCAGCACCTTGAAGCAAGCACCCTCGATGTTGTCGGCTACTTCTTTGAGTTGTAAATGTCGAAGCATCATCACCCCTGAGAGAAGAAGGGCGGTGGGGTTGGCTTTGTCTTGGCCGGCGATCGCGGGCGCTGTTCCATGGACCTGAAAACATCATACTTATTATCTTCTGTTTTTGAGGAAAATAGAACACAAATCATGCATCAGTTAGTCCATATTCACTCTCCAGGTTAAGTTATTCTGAGTCTGAATAAAAATCTCTATTTAAACTATTACACGGGTATTTATCGCGTATATTACCTTATTTTACTAACGTAATATAGGTGATAAATACCCGTGTAATAGTTTAAATATGTTTTATAATCGCGCAAGTTTAAAAAGTACTAATCTATCTCTAGTTTAGACTCATCAATTAAACAGCATAACCCAGAGAGTGAAACAGGCTCTAAGGCCCGTATTCAATGACAGTATTTTAGTCTGAGACGAGCCTCAATCATTGATTTTTAACCGTTTTCAAAGGAGAACTGTCAAAAACTCTATGCTTGAGACTTGAGACTGACTCGAGCACTGTTTCTGATTACGGGCTTTAGATAGAGTTGAGAGAGAAAAAATACATGTATGATACTGAGTGTAAATACAACGAAAATAAGCGAATGGTACAGTACATGTCAAATAAAATCTATATTCGCTTCAACCTTCGCTTGGTCACGTTATAGTTTGGTAAAAGAAAGACTTTCTCTCAACTCTCTCTCTATCTCAAGTCAAGTTCATGATTGCGCAATAAGGGTTAGGGACATTCAACACACGGATTAGTTTTGTACATGTTGATGCATTGATATTTGTACATACAAACAGACACAAACATGTTATTTAGTTTTTGTACATGCATTGATAACATTCCATTCCTTTGATTTTTGACAAGAATTATAACTTGCAAAATATAGTACGACACAATCTCGTAACTTCTTTTTAACTTCCTTCTATTCTTAGTTGTTCATTCAATGTTATGTGTTTCAATTTATTTTTTATCAAACTAAGAAAATAAGGCATTAATTTATTTGTATTGAATATTCTTTATAGTTTTTATTACAATTTGTAATAACTAATTTTAACAAAGACACTTACAATTTAACAAATATATACAAAATACATAAGAAACAGTTGAGCTATCTACAGACCGTTACAAAAGATCTAGAGATAGCTCAACTGAGCCAAATCAGTGTTTTCAGTGAGTATTCTTTATATTGAAAATAAGTAGGTAAAAATAATAAACTAAAAAAAAATAGCTCGTCACGTACATAATTATTTGAATCCAGCTAAGATTATGTATCCCAGTCACCACCACATCAGATTACATCTTTTATAAGACATTTGTCTAGTAAGGCCGCGTTCACATCAAAAGTATTGCCAGTCGCAAATTTTTTATCACTGCTGAACCCCTGTAGAGTATACCTCTATTGTGGGTTCGATGTCAGCGAAAAGTTAGATATGTATGGTATAGAAAAAAAGTAAACTGAGTAATACTGCATAAGGGGGTTGATTTATACCTAAACGCTTAGTGTGAACACGGCCTTATTTTAAAAGACCACAATTCTATTATTTCACAGAAAATACATTGATATAGATAATTATTGTTATTGATATATTCTCACATTGATGTAGATAGCCCGGATATGTCACTGGAGTTAGTCAGAGCCATGTCCAATTACTTACCTATTGCTATTTATGCACGAGTAGTATTTAGTTTTTCGTATGTATAGTAGTATTCATAATGATAGTATAAGTACATGTAGCAAGTCATTAGTAGATGTTTTTATCGTTCAGGTAAATACATGCAAATGAAATTGTATTTAGTTTGAACCCACACCAGTTAGTCAAACTTATATTTTCAAAAAGACTCACATATCTTTATCAAAAGATAATTCACTTCTGTTATGTCGTCTGTTTCAAAAGATTGTCTTCAGCACAACATTCTCACTTGCTATGGTTCTGTCGTTAAATTATGAGTTTTGGTAATTTTGAATGTAGTGTTGTGCTTTTCGGTACCCAAAGTCCCAGTGCATTTACAACATTTTGTTACCTAATGTTGTTTTCGTTTCGCTCACGTGTCTCTCTCTTTTGTAAACAAAAATGATGAGACAACAACTCTAAGGCTGGTTTTAGAGTCACGCTGACCGTCGGCGTGAGACTAAAACCAGCCTAACTACGTAAAGTATTTTTGCTGTCTCATCTTTTCTCCCTACAAAAGACAGAGACATGTAGGAAAAACGAAAACCACATTTGGTAACGAAATGTGGTAGCAAAACTCGGACTTAGGGTACGGAGCCAAAAAAAAGACACATGTGTTGAGACCACGCATTTTTTTCTCTTTACAACAGTTTTATTAGCTTTACAACTATTTCTTTAGATATTAAAAGCGTGATCCCATCACGTAACTGTCGATTACTCCGGGAGCTAATACACTAAGCAATTGCGTGATATTACAAGTACAACACAAACTTAGGCCTGTACTTAGAAATAGTGCTTGAGTTTAAGTCAACCCTCAAGCATAGATATTTGTCATTTTTCAATAGAGAACTGTTAAAAAATCTATGCTTAAGAGTGCTTGAAGCTCGACTCAGACTCAAGCTCTGTATCTGAATACGGGCCTTGGGAGTTTTTATGCTTATAAAATCCACTGTTCGACTTACGCTATAGTTATATCGTGGCTATGGCGGACGCTTTTGACGTGACAACGTCTTATAATTCGATGGAGCCGGCGCGGCTGCACGCACGCACGCGACTCATGCGGCGTAACCTCGCTCTGAGGCGTTCCATTTAAGGCTTAAAGTGCAAGCGAGAGCGCGGAACGAGCGACAAAGAGTATACAGTCGGCCTCCGCGTTCGGCAGCGTTCGACATCTGTCTCTCTCCTACTTGAGTGAGCGATGCGTCCACGTGGACAGCTGTATGACGTTGTCACGTTCAACTATCGTCAGTAAACCGACTTTAGAGACAACCGATTTTTTTTATTAAAGTAATGCCTGCATACTTTTCATAAAATAACATTATTGTCTATTGAAAACATTCATATTACTAGACTATAGAAGCAAAGGACTTTGGATCTGAACAAGTCTTTGTTCATAATAGTCAATTTATTCTGAAACTCTGCACTCCTCACTAACTACGTAATATAATACGACCTTGCTCATTGAGTGTCTAAGCTGCATCTCCATATTTTCTATACAAGGTTGCAAACAATTCGAGAATATTCACTCTACAGCTAAATATGCAATAGATACATTGCTGACTGATAGTACCGCGGAAAAAAATATAGTAGTGTTACTGACGAATGCTCGTTGAAGATAGAGCCTTATGAAACCTAAAATTCTGAACCACTGAGGGTTATACTTATAACTTTATGTAACAGTATTGTAATTGTAGCTAATCTTTTGATAATATTGTTTTTCTTCTTTCATTCTTTCTGTGTAACCAACTCATAGGTGCACTAGAGGGCTAGAGGTGCACTAGAGAATTCCAGCAATTCAATCCCTCAAGTTGGACCGCAAGGAATCTAGCATTGACCTTGGAGGTCAGATTGGTATGACACAAATGAGTGTAAAGCTAGAGTTTCAATACTGCAGTCACGTGGCGCGCCAGCCTTAGTTCCATACATTTTTTACAGACTTGATCACGTTAGTGCAGACGGCGAATCATATCTCCGTCTCTGTCTGTCCCATACTAAATGGAGAGGGGCAGTCGAGATGGCAATACTTACAGATTCGAAGAGTGCTCCGTTCTTGCCGATGTTGCCCGAAGGCGTGAGGCCGAGTCCTCCGACCAAACCCGAACACATGTCGGACATAATGTCACCGTACAAGTTGGGCATTACCTGGAAAAATAAATAAATATTGTAGAAAATCAACACAACACTATCTAGACCCAAATTAAGCTGAGCTTATTTCTATGAAACAACGGGATATTTACCATGATTAAATTTATACGCACGGTTGAACTGTTCACGGTTCAACCGTGATCATGGTGCATGCAACTGTGCCGAAATATCGGAAGTCAACTCATAAAAATTTAATCATGGTAAATATCCCGTTGTTTCATAAAAATAGTGTTAAAAACCATGATAGTTTCAAAAGTTATAAATCTGAGCTTGTACTATGGGAACCAAATAGCTGATATGAGTCGTATAAAATCAAAAACGGCAATCTGCACTTGGGGTATATTTTGGCAATTTAATATAAACTGTTTTATTATGTAGGCCGGTAACTACCAAAGATTGCCATATTTGATACAGTTTGAAGAAAATTTCTTGCGTTATTTTAATTTCCCTAAATTACCATACCAATAACAACAAAGTGTTTTAAACCTTTTTTCTTTTTATAACGCTTTTATTAGCTTCACCTGTATGTAAGTTTGTAAGTTTGTATGTAACCGACCCCTTTGAGCTCGATTTTGTCCTACTTTGAACGATCAGATTTGATTCAACATTGCACACCTGTCAAAGGTCGATGATAATGCAATAATATGAAAAAAAAAAAAAAACATGAAAAAAAAAAACCTACTTAAAACGATCAGATTTGATTCAAACTTTGCACGCACCTGTCAAAGGTCGATGACAATGCAATAATATGAAAAAAAAAAGAAAAAAAAAAAGTAAAAAGTAAAAAATAAATTATAAATGAAAATATTTTAAATGAGTTAGTTACCAGCACGTCGAACTTGGAGGGATCCTGCACCATGTTGAGGCAGACGGTGTCCAGATAGCGCTCCTCGAACTTGATGTCGGGATACTTGTTGGCGAGGTCGCGGCAACACCGCAGGAACAGACCGTCTGACATACGCCTGGAACCATGCACTGTTATACAACTAGCAAGGAACAAGCATAAGGTCTGAAGATAAGTGGTAACCACAGCTTAAAGTTGTTTGATTCCGATACAAACTGAATTTACACAACTATGGGCAAACAAAGTAGAAACAGACACTCCAACTTTATATAACTGGCCGGTAATAAGGACCACTGTAAATTTGAATTTGAATTTGAATTTATTTATTGAATTAATTAATTAATACGGTCTACATGTCGACCACTTACACTAATTAATACTATATAAAACTACGATTAAAATAGAATATAAAAAATGACAAAATAAAATCAAAATAATTAAACATAACACACAATAAAGATCAAAATTACCTACAGCTAACAAATATTAAAAGCCAATAACAATAGTAAAAGCCTATTACAGCTATTTCAGAGTACACAAGGATACGCATAAGACTATACACTGCTAGCTCTTATGTCCTTGTAGTAAGAGTCATTTTTCTTTGTTTTTAGGTAACTTGAGCTGTATCCCACTGTACATTAATACTTTATTCGCCCATAGTTGTGTAAATTAAGTTTGTATGAAAATCGTACCCCCTTAAGGAAATCAATAAGTTTTGAATATCCCCTAAAGTTAAGAGCCCCTTAACTTTTGCTTTCGCTCGGTTTCCACCTTTCATATTCAGTAAGTACATATTTATTGCGATAATAAGCATGTAAATTAAACATTGACAGATCTTAATTTGGGTACATTATAAATTAAATCTTTGTGAAACTGAACGTTGTTGTCTGGAAGGGATTGCTCTTAACGTTAAGGTCGCCCATTAAACCGCAATTTGTAATATTTCTTTTATAATGTCTTCTTTTGCGTGCAATATGTTACTGCTCTATCCATAATTTTTTTAAGGTACTTGTACATTTATTTGCAATTAAACAAAATAATATTTAAAAAATTATTTATTGTAGATGATTTAAATGAGATCAGCGTCAGGGGTAAGTTTTTACTCATGCCCTTACTTGCGGGACGCTATAGTGCCTGGAACAGGATTTTAGATGGAATAGGTTTGCCTGACACCTGACACCATCCTGACAGCTATTCTGCCTTCTCCACAGGAGGACACGGTCAAACTCACATGATATTGGCCTTGTGCACAGCAGTGACCTTCCTCCTCTTGTTGTCCCTCGCGAACTGGAACGCGAACTCCGCGACTCTCTTGGAAGCCTCCTCCGTGATCAGCTTGATGGACTGCACCACGCCGTCCACTATCTCATGCTCGATGCCGGAGTACTCGCCTTCTGTGTTCTCACGGATGGTCACCACGTCCACGTTGTCGTATAGGGTCTTGATGCTGGGGATGGAAAGCAAGTATGACATGGGTGAAGTGCTTGAAAAAGTGCTATTATAACTAGCGGCACATAACTTTAGCGCTGAGCGATACGCGGTAGGGATAGCTGTGCATGCGTCGTAGTGTGCGCATGTCGCGCACACTGGATGTGTGGATGTGAGTAGAGTCCTATTGGTTCAGAGAGCGGAGTGCGACTGGAGAGCCAATCAGCGCTACACACGCCCGCCCTTCATACCGCTAATCCCCCTTCAGGTACCTTAATTTTGACTTCTGCGCAATAACGGTCAGCGCTAAAGTTATGTGCCGCTACTTATACATATAACAATTTAGGTTTCGTGTAATAAACGGAGTTATAAATTGTAATGGATTTTTTAATTTGGTCATAAGAAAAACTTCACCTTCTCAACAAGTGGTCTCTATAAAGTGGGTTACTCCCACCAATTACAGCCTAAAGATTTCTTAGAAAGGAAAGTTAAATGTTGCACAATATAACGATCATGGGTTTTATTTTAACTATTTTCATGAACAACGGGTTATTTACCACAATTTAATTTTGTGAGTTTTGTCTCCCAATATTTCGGCACAGTTGCATGCAACATGATCACGGGTTATACTGAAGCCCACGAAAAATTAAATCATGGTAAATTTCCCGTTGATCATAAAAAATTACATAAGCTAAAAACGTTCAGAAGAAATCAACAATAATAAAAAAGCAAGTGAAGTTTAATAAACTTGAGAAACCGACTTGATGGCTAAACTGCTGAACCAATTTTGATAAAATTACCTTACAGATAGTTAAAAAAATGTCTAAATCAGTTGATAAATGACGAAGTAATGCGATAACAAACATAAAAAAATACAACCGAATTGAAAACCTCTTCCTTGTTTGAAGTCGGTTAAAAAATGGCCGCTTTCTTACAGATCGCTAAACACAGTCTAGGGAACTAGGCTGAATTAAGAGCACGTACTCTGCAAGGTTGGCTGAGAGCCAGCTCATTACAGAGTTGCATGACATTCGAATGCAATCCTAAAAACCCGAACAGAATTCTTTATATGAACTAAATGCTCCATATAATATCTGAGCTCTTTCCATACACCGACTTTCCGCAATCTTAACAATATCGTCGGTACAAATCAAATTAAAAAATGTTAGTAAAAATATGACGGATACCTACTAGGGAGGGTCTATAGGAAGGAATAAAATAATCATTTAACTTCTCGCTCCTGTGGAATGCCGTGCCGATACATATTTTTACAACAAAATAAATAGCATTTGTTTTTGTTCACCTTTAAGGTCTGCGCACATGTAGAAGATGGCGATCAGCTGAAACGTTGCCAGGTACCGCTGTCATATTTGACAGCGTTTCACGTGACCGCCATCGGCTAGATGTGCGCAGACCTTTACTGTATTGTTTTTGTGCAATACCTAGCCTACCTAGTATTTTCCGTCTGTTTATCTAAGGAATGTTCAAGGTTATCAGCACCTTTAGGAGGCCATTGACATTGATATATTATATTCACGATTGAGTTACTATCTTATCAGCGGCAGACGGGGACCAAACGTAGGTATACATACTGCCAATGAGTTTACTTACAATTGGTGAACATAGATTTGTCTACAGAACGCTGTACTTTAGATTCGATCTCGTAGTCTTCGAAAAAGGCACAAATATAAAGGCTTGCGCACATCTAGGAGATGGCGATCAGCTAAAATGCTGTCAAATATGACAGCGACAGCGTTTCAGCTTGCTTTTAATTACTTTGCGCAGGCCTTAAATTAGTTTTTCTAGTGGTTTTGTAACACGCCTAGCGGGGCATTCAAGCAAGAAAGATAAGACTTGTTCCTACTTTTATGTTTTATCCTCTTTACAAAATAAAAATAGTATGTATATTTGGGGCTAGATAGCGTATGAATGGTCAACATTACTTATTGAATCTCCAATTTCAACAACAGTCTGTGGTATAAGCAAGACCGAAATGAGAAAAACCAATCATAAAAAAATAAGGCAATACGTCAGGGCCTTTCTATAGCTCGCTGCGGAACCTTCCTTCTTCCGATGACGTCCACGGTCACCTTATCAGCGATAATACAGATTGACACGATAAGGACGGCATGTCGCGTCTGCTACGAGTACGCAGGTGGCGCTAAGTGTCTCACATTTATCGTACAAATTATCTGGTACGCGTGAACTGATACCGTGATACGAATAAGATATGGTTACGCATTTGCGTGTTGATTTATGATATCTTATTGTGAAATCCAGAAACCACGACAGCGGCTAGGTTTAAAATGAAATGGGTTAATTTCCCAGAGATGTTTTGTATTGCAGGATGCAGCAACCAAGTCTAGGAGAACAGGAATTTCTCAGGAATGTAGCCCGGGAAATTCCTGTTTTCCTAGACATGGTCCTATCGCTTCATGATTCTTCAAATAATGATTACTGCAACAGCCTGAAAATACCACTATTGGATATACTAATAGGTATTTATAGAGGACTATACAAATGCATAGAGTGCACTGGTAGCCTTCCGATCCTAAGGACGCGGGTTCGAATACAGTGTAAGGATTTTTCTGTTCGGAAAATGTATGCACACAATGCTAGTGCTCCCAAATGGTGAAAAAAAACATCAAGTCAGCTCTGCACGTATTCCAGGCAGAACGGTTTTGAGATCTCTCCATGCTACGACCTTAGTTTAACGAATTCACTCATTTCTGATTCTGTTACATAATAAAACTTCAATTAAATCTTTCTAATTTGCATGACCAAAAAAAGACGTGCACAACAAATAGATCGCACATGTCTTAGGGAATCCCCATCCATAACATTAATGTCAAAGTTCAGAAGTAATAAATTAAACAGGAAAACCCTGACAAAACTGCTTGTATTCAGAGTTATAAACTTTATTGAATGATGATGTTTCATTTCACATCAATTAAGATTAGATTTAGATTTTTATTACTTTACAGAAATCAGTTTTCATTATTGTTTTTACCAGTTTAAAAAAACTTGGTAGGCTGTCTTGACAACTTCCAAGACCAGCAGCAAAATTGGCAAATTCAACATCCGCACTTGGTTTGCGGACTGGTTTCTGCAAGTAGGCCGCCGGCGCCCGCCGGCGGGCCCTTTTTGCGTAACGCTTTACACGTGTTTTTCAAACTTTTTTAGGTTCTATCACACGCCGGTTTCTTGACGATGTTTTCCTTCACCTTTTAAGAATGCTGGAATGAGTTTTTCTGTCGAAAAATGTATGTGCACTATACATACATTTTTCGACAGAAAAACTCATTGGTACACAACTGTATTTGAACCCACGACTTTAGAGGCGGGGCCGCTACCACTAGGCCACCAGTGGCTCTCAGCAATGCACTAGTATCTAGTTATCCTTAAGTGTCTGTTTTAAGTGTAATACAAATACCTACAGCAAGGCTAGCAGTAACTGAATATGTAGGTCAATTCTATCTACCGTTTCAATGTTATTAAGTGCATAATGTACAGTAGTAGGCAACAAATATTGCACATCGGCTAATTTCGGCTTCATAGAGCGTAGCGTGCGTCAGAAAGAGATAGCGCTCTATGAAAGCAGAAAAGCCAATCTTCTTAATATATAAAAATGAATTGCTGTTCGTTAGTCTCGCTAAAACTCGAGAACGGCTGGACCGATTTGGCTGATTTTGGTCTTGAATGATTTGTGGAGGTCCAGAGAAGGTTAAAAGGTGAATAAATATGTTTTTTTTCAACGGAACGCCCAGTTACCGTTCGGTAACTGGGCGAGAGAAGCCGCGGGCGGCCACTAGTATGCAATATTTATTGCCTACAACCGTATCTTAATTTGTTATAGCTTAATATCATCAGACAGATTTTTATAAATTAAGCCTCAACTTATTTTAAAAAGTAAAATACTGAAACAAATGTAATTTTTAACCAAAAGGCAAACATTGGAGGGCTAAGTAATGTTTTAAAATAGGTTCTTAACTTTTAATACTCACCCTTCTAAGCTCTTGCAAGGCCTGACGTTGGCATACAAGTCAAACTCTTTACGCAGAGCCAAGTTGAGGGAACGGTAGCCCTTACCAACCGGGGTCATTAAAGGACCCTTAAGGCCGATTTTGTTCTCATTCACGGAGTCAATCGCTCGTTGTGGAATGCCAAATTTGCCATCAGGTCCCTAAAAATATATAAATTATGAGATTTGAAGGGGGTTTGCCATTTTAACAAGATTCCTATTTGAAGCTGGTTGGAATGGTTGGTGACAGTGAGGTATCAGAATGATGGTCATTCAACTTAGCTTACTTAATTCAAAATAATGTATTTTTAGGCAATTTTTTGTATTCTTAATGTTTGTTTTTCCAACATAAAATGTGTATAGTTTCATGATTTTCTAAGCTCATATAACTTTTGAAACTATCATGGTTTTTAACTCTTTTCCAAGCTCTTTTGAATACAACATTGTGTTTAATTTTTTAAATGAATCATTGTTGTTTTAACTATACTTTGATTTTGATTGTTTCAATGAAATTTTGAAAACATTTAGCAAACAGGAGAAAAGAGGAATAAAATAATTCATATTACTATCAATCATGACTTTAGAATGCAAGTTTTAATTCATAAAACCGGTCACTCACCCTAACAGCTGTGACGTCCACCTCGTCCCATTCAATGGGAACCTTGGCAGCTTCAAATATCTTCTGCACGGCCACTGTGATCTCGGGTCCAATGCCATGGCCGGGGATCAGCGTCACCTTCCTGACTCCCGAACTGTACTGCGCCACACCACTTCTGCCCACTGGCACCTGGATAGAACCAGATATCAGATCGCTAACCTCGAAACTCTACGTTATATATTCACAAAAAAGTATCCGAACCTCCGTTCTCCCGCACCTATCCGCCCCGACATTACCACTCGCACCGGGCTCCAGCCACTTCAGCAACGATCCCAACACTTTACTCTCACGAAAAGGCTCCAATAGCACTTTTATGTAATTCCTCGACATAGCTATACTACGTCTATTTTTGGATCAGATTAACAGAGGATAGCAGCCTTATGAGGCGCAAATCAAAAGGAAAGCATGCAAAGTCACGCAACACAAGTTAAATCTGCACACTGCTCTACAAACTTACAATTTTCCGGATTATTCTTGAAGCCATTTCAATATTTTTCGCAAATTCGTTCAACGACGAGCGATTACTCCGGGGGGGTGAAGGGGGCGTAGGGGCGGGGAAAGAGAGACGGAGAGGGACGAAATTGCAAGCGCGGCAACTACGCATGACCGGAAACAGATTTTCTTCAAGGGCGTTTCGAACTGAAAATTCACTGAAAATAAATATGTGTTTATGCATGGAAATACTTAATTATATCTTGTTCCATAAAATTTAAAGCTACTGAATATGAGTAAGTCTCGTTGAGTTTCATAGCCAGAAACTCAATATTATCTGAATTAGATATTTACAAATTCTACCGGAAGCACAGTTTTGCTAGGCAACACCATCTAACTGACATTTTTAAGAGCAGTCAACTTCATAAAACAGCTGGTATGACAATGACAAACTAAATCAGTGAGTTGTGTATGTAACAGTCAAGTCAAGTGAGCAGTAAGTCAGTCTGTTGCTTTTCGGTTTGTTTTTGTTTGTTGTGGGCAAGTTGTGGGCTTGTGGTTTTCTCCGGGCATTCATTTTTAGCTTTGCTAAGATACCCAACCGAGGTGAAAGGAGGGAATAAATGGAAATTGGAACACATAATTGAACTGGGATCTAAAAACAATCACAATGGATCAACAGCCATTACCAATGAAATTGGCTTCCATGAGCCTGATCTCCCAATGCAAGCTGCAAAGTATCCTATCTCTTTGTGGTGACAAAAAGGACCTCATCATAGACCCTTCCCTGATCAAGCCATTGGAAAGAATATGTGGAGTGAGCTGGCTCAGGTTTGTAAACAACAAACATATTCCTACTCCTACATACTCATACTCCTACTGTAACTGTACTGTACCTACTGTTTTAAAACCTTAGGTAGGTTAGTTGAACTATATATTATTAAGTACCTATGTTCTTGATTTTTTTGTTTAAAAACATTTCTAATATTTCAGGCAGCATGGAATTGATAAAATCTACAAAATGGATCCACAGCTGGGGTCAACAGCCAACGTAAACAGAGTTTACTTCATCCCTGCTTGTTTGAACAAGTACAAATGTGTGCTCGACCAGATTGCCTCTCTACTCAGCCAAAACTCATCTTTAGCAGACCTCAATTGTTTCCACATCATCATAGTTCCCAAAGTACTGTGCTCTTATGACTCTATCCTGGAAAGTAAAGGTCTCTACGGGATAGTAAAACTACACACATTCTCATGGGAATTGATGGCATTAGATGAACAGCTACTTAGTTTAGAGTTACCCTTCTTATACAAACAGTTGTTTGTCGAGCAAAACAACTCATTATTGTCAAGCATAGCTATGTCTCTTTGGAGTTTATTCCACGTCACAGGAAAGCCTAAAGCAGTGTTTTCATTAGGAAAACTATCAGCAAGTGTGCTGGACATGATTGAGGTATACAATGAGACATACTCCAGGGACTTCCTGGAAACGAGAGGATCTCAAGAAATTGGTGCACTCCTAGTCATAGATAGAAATCAAGATTACGCATCAAGTTTACTAACACCAGCTACGTACAGTGGTTTGTTGAGTGAAATATTCAACATCAACTGTGGACATCTAGACATGAACGTAAAAGAAACTAAACTGAAAAAAGGAAAACTGGACTTTGGCTTAGAAAATGATGCAGGAGCGAGTAAGAGTACAACAATGACATTAGATAGCTCAATTGACACTTTGTATGGAGAAATTAAGCACAGACATTTTTCAGAAGTCCTAAGTGTTCTAAGTTCTAAGGCAAAGCTTCTCAAAAATGAAGATATAAAAGCTCTAGGCATACAGGAAATGAAGCATTATGTAGAGACAAAATTACAGAAAGTCACATTATTTAAACAGAACTTAGTGAATCATGTATTGGCATGTGAAACGATCATTTCGGAAATGAGTAACAAATTTGAGAATCTCAAACTGACCGAGACAGAAATGCTGAACAATAGAAATAAAAAAGCGAGCTATCAATTTGTTGATGAGAACTTTGGCACCAATATCCACATGTACAACAGCCTGCGTCTTATGTGTCTTTTAAGTTTAACCCGAGGCCTATCTTATGAAGAGTACAATACTCTTGTAAATAAGTATTTATTAGCTTTTGGGTATAAGTATTTGTATGTATTCCAGAACTTGATCAGTACCGGGTTGCTGATTCAACCTTCAAGTTTAAAATTGTCCTTGAACATTTCCAACTTAGGCAATCTCAGTGACAGGTTACCAAAGTGGCAGAATGAGTTTCAGACGACAGCCAATAAATTAAAACAACTGCCTTCGCAACCTGAAAAGGTGGGGAAATCCTCTTCAGGTTACGTATTCAACGGAGGCTATGTTCCACTTATAGCAGTCCTATGCAATGCTGTTCTAACCTCCGATACACTGTCCGATGCTTTGACGAAACTACAGTCGTTATCAGACTTAAAAGTAGGTGGAAAGGTAGTGGACGAATTGAAAAATGGAATGGAGACTTTGAATGAGAAGTTATCCAACATGAAACTGAACTCTGATTTAGAATTTGGCTGCAAAGATGTGAAGAGTCTGACAAGGATGATAAAAACAGATCCCAACATGGGTAATGTCTTTCCGTTGAAGCCAAAATCGGTTTTGATTTTCGTAATAGGTGGCGTGACGTTCGCCGAGGTTGCTGCATGTGATGTGGTGCAAACTGCCATGGGGAGTAAAATCTATGTGGCGAGCGACTGTGTGGCCAGTGGGGCTGATTTAATGTCGGCCCATACTTGACACTGTGCTTAGGTACTTCTTGAAAAGAGTGCCTATTCTTATGATGTTTCTGGTTGAAAGGCGTCACCATGTCTCTCTTATTAAATAAATCATTTTAGGTCTGAATCAGTTTACCATAGTCAGGTAAAAAAATAACTGGTCAGTTTAATAGGTTTTGACTGATTCTAAGAGATATATATACTCAGTCACTATAAGTTCTTATGTTTATATGAATAAAAATATCATATTTATTAAAATATTTAATTGTTTTAATACATAAGTAGGTTTATCACAGTACAAAATTCTGAATATTTATAATTTATACATGTTTGCCAATCGCTTTCTATTGGAACATTATAATTTGATTTAAAAACATTATGCTTACCTACAAGCTAATTCAGTAATATTTAAGCATTACTGAATCAATAGATAAAAATAACAAAAACAACATTTTTATAACATTTAAAAAAACATGACAACAAATGAACTTTTTTTTTCAGGACTAATTGAACTAAGTATATTTCATTATTAGAATATGAGCTAAACTGCACTAGGTTAAGCCAGCTTAAACTGGGTATATTTAGAATTTCTACTCCAACTTTATATCAATAACGGGTATACAAATAAACAAATCCGTCTATGATTTCTGTGTCAAAACTATTGAACTCCATTTATAGGAGCTTATGCTTTTGACACATCAATCTTGGGGCGGAATGCTCAGTTATAAATATTGAAAAGTTGAAGTTTTTGAAGATCCTATTCTTACTACTTGCATGTCTTTTAATTTTAAACAAGGCTATTAAAAGCAGCAAGTAGATCTCAACATTTACGAGTTATATTTATTTATTAGAGGGTATTCCTAATAGCCCCTTCCCATCGGTGTGTGATATCGCCTACGGAGGCGGATCAGCTCGCACGACACACCATGGGAACGGTCTCGTGCGCCGAGGTGCGCGGTAGCACAGGAGCCCTTTCTGTGTGCGTCGCCGTGCGTCGTCGTCGGCTGTGCGTGATGATCTGCAGAACCACGCACCGTAGGAAGGTAGCATTAGATGAGGATGATTGGTGATTCTTTGTGCCTCCATTAAAGCGCAATCTCCCACCAATTATGAAGCCTAGATCATTTCCGCCAGTATTGTGCGAACTTGTGGAATTGTTCGACAAGCACCGCCATGACAGCTGTCACGGACATGTCAAGTAGGTTCTGCAGGTAGTGGACCGCTTCTTCGTCTCCTAGGTCCAACCTGGAAATATCATCAAATGATTTAAGCTTTCATCTTTAGATTAACGGCACAAAAATGTCTGAAATAAGATTGCATTCAACAATAGTTCTAAAACTATTCAATTGGTAGTTTTCGTGGCTATTGTACAACTGTCGTATAACGTTATCACTAAAAGTAACCAATACAAAGAATGACAATGTAGAACGTTGCTTAACTTAGTCAACCGGTTAAGAATTACCAATTATATTATGGTATCAGTATCAACATACAACTGACGAAGTTATTATGAAAAAAGTCCGTTAAAAAAATGTATACAAGTATCAGCTATCTGGTTCCCATAGCACAAGCTCTTCTTAGTTTGGGGCTAGATAATGTTGTGTGGATTGTACGCATTATTTATTTATTATTACTCATTCACGTAAGGTAGAGTGACCAAGGAGAGAGAAAATATGACGATACTCACCGGAGTTTGTCCTGAACTTTCTTGACAGCCTTGTCGGGTTCCAACGCGATGTCGGGGACTGACGCGTCCACCATCAGAGAGAATAGGTTCAGCATCAGATTTGCGTGTCTGGAATTAATTAAATAATAAAAAATACCTAAATACATAAATTGATGCCTCGATTTCGTCTTGAGAAAAAAAGAATCAGTGACATGATAAGAAGACGTTTTGGAAGGTGTTTATTTTACGCCTTTTAATGAGCAACTTGCTCTGTTTTCAAAATGCAAGTGATATAATGTCTCAGTGTAGCACATAATGGCAGAGAGAGAAATATACTTTTATAGGCCTGCGCACATGGCAATGGCGATCACGTTAAACGCTGTCATATTTGACAACGTTTCATCTGATCGCCACCGCCATCGCCTAGATGTGCGCAGGCCTTAAGATAGCATAATGCTCACTCACGCGGCTTGATCGAGTGTGATCACCTCCACAGGGTTATTCATTATTAGCTACACAAACTGACAGGGCTTAATTTTTGGGTAGTGAATATTATTTTGGCCGAATCAATTTAAATTCCTAAACTGATTTAAGTTTTTGTATCAACATTCTATTTTTATTGATTTCTGTACGACATATTTCATAATTATTTGCCACGGAGAACAAGACGATGACCTATCGTCGCCCCCCAGGCGGTGACTGAACGCAGAGTGATGCTCGGCTAGCATTTGATTAGAAATTGACTTTTAGATGTAAAAACACGCCAAGAATTCGAAAGAATTACTTTCTCGGGATTTTCGTTTATTTTATTTGTTGAACCTAATTCCTGAGTATTTGTAGTTAATCAGGAATAACCCTGTATAGGTACAAATGTATGTACCTGTGATAAGCTTCTGATCTCTCGCACATGTCTGCTCAAATGAAGTCTGCTCTTTGTGTTTACTTACCGTCGCAGATGCAGGAACGCGGTATAGCATTGCTTCCGGAAGTGGTGGTATAACTCGGAGTGCACGCCGCCCATCGCCTCCACCATCTCCTTGCTGAGCTTCATGGGCGGCGGCAGCGGCTTGGGGTCGCGCCCGAGGATGTAGCCGAAGTCGATGTGGAACAACGCGCCCGACTGAGTCAGGAGGAGGTTGTCCAGGTGACGGTCACCTACACCTGGAGATAACAAATTAAATTAAAAATAAAGACGGGTTAGTTGTTTTCGAAAAGTAGGGTGCCCACCCACAAGATGGACTGACGACATTGTTTAGTTCGCGGGAAGTCGGTGGATGGAAAGGGTATGACAAGGTTGTAGGGGTGAATGATAAGATTGTAGGGGAGGCCTATGTCCAGCAGTGGACTTCTTCAGGCTGATGATGATGAGTTGTATGGAAGTGGATAGATATGTGAGCAGAGGTAGACCAAAGAAAACATGGATGAACTGTGTGAAAGATGACATGGGTAAGCGAGGAGTGAATGCAGAGATGATGGCTGACAAAGGGGAATGGAGGTAGACATGTTGTGGCGACCCCACATAAAGTGGGATGAGAGCAGGAAGAAGGATAGTTGCACTTCATATTTATCATAATAAAAATGTAAATCTCATAACAAAAATGTGTTCTAGTGGTGGCGACCTGCCTTCGGATCCTAAGTTCATGGGTTCAAATCCGTATACCAGTGGGTTTTACCCCCACAAATGTATATGGACCATGCCAGTACTCTAAAACGGTGAAGAAAATCGTGAGATAACCAACAAGTCTTAAAACTTAAAAATTTCGAAATAATATGTCAAGTGCACAAAAGGAATCTTTCACCACTGGTTATAGCTACATAGCTTACCAAGTAGATAAGTGATAACGCAGTAACCAGCACAGCTCCTGATATAAGTGTCCATGGTCTCAGGTTTGATGCCGTAGGGGGCGCCTTCGCAAGGGTTGTGCTTCCGGAAGAAGTTCTGGATGCTTCCCTCGGTGGCCAGCGCTTCGGCCACCGTCACCGACTCCACGAACTGGAGGAATCCGTGCTTAGAACTTGTGGCTAGAACCTGCAAGAAAAAACGAAGTTAGTTTTGTGAAAGAAATGGCACTACTAATTGTTGGGCATTTTATAAATACGATCATCCGAAAAATGGAACCAAAACGTTTTTTCTTAGTCTATCGTATCGTGGATATCTACGATGCTTACGATTTTGTTGTTTTGATCAGCTATAGGTACAAAAAATAGATAGGGGAGTCTATTACTTCAGATTGATAATAAATTAATTAATATTGTGAACAATAAACACAACACTATCTAGCCCCAAATAAAGCTGAGCTTGTACGGGAACCAGATAGCTGGTAAAATACTAATATACCTTTTTTGCGAATACATATACTTAGAATACAATACACCCAACAACAACAGGTTATTTTAAGTAAGTAATACAATACTCCCAAACAGAGAACAAACATCTTCGCTCACCACACAGATATTTGTTCTCGGTGGGGATTGAACCCACGACTAACTGAGCTGAGAGGTTAGCCATGATATTAAAGGTATCTTACCTTATAAGGCGTTAATTTCAAATCCAGATTCTCCCTTCTCAAGAGCTTATCCATCAAGGTAATCATTTGCAGAATCAGTTGGTCTTGTCTCAAGTCGTCTCCATGCTTGAAGATAGCTTCATACTCCACGCCCTCTGTCGTCAGGAAGGTGAGTTTGGACGGCATCAGAGCTGATTTGAAGAGACTGGCTTTCTTAGCGACTATGCCTTTGATGGTGACGCTTGGGTCGAGCGGGAAAGGCATGGGTTCAAAGTTCGTGAAGTTGAATTTGAAGGCGTCTTGGTCGGCTAGCAACTAAAAAATTTTTTTTTTAAATTAAAATAAAAAGTAGGTAGGTACCCAAATTTGTATGGGATCATCATCATCATCATTGACTGGCCTTACAGCTCAGTTGGTAGTAGCTCTGCCTTCTGCGCCGTAGGTCGTGGGTTCGATCCCTACCGACAACAAATATTTGTGTGGTGAACACCGATCAGCTATCTGGTTCCCATAGTACAAGCTTTGCTTAGTTTGGGCCTAGATAGTGTTGAGTGGATTGTCTAGAATATTATTATATTTATTATCATCTTCATCATCAGCCTGAAGAAGTCCACTGCTGGACATAGGCCTCCCCTACACATGACCAGGAAGAAAGATTCTGAGCTCTTTCCATCCACCGACTTCCCCCGATCTTAACAATGTCGTCCGTCCATCTGGTGGGTGGGCGTCCTACTTTTCGTCTTCCGGTTCGCAGTGGCCATTCGAGAACCTTTATTCCCCAACGGTTGTTACCGATAACCGTTGGGGAATAAAGGTTCTCGAATGGCTGCCCCAACACTGTCAACAATCCGCCTGCCAAGTGATGTGAAGAAGTAAATTTTCTCTGATTTACATTATCGCAACTTGAGATCTATTGATACTCTCCTTCTGGCTACCCCTAAGCATCCAACATCTTTCCGAGGCAAGTCTTTTGAGGTGGCGGCTGTAGGTCTTTGGAATGCGCTCCCTATTGACATCAAAAAGGCTCCCAATAAGTCAGCTTTTAAGCGTCTGGTTTATGAGCATTTCCTGAAGCAGATCTCATCGGACCTTAACTAATAAGTATTGTACCATGTTGTTAATTTTAATATCTAAGCTTTCCTTTTTTTTATGTAAGCACGCCAACGCCATTCCTACCTCTAAGGTTGTCAGGTAGAAAATGCTTAAAGCATTAAGCCCACCTTTTGTACATAACATTAAGTATTTGTGCAATAAAGAGTTAAGAAGGCACATTCGAATAAGGGTAGTAATTGAGCTAACCTGTTGCAATCTCTCCGCCTTCTTATTCCGATTGCCGCTCTCTCTCGTGACCGTCTTGACAAGTTTCACCAGCTTGTCGATGAAGACTTGTTGTCGCGCGAGGAACGAACGCGTGCGTTGGTGGTCCGTGTTACCTGCCAAACAAGCAATGAGTTACATTCTTAGAGCTTCGTAAAGGATTCTTGTACCTTGTAATCTTGTATCCGCATTTAGGCTCTAAGGAGTCTAAAACGATTCATTATGTTACGTTGCACGCATAGGAAACTGTTCTTTTCTCTTTCGTACGATTGATCCAAAATAGACATTATAAAACGCATACCTACCTTATTAAGGATATAATATTAAGGATGCCTGGAGGCAACAATTTTTTAAAGAATATTTTTCTCCAATAATGTTGTGGCCTACCGTCATTATTAATTATGTCCACAAAAAAGAATTTATCAAAGTCTACGTTCCTTTTGTAGCTCCTCACTAGAGTATCCTTAGCGAGACGATGCGAGAAGGTCCCCACAATCTCAAGTACCTTTGGCGAGGCGATGCGAGAATGTCCTCACAATCTCAAGTACCTTTAGCGAGACGATGCGAGAAAGTCCCCACAATCTCAAGTACTATTAGCGAGACGATGCGAGAAAGTCCCCAAAATCTCAAGTACCTTTAGCGAGGCGATGCGAGAAAGTCCCCACAATCTCAAGTACCTTTGGCGAGGCAATGCGAGAGAGAATGTCCTCACAATCTCGAGTATCTTTAGCGAATCGATGCGAGAAGGTCCCCACAATCTCAAGTACCTTTAGCGAGACGATGCGAGAAAGTCCCCACAATCTCAAGTACCTTTCGGGAGGCGATGCGAGAATGTCCTCACTAGAGTACCTTTAGCGAGGCGATGCCAGAATGTCCCCACAATCTCAAGTACCTTTCGGGAGGCGATGCGAGAATGTCCTCACTAGAGTACCTTTAGCGAGGCGATGCCAGAATGTCCCCACAATCTCGAGTACCTTTAGCGAGGCGATGCGAGAATGTCCTCATGACGGCGAGGTACATGTGTCGTGCGGCCGGCTCCTGCGCGCACAGCTGGTCTTCGCACTCGATGAGTAGGTACCAGTAGAGGTAGTTGGCAAGCACGCTATTGCAGCACGCTCGCTCCATCAGGAACATCGCCAGGCTCAGCTCTTCGGGGGCTTCCACCGTCTCTCTGGGGACAAGGTCGAAGCTGGAGTACAGAATTTCGAAGTGATGCTTTTATTAATTTTACTTGCAAGTTGGCAAGTTGGCAAGTTTTATCATGCGCACTTGATGTGCGGTGCGGGCAGGTTTTTCCGCAAGTAGGCCGCTGGTGGGCCCTTTTTGCGTGACCCTTGACACGTGTTGCTCGAACTTTTATAGGTTCTACAACACGCCGGTTTCCTCACGATGTTTTCTTTCACCGTTTTGAGAGTACTGGCATAGTGCACATAAATTTTTCGACAGAAAAACTCATTGGTACACGAGTGGATTTGAACCCACGACCTTCAGATCGGAAGGCGGGGCCACTACCACTAGACCACCAGTGCTCCAATTTTACTTGCAATTAAAATATGTTTATTTTTACTTTGACCATAATATTAGGCTGTACTTGTATAAAATTTAGGGTAATGTTTCAGCATTGCAATGGATATTTATTAACGAGACAAATAAATGCTAAAAACAATTTTTTTTTTTATTTAAGATTTATTTATTTGGTAACAATACATAAATATTACAAAACTGCTACTTACTACATTTAACAAACATATAAACTAAAAATGATAAGTTGTACAGAATTAAATGCGTAAGTACGCTAACTCCCACCCTAGGAGAACCTGTGTTGCGGGTAGTTAGCCTCTTTCGTCCAATTAGTAACCAACGTATGTGCTTACGCTAGTTGAGAGTGCAACAGATAATTATGATAATTTGGGTGTGTTAAGTGTATGTATGTTAATTTTTAAGATGATTAAAGTAAACATTGTGTTTAATATAATACTGTATGTAAATATAATTTAGGTGCAGGTAAAAAATGTTCATGTAAATAGGTAATGTATGTAGGTAAGATACTATTTTAATTGAATACGTATGGGAGTTTAGTATGAGCTATGATGATGGGGTTAAGAGAGATTCAGTTTCGTGATAGTTAAGACTACTGAGCCAGTCGGAAGTTAATCTTCTACACCTTTTTCTAGTTAGTGATATTAAGTTAAGTTTTTTATTTAATTTTGTGTATATGAATGGTCCTAGGTAGTAGTGACATCGCTTGCCGAAGCTAGTCCTTACTTTAGGTATTTTCCATACGAGCCTACGGTTCGTGTGTGTTTCCAGAATATTTGTATGTGCTGTTTTGTGGAAGTTTATGGCAGTGATAAGCAGAAAGAGTTGTCTAACAGAGAGGAGTCTGGTATCCTGGTACAATGAAGTGGTAGGGTATCGGTATGGTTTAGAGTAGGCGACCTTTAATACTGCTCGCTGAGCTCGTTCTAGGCGAAGTAAGTGAGTTTTACAAGCTGAACCCCATGTGGAAATACAGTACGTGAGTACTGACTGGCAGAGGGCCTGATAGACCAGTTTTATGGTTTGACTGTCAGCGCAAGATCTCAACATTTTGAATAAGTATAGCAATTATGAAGTTATTAATTGATTTTTGAGCAAAATATATTCACATTCAAAATTATTTTATTCATTTGTATCACAAGGATCAGTTTGAAACGTCTCTAAGCTAAGTGAGTCTAGGAGCCAGTTCCACGAGACCAAGCCTAGAAGAACTTTTGCCCTGTGAATATCTGTACCTTCCTAGGTGGGAGTTGCATACATTCTAGTGCTTCTGACTGTACATCCAGAGAACCAAAAAACAATTGATTAAGTACAGTCTCTTTTAACGATATAACAGCGAGTGGACGACATGAGCGCCCCTGGCGGGATTAATAGTTCTAATTTTATAACTTACGAACGCTACGTAACAAGTTAAAACTCAGAATAAGCCCTCAGGCAGCAAACTTACGGCTTAGTTTCAATCTTTTTTTATAATCCTTTTCCAAAATAAAAATAAAACTAGCTTGTTATAAATAAATAGGTAGCAAGTCAAGTAAGTTTATGGAACGTTTTGTTTGTTTCATTTTTGAATACCTTTGTGAAGCTTAATAAATGATTGAACAAAAAACTCTTTTCAGCCATTTGAGTGCTTTAAAATGTCACAGTCTGATACACAGTAACACACATTAAATTGATAACACCCTCTGTTTGCGTCGAGGGTTGAAAAAAGCAAAAATATGCTCCAGGTGAGGCTCGAACTCACAACCCCGGCATTGCTCACGAACACTGTCTTATAAGTACCGTGCGCTAACCAATTGCGCTACTGGAGCGACGAGCGACTTGACGAAATTATGCATCCCCTAACCAGAGGGGTGAGTTTGCCCTGATTAAATGAACTTCACCGTTCTTACACTGAATGTTTTACCTACAGCCATACTGAAGTTAGTTACTTTTCTAGGCAGGAATGCTTGTTATAGATTAAGTAAAGTGAACCTATTGTTAAAAATATATTTTGACGCATTTTGACATAATTATGCACTTTTTGTGTGTATATTAAAATGCGTAGGTATTGCACAAATTGCGTAAATGTCAAGATGCGTATAAAAAGTATACATATTTAAAATTGGTCAAATATCGTGTCTGTCATTATGCGTCATGTGATTTTTTATTTTGTATAGGGGCGGTATGAAAATGTGCGTCGATTTTCAACTTGATTTGTTCAACGTATCACGATCACATACTACCTTTTGAAACTGAATAGACAGAATACACCGATAAGTTAACCTCACAAAAAATGTCAAAATGTGTTCATGATCAAGGCACTGGTGCAAGCGAAAACCGACTCTAAGGTGACGAACATTTTTATACCGCGACTGTACATTCGTTTTTGGACAGAGAAACCCATCAGTCCGAACCCACGACCTTAGGATTGGAATACGGGGCCGTCACCACTGGGCTATTAAGGGTTGATAGACTTACTCGATGTTATTGTCTGCGTTGGAAGGCGTGTCTTCGTCCTCCACGGCCGCGCCCGCAGTCTCGTCGACGGAGCGACGGCTGATGGTAGAAGATGTCATCTCACTTGTTAGCACTGCAATGAGAAAGGTGGTTTTATTAACCGACTTTAAATAAAAAAAGAGGTGCTCAGTTCGGTTGTATTTTTAATGTTTGTTAGCACATAACTTCGTAATTTATGGGCAGATTTGATAAATTATTTTTTTATCGGAAATGTTTGATTTGACACTGCGGTACACGCGCCCATTTTTTTTACGAGTTCACGCGAGGCCTACTATAGTAGGCCTTTTTTAAATGTATATAACTTTTTATTCTCTGTCTGGGTGTTATAAGTACATGTGTGTTTAAAAAAAAATTATATACGTATATCAGCTATCTGGTTCCCATAGTACAAGCTCTGCTTAATTTGGGACTAGATACTTAGGCCCGTATTCAGAAACAGTGCTTGAGCCTGAGTCGAGCCTCAAACATAGATTTTATGACAGGTCTTCATTGAAAAGTGACAAAAATCTTGAGGACTCAGACTCGAGCATTGTTTTTGAATACGGGCTTAGGGCTTAGTGTTGTGTGGATTGTCAAAAATATTTAATTTTTAATTACCTGATGCGGACAGTAGACTGGCCTGACTGTCTCTATGCACGCTCTGCAGCAGCTTGCCTTCCGAATCAGAGTAGACCGCCATGTCTTTCCCGCAGGTCTTGGCGCATTCCTCGTGGATCTCCAAGAAGTCTTCGTATTTGAGGGCTTGCACCAACTGCAGGAGGTATAGGAGAAGATCCTCGTCGGGAGCCTGCCTTAGGCGGGATATCGCGTATCTGATGAAATAACATTTTAGAAAATGATAATTTAAAACTAAGAATTCACAAAAAAAAAAAAACACAAAGATTTTTATAATGTCCTAAAAGTTAAGAGCCGAGCTGGAATTGAACCCTTGGTACGGGGCTGCGCTGACCGCGTTGTCGACCACTGCGTCATCGGATCCTAACTTATGGATCATTATAAAAAAAATTGTGATTTAAAAAAATTAAAAATCTAGAAAAGGATAGGACATTTGAATGTAAATTAAAGGACTTATTGATAAAAAAATGCTATTATAATTTAAATGACTTTTTCAATGATACATTGCCTGCGTTATAATAATAATTTAATTGACTTAAATAGAACACTAACAACTAGCTTTTAATTTATCTACTTTTTCAGACTTCGGCCCGCTTCCACTCCAAATATTGCTATGCTCTAAAGATAAGGGCCTGTTATGTATTTACCATTTTTTACTTTAAGACCTCACCATGTAACATAATAATTGCAATAAATAATATGAGTATGAGTATAAAAAAAGTTTCTCAATTTAGTTTTTTTTGTAATGTTTTTGCAAAGTGACGGTTTACAGAGAGGAATGGAGAAAAGACACGTTGTACCGACCTCACATAAAATGGGATACGGGCAGGAGGAAGAAGAATGTTTGTAATCGCATTTATGAGTCGATCTTATAAATTCTGAAAAAAATATCCCATACATTTTTTCAAAATCGATTAAATTTCAAAAATCTGAAAAATTGATCCTGTGTTGCTCATAATGATGCCTTAAAATTTCACCGTATAAAATCATAATGTCTTACTTCCTAACAGCTGGATGCGTGAACCTGGGTGTCAGCAGTTCCAATGCGTCCTCTACGTCCATGGGCGCCCATTGTTTCATCATCAGCAGAGCCTGTCTCACCTCGCCTAAACACAACATAACATTACTAATTATTATTATACTTACTTTTTTTTTTTCCAAACACGAAAACGAAGACGAAGCGTTGGGCGCCCACCCACCAGATGGACCGACGACATTGTTAAGATCGCGGGAAGTCGATGGATGGAAGGGGCTCAGAATCGTTCTTCCTGGAAACGAGTAGGGGAGGCCTATGTCCAGCAGTGGACTTCTTCAGGCTGATAATGATGATGATGATGATGATGATTTTTTTCCAGTTCGACTATAGGTAGCGGCACATATCTTAAGCGCTGACCGTTATTGGCTAGCGGTATGGGCGGGCGTGCGTAGCGCTGATTGGCTCTCCAGTCACACTCCGCTCTCTGTACCAATAGGACACTCTGCACACATCCACACATCCTGTGTACGCGACATGGCACACTACAACGCATGCGCAGCTATCCCCTCCGCATATCGCTCAGCGCTAATGTTATGTGCCGCAAGTTATATCAACGTCGACTATTGGGGTAGGCTGAAAATCAGCCCTGTGCTTCATCTATGTATGTTGCACAGAATTAGTGCTTAGCCTACTCTTTCTGTCAAACTGTCAAATTTATATAATTGAACAATTTATATAATTTATAAATTCAATACATTAGAAATAATTTTAAAATCATTAATTTAAATCTTAATTTGTTAATAGTTGAAATGACTATGTAGTTACCGGGTCGATTCCAATTCACGCATTCCAAAAACTTGGTCAAAGCTCGTTTGTTGCTCGATAGATAGAACCTGCAACAACCATACAAAAATATGAAATCGTTAACAAACTAACATGAGTCAGAAAAAAAAAATTAAACACATTTTACCACTTTCGAAGTGTCTCTCGCGCAAACTGTTCAGTTTAGAAAAAAACTATATTAGAACCCTCAACATCCTGCTCCGGAAGACCTATTCATAAATACCCCACACGTATGGGTTTGATTAAAAAAAAAATTTTAGATTCAGTTTCAAGCAAGTCTTTCTCCCGCGCCGTGGGCTTGGCGTCGCGCGCAGAGGGCGGTGCGTGCTGCTAGTGTTACCTGTACTTCCACACGAGGTCGTGCTGCGTGGCGGCGGCGGGCGCGGCGGGCGGGGCCGCCAGCGCCTCCGCCAGCAGGTCCCGCTCCCGCGCCGTGGGCTTGGCGTCGCGCGCAGAGGGCGGTGCGTGCTGCTAGTGTTACCTGTACTTCCACACGAGGTCGTGCTGCGTGGCGGCGGCGGGCGCGGCGGGCGGGGCCGCCAGCGCCTCCGCCAGCAGGTCCCGCTCCCGCGCCGTGGGCTTGGCGTCGCGCGCAGAGGGCGGTGCGTGCTGCTAGTGTTACCTGTACTTCCACACGAGGTCGTGCTGCGTGGCGGCGGCGGGCGCGGCGGGCGGGGCCGCCAGCGCCGCCGCCAGCAGGTCCCGCTCCCGCGCCGTGGGCTTGGCGTCGCGCGCAGAGGGCGGTGCGTGCTGCTAGTGTTACCTGTACTTCCACACGAGGTCGTGCTGCGTGGCGGCGGCGGGCGCGGCGGGCGGGGCCGCCAGCGCCTCCGCCAGCAGGTCCCGCTCCCGCGCCGTGGGCTTGGCGTCGCGCGCAGAGGGCGGTGCGTGCTGCTAGTGTTACCTGTACTTCCACACGAGGTCGTGCTGCGTGGCGGCGGCGGGCGCGGCGGGCGGGGCCGCCAGCGCCGCCGCCAGCAGGTCCCGCTCCCGCGCCGTGGGCTTGGCGTCGCGCGCAGAGGGCGGTGCGTGCTGCTAGTGTTACCTGTACTTCCACACGAGGTCGTGCTGCGTGGCGGCGGCGGGCGCGGCGGGCGGGGCCGCCAGCGCCTCCGCCAGCAGGTCCCGCTCCCGCGCCGTGGGCTTGGCGTCGCGCGCAGAGGGCGGTGCGTGCTGCTAGTGTTACCTGTACTTCCACACGAGGTCGTGCTGCGTGGCGGCGGCGGGCGCGGCGGGCGGGGCCGCCAGCGCCGCCGCCAGCAGGTCCCGCTCCCGCGCCGTGGGCTTGGCGTCGCGCGCAGAGGGCGGTGCGTGCTGCTAGTGTTACCTGTACTTCCACACGAGGTCGTGCTGCGTGGCGGCGGCGGGCGCGGCGGGCGGGGCCGCCAGCGCCGCCGCCAGCAGGTCCCGCTCCCGCGCCGTGGGCTTGGCGTCGCGCGCAGAGGGCGGTGCGTGCTGCTAGTGTTACCTGTACTTCCACACGAGGTCGTGCTGCGTGGCGGCGGCGGGCGCGGCGGGCGGGGCCGCCAGCGCCGCCGCCAGCAGGTCCCGCTCCCGCGCCGTGGGCTTGGCGTCGCGGCGCGCGTGCCCGGCCCGCAGGCATCGTGCTAGTCGGTGCTGCTTGCTCTCCACCAGGTTCTCCTGTAATCAATCAATCAATCAAACCTAAGAGTTTGTTTGTTTGGTTGAACGCGCTAATCTCGGAGAGCAGTTATCCAGGCATACCAGACATCACAAGCCACCTATAAAACACATACCTGCAGTATTTCATAGTCGGGAACGGTGACTATTTCTGCTTGAGCTTTGAACTGGTAAACTTCGTCGCCATCTTGTTCGTAGTACACCACGGCATGCTGAAATAAATACGACACTTATCAGCTTGGACACTTGAAAAAGCCGCTTACCACCTTACGGTGACTAAAAGCAGCTTTTTTAGCTAGAAAAAATAATTAAGTAGTAGCTAGACCTTGGCCCTATCGGCCATACCTTGAGCTAACCTAATGTATTACTAGCAGCCCGTCCCGGCTTTGCACGGGGTAGACAATATTGTTGTACATTATTTTGTTCTATCGCTAATAGTTTCGGCAGCGCATTCGACGAAAGACATTTTAAGACTCATTTTTCTACACCTTCGGTTACATTGTTCAAATTTTACCAAGGATCCCTAATTTTTTTCAAAATGAAATGTAGCCTATGTCAAATTGGAAGAATGTAGCATTCTATTGGTGAAAGAATTTTTTAAATCGGCCCAGTACTTTTTGAGCCTATTCATTACAAACATACAAAAATAGGTACAAATCTTTCCTCTTTATAATATAAGTATAGATGTATACTTACATTAGTCCCATCAATCTGGACGGTAGGGAACTCTATCATCAGATACATGTAGTCTGAACATCTCTTCTCCTTCTCATTAATCATCTCTATTTCCCTGAAAGTAAGTCTGTCGAGCCAATCCACCTGTGGATAAACAACCTTATTTGTATTGTGGTTAAGTTTATTTTCCTTTATCAGGGTCTTCAATATGTTGAAGAAAGCTTCAGTAGTAATAAAGTGATTTAAGAAACAGCTGTGACCTATTTGACAACCTTCACAGCCCAGTCGGTAGTAGCTGTGCCTGCGCTGAAGAGCGTGGGTTCGATCTTCACCGAGAACAAATATTTGTGTTTGTGTGCTGAACACAGATGTTTGTTCTCTGTCTGGTCGTTATATCGTATTCTAAGTATGTTATTTTTAACAAAATATCTATGTATTATATCAGCTATTTAGTTCTCATCGTACCAGCTCTGATTAGTTTGGAGCTAGATAGTGTTATGTGGAATGTCCATAATATTTATTTAATGATACACTTTTACGTACCTTCACTCTTTTATATAAAAATAATGATTTATTAAATTTGCATAATCCTGACATGATTACTAAGATTAATCATAAACATGCAAACATTGTTGTTATCAATTAATTGCAAAGAAAATATTATTTATTTACTATTTAATGCCTATAGTATAAATCATGGCTGAGAAAACAATATTTTATTTATGACCTACTAGGTCACGCCTTCGGCTTCACTTGCGATTACTAGTGTTACTGAGACAAAAAGTTGCTAATACGAATTAATTTTTTTATCGAAATACAATAATTTAAACACATATTATTTTATTTACAACTAGCGGCCTGTCCCGGCTTCACACGGGTGGCTATTTATTTTCTAAACAATGAATATAACCTATGTTACTCAGGGTGAATGTAGTTTTCCAATGGTGAAAGAATTTTTGAAATCGGCACAGTAGTTTTTGAGTTTATTCATTATAAACATACACACAAAAATACAAATCTTTCCTCTTTATAATATTAGTAAGTATAGATAACAAAGGAAATGAATAAACACACATGACTTGATGATGATGATGATGGTGAGACAGTTGAGCTAACGGCAATTCTGCCGACCGTTTAAAACAAACTAGATATAGCAGAAAATATTCAAATCAGTTGCGAAAACAACTAAGTTGTAAAACAACGGTTGTAGGCAATAAATATTGCACATCAGCTTTTCGGCTTTGTAGAGCGCTATCTCTTTCTGACGCACACTACGCTCTATGAAACCGAAATTAGCCGATGTGCAATATTTGTTGCCTACAACCGTAACTTAGTTGTTTTCACTACTGATTTGAATATATTCAGCTATATTCATATTCATTAGCAGTTGGTGCCCGAGCTTCGCTCGGTATTTTTTTTTTGGTAAACTGTTGTGAATTATATTTAAATACGAATTACTGATTACGAATACTGATTAAATATTAATATTTTTCGATCTTACCGACATAATAATAAACTCCACTACTCGTCAATAGATGGCGTTCTCTGTCCCACTAACTCTTGACTTAATCAACAGATGGCGCTAGGAGTTATGATTTTATGATAAAGTTGATTATTTACTTTACGATTAAGGGGACATTTTCTAAAAATGAATCCTAGCTAGATCGTTTTATCGTCCCCGAAAACTCCTGTATACTTAATTTCATGAAAATCGTTGGCTCAGTTTCCGAGATCCTTAATATATACAAGATTTTCTCGTTTAAAGGTATAAGATAAGATTTATTCATTGCTTCATGTGTTTTATAGGTCTTAAGGGGTAATAACGTCCAGAACATGAACCCCGCTGGGGCATTAAAATAAAAAAAATAAACGCACTGACCTTAGGCATGTGTCCGTTCCTATGTTTCTTGGCGAGTTTAGCGAGCCTCTGCATTTGCTCCTTGCCCCGATCGGGCGCCTTGCCTGGAGTCTGCTCACTGCCTTCCACGCCAGGCCACACTCGCAGGTCGAACATACCCTGTAACATAGTTACATCTAAAATCACTTAAAATCCTTTCACCACATTGGTTCGAAAGAACTAGTGACACGATAAGAAGAAGAAGAAGAAGTTACATCTAAGTCAAATATCTTTTCTTCAATCCAATCGTAAGGATTACTTTGAAACGTTTTAAGCCCAGGCGTGTCTAGGTTCCACGCGCTTTAGATTATAAATAAACATTGGAAGACATTTCGCAGCACCATCTAGCCCCAAACTAAGCAAAGCAAAGGAAACCAGATGGCCGACAGATTGATGTATTAATAATAATCAATAATGTTTATTTCGGAGCAGATTTACAATGTTAAACAAATTAGGAAAAGATAATAACGGCATTAGTCGTTAGACTGTACCGGAGCTACCAACGCCCACCTCCATAAACTAGGTACCGTACGTTTCAAACTCTACTCAAGGTAAAACAGTACTAATACTTACTAGGATCAGTTTGAACATTCACCAATTTAACTGACAACGTAAATCTAAAGTTTGTTGAACACGGCGCGGCGTTGGACAAAAACTAAGGAGGTTTATTTTTTGTCCAACGCCGTGGTTATGTTTAGTAGTAGTTGTGCTGCGGCTGAAATGATATCACTGAATTACAAACCGTTTTTTGTTTTCTGGCTAACACACCCTTAGCACCAAAATTAAATGCACGTTTAATCTTCCAAATACACTCCCCGTAAACCTTTCTGCACGATACACGTAAAGAACTGTTAGCTCCTCCCATTTTGATTTTTAACAATTTTGAATTTGTGAGTAAAATTTCGAATAAAACAGCCAATTGAAAAATATACGAAAAATCACAACTCCCATCCAGGCATTGGTATGAAATTTTCAAAACCAATTTCCTGAGCGTATAGTTTAGTCGTATACACGAACATGGTAAAGGGTGTGGATGTACTGAACAGGATCGAAGATGTCAGCTTTCAAGAAACCTTGCATTGGAGATAGAAATGCATTGACCTGTGACCACTGATGCACTATCCACACTTATAAGGTCTTGCCTGTTTGTCACAACTAGACTGCTGATCTGATTTCGGAGCAACACAGAGATAGCTTGGATTCTGGAGACGGACATACTATGGGAAAATATCTTAGACCCACACGGGAATAGAAAGTTCACAATGATGATACGTCCAAAGTCTCGTCTATAGTCAGAAATTAAAGAAAGCTTATGAGTCTGTTGCACTATTTAATCTAATTCAAATTTTAAATGAAGTAAGATCGGGTTTTAATGTAAATTGCAATTCGCTCCAAGCATAAAATTGATGCAAAGGAAACAATTTTACACAGGGCTCGGACAAGGAACTATGTTGAGTCCCGTTTTCTTTAATGTTTATACGAGAGACTAATTTGGGTAGAAGTTTTAAACTGGATCAATTATTATGATAAATAATAATATTGAGATCCAGACGGAAGTCAAAGCAAATAACTAGTCCATCGCATGGTTCAATAATATATTAATTGTCAATACAGATAGCGTATCAAGGGTCACCTGGGCTGGTCTCATTATCTTCTCAGTGCACAAATGAGTATTTATAACCTATTTTACACAGCACTACAACAGTCAGGGTAAAGGGCAAACCTAAGTTATAGATCGTCGCTTTACTGGTTTGTGTGTTGTTCTTAGAGATCATCATCATCAGCATGAAGAAGTAGATTGCTGGACAAAGGCCTACCCTATATCCACGAAATACTATTTTAAGACTTCCAACAATCTTTAAAATCGAGTACCTAGGGTATTCTGAATTTGGGGACATGGTTCACTTAAGGAGCTTCTAAATAATAATATGCTCGTGATTGTTAGGGGCACATAGGCTGTATAGGCTGGTGTTTACATGGCAATTAAAATTAATAAAATTATCAGGACGGTACCAGTGAAATTTCTAGCAGCGGTAAATTTATACCTAAATATCAGCGTGGCAATACTGCTAGCTTTTTGGGGACGCTTCCGTCGTGTACTGATTTGGATCAGTTGAGCTAGAACGTCTGTAACGGTTTGCAGATAACTCAACTGTTTCTTGTGTATTTTGTACATTTGTAAATATTTGTTTAATTGTAAGTTTCTTTGTTTAATGTAAATTAATGTATTTCTTAAAAAAAATAATGGAAAACAATTGTAAAATTAAATAATTACCTAACCTACAAACATACTAGATACACTAAGAAAAAATGTGACTTATTACAAAAACAGCTCAAACCACACGCATGGTTCAAATGTCAATAAGCAAATCTCAAAATAGTACCTACAGAATCGCGTGATCCGATGGGACAGGTTCCATACTACATTTTAATAGCAATCAACTATGACAAATCTCACCAACGACGGTGACCTTTACATTGGCAAAACAGATAGATCAAAGATTCGAATCTTCGATGAGCTCAGTTGATAGTAGCTCTGTCTTCTGCGCCGTAGGTTCAATTGGGTTCAATCCTCACCGAGAACAAATATTTATTTTGTGTGAATACAGAGGTTTTTTTCTCGGTCTGGGCAAGATTATCATACGCACTTGATGTGCGTGTAGGTTTTTCCGCAAGTAGGCCGCTGGTGGGCCCTTTTTGCGTGATCCTTGACACGTGTTGCTCAAACTTTTTTAGGTTCTACAACACGCCGGTTTCCTCACGATGTTTTCCTTCACCGTTTTTGAGTACTGGCATAGTGCACATAATTTTTTCGATAGAAAAACTCATTGGTACACGAGTGGATTTGAACCCACGACCTTCGGATCGGAAGGCGGGGCCACTACCACTAGACCACCAGTGCTCAGTCTGGGAGTTGTATTGTATTATAACTATGTATTTACAATGTTACAATAATTTTAACAATGGGCGGTCTTATCGCTGAAGAGCGATCTCTTCCAGACAACCTTTGGATGGAGAGAAGCGTAAAACAGCATGTGAAGAAATAAAATAGAATGTAAAACCTGCCAGTTTTAAATGAAAGAAGCATGATGGATGTATACGATGTAATATTTTTGCTTATTTCTTGGATTCTAACTCGTTGTTACTAAGGACGCAGCTAGGTGGACAAGATATTATTACTACGTAGCAAATCTAAACATAAGTATAAGAACCGGTATATAATTATAGGTAACACATTTAAAACTCAATCATAACTTATGTTTCTTAGAGCAATAGGTAGTTAGCATTCTTTGATAATACGACCGTGAAGTGAATATTTAAACTACAAGATAAGTTTCAAAAACTTGAGAAAGAGACTTCATGGCCAAGCTGCAACTGATTTTGATGAAATTTCGATGTGATGATAACATAATGGTCATAAGACCAATCACATAGAAATTATTATTTTAAATGTCAAACGATGATGAAATGATAAAGGAATTGAATAAGAATGTATTCCTTTCAGACAAAAAAATATGTTTTTGAAATCGGCTCATAAATGACGAAGTTATGCGTAAACAACCATTTAAAAAATACAGTCAAATTGAGAAACACTTTTTTTATTTGAAGTCAAGTCTGTTAAAAAGCGACCGATATGACAATTCGGACGCTCCATGAATAATTATTATTTTCTAACGATGAATATTCAAATAATTAGTCACGCTAATGGTAAAATTGGCTTCGAGCAGACTAGTTTAACAGGTCTGGTCATTGACAGGTAGCTATGGGCAAAGCTCACCAAAACTTTAACCATCAGTTACCATAATCAAGGTTTTGAAGTGACAACTAATGAATATCATCATCCTTTCAGCCCGGTATCACCCACTGCTGGGTATAAGCCTCCTTTATTTTCTGCCAGCCTCTGTCCTGTGCGTCTCTTGTCCAGGTATTTCCTGCGACCCTTACGATGTCGTCGACCCATCACGCTTTCGGACGCCCCAGTTTTCTTCGGCCTGACTGACTAATGAATATGTAAAGCAATTATATGCTGTAGGTACATGTTTTTTTGCCGGCTTATAATAAACACAAATAAATCCTTGTTTTATCGTTGGTTAATGTGTTGGTGAAGAATGGTCAAAGTCAAATATGTCTTTAGTCAGTGGTATCACAAGGTTCAACTTGAAACGTCTTAAAGGTAAGTAAGTCTCTAAGAACAGACAACAAACTTACGGCTTGGTTCCTACCCTTTTTAGGGTTCCGTAGCCAAATGGTAAAAACGGAACCCTTATAGATTCGTCATGTCTGTCTGTCTGTCTGTCCGTACGTATGTCACAGCCATTTTTCTCCGAAACCGTAAGAGCTAGACTGATGAAACTTGGCGAGTAGATGTATTCTGTGAACCGCATTAAGATTTTTACATAAAAATAGAAAAAAAACTATAAATTTTGGGGGTCCCCATACTTGAAACTGAAACTCAAAAAAATTTTTTTCATCAAACCCATACGTGTGGGGTATCTATGAATAGGTCTTCAAAAATGATGTTGAGGTTTCTAATATTGTTTTTTTCTAAACTGAATAATTTGCGCGAGAGACACTTCCAAAGTGGAAAAAAGTTGGTCCCCTCCCCTCTAACTTCTAAAATAAATGACTGATAAAGCTAAAAAAAATATATGTTGTACATTACTATGGAAACTTCCAACGATATTTGGTTTGAACGAGATCTAGTGAGTAGTTTTTTTTTTATACGTCATAAATCGTAAACTGCAATTTACCTTTCGACGAACTACTAGAACTTCTAGAACTCTATGTTATATTACTTACTGCTACGGAACCCTTCATGGGCGAGTCCGACTCGCACTTGGCCGCTTTTTTGTGTTGGTGGTGTTGGCAGCCCACGTCAAAAATATCACGATTTCGTTTGAAATACAGTCAAATAATTCTTAAATTTGGAGGTCAAGTCTTCTTTTGAATAACTAGTTTATTTATTATTCCAATTCTCTATAGCAGTGTAATTAATCAATCAAGTGATGATTTCGAAAAAACTGGGATTTCAATACGCTTAGACGTGGTTGTTTTACTTATATCAAGATTTGCTCTTAATAATGATTTGGTTCACTAAATACCCATTCAACGTTTATTTTTTATGCAACTAGTTGATGGAACAAGCATAATGGCCCACCTGATGTTCAGTGGTAGCCTAGAACGAAGCATTGATTGCCTCGAAGATCACGCACTTCAGGAACGTGCCCTACGATGCACTGCCCTGTGTCTATCAAAACTCCGTGCGAGTAATTTTACCGGCACCCACACCTTTCAAATCGAAACAGTGATGCTGCTGCATGGCAGAAAGAGGCATAGTGGTTTTAGTTCCCAGGTCACCTTCAGAAAGAGCTCTGCTACTGCCTTACCTGATGGACTAACGACATTGTGAATTTCGTTAGTGAATGACAAAATCTCAAAATTGTTCTTTCTGTACCCGAAGTCAGAGTTTTGCTACCACATTTCGTTACCAAATGTTGTTTTCGTTTCGCCTATTTGTCTCTCTCTATTGTATGGAGAAAATATGAGACGGCAAAAATACGTTACGTAGTTAGAGTTGTTGTCTCATCTTTTCTCCATACAATAGACAGAGACAAATAGGCAAAACGAAAACAACATTTGGTAACGAAATGTTGTAGATGCACTGGGACTTCGGGCTCTGGAAACGTAAGGTCTGGTCTATGTCCAGCATTGGACTTCTTCAGGCTGATATAGATGATGGAAGAACGGATATGCATGGCATGAACGTCGGTCAGTAAAGCTTAGAATAGACCTAGGAATAGGACGCAATTATTGTGGTAAAGGTGTTGAATGTCATAACTTGTATTACCGTTGAACGTCGAAGTTCAATGTGATTCTCAATGCACTGTGGTTTAGTAGAAGCGACCACCACGCCTTCCGATACTAAGGTCGTAAGTTCAAGGCCGGGCGCATACTATCAGAATTATTCAGAATGCGTCAAACAGAAAAAATCTAAACTTTTTTTTCTTTTTGCATATGCAATCAGCTGACTTTAGACAGATCTGTTGTAGACTCTGTTGACGTGTTGGGATATACTCCAGTGAGTATATCCCCAATCATAGATTTTGATGCGTTTGCTTCAAGTATATTTCCCGCTTTAGTCTTTTCCGCGTATTTGTCTCTAGCAGTTTTGTAGCCAGATTTGTATTTGATTAGGGTGCTTTGACAGTCTTATCTTGTAGGACGACTAATAAACAACTACTAGAGTTGGAGCTGAATCTAATTTAACCAAGAAAATATATCATCTTATGGCTGAAGAAGTCCACTGCTGGACATAGGCCTCCTCTACACATTTCTAGGAAAAACGATTCTGAGCTCATTCCATCCACCGACTTCCCGCGATCTTAGCAAGAAAATTATCTCGGTCCGTGAATTTTCTTACAATCTGCGAGGCCTAATACAAAATGTATGTAGCGAACGCCTTCCGGTATGGATCCGGTAATCTATTAGTTGGACGTTTTCAGATGATATGCGCCCGGCCTTAATTACATTCTTCTCTTTTTCCTGTCGTGTTCTTTCAAACAGTAGGAACTAGGAACCAAGCCATAAGTTGGTCCCCTTTCTATAAATACCTACAAGAGTGAACAAATGGATAAAAGCGTGCTCCACCTTAGGCTACATTTTCAATTTCCATCAGGTGTGATGGCAGTAGTCAAACGTTTAGCTATCAACAATAAAAATAGTAAAAAAAATACCGGTCATGATTACCTACCTGTCGCAGCATCCCATGTTTCCCGAAGAGCGAGATGGTGGTCCCACCAACCACCATGACCTTGCCAGGACCGGCGCAGTCGTAGATGGTCATCGCTAACGTCGCGTTACGCGGGAGATCGCTGAAGTTCACTGGCAACGTGATCCATTCGTTCCAGCTGGCAAAACATTTATTAAGTTCTATTACGTAACCTAAAAAGAAAAAGGTCGGTGGCAGCGCGCTATCCAGCCAGCGTTTAAACACATTCGTCGACATTTCCGATGTACCTACCCGAAGGGCAAGGTCCCACTTGATTTACATTATTCCGTCTACGAAATATTGTTTTCGTGTGAGCATGTGTCTCTCTCTTTTGTATGGAAAATTGATGAGACAACAACTCCTTTTGTTCGTTTTTACCGTAACGTATTTTTGCTGTCTCATCTTTTATCCATACAATAGTATATACTATTGTATGGATAAAAGATGTTTCTATTGAGAGAGAGAAATAGGAGAAACGAAAACAACATTTCGTAGACGAAATGTTGTAAATGAAGTGGGACTTGCCCTTCTGTTTCGTAAAAGATTGTCTCTCTTGTTCTTGTTTTGTTTAAAAAACTTGAGAAACCGAGTTCATGGTCCAACTGCTGGACCTATTTTGATGAAATTACTATGGGACCGATGTGCAAGTCCGTTCCGTTTGTGATTCGGGCCGAATTACAAATCGCAAGGCCCTATAGTTTCGGAGATTTCGTTAAAGAGTGTGGGAGTGGACTTAAACATTCTAAGTTACGTTAGCATCGGCTCTAATAAGTACCTATAGCGTGATTGAGTTACGAAGCAATATTCAAAAAGAGATAAAATTCTATTGCATAATCGACTTAAAACGTTCCAACCGTCTATTGCAATATGATTTGAAAGACTGTTACTACCTAGGTGAAACTTGTTTTTACAAGCTGAAGTAGAACGACGCAGTTTACGTAAGTTAATAATACCTACGTCTTTTTATTGTGAAGCCGGAATTAAATAAACTCTGCAGTCATTTATTTGTTATGTAGATAAAAAAAGATTATGATTACAGTTCTTGCTATTCATATTGAGTTAAATTTGAAAGTACATACTTTTACGTCCAACCTACTTACATCGTCGGTTATCTATGTTTGTTAATTAATGAGGCTGAAATAGCTATATCAATTCAAATTACACTAAAAATATACCTCAAGTTAACATTAGTCTAAAGGCCTGCGCACACCTAGTTCGCTGGCGGTAGCGATCAGTGAAACGCTGTCAAATATCGCTGTCAGATTTGAGATTTGACAGCGAATATTTGACAGCGTTTCACTGATCGCTACCGCCAGCGAACTAGGTGTGGGCAGGCCTTCAGCATTATGCTACTTTTTATCTGGGTATCTACCATTACCATCTATCACGGAGCAAACCTAAGCAGTGGATAGCAACTAGTATTCGTTCAAACTGAAATAACATAATTTTGAAATTAATCGTCAAAATCATTACAAAATGATGAAATTGAAAAAAATATTGACCATGACTACATACTTGCGTTTTTTTCTAATGGTGTATTAGTTATAAGTGTATGGATATAGAGAACCCAGTGGTAAGACAAACCTTACTCTGGCTTTAAACTACTGTTCACTGTTAATTGTACCTAACTTTCTGTTTAATAAATAAATATAAATATAAAATATAAACTTATTTCTGTTCTAAAACTTACTTCCATCTATTAGTGAATGACTTGTATGAGGTAGTAACGGGCAGTGCTAGAGGGTCTCCATCACTCAGTATCTGGCATGTGACATAAAGGTCTGAACATCCTTCTTGGTAGAGTCCTGAGAACTTCAGCATCGGGTCGGATAATAACTTGTCATATTCAGGCTTGGTACGTTTTCCTTCTAATGTGCCTCTGGAAGAAGGAATAGGTTAATGGCAGTATGGAGTGTTGTTGTCGGGTTATAGCTCATTATCATAACACAGATAATACAGGAGATATTAATTGGTATAAAAATATTTACATGTTTGTTTTGAAAATGTGTATCCATCCTTCACACACAGGACTAATGAGGCTGGTATAAAATGAGGGAGGCCTATACCTAGCTTAGCCTAGGTGGTACCGGGCTCAGATGATGATGATTTAGACAGAAACTATTTTAAATATTTTTTTTTTATGAATAGCATTGTTGGTTTTTGATATTCCAACCCTTGGGAAGGTTACATCAAAGAGTATAGTTATGGAGGGGTTACACTCATTAATAAACAATATGCGGGTACCTAGATAAAGGTAAAATTCAGGGTCAAACACTTTAAGTACTGATGAAATAATTAAGCATTTCTGGTTGCTCAATTACTCGTTCCACAAAGGTGGTACCTACCTTTGGAAAGTAGGTGTACCTAATTGGGTCGAAGGTAAAATAGATCTGAAAGCGGCAGGCAGCTGAATCAACACTAGAAATTTTAAATTTAAGCAATTTAATTAATTGCAGGTAGGTATGGTGGTCACTATTTACTTACATTTTGATTTCTACTTTGTGATCCAGCGAAGAACTATAGACATAGTAAAATTTATCATCAATCTCATTCATCGTGGTGACTATGAATTATGAAATTTCAACTAGAAACCACGGCAAAAGCAATCTCAGTTCCGACCTCCGATCCAATCCAAACCAAATACCCAACCAAACAAAGTAAATAAAAATAAACGAAACGTCAGGCCGTCAGCTGCGCACAGACACATTTGAATGTTTCTCACTGTCATGTCAAAGGTTTGTCAGTTACAAGACCACAGCTAATAACTTCAAGTAAAAAATGGTAGAAAGTGGTAGATTATTTTTATAGCATGGCAGCCCCATAAGACACTTTGACAAGAACAGTCAAAAAAATTAAAAATGTCACTGTCATGTTAAGTTTATGTCTTGTAAAAAATATTTGATCAGCTGTTCTGTTTTGTGAAATGTTGTTTGTTGTTCGCTCGCCGCTTTTATTGAGTTTATCATTAAATTAGTGTCAAAATCAAACCAGATTTAGGTAAAATGAATGGCTAAATAATCACTAATACGTATATTGTGACGATGACGTATGCATCCTGTTCCAATGATGAAAGGTTTATGTTTCATTCTACAACACCTACTCTTCGTTTCAGAATCATGACGAAGCTCCTGGAATGGATATCAGTGCTTTCCGCCGTGTTCGCGGTATGGTACTCCCTCGTCGGTGGCTACGTGAAGCACTCCGCCATTGACAATAACATGAATCTAATACTGGTATCTCCCATACTCTTCGTAATTCTATTCGGTCTGTATGCAGTGACTGTGGTACTTTATCGAGTGTTCACGTTCAACAATTGTGAAAGTGCTGCTAAGGAGTTACAAGCTGAGATCATAGAGGCTAGAAAAGATCTCCTAGACAAAGGTTTGACGTGGTGAAGTGTTTCATTCCAATAGAGATAAGCTACGGTATTTGTTATGGGTGTAATTAATTTTTATATCATTATATGTTCAAAGATAACCTATTCTTATTGTTTCAATGCATGCACATTCACTGCATTTTCAGGGTAACTTCTTAAGAATAAGAAAGTTCAGAACGGCAAGGTTCCATGACATGGTTTTACTATATTATACTACTGGGTATAGAAGACACGTACCTGACCACTGTATTCATTATTAAAACCTTCAATAGTTAGACATGAAGCTCTCGCGGCCTTTTCTCCTCAGACTAAAGAGAAACCTACAGGAATTTCTTTATATGTAGTAGTATGAAATATAAGAAACCCTTGCCTAATAGTGGGATATGATAGTGTACTGTAGTTTTGAAATTCTAGTATAAGGGTTTGGGAATAAAAATCTATTGCATATTGTTTATCATCTTTATTAAGCTAATTAAAATGTAGATGCATTATTATTTACATTTAAATTTATATTCACTTAAATATATCAAGAGTTGAGAACATGCTGACTCCACAACTGTTTGGTCATTTTTAAATATATACAACATTAAATTTTAATATAATTATACCTATGTAGATTTTAAATTTGGTGTGCTACCTAAATTAAATTTATTTTAATACAACAGAAGAGTACAGATATCTTCTACCATTTGCAAAAAATAAGTTTAAATTGAAAAAAAAACTGCAGGTGCTTATAAAGTTTTATATAAAGCAGTTAGATCCTGCCATTTAGCTATACAAATTAAATAAAAATATATTACCTATTCATATAATTTATGTCACCTAGTCTAAAACTAAGAAAACACTAATTCAAAAAATAAAGTTATATTAAGAAAAACAAATATACTTACATCTATAAAATAAATTTAAATATTTGGTTTTACTTGAAAGGTAGAGGAATATTGTAAGTCCGGCTTAATGAAGAAATTGCATCTTATTACTAATCATTAAAGCTGCTTCCCTTATTTAAATTTATGCTCAATATTTTATTCAAACAGCAAAAATATCTCATCACATAAATATTATAAAAATTGATAAGGTGCCATTTGAAATTTAAGCTTTTAGGTGTTTGAAATATGAAATTTGGAATACAAATTTAATTATTGTAAGTATTTAAGAGGTATTCTTAGGTACATAATTTTTAAACAATAAACCTTTTTCAGTTAATTAATCAGGAATTCGAGACCCAAGCCCAAATTATACCTTATGTGAAAAAGACGCTTTTACAGAAATGTAGGTAAGTAAGTACCTATATGTTATTTGGGAAAATTGGGTTACCTACATTGTATTATTGTAATGTAAGACAATTTTCCCAAATAACATTCCCCTACATTTCCCCAGACTCATACATATACCATGGTGTAACTCTGAAATTCTTACAATAGTTTTTTGATTTCATTCTTAATGAACGTGTTTTGCCAATATTGATACAATAGTCTTTAAGTTTTGGCGTGCACTGGATTATAATCATAACCTATTTATGAAGACTTTTTTTTTCAGTAGGTTCAATAATTAGGATTGTAAAAGTATAAAGATAAATTTGCAAAAAACACACAAACGTTAAAAAAAAACATCAAATTAATTAAACATTATTGAAAATAATACGTTACTTTTGTTCATTTTTCATCGCGATAAATTATGATGAATACGTTTCTTTTTCTCAATTTAAAATATTTCACAGCGTATTTTTTTCGGCATTCGTAATAGTTTTGGTATTTAAGAAAGGAATTGAGCTGAAACCTATTCTAAGTTTCCTAATTTATGTTCCCTCATTCGTGTTCTAGCTTAAAATTAACGTATCTTCTACCTAACTACTGAAATGTCATAGAGTGGGTACCTACTATTTTTATTCAATTCCATTTTCTAATGATTAAAGTGCTAGGTATGTATTTTATTTTGTATTCGTAAAATATTTCAGTGCCCAAAATGTTATATTTGTAACAATAGCAGTGGAAACCGTGTGCCTAGGTAGTTGGTAGGTACTAGGTTGTTGGAGGGTCTATTCTGAAATCACTCGAAATAAAAAAGTCCGATATAATGTGAAAGCAATTACTTTCACATGTCATACTGGTAATAGCTATACACTGGTATAATTTCAGGCTCACGTAATATCTACACCTGAATTACATGTTATGCTGGTATAATACTGGTAGCTATACAATGCTGTAATTTCAGCCCCATTCGGTTCATCTATTCTATACCTACACCAACATTGATTTTTTTACACAATATATGTAACTCATGCCTGTTGAGATTTAAGCATAGATTTTGATTATATCTGATTAAAAAAGATGTGTTTCTGCCTTGATTAATTATTTGATTGTTTGAATTAATTATTTCGGAATACAGGCCTTAAGGTACGGCCACATCTAGGTGATAAGCTACGAAAAGTGACAACGATACCTCCTGTATCCTTGTCATATATCGCTGCGATATTCGACAGCTATACATGTATCGCTGTCACTTATCGCCTAGATGTGGCAGTACCTTTACGAATACAAAATAAATTATTATAAACTGTGCTAAAATGTGTGCCTCTCAAATAATTACAACGACTTGGATTCGACATATTTTATTTACCGACTGATTACAGTTATCCAGTAGGTCAATCTATTAATTACCGATGTTTAGCTATCTAAAACTCCTTAGAAAAAGTTGCGAGATTACTTCGATGCGAGATAGACTCTTCGAAATAACAATACGAATAGCCCGTATTTTCTCATGATCAAATGTCTACGTGCGCAGGGCTGGAAGAACCAATTCTTTATGCCCTTGGCAACTTTTTCTAGACTTTAAGGTACCTACCGTTATAGCGCCTTAAGGGCAGATAGACACGAGAATTGGTACCTCATTTTCGTTGAATTATTTATGAGGACCTAGATAGTCTGGCACTAGAGCCTCAACTGTTTTTACTAACTACTAAGCAATATTCTATTACACAATAAATTATATACTAAGGCTTGTATCTACTTTTTGAATGAACGGTTAGGTACTGATTAATACCTAAAGACAACATATTTGCTCAGACAGTACTTAGTTTTGTTATTAGTACTTACTTAATAAATATTTACAATCTTGGTGCTTGCAAATCTCAATTGCGATGATAATAGCCATATTAAGTAGGTACAGTTAGCGTCAAAAGTAGATTGACATTTCTAGTTTGTAAATTTCAAATCTTTTGATTGAAGTTTTGAACTTTATTGCAAACCGAAGTTTCATATCTTTGACAAATCCAAAAGAAAAAGGGAATGTACTAACAGAAATTGCCAATCAACTTTTGATGCTGACTGTACCTACCTAAAGAACCGTTTGTAATATTCATTCAAAAAGTAGCACAAACTTCTTGCCGATGATATGATGTAAAGTTAAAGCTACAATTTCGAAATGTCGAATATTAGTTTACTAGATTTTACAAGATCTAGAATTCTAGATGCTAAGAGCACCTTACATTATCGTCTTACACAAATACTAATATTCTAGTAGTAAATAAATAACTATCGAATTTTTATTGGACTGGGCATGCTATTAGGGTATTTTGACCGTTTGGATAAGCGCCAGTGACAGATGAAGAATCCATAGTATTTTTAACTGACTTCCAAAAAGGAGGAGGTTCTACGTTCGGCTGTATGTATGTTTTTTTTTATGTATGTTCATCGATTTCTCCGTCAATTGTGAACCGATTTTGTGACTTCAAACTAAATCTGTTTACTATTCTTATTTTTCGCTTTTTAGTGCAAGTATTTTTTGAAGTCGGTTATTTTTTTTTTTTTAATTTTTTTATGACACCCGCATTCCACTTCTCTGCACCTTTTTTTAGTTCCATTTTATTTTTGTTTTCTGGTTTTTTTACTTAAAAGTGAGTTCCATAAGTCAGTACTTAAAATGTTCTCCATTAAAGGTGTAACAAATAATATTTTTTTCACTTGCCACTGGAAACTATGGATATGAATCATCCTGATACAATAGGCTATACTTCCCAAGGATATTTCTACCATCAATCAGTGATTTGTCAGAAAACCCGGCCGGTCACGTATTCTATTGTATCTGCTCAAAGTTTCGGTAAAAAACCCTATTTAGCATAAAAAGATCTATTCACAGTAGTTCTATTTTTATCACTAAGAAACACTACAAAGATTTGTATTGCTTTTCAATAGTCGTCATGATTCAATTTACTGCCATAGGTAATGTTTTTATTTTTCAAGTTTCAGCGATGTTTAGACATTACATTAAAAACTTACAAGAAAAGACGGTTTCATCTGCATTGCAGACGTAATAATACCTCTAAATATATGCACAGCAGAAGGTATTAGGTAGTTGCCAAAACTGAAAGTGGGTATCGTTAATTACTCAAACCTTGCGCACATTATAGGTGATCTGCAATGGCGATGGCGATCAGTTTCAGCATAGGGTTTTGGCGAACTTTGACTGACATACACCAATCGCCATCGTAGGTGATCTAGATGTGCGTAAGACTTCACAGTCACACCAAGTCTATACTCTGCTTCAGGATAGACTGCTTCAGGATAAACAACAAAAGCATAAAATATAAATACAATGGTACTAAACATAACCAAATCAAAACACGTTCCTACATGGTTACATAAAATTGGTCCAAAATTCACTCAATTAATCTTACGAGGCCTCAAAGAAATATTGCTGTTATTATACACAACTTAGAACAGAGGCAATGGTTTAAAAGCACAAATCATTTTGTTGTTTTTTAGTCCTGAAATTAATCGGGGTAAAATAAATTTGATTGAAAATTGACGGTTCGCGAATCTATAACCTAAAACTTGCATTTACGAGTATATCGCTCGAATCGTTGAGATAAGTTTTGACAGGAGCCTAAATATTAAAATCTCTACAATCTTCCCAGCTGTCATCTGTTTTCACCGGTTAGGTGACGTAATCTCAGCATGAGTTTTATCGGAAGTTATCATATGACTCCGAATTTTGTAGAAAAATCACATGCGTGTAGGCTGAACCTCGCGAGAATGTCTCCGTATATTTGAACGTGGGCATAGTTTGCTCACGTAATAAATGTTGTACTATGTCACTCTTGATCCTCAAAGATTTGAGGACGCGACCAAGGTACGCGACATCGTTGGGCGACGGGACGAGACAGCCCCCTTTCTATTTCGAGTGGCTGTGATTTCTCATCTCATTCTCACAGCTCAGATGATACTCAATACTCAATAGATTTATTGTAAACACATGGTAAGTGAGGTGTTAATTTTACAAACAGTGGTAAGTAGCACATGTGAGCCCCTTTAGGACACTACAATAGTAAGAGGTTGGCAGACCGAGGTTTTTTATAATATTGATATTACTATAATAGGTCTGCCTTCTATACTGTATACTATAGGTTATAAGCTCACGAATAGGAACCGAATCGAAGTCTGCCATCGACAGTCATTCGTGATCTTTTTCTTTTTTTGAAGAAGAATTGCTAAAAATACCAGTTTCTGTTCCTAATGTTTGCCATACAAATTGCTTACAACCGTCGCCTATCGCTGTCGCGTGAATGAAATTCTATGAAGTCGCGACTAAAAGCCGCAACTTATGTTTCCAGCTAAGGATTCCCCGTGGTATAACGTAGCCTGTGAGCCTGGAAACCTCGCGCTTCCACTGCGGTACATCTGCGGAAATCGATCTACCGCATTCTCTTATTTAAGCTGACACAAACTGCACTTTTCAGCATTTATGGAAATAGTTTCGTAAAATTCGGAGTATTTTAACGAAAAAAGCAAACCCCGCCTTTTTAATCTTCTTTTTTCTCAGTTTAGCTAGACTTGGTATTGCTATCATTTTAAAGATGAGAACTAGAAAGGACGAGGTACCCTAAAGAGACTAGTCTTCAATCCGATTTAAGCTGTCACATAAAACTGCTGAATTCAGGAAGACGTTTCAAAATGCTCCATATGTTTTTACTACAAATATGTTTTTACTTTAGCAACCTACACTACTAACATCTTGCGATTTTTACAGTAGTAGTAGGTAGAAATATAATCAAGAACAAACAACAACATATTCCAAGTTTTGTCCCAATTGATCCAGTTACCGCGTTATTGAGTTACAAGTTACAATCACCAACTTTGGTGTTTATATCACAAACTGGAGACTGCGTTAGGTCCTTATGTACACCTCGTGGTGATCAACTCTGGAGACGTAGTTTTAGACTGACCGAAAGCACTTAAAATCCTTTCACTACACTTGGTTTGAAACCACCAGTGGCACGAAAAAGAAGAAGAAGTGATACGATAAGAAGAAGCTGTTGGTCCCGGCCTTGGCAGTCTAGCCACGACGGATCTAGACTACTAAGGTCGGGACCAACAACTTGTGTGTTCTCTGAAGGAGGAATCGTGAATGTAAATACCACCTGGTCATCCAAATGTTGTGCAAACACTGCTAAACTTAGTCGGTCGGTTAAAAATAATAGCATGCAAAGCAAGTTTCGCCACCAGTGCTTCTGCTTAGGAAGCTATTTAATGTGCTTCCGCTGTAGTATTAAATAGTTGGAAAGCTTGTTAGTTCATAATACGCTTGAGAGCAAGAAATTCGGGTCACTGTATTTTCAATCTTAATATTTTGGAGGCTATACAAGTACTTGGAGGCTGTTTCATAAACAACCATTAGAGAAGTTTATTTCATTGATATATATTTTTTAACGAACTCTTTGTTCGCTGTTTTGAGGTTGTTCTGTTGGTGACTCGGATTCATTGCTCTCGCGTGCATACTATCACGAAGCCTATAGAGGTTACTCATGAAGCAATTGTTTCAAAGCCTTGATATCGATTGAAAGTCGTAAAAACTGGTAACCCTGAGACCATGACCATGGTGCCAGTGCCGCTTGAATATTTAGGAATACCTGCAAAGGTATGCGACAGTTATGCTGATTTATGCTAAACTCGAGCATATTTACGAAACAAACTCTGCAAATGAATGCTTTGAACAAAAGTTTGCATACACGCGCGGACGATTTATAGGTCGCTGTCGCTTTGCACGTGTGTTACCTGGTTAAATTGGTCTCTACTGCTGTTCTAGGTCATGCATTCAAAATCTTTGCCAAAGAGAATCGTAATCGGATCGGCTGTTACGCAGTGATTGAGCTAGAATTTTATGTGCAACCTTGTTCCATGAGGTTTTTTTTATATATCTTCGAGGTAGACACCCCCTTGACATTCACTGTAGTATGTAAACGTACCCACTATTTTAACTTTACACTACGTCGTAAGTCTATAGGTACGACAAACGAGAGGCTTAGGAGGGCTTCGTAGCATAAAGAAGCTTATGCTAAAAAGTATTCGTAGACAAGCCTACAGCTCGTAGAGGTTCTACGTCGTAGGTCTACGAATCTACGGTTACAGAATGAAACGTATCGTGACGAATTTGCGCGCAAGCTTTGACGCGCGTATGTGCGTGTCTCTGTGAGAGCCAGCGTATTTCCGGCGCCGGTGTTTTGACAGATACGTACAAAATACGCACGTATCGTGCGTATTATGTCGTAGTGACGCGTTTGCCAACGCACTGCGAAATCGACCAATCTAAAATATTAACTTGCTTTTTCAGCAGGGAGTTCGTTATGTAATGATGGTTTAGTTCTGATATGGATGACCTTTGGAATTACAATAAATATCAATAACCGTCGAAATAATTTAGTAGTTACTTGTTTTTCCCGTGTATGTACTTGACGAGAAAACCCGTAGCCTTTTCACTAAATTCGCACGTGTTCGTCTGTATCTAACCTTGAATGAGAGCACACGTCACAAGTATGATCGTAAACACCCACAAACATCTGAACACACGCTCCAATAACTACGCCGTCTACCTAAGTGGGTACGTCAATCAAATTGTTTACCGACGTCTGGCAAGGATTCAAGCGTAGCGCCGATTTTATAAGCATGCACGGAATTCGATTAGCAAGATGTATTTCACTAGCATTTGAATCTTACCCGTGAGTTACATGGAACTAATGGTATTAATTTTCAAAATTCGATTAGCAAAATGTATTCGCTAGCATTTGAATCTTACCCGTGAGTTCCATGGAACTAATGGTATTTATTTTCAAAATTTGATTTAACTATTAATGAGAAAAATGAATATAACACAAAAAAAAAAACCTCGGTCTGCCAACCTCTTACTATTGTAGTGTCCTAAAGGGGCTCACATGTGCTACTTACCACTGTTTGTAAAATTAACACCTCACTTACCATGTGTTTACAATAAATCTATTGAGTATTGAGTAAAAAATCTCATGAGTTTCATGGAACCAGTTGTTTTAAATAACTTCTGCAGAATGGAATGCCAGGTATACTTTTATGTTATTGATCTGTTTTAATTAATAAATATGTATCATTTTGAAACGTCTCAAGTGAATTAATGCAAATCACGTGCGAAGACGTGACGATATGAACAGGAGCCAGATTGCGTGGGTTTATTCCTAAAATATTTAATTTATCCTCCAAAGAGTATGATTATCGAGAGATCTTGAGGATAAAAAGATCTTGGAGCTATTCATAAATCAAGATACCTCATTTTATCGCTTTCCCAAGAAAACATTCAGGCAAAAATAAAGCGTCTTAAAATCACAAACATCGTGTTGCAGTACAATCCGTTTTCAGTACAAAATCATCAATTGGAGAAACAGTATCTAATACCAAGGACAGCCGAGACTAGAAGCGTCACTTTCAGAGACCTACCTACATAGTGGCGAAAAAGTTGCTCCCTTGACAGAAAAGACTCAGCAGTCAGACGGAAGTGTTTCAGCCGTGGCTTATCACGAAAGGACCTTCAATCTTCAGTCAACCAAAGCATAGGACTTCACTTCTCCAATTAGCACTATCAGTCCAGAGGTCTTAGACCTCCCGGTGGTCTCATACATGAAACCTCGCGACGGCGACCGCGATTAAGGATATCCCAGCCTTGAACTCTAGAGAGGGTCCATGGGTGACTGCTGAGGAGTTGCCAGCGAGGATGAGGGCGCGCAGTCGCTGTCGCTCGCGATACCTCGTGTCCTCGCCCGGCGGGTCCAGACATTCGAACTCGCAACATCGCTCGCCCACGCGGAAGTTCTTACAGAACTGTGGAAGAAATTATAAAGTTTAGCTTAGAAAAATGAAATTTATACTTCTACCTTCCTGGCCATTGTAAAAGGATCATACAAAAAAATGGTTGGATCCAAGCCGTAGTTTGTTGCCTGTTCTTCTAGGCTTGGTCGCGTGGAACTGGCACATAGCCTCACCTAGCTTTAAGACGTTTCAAAGTGATCCTTTGTGATTCTACTGAATAAATACACTGGGCATCATTTATACAGTAGTAAACAACCTAAAAACAGCTACAGAGGCCTTTCCTAGCTGCAACTGAAAACATAACCTAAAGCAATATTCAAGATGTTAATTTATATTAAGTACCTATACTATTGGTCATATCGACAGTAGTCTTTAGTTTAAAAGTAAATAAAGGGTTTATTTTCTTTTCTAAGACGATTGAAAGGGAGGGGGGAGGAGATGCAAGGGGACTAAACGATTACTGACTGGCCCTAAAATAATGTGGTCTACGAGGGTAAGCGCTTTCTTTTTCGGGTTACTATTTGATACGTGTGACTTGGCTTGAATCGTAGATCGAGTGAGATAAGTTTTTTGGTACTCACATAAGGTGGGTCGCAGTATATAGCCTTACACCACATGGGCTCGGAGTGGTAGCACACGCATATCGAACAGACCCCTGGTCCTGGCACGTACAGTAGACCATGAGAAATCGTTTTCCCCTCCCAGTCAATGCAGTCTTCTTCCACGCATGCTGGAAAAAAATCATAAGTCATAACTTTGCACATTTTATTACATAATACTTTTGCTTATGGACTGTTCCCACTGGTCCTATTATTGGCAGATAGCACACGGGCTGGTAGGAAGTAGAAGCATTGTTCAATTGATTAATTTTTCATTGGGCGGAAGGTCAAAAACGTGAAAGTGACGTTAAAACAATGAAACAAGCAACCAAAACTGGCACGCTCACAACGGAACATAAATTACAATAGCTCTTTTGAAAGTTACGATCGGTAATTAAATAACTTTTAAACAAAATTTACAACCGCGTAAAAGTTAAATTAAACCCAAATACACGCGATTTTGAGGTAAATATAAACTTGGCTACTATGTAACTGTTTCTAGTCCACTAAGACATAAGTACGATAAACTGTTTGGGCTTTGTACTATTTGAAGTTGAACGCTGGTAATCACGCAAGAGGTTTATTTCTTTCGTCTCACTAATGTGCCGTTTGCCTTGCACCACGCTCGTCCCTTTCCGGTGACTCTCTATTGCGTGTAGCGCAGTCATGGGTTTCTTTCTATGGTGTTTGGCCTGACGTGTAACCGACTGTACATACTACATGATATTGTATTTCACCTACTTGTCTGTGGTTACGTGTTTCGACAGTATTGTCCGATCAATCGACCTACGTGAACTTTTTTTATGTTTATCTAGTGACCGTCCGCGGCTTTGCTCGACCCGTTCCCGTTACTTTTTTGAGACAAAAAATATCTTATGTTCGTCTCTTGGTTTTAAGCTTCCTCGGTTCGGTTCAGCTGTTCTTGAGTTATAAATTAGTATGACTAACACGACATTCTTTTTTTTATATTATATAGAAAGATTACTTTGAACGTCACTGGATCGGATTTGGGCGTAGTAGTACACCAGTTATTTGTAATGAGACTTTAAAATGCAGCATCTAGTCCGCTTTAAATAAATGGGTTAAATAAATACGTCTTTCTCCAGCAAATAAGGTGCGGGCGAGAGGTCACCATTTGTCTAGATCTGTGCGGATTGTCTGCAGACAACGAATTAATTTATGTCTTCCGCTGCGCTGGCAAAGTGCTCGTGTAACAAATAAAGTAATTTAACAATCCTTACTTACGTCATAGAGGGAATTTAGGAAAACGAAACGTAGGACGCCCGCCCTCGTGGGTAGTGGAATAGTGGATAGAGCTCAGAATCTTCCTGGAAAGGTAATGGGGAGGCCTATGTCTAGCATTGGACTTCGGAAGGCGGATGATGATGATGACTTACGAAGATAATTTCCAAGTAGAACTATTAAGAATCAAGTAGTACTAATTCTACTGCAGCAAAATGATACCTTGTTAGAGCCAGAAGTTATTTTCAACTTTTTACTAATAATAAAAACTGTTCTGTTTTTTGCATGACTGGTCTCGCTACTGAAGCTTGGCTTCATTGGAGTACCTGCCTACTACCATTGGGTAGTAACCCACCTCGCTCTTTCTCTCTCTCGCTCTCTCTGACTAAAATATAGATTACAAGGCTGCAAAATTTAATTTAATCCTTATAAATTCTGAACATTCCATGCCAAGAAGTAAAAAAATATTGTGGACAATCCATACAACACTATCTTACTCTAAATTAAGCAGAGCTCGTACTATGGGAACCAGATAGCTGATATAATACTAAAATATATTTTTTTGTAAATGTATACTTAGAATACAAAATAACACCCAGTCGGAGAACAAACATCTGTGTTGACCACGCTTATTATATGTGTTCTCGGTGGAGATCAAATCCACGGTGCAGAAGGCAGAGCTACTACCAACTGAGCTGAGAGATCAGTCAAAATGTGGTCAAGTCTTTTCATACCAGCCATTCTGAAGTTCAAAATACTCCCGGCGCGCGGCAGCTAGTTGTTTATGTAACTGCTCACACTTGACCGATTTCCACATTTTCTTTATTTCCACTATTTCCAGCGCTCAGCGCTTCATCATTTTAATGGCATTTGGCACGAAAGATAATATTAAAATAATACAGGAGTACCGGCCGCGTTTACATAGAAAGCAAGCCTTGCTGGTTTGAGCTTGGGTAGGTACCGACGTTGTTGAGCTAAAGAGCTAAGTGAAAACTCGAGTTCTTTGTGCACTAGGCTGGTAAATATGACATATAGATATATACCTATGACTCTATATTAAACATCTAAGGTTTCTTGATGCTATACGTGACTTTTCCGGCCAAGACTGACTTTTTCTGGACAGGATCTCTGGTTCTTACGATGGTAAATGTTACAGAGTGGTCAACCATATACAGCAACAATATTGTATCGACGATGGAGTGTTTTTGACGTGACAACGTCTTATAATTCGATGGAGCCAGCTGCACGCACGAAAAAACATGAATCATGCGGTGTTACCTCGCTCTGAGGCGTTCCATTTAAAGCTTGAAGTGCAAGCGAGAGCTAGAGCGAGGAACGAGCGACAAAGAGGCACAATCGGTCTCCGCGTTCGGCAGCGTTCGACATCTGTCTCTCTCCTACTTGAGTGAGCGATGCGTCCGCGTGGACAGCTGTATGACGTTGTCACGTTCAACTATCGTCAGTAAACCGACTTTACAGACAACCGATTTTTTTCCTTCTCTAGAGATGCTCTAGAGATTTAAAAGCAGCCCTAATTGTTATCCAATGCTCATGGTATACCTGTAAAAAGTGGGTGTGGCAAATCGGCTTTCTATATAAATGCAATCTATGTTGCGGTGACGTGGTTGGCTATCTACACACCACTCTAAAATTAATAACTATTTAATTATTAGATACGTGTTCACGTGGAATAAATAATAAAATATTGACGGACAATCCACACAACACTATCAAGCTAAATCAAGCAGAGTTTGTATATACTATGGGAACCAAATAGCTGATATACAGAGAGTACTTTAATATATGGTTTTGGAGAGGTTTTGGGTGGCGGTGATACCGATTTTTTTTTAAGTCCACGAGCGTTAGGGAAAAGTCGTTAAAGGAGGCACACCCTCGATTTATAAGAAAACAATATCTGCATAAAAACATTATCATTCTTTTTCAAAAACTTTTTTTAAATGTGCACTGCCTTGAAATGGACCTCGTCAGTTGCATTTTCCGTGGCGTCAACTAGGTCCTTTAGTGTGCAGGTTGGGGCACTCTGCGCAAGACAACATATGAGGCATAATCTGGGGGTACCGTAATTGCAAGTCAGCATGGTTGGAGAACCCCCACCTGTAGGCCTCCCACAAGCTTTGTCTGACTCTGTCTTTGGCTCTGGTTTTGAGTCTGTGTGAGTGCTCACCAGTGTATCATACTGTGTGTGTGGCGTTTCGACGTAAGATTTATTTAGACAGCACTCATTCTCAGACTCAAAACCAGAGCCAGAGACAGAGCAGACCGAGCTTGTGGTAGGCCTACTAACTAACAGCGGTCTACCTGGCTCCAACGTTTGTTCAGAGACTTCTAGGTTGGCCGTAGGAGTTGGTTTCCCGCCGGAAAATTTTCTGCCGGCATAAAATAGTCGACATATTTTTGAAGTGTGAAAACTTTTCATCATTGCCACCGAAATTGTTTGAGTTTTCACTTCTGTTTAAATAGCTAATGAAACAAGTGTTTGGCCCATATCTACATACAAACATACCTACATCACTGCACATCTTCGTGACAAGAACAAACAGACAGCGACAGCGACTAGGGAGATTAAAAATGGCTGAAGGCACGCGAGTGTATGAAGTACCGAACAAACATGCCCTAAAAGGTTAACTTTAATCTACTTTTGTAAGCGAGCTCAGGAGGTCACCTAGTTCAACCTGAAACTGGGCCTATTCAGCCTTCAGGCGAGGGAGTAGCTTTTAGAATACAATTTGTTTATACCGAGTGAGAATAATTTCTTAGTAAGAAAACTCGTGTGAACAAAGTAAGCGTGAAGAAACCAAAAACAAAACACTTAAGACCCGTATTCTGAAACAGTGCTTGAGTCTGAGTCGAGCCTCAAGCAAAGATTTTTTGACAAGTTCTCCTTTTTTTTTACAATAAGTAAGTATATAGGTTTCGGAATACAGGCCTTAATGTTTTAATCGAAAAAACAATAGTTATCACTAAAAAAACTGGCGGTGAATATGACGGCGATTTACTGATCGCCACTGCAAAACGCTTAGATGTGCGCAACGATTAAAAATTCAGTCGAATGTGAATTTATTTGCCTGCCTCATTGGAGTGGCATTCTGCATTTCTCACGCTTGACCTGTTGTAAATATACCTGCATCATAATTGCAACAAGAAACGGTACAGATTTAAAGCAGGTAAAGATACATCTGAGTTTTCAAATGAGTTCTCAACACGCCCGTCAGGGGCGCTTATCGCGACGAAACAATGAGCGCAACTAAACTACAATAACCACTTAAATACATACTGTAGTGTACACTGTAGGTACATACACAACTTAGACTCGGGGCACAGGGAAGAACAAAATTTGGGGATAGCACTGGCTACTATATTTACCGTGTACAAAAGGATACGCATCAGACTATACACTGCTAGCTCTTATGTCCTTGCAGTAAGCCTCATTTTTCTTTGTTTTTAGGTAACTTTAGCTGTATCCTACTGTAGCAAGCAAAGTCGCGGGTTGAAGCAATTTTTTAATAAAATATTCTCGATCGAAGCTCCCAAAAGAACCCGCAATCCAAGGACGGCCCAGAAGTCTTAATAATTAAGCGGGCTGAAAAACTCGATCGGTGACTTTACTTTCCACGCAAAAAAAGGTTCATACGATGATAAAATTATAGCCACACGTAATAATCAAAAAGTGGCCAAGTCCGAGTCGGACTCGCCCATGAAGGGTTCCGTAGCAACAAGTAAAATAATAATTATATAAGTTCTTGTAGTTCGTCGAAAGGTAAATTGCGGTTTACGATTTATGACGTATTAAAAAAAACTACTCACTAGATCTCGATCAAACCAAATATCGTTGGAAGTTTGCATAGTAATGTATTACTATACTGACTGTAGAAACATTTATGACATTATTAGGTGCCCACAATTAATATTTTTAGGTCAAAGCTAGCCATAACACGTCTAACCAATTAAAGTATAGAACCATAAGGTGGTGAAGGTAGCGTGTTCACTAACCCCACTCCAATGAGGCGTGGACGGTGGGGGCCGTATCTAGGAGACAGTAGTAGAGCCTTTTTATGTAGGGCTCGTCTAGGAAGAACTACCACCATGCTTAGGCTTTTGATTGAGGACCTCCTCCTTTTTATTTGTCAATCGAAGTCGGTTAAAAAAAACGCATGTGTAGAACTCAAGTATTTTCATCCGAAAGAAGAAAATTGAAAAACAAAAGAAATTTTCCTCTTTTACTGTCATAAAATCACGTTATTTTTCACATGTATAACACAGTGAAGTTTGACCAAATTCAAACTCAAAAGTTTATATTAAGTATTGTATCACAAGAATCACTTTGAAATGTCTTAAAGATAGATGAGTCTTGGTGCCAGTTCCACGCAACCAAGCCGAGAAGAACAGGCAACAAAAAGCTTGGTTCTTACCGTTTTTTTGTATGAGCTTTTTACAAAACAACCCACCCACTATCACTACGTTCTAGGCACTTAAGAGAGGTCTTAGACCTAGAGGTCTAGGTTTCTATTCGCCCAATGGAAGTCTACGACTGATTTCTCTAAGTCCGGCCCTGCAGGAGATTTATGCCATACGGTCACAATACATTATCACCGACTATTAAGTTATAGAACCACCTGATGGAATCCACATGGGCTCTATGGCTGGCGGTCATACTTCGCCACTTATGTTGTTGATCAATAACTACACATGACGATACGAGACGGTTTAAATGACGACTCTTTAAAAAAACTAGGCCTGGCACAAGCTCTGTCTGGCTCTGTCTCTGGCTCTGGTTTTGAGTCTGTGTGAGTGTTCACTAAATAATAATAATAATAATAAAGTTTATTTTCAAAAAAATAAATCCTACGTCGAAACGTCACATATACAGTGGTGAGCACACACACAGATTCAAAACCAGAGCCAGAGCCAGACAGAGCTTGTGGTAGGCCTGCAAGTCCTGTGCAATGCTGTTTAACATCAGGTAGGTCATACGCGTGTTCCATCAGCATTCATTGAATAAAAAAAATCTAAAAAAGGTAGGTTTTTTTAACCCAAGTGTCTACTTAAAGGTATGGGACGTGTTGAGAACTGTCGTAGCTCCATGAAAAAAACTCGAACCGATGAAACAAGCTGTGGGCCATCGCCCACCTGATGTTAAGTGGTAGCCATCCCCTATAGCAAAATTATATCTCGATATAATCTATCAACTTATATGACCGACGCAGCTGATGTAGAGTGCGTCTAGACATTCGCATTCACCGCTATATCACCGCCGTTATGGCGGCTGCAGCTTCAAGAGAACCAAGTTAGTACTGTGTCATGCAGTAACTAGGTTTAGCTACGTCACGCTTTCGATTACCGCAAAGGCCTTTGAACCCGTCTTACCTTTACGTCAGTACCAGACTTTTTCAAATTGCTTTACATACTTTTCTTTCCACGGTCCCATCCCACGTATGTGTCGTCTATATAACGAGTTGGCTAATTTTAAGGAAAATGATTTAGATATTTTTAATAATAATGCTAAAAAGTATAAGCGGTGCGTTTACGGTTTGCTGTTGATATATTATAAATCTAACAATAATAGTTAATATTTGTTGCTGTTTCTAGTTTTAGGGAAAATAAAATTTTACGCATGCAACATTTAGATGTCATATTCACATGTTTTGATTACGAATCTAGATCTATACGAATGTAGTGAACTTTGTGATTATTATGTGCCTTTTGATTGTAATCTGTTTTGTGAATTTAAATAAATAAAATAAAATAAAAATACTAAAACCTATAGGGCGTCCCACGGATATGCCACATAAGAAAAGTACCTTGAATATTGTAGATGGAACATATTACTGAAAGAAAACATTATTTGAATTTAAAAAGCAGTTTAAACTGCATTCATACATATTATTTAAAAAAACATTGACCGACCCCACCTTGTTAAAAAATATGGGTAATGTTATTGAATCGAATGAGCTACGTATATACTACGTTATTTTGTGTGGGTGCTACGAAGCCTCTACGAAACCTCTAGGAAGAGTCTACGAGGCATCTATGAAGCTACCACGTAACATAAAATTGCATGATATTGCTAACTTTGTAACGTATTATGCTACGTTATTTTGTGTGGGTGCTACGAAGCCTCTACGAAACCTCTACGAAGAGTCTACGAAGCATGTATGAAGCTACCGCGTAACTTATAATTGCATGATATTGCTAACTTTGTAGCTACCATATTCTTAGATGGCATTCAATGACTGGCCACTCAGCTTAGGTGGTACCTCTGCCTACTACGCCCCCCACCGTGCGTGGGTTCGATCCCCACATTCCCCACCGAGAACAAATATTTGTGTGGTGAATGCAGATGTTTGCTCTTTGTCTGGGTGTTATATTGTATTCTTAGGATGTATTTACTAATAATAGATTGTCAACAATATTTATTTACCATTTAAATTATAAGTGGACAAACATGGAAAACTAATTTTTTTTTTCTTCCTTGTTGGACCGGCCATCGGTCTAGCTAAAACGTTTTTCATAGTTCAGTAGGTTCCCATAGTATAAGTATTGCTTAATCTGGATCAAGATGGCGCTGTGTATAATTTCCACCAATATTTAATAACCTTTGAATATTTTACTTCGGAAATATTTCCCTGGAGCTCGATCAATGCTCGTGAAGGTAATGGGGAAGCGTAAATTCTTATTTACTCTTTACGGCTTTACTTAATCTGACAAAAGATAAAAAATGAAACTTTGCCCCACTTTGAGTTATAGTATCTACCATAACTCAAAGTGGGACAAAGTTTTCTTTTTCAAATTGATACTCAAATTATATGGATAGATACTCAAAATATTTGAGAATTTCTATGGGTTAGTATTATATGACGTGGTCGCTAACCATTGGCCTAATAAATAAGCAAAAAGTCGCGCAACGAGCTATGGAGAGAGCTATGCTAATAGTTTCAAAACACGATAGAATCAGAAATGAAGATAAGTAACTGACAACCGTTTGGGAATAAAGTTCTCGAATGGCCAACCACGAAATGAAAAACGAAACATAGAGCGCCTACCCTTCCTAGAAATGTGTAGGGGAGGCCTATGTCCAGCATTGGGCTTTCAGGCTGATGATGATGATGATGAAGTGTTATATTTATATTTGTACCAACTGGTTTCTGCATCATTTCTTTCAGTACCTTGCCCTTATCCCAAAGTTTTATGGCAACAGATATTTTTAAAGCAAATACAGTCTTCTCCAAAAAGGTAAGGAAACCATCGGGGAATTATTTAAGCAATGTTAAATTTTATGGACCTTTTTAAGTACGGTCTTTATCTGTGCCAAGAATATTATTTCCAAGGTAAGCTAAGACATACTTAGACTTAATCCAATATCACAAAGAAAATAGCTAAATCTAATTACTTATAGCTAAGAACCAACTGGTTCTCTCACAACCCATTCTTCAGTTAGGTCGTGGGTTTGAATCCGATCAAACAGTGAACTAAAACATAATGAAGTAAATCTGAAGATTCGTGTCTCTGCCTACCTCTAAGGTATTGTTGGTATAATATTTGTAAATATCATTGTCATAAATAAATGAAATAAAGTGTTACATAGTCTACACTTTAACCTTTTAGTAAAAACTTCTCAAGTTTCAAAGACTATTCCTATTTTTTTATTTTACAGACTTTGACTCGATTTTTTTTATACCAATCCTAAAAAATATAGTTAGTATTAAAACTCATATAAAATAATCTCACAAAAAACACTATTCTCCCGATTAATAATCAATTACTTATACAGACCATCATTTATATTGTAATAGATAAATAAGGAACTCACAGACGAGTGCGACGAGCAGGGCAACCGCGGCCGCCCACAAAGCGGCCGGCGCGGACCGGGCGCGAGGCATGACTGCCGGGCCGGTGCGGTGTTGCCAGCTCGCATGCAGCTGACTTTGGCACATCACGGCAGGAAGGGTTCTTGCTAATGAAATGGTGCTTTGGCAAAAATTGCTTTGTTTTGTAATTAGGTACTATTTTTCTCCGAAAGAGGTTAAATTTACCTCTAAACTTGAAACTGGCCTCATTAGTGTTAGTATATATTCTTTACTTGATATTTTCAATGTTGCAGTCAATAAATAAATAAATATATAAATAGGATTTAAATAAACAGTTGGACAGTTTAATTTGTAATCCAACGATTTTAAAAAAATCAAAAGAACACCAATTAGATCCCGTAAATCAATCCATCTAGCGCCGGCTTTAAAGTGGCACAAAAACAAAGGTGTATAAGTAGCTACTTTCTTCAAAATGTTGCTAAATCTGGCAAAAGCCGGTGAGTTGGCAGCCCCAGACCGGCAGCGCCCGCAATGCCCCGCACCCCCGAATGCGGCAGTGCGCCCAGCTCGGAACCATTCTTTCTTTGCAACTTTTGTGCCCTTGGCGGGTGTTGATGCGCTTTCAACGTCAACTTTCTTTATTTTTGGTATACACAGAAATTGAAAATAACCAGCCAAGTGCAAGTTGACCTCGTGCAATAAGGGTTCCGCACATTTTAGATAATAACAAGACAGGCGAATGCCATAGCCATTCGAGCAGAAAAAGTTTTGAGACTTGCGGTTATTAGGTAAAATAAGTTGATTCTATGCAAAATATTCTTTAACGCGATTCGGGCGTAGGCTTTAGGTATAATAAAAACACATTCTAATTTCAGATCTTTAGATTTTTTGGCCCATTCCGGAACACTGAATTTCAGAGGTTAGTGGGTTAAAATATACATCCTGTGACAGACATACTAACGGCATGAGAGAAAGCTAGTACATACGTATATGTACCAAAGGGTTGTTTTGGCACCCTTTGTGTACGGAATCCTAAGATAGTACAAAAGATAGAATGAAAGGTCATGCAAAAGTACTTTCATGATTGATGGTATCCGCAGGGTTATTTATGTAACAAATAAACGAAATGTGATAGGCCATGACGGAGGGTTAAAGCGGCCTATGTGTCACGGAACTCTGATTTCAAATTCTGAACGAGAGGACACTTATTTTGTCTTTCATTTTTAGTTAGATACGGCTGTTTCGTTTATGCAAATAGTTCGTAAGTGGGTCGCTGTACAAGTGCAGCTGAAAATTGACATAAAACTAGTTCTTGTCTATTTTATGAGCGCCTATTAAAAGGCATTCTAATTTTTACCTACCGACCTAACCGGAAGTCTGTAAGGGCCTAATTTTTTTTAATTATAAAAGTACGCAACCACCAGTAGAAACCAGCCACTGCAAAACAACTGCATTATGTAACCCGCAGAGTACGTCTGTCTGAGCGTAGGTCACGTGCTCTATTTTGACTGGCCTCTCAGCTCAGTTGGCAGTAGCTCTGCCTTCTGCGCTGTAGGTCGTAGGTTCGATCCCCACCGAGAACAAATATTTTTATGGTGAACGCAGGTGTTTATCGTCTGACTAGGTGTTATATTGTGTTCATAGTATAATGTAGGTATTTACAAAAAAAACAGGTATTATGTCAGCTATCTGGTTCCCATCGCACAAGCTTTGCCTAGTTTGAAACTAGATAGGCTGTGAGAATTGTCCAGATTTTTTTTGCCGTTCACACGCCACCACCCTTGGCCACTTTTTATATCTGCAATGTGGTGTGGTTGTGATAATGAGAATAGACCCTAAACGCCGTGTTAAGAATAAGGCCCGTATTCCGAAACAATGCTTGAGTCTGAGTCGAGCCTTAAGGCCTGCGACCGCGATCACTGAAACGCTGTCAAATATCGCTGTCTTTGACAGCGTTTCACTGATCGCGTTCGCCAGCGGCCTAGGTGTGCGCAGGCCTTTAAGCATAGATTTTATGACAGTTCTCCATTGAAAAGTGTCAAAAATCTGTGCTTGAGGCTCGATTCAGACTCAAGCATTGTTGCAGAATACGGGCCTATGACTTTCTCAGACAACTTCTCTAGACTGGCGCAGTAGGGAGCTCTCCTTTATGAGTTGGGTAGAGAATTCTTAATTTATTTAGGAGATATTGTCATTCACGAGGTACTCATAAGGCAACCTCGTTATATCATCGTTATTTTTGGGTCAAAGTATAATGCTGGTGTTTCTTAGAGGCTGCTTGATGCTGATATCAAGAAAGGTTTTTATAACAAAGACATGCGAAAAATAAAGAACACTTGGCTACGTATCTCGCGGCAGTTTTGCAACACGCGATTTGTGAATACTGTAATTTAACTGTATATTTTTTTGTACACAGCTAAGTTTTAACAAATGTTCTATGGAAAAGGTCTTCCATAGAACATTTGTGACACACAGATACTCACAGATAAAAAAAAACAAATTGGTCCATCATACGCACTTCTAGGCAATGGCAATGGTGATCAGCTGAAACGCTGTCATATTTGACAGTGTTTCAGCTGATCGCCATCGCCATCGCTTAGATGTGCGCAGGCCTTTATGCGATAACAAAATTTTAAAATAAATACAGCTGAATTGAGAGACTATTCCTTTTTGTTTATTTTTTTGTGACGGAGCTTTTTCATTTCACCGAGTAAAGTTGTGAGAATGCTGGACAAGCTTATATTCCATCTGACATCTTTTTTCAGTTTCTACAACGTCTCGTAAAAAGGTATATGAGTAGAAAGTTGCCTTTAAAGCTGTTTAAAAACCTGCGCACACCTAGGTCGCTGGCGATGGCGATCAATGAAACGCTATCAAAATCGCTGTTCAATTAGACAGCGTTTCACTGATCGCCATCGCCAGCGACCTAGGTGTGCGCAGGCCTTAAATCATATATTATTCGATTTGTCAAGGTCTATCTAAAAGGTTGGATGCTTCTTTTGTCGTAACAAGTTTCTTTCATGTGTCATTCCAATCTCGCAGTCATGTTATAAGGAGGTGCTTTACTGCTGAAAGGAATGGCGTATTAGAACCTTGCCAAGGGGTCATAATTAAAAGACCCTTCAGAATAAACGACTAACATTAAGAACCTTCATTTATTAAGGTTTAGGATGAAAATGATGGATGCAAAAGGTGATAGGCGCGAGATTTTTTTTATGGCTTCCTAGAATATTATTCAGGCACGTTCCTGAAACATAAATTAAGTAGAACAATAAATATATAGTACTAATCCTGTACGTACGTTCCGTACTGTACGTTCCTGAAATGCGTGACCTACGAGGCAATGCTTTGTTAATAGGCAATGGTTACCACTTAACATCAGGTGGGCGATATGCTTGTTCCGTCAGCTAGTTGCATAAAAAAATGGTTTAAGATAATTTATTTCTCATAAAATTAACAAATTACTAGCATAGGTATAATAAAACGCATAAATCAGAAAGGGAAACACTCGTAGCTCACTGCTTTCGTAAAGTAAAAGCTAAACCCAACAAATGCAGTCATTCATCCTCTCTGGCTCATGAATGAGTGGATTGATGAGGGTTCCATCTGTCAAGCTTGGCTTCCTAAGGGCGCTTGTACACGCTAAGAAAAAACGCCGGGTCTACCCAAGAATTCGTGTCGTAACTAGAAAATAACTGTGTACACTGCTCGCAGCGGTGCACGAAAAAAATCTTATCTGCGCAAGACACGACGCGGCGAACGTTGTTGCGTTTTCGTGTGTGGAAAAGACAAAATTCTTGTCTTGCGCAGGTAAGATTTTTTTCGTGCACCGCTGCGAGCAGTGTACACAGTAATTTTCTTGTTACGACACGAATTCTTGGGTAGGCCCGGCGTTTTTTCTTAGCGTGTACAAGCGCCCTAAGCTTCCCTAGCCGTAAAGGCTCGAACACACCTAGTTCGCTGGCGGGCGCGATGGCGAACCGTTCAGTTTCAACATAGGGAATTGTATACATCCGCACACACTGCCGCGTCTTTTGACAGTTGCACGCTGCGATCACTACTAATAAAAACGAAAGTTCCCAGATCGTGACAGACAAAGCATCCCCTATTTAATGTTTTACTACCCCCTACTTAATTTTTCTTAATTTTGTGTATTAAACAATCGTCAAATATTTGATCTACTGATTAGTCATCGGTGAAAACGACCCGTAGAGTCTAAAATTTGGAAAAAGAGAACTATTGAGGATTCGTTCTAATATTATTGAACTCTGGAAATTGTTTTTCCTATTAGTTTTAATAGAAAAAAAATATATTACTTCTAAAAATATTTGTTTAACTACGTTAAATGCAAAAAAAGATGTTGTGTAAGATAATAATAGGATAGAATCTTATTTGAAACTATTTAAAAATATAGTAATGCATAATGGGCGGTTATATCGCTGCAAATCAGTATTTTTCCAATCAAATTTTGGATGGAGAGAAGCTTAGAATAAGATCAAATATCAATAAAAAATAAAATAAGGGCATTTACATACCTAGAATGAACCGTCATAATCAAAGTAAATCAATAAATTCAAAAACAAATACAATCATAAGGCTAAGTTTATGGTATTCGATATGAATGTTTAACAGCGTGTAATATTTTGATTGATGGAGAAAAAACAGAACAAGTGAATGTATTTATAATATTTGGGGACTTTTTTATAAGAGATGGAATGCATAAATATAATATCGAAACAAGGAAGTGTATAATCACCACCCGTGGAGACAGTCGATGAAGTCGCGGGCATCAATTAGTTCAGCCACCCATCAGTTTCCTATCTGACATTACGTCCTGACTAGGGCGTGCAAACCCGGTTTTCCGGTTTTGCGAAAAGCCGGACAGCTAAGCAAAATTTATCAATAGTACTTTTTTAAACTTTTGCGATCATAACACACATTAAACTGTTACACGGGTATTTTTACCGCGTTTAGGTAAGCGTAGTGTAGGACGCCCTCCGGCAAGGTGGGGCGACGATCTGCCAAATGTAGCTGGCAAGCACTGGAGAAGAAGAGCCGAAGACTGGGCTCAGTGGCGCGTCTTGCGAGAGACCTACGTCCAGCAGTGGACTAATATAGGTTGATGATGATGATAATGATGATGATGGGTGTTTACCGCGTATAATTTTCCCCGACGCTTCGGCTATGTTGTAATAACTGTGGTCGTGGGCAGACTGGAGCATTGACATGAGTGCTATCGTCGTTGAGAGGTGGAGGTATAATAACTACCCTCACTTCAGGACGCAATGATAGATAGGCGTATGCCTATACAGTGAGGGAAGTTTTACGTATTCCGATTTTCCTTAGTATCAGAAACATAAATCTTACTGATTGAGCCTCAAAAATATTGTTTTGTTTTTAATCCCCGTGAACAAAAACTACCTAGGTACCCCGGACTAGCGGGTGAATGAATTAAGCTTAGAAAAGATTGCGGCGAACAGTTTCGAACTGCGATGGCGATGGCGATCAGTTTCAAGCGTAGGGTTTTGCATTCATCCCCACACAGCGCCGCGAACTGTCATTGTACGCAGCGAGCTAGTATTAGTGTTAGATACTGTCTTGAAACTGCGCTAAATCTTGTTCCTCAAAAGTCATAACAGTGGCAATATGGAGGCAATGGTGTGGGTGTTGTTTGCACAAGGTTCGCGCGTTCAGTTCACCATCACTTTATTCTTAGCCCTAATATGTCCAGGTAATTGAAACATTACTAAAAAGATGCATTATTTTTATAAATGGATTTTTTTTGTCTAAAAGCATACATAGCTAAAAACCGATAAAACATAATAAAACCAATACTTTGTTTTTATAATATTGCACTGCGTCTTTTTTTTTAATACATCTAGCTGATGGAACAAGTATATGGTCCACCTGATGTTAAGTGGTAACTATAAAAAAAAAAAAAAATTCATTCCATAACTACATTAAGTTACATTTCATGCATATTATTACTTATTATTTCGATTATTATTATATCATCATTATTATTTACATTCATACATTATAGTCATTATTTTGTTTAAATTTAATTTTAAACTTTATTTTTAATACATATATTTTGATGTTAGATTTATTTTTATTAGTTTTTTTTTCAGTTTTACTTTTTGTTCATTTGTGTTCTTATTTTTCTTTAGCTAGGATCCCACTCGGGTATAGGCCTGTAAGTGGTAACAGTGGTACCTATAGCCTGTAACAAAGCATTGCCTCGTAAGTCACACACGCCAGGAATTTGCCCTACGATGCACTGCCCTGCGTCCATCAGCTTCACGCGTACAGATGTTCAGCCTCAAGTGCCAGTAATTTCACCGGCACCCACACCCTTCAAACAGAAACACAGCAATGCTGCTTCACGGCAGAAACAGGTATGGTGGTAGTACTTCCCTGGATGAGCACTTCACAAAAAGCTCCACTACTACTACTAATCTACTCAACAATAAACTACTCAATAATAAAGTAAGTAATATTAAACTTCACTAGATACTAATTCCTATTTCGTACAATTATTTTGTAGGTATCTTAGAATATTGTTTTCTTGTTAAAATTCTACTATATGATAATTTAAGTTTAAAAAACTTGAGAAACCGACTTCATTGTCAAACGGCTAAACCGATTTTAATCAAATTTGTTTGGGACAATCTGGACGTAAGAATAACCTTCCAAATAAAAAAATAATTTTCTAAATCGGTTCATAAATGACGGAGGCATGCAGTTACAAACATTAAAAAAAATATTTAAAAAAAAATGGCAACACCGATTTTAATAAAATTAAAATGGGACCAATCTGGAAGCAGTACCTTTCAGATAAAAAAATAATTTTTCAAATCGGCTCACAAATGACGAAGTTATGCGGTAACAAACATTAAAAAAAAAAATTAAAAAAAAATTTGTTAAGGAAACAACCTGCCGGCGGCGGCCCCCTGCGCCCGCGCCGCGTTCCCGCCCCCCTCTCACTTGAATTGACACCGCCATCCGAGCGACATCATATACGTCTGCTCTTTTATTAATTGTAATTGTATTACTTGATAAATCATTATAAAACCTCTCTAAAAGGATCCACAAGTTTTATTATTTATTTGTTTGTATCAATCACAAACAAGTTGGCGACCGTGACAGGGTGGTGTCTTTTTGAAGAGTATGATCTTATTCAAACCAGTATTGAAGTGAGGCAGGAAAGTTCAGAAAATCAAATAGAAAGGGATGCGACAGAATCTAGGTTTTACATAGCAATGTCAGAGGCACAAGATATCATAGAAAGACATCATACTATCATTGAGTCAGATGCACAAAGCTCCTGTTCAAACACAACTGTACAAAAAACTAATATAAAATTACCACAAATTAAAATTCCTTATTTTGATGGTGACATTTCAAAATGGTTAGAATTTCATGATACATTCTCTTCTATGATTCATAATAATGAATCTATTGCAAGTATCAACAAGTATCAATATTTGAAAAGTGCACTCACCGGGTCAGCGGCCACTGTAATTGCTTCTTTGGAAATATCGAGCCGTAACTATGAGGTAGCATGGAAATTACTGTGTGACCGTTTTAATGATAAGCGTAAGCTAGTGTGCACTCACCTCAAGTCATTAATGGAGGTGCCAAATATTAGTGATGATAGTTCTCTGCGTTTCATTGCTGATCACATCGCAAAACATCTACGAGCTTTAAACACATTAGGTGAAAAAACTGAAAATTGGGACACTCTGATCATTTATCTGTTTTCAACAAAATTAAATAGTGTAACAGGTACAAAATGGGAAGAATATAAGGGTTCTTTAACTGAAGTACCAACTTTAGAAAATTTTTATATGTTTCTACGTATGAGAGCAGATGTTCTCGAGGCAACAGCCACAAATGCCGTTAGCAGGCAATATTCTGAGCAGCAGACATCGCAGCAACAGCTGCAGCTGCAGCAATCTAGGCGTATGAATAAATCACAAAGGTCGTTTGTTGCTACTTCATCAGAAGGCAACAAAACTAGCACCATGTGTGTAGTGTGTAGTGGTGAGCATTTGATTTACTATTGTAAGCAGTTTTTGGCAATGTCACCGACAGACAGATTTAACTTAATTATAAAAAATAAATATTGTATAAACTGTCTCCGTAGCGGACATTTAGCCCCACAATGCAAAGCGATGTCATGCAAAATATGCAGCCACAAGCATAATTCGCTTTTACATTTCGACAAACCAATTGAGAGTAATAAGCAGTTGGTTTCTAGTCCGATTTCATTATCAACTTGCATTTCAAATCAAGTTTTATTATCGACAGCTATTGTCAAAGTTGTAGGTATGAGTACAAATGAATTTATTGAAGCACGCTGCCTGCTGGATTGCGGCAGCCAGTCGTCATTTATTAGCCAGGAATTAAAAAATAAATTAAATATACAAACAGAAACCTTAAATTCGGTCTGTGTTACAGGTATTAACAGTATCTCTTTCGAGGCGTTACAGCGCTGTAGGATTAAAGTACAGTCGCGCTCAAATATATTTAGCACGTCAGTCAATGCTTTTGTGATAAAAGATATAACTAGCTCGCTCCCGAGTCATGAAGTTGATATGTCTAAAATAAATTTACCTAAAAATGTGACACTTGCTGATATTAACTTTCATGTACCAGCAAAGGTTGATTTACTGCTAGGAGCGGATGTGTTCTGGGACATTTTATGTACTGAACAAATAAAATTAGGAAAAGACTTACCTGTTTTACAGAACTCTATGTTTGGCTGGGTAGTATCAGGACCAGTCATGTGTCAATCAAAGGATAATCAAACGAATATTGTATGTAATTTCAGTCATGAAGTGAGAAGCCAGCTCCAGCAGTTTTGGGAACTGGAGGAAGTACCTCGTAAGCCAGTCATGTCCCAGGAGGAGTTACAGTGTGAGCAGCATTTCATGCAGCACACTCGGCGGCTCGAGGACGGGAAGTTTTGCGTGACGTTGCCTTTGAAGGCGAAGCCAGAGGCACTTGGTGATTCATACTACATCGCTCGAAAGAGGTTCGAATCCTTAGAGCGACGTTTTCAAAGGCAGCCTGACGTAAAAACCCAGTATGTAAATTTCATAGATGAGTATGAAGCTCTCGGTCATTTGTCAAAGACTGAAAGACCCGAAAATGCTGTATTTTTGCCACATCATCCTGTACTGAAGGAGCAAAGCGAAAGCACAAAATGTCGTGTCGTTTTTGATGCGTCATGCAAAACAACATCGGGTCTCTCACTCAATGACATTATGATGGTCGGGCCTACTCTTCAGGATGACATTTTTTCAATTTTGATCAGGCTAAGACAACATAGGCTAATAATGGCGGGAGATTTAGAAAAGATGTATCGACAGATTTATATAGAAAATAATCAAAGACACCTACAAACTATACTATGGCGTAAAAACGAGCGGGAACCCATAAGTTACCTACAGTTGAATACTGTGACGTATGGTACGTCGTCTGCGCCCTACCTTAGTACAAGGTGCATCGTGCAACTAGCGATTGAATGTAAAGATCCGTTGATAAGCGATATATTGAGACACGACTGTTACATCGATGATATAATAACCGGAATTTCTGATGAAAATGAGCTAAAAAATATATACAAAAATATAACTACAGAACTTGCATCAGCAGGTTTTAATTTAAGAAAACTAAAAAGCAATTCTAAAGCATTGATAGATTTAATTTCAAGTGAGTCTAGTATAGAAAATCAGCAAGAAAACCTGAAAATTTCAGGTGTTACAAGTACATTAGGTATTGAATGGAATCCTAATTCAGATTGTATTATTATTGCAGTAGAAAAATCATTAAAAAGGTACGAGCAATGTAATCAGTCTATAACAAAGCGTATAGTTTTATCAGTGTCATCAACTATATTTGACCCACTAGGACTATTAAGTGTGTGTGTTATTACATGCAAAATAATGTTACAAAAATTATGGTTACAGAACATTGGATGGGATGAACAGATTCCGCAAGAAATTTCAGACGTGTGGCATAAAGTAATGAGCAACTTAAAATGCATCGAGAACCTGTCTATCCCACGCCAAGCGTTCTGTGCTAATCCTACTATAGTAGATATGCATACATTTTCAGATGCATCAATAAGCGCGTACGCCGCGTGTGTTTATGTGCGGTCCAGTGATGCGCTAGGACATGTAACGGTGCGGCTTTTGTGTGCGAAATCGAAGGTAGCCCCCCTCAAAACGTCGACTATACCGCGACTGGAGCTGTGTGGGGCTGTGTTGGCCGCGCGCTTATGTAATAAGGTAACAGATTCATTGCGCTGTTCAGTAAATAATACCTACTTTTGGTGCGACTCAAAGGTCGTATTGAGCTGGCTAAATACACCTCCACACAAGCTGAGCGCGTTCGTATCGCACCGCGTCGTTGAGGTCAATGAACTATGTACTGATAATAGCCTATGGATGTACGTCCCGTCAGCGTTGAATCCAGCTGATCTTGCATCACGCGGAGTGTATCCCGAAGAGGTACCAAACCTTTCTTTGTGGTGGGATGGGCCTACATATCTAAAAAGCTCAAAAGACCAGTGGCCAGGCCAGCGTAATAACGTTATGGTGAACTTACCTGAGGTGAAGGTTCACGTTTCCAATATTGATACAAATCCAGAATCGATAATTAGTTTTGATCGTTATTCAAGTTTCACAAAGTTGCGTCGTATTTTGGCGTATGTGTATAGATTTATAGATATAGTTAGAAATAAAGCGAAAAGTATTGGGCCTTTCACTGTCGATGAGTTGGATCGCAGTGAATTAAAACTAGCTCAATTTTCACAATTAGAAAGTTTTTCTATTTATAAAAATAATTTTAAAGCATTTCCTGCAGTGCATTGTTTAACCCCCATTGTTGATGAACAGACAGGCTTAATTCGTGTTGGTGGGAGGTTGCACAATTCTGAATATAGTTTTGATAAGAGACATCCAATTCTTTTGAATGGAAAACATCATTATACTTTATTAGTTATGAATCATTATCACATGAAGTTAATGCATGCAGGGCCGCAGTTGCTCCTTTCAGCCGTCAGAGAACAATACTGGCCTATTGGTGGCCGATGCTTGGCAAGACGTGTATGTAACAGCTGTTTGAGATGCAAACGACTGAAAGGAGCAGTTGCGAAACAGATTATGGGTAACTTACCGTCTGTAAGATTATCACCCGGGTTTCCCTTTGAAATAACGGGAACTGATTATGCAGGACCTTTTTTTATTCTAAACAGAAAGGGCCGCGGCGCTAGACTAATGAAATGTTATCTCTGTGTGTTTATTTGTTTTAAGGTTAAAGCTGTTCATCTGGAACTAGTCAGTGATTTAACCACAGAAGCATTTATATTGGCCTTGCGTCGCTTTATGTCTCGTCGAGGAAAGCCTCGCGAGATATTTTGTGACAACGGCACCAATTTCGTCGGTGCCAATCGCGAAATTGCTGCGCTTGTCAACAATTGTTCTGATGCTGTGGCAGATTTATCCAGTGAGGGCATAAAATTTAATTTTTCACCTGTATACTCACCCCATTTTGGTGGGCTTTATGAAGCAGCTGTGAAGTCAGCAAAATTTCATTTAAAAAGGGTCGCAGGCAACGCACATTTTACTTTTGAGGAGCTTACTACATTGTTTTGCCAAATAGAGGCTATTCTAAATTCGAGACCGCTAGTTCCTATGACCTCTGATCCCAACGACTTGTGTCCATTAACCCCTGGGCACTTTTTAGTAGGAAGACCACTCACATCACTACCTGCCCCTGATTTACAAGAAGTTAATCCGAATCGCCTTCACAGATATGCCCGCATAGAACAAGCTAGACAGCACATATGGAGCCGATGGAGTCGAGAGTACATCTGTGAACTGCAGCAACGAGCTAAGTGGCAGAACAGACACACTGATATCCAGCCTAATCAATTGGTGCTTATCAAAGATGACAGCAGTCCCCCTATGAATTGGCTGTTAGGAAGAATCACTGCAGTATACAAAGGATCGGATGGAGCTTGCCGCGTCGCAGACATCCGAACCAGCAAAGGAATAATAAGAAGAGCCATCAGCAGGATATGTCCACTGATGGACCCTTCCGAGTAGAGGAGCACACTCCACCTTTCTAGGCGGTGGAGATTGTTAAGGAAACAACCTGCCGGCGGCGGCCCCCTGCGCCCGCGCCGCGTTCCCGCCCCCCTCTCACTTGAATTGACACCGCCATCCGAGCGACATCATATACGTCTGCTCTTTTATTAATTGTAATTGTATTACTTGATAAATCATTATAAAACCTCTCTAAAAGGATCCACAAGTTTTATTATTTATTTGTTTGTATCAATCACAAACAAAATAAAAAAAAAATAAAAAAAAAAAAAAAACATACAACCGAATTGAGAACCTCCTCCTTTTTGATTGGAAGTCGGTTAAAAAAATATTACGTTGACCAAACCTGGAAACGGTTTTTGGCCGGAAGCCGGAGATAATCCGGTTTTTAATACTTTCCTGTTTTGCAAGCGCTATAGTTTTGACGTTTTTTCAAATTGACAATTGATTTCGAGCAATTCAAAGAGTTATCAAATGGAGATTACAATAGAGTAGCAGTATTCAAAGTGAAAGTCAAAGTAAAGTAAAAATGTTTAATTTTATTCATTGTACCTTTAAAATAACATAATATCAATGATCACTTTGAGAAGTCTTAGAGCTAGGTTTATCTTGTCGATAAACCTACAGCTACAGTATATCTATTTATATAATAAGAGAGGTGATGAACTGACAGAATAGTATACATTGGTGGTGCACGACCAAATTTTAACCCACGATCTTTATAAAATAAATTAATAATGTAGACAATCCACAAAACACTGTCTATCCCCGAGCTTGTCTTGTACTATAGGAATCAGATAGTTGATGTATTACAATCAACTACCTCATTCCTATAGTACATACATTTTACTGCACATCATTTTGTTAACACATAGTTAGAATACAATATAACACTCAGACAGAGAACAAACATCTGCATTCACCAAAGAAATATTTGTTCTCGGTGGGAATTGAACCCACGACCTAAATACTTTTCAGTCCTAGATAGAATCGCTTTCAACTGACAGCTGTCATATAATTAAAATAAACTAGTTCTATTTTTATATTTATTTGATATAGGGGAACAGATGAGCAATCATAAAATACTTATACACACACATAGTGGTCAATATCATAACATTCCTGTTTGCATCAGCATGTTGGGTAAAAGCAATACCTACGAAGCCGTTTGACTTTGTCAAAAACGATGCTGCTGCTCTATGGGTTTAACAAGTTTTATATTTCCTACTTCTTTGGTCGTGGCGGCGGCGTAGCCACGCCCACCTCTTGTGTCAAAGTTTGGTAAAGTGATATGGTCGAAGACAGAAGGAGTCATTATTATCTACGTTTTGTGCAGCTCAGTGTAGCTCACACCAAAATTGAATCAAACCAAAACTTTTTATTTCAGCTCTCACTTAGAAAGCATTGCAGCCTTAACATACTTAATACTATGGTGACAAAAGTTTATTCAAAAGTAATGTGGTGAAAGAATTATAAACGCACCTCAATGAGGCTCTTTTCGTGCACTTGACAATGTTTTACGGTTTATGTAGGTTCTACGACATGCCATTTCTCTCACTATGTATTCCATGTACATAACTAGCCAATCGCCTTAGCTTTGCACAGGTGTGTAGAAAAAAGGAGGGCAAAATGTGCTTTTAAATTTTGCACCCATGCAAAGCCTTAAATTTAAATCTGCAAATTATGAGTTGAAAAACGAGCCTTGTGGTCGGCTGGCAACCGTTGTCAACAACGATATGAAGGCCTGTGTACACCTAGGTCACTGGCAATGGCTATCAATGAAACGATGTCAAATATCGCTTTCAAATTTGACAGCGTTTCACTGATCGCCATGGCCAGCGACATATATAGGTATTTTTTTTTATTGTTGATAGCTAAACGTTTGACTGCCATCAAACCTGATGGAAAGTGAAAATGCAGCCTAAGGTGGAGCACGCTTAGCTATTATTCACTTGTTCACTCTTGACTTGAAAATTCCAAGGTTGTAATGCTTCGAAAATACTGACGACGGTAAAGAGCACATAGGTGTGCGCAGGCCTTGAATTGAAGACGATAGTAGAAGTGGTGAAAAAGTTGGACCGAAGAATTGGAACCCCGCGGCAAGCTTAGCCGTGATGGAGTTAGACCAACTAATTATACGGCTGAGCTTGCTGTGGGGTTTGGAGCCTTACGCCTATCTAATTTTAATGGCATAAAAAATATTCAAATGTACAATTTCATAGGTAAAGACCTAGATTAAGACGAGCTATGGAGCCTGGCGTTGCTCGCCCTGATCAAATTGGAAGTCGTTCTGGAAGAAGCACAAAGAGATATAAGGTTTACGGTATGCATAGCCAATAATAGAAACTATGTTGAAAATTTGCTTCTGCAATAAATACGTAAGGGCCAAAACAGCACATCATAGCATTTTATACTTTAGCATAGCTAGCAGTTTAATTTTAATAAATAACGGCTCAAAACAAACAGTGGCGATAATAGTTTAAACAGACTTTATTTATTCAGTTTATTTGCTGCTTGCTACTTTGGTAGGTAGGTTAGGTATTTCAGTGAAAAAAATTAAAGTAGGTAACTATATTAACTGAATGATTCCGAAGTGAAGCCAGAAGGTCTGTAAGCGGCTTAACTTCTGCACTCGCACTTCCACACTTCTACAACAACTACATGATGTTTGAGCCGCTGAGTTGTTTGAGCTGAACAAGCTCAAGGTTGTAAATGAGCCGATTAACTGCAGGTAATTATTTCCCATGCCTAGCAGTAGTTAAGTGTTTTGATTGGGCTAAATATCCTTCATATCTTGACAGTCTAAATTGCGGCCAGTGCTGCCAGGTCCATTCCAGGGTTTGGCTATTTTTACTAATGTATTTTTATTTTTTTTAAATTAAGCATTGTAGTCATAAACCTAGACACTTTAAATGCTTCTAGATACTTTGAATAGACACAAGTTGTCCGATAAAATAGGTGCGCATGTCACAGTGCTCAATAAATATCTTTTTTTTTTGAAAACTCAATAGAAATGTAATTTTTTTTTAACTTGGCAATTTATATGAACTACAAACTGCGACACGTATTTAAAATCCAAGGTTAATCCAAGATTAGCCTACAAAATAATAGCAGTTAAATGCTTTGAAATTGCGCTAGACCTAGCGCCAAAAGCGCCATTGTGATGGCAATGTACATTTCGGAGACTTCAAATTATTTGGGGGCTAGTTCGCCATCGCTAGCGAACTAGTTCGCTGGCGGTGTGTTCAAGCCTTAATATAACGGCCCGAAAAGATTTATCTGTAAACCAAATTTCAAAAAAATACATTGCTTTTTAAAAATCGTTTACAACCTATGATTAAACGAACAGCTGCGTATTAAAATGAGCTTAGATTTTGCTAAGGATTCATTTTTAGAATTTTTCTTTTTACAGCTGTTATAGTACAGCAAATTAGGTAATCAGCCATCCATATTCAATGTGACAACCCCATAGTAAAATAATAAATATAGCAATATACAATCAAGAACCTCCTACTTTTATTAAAGTCAGTAAAGCAAGCTCTCTTCCCTCCCTAATCAAAACTCCGCACCAGCCCTAACTACACCTTTTTAGCCATAGTAACAAAACACTCTCCTATCTATTGCTCGGTTACCTAGCAACGGCTAACAACCCTGACAGACGAGGTCATTGACAACAGTCACTATAGGACATTAGAAATTCTTTAGACCTTTTGCTGTGGTGTTTTCTGAAGTAATGGCGTGTGCGCGGCCTATGAGCCGTATGAGGAAGATCGAGACGGTAAGTGCTTGTCTACGGGTACGGTGAACCGATGGACACGCGCCCGTATTCCGAAACAGTGCGAGTCGAGCCTCAAGCATAAGTATTTTTTGTGTCAGTTCTCCATTGAAAAGTGTCAAAAATCTGTGCTTGAGGCTCGACTCAGACTCAAGCGCTGTTTCGGAATATGGTCTTCAGAGCCAGGATAGTCACACACCGTTCCGTTTCAGGAATTTCCTTCCGCGCACTCTTAGGTTGTGGAATTTTCTCCCTGCTGAAGTATTTCCGAGAGCCATGGGGATCTTTAAAGGGGGCGTTTGTAACGCGCTTGTGGTGACAATATAAACCTTTGGGGAATAAAGGTTCTCGAATGGCGAACCGGAAGACGAAACGTGGCGACCCGATGGACCGACATCATTGTTTAGAAGTCAGCGGATGGAAAGGGCTCAGAATTGTTACTCCTGGAAATGTATAGGCCTATGTTCAGCAGTGGACTTCTTATGAATGATGATGAACAGAATAAAGTTTGTCAACGATCCAATGAACTGGATCCAACTATTGATGGTTTTCAAACCTTCCAGAAGGAATCACTCTTCCGCACACGGAAGCGAATCCTCAAGTACCTAGTGATGGGCTACCTGAAGCAGGAAGGTTACTTCCACGCGGCCGAGACCTTTGCGTCGGAGGCGGCTGTGACCGAGGAGTTCGAAGTCTGCGATAACATTGACCTGGATATTATACTGCAGGTGATTTGACACTGACATACGATTTATTCAACTTTACTTAACTTTGTTTATTTTAGTATTCATAAATTGATATATTTGTAACGGAATAGTTTTAAATACGTTCATTTTGTTACTTTATACATAGCTTTTATATTAATTATTGCAAGTATGTGCATAATATCGACTTAACCGTGGCTATTGTTGTAAACTACATATTTTGCCCGGCGCGGTCATAACACAACACTGGGTACACACAATTTGTGCGGAAATTATTTGTTTAAGCTTAGTTGGTAGTAGTTCTGCTTTTTGCACCGTTGGTCGTGGGTTCGATCCCCATCGAGAAAAAATATATGTATGTTATAGTGTATTTTAATACTTAATGTATTTACAAAAAAAATATTTTTAAGTATTATATCAGCTATTGGGTTCCCATCGTAAAAGTTTAGTTTGGGGCTAGATAGTGTTGTGTGGATTGACCAAAACATTTAAATTTATTTAAATACTTACCTCTTGTAGAGATTTCATTCAGCTTTCCATGAATATCACAAAATACCCACCGAAAAACTATAACTTTAAAGAAGGTACCTTAAGGGGCCGGCGGAGGGCGAATTTTCATACAAACGGAATACCAAAATTATTACTAGTTTAGGCAGATTTTCACTATACTATTGTAATAACTGTATGTGTATAGATTTATCTAGGTTCCTGGACAGTTTTTATTTTAAATTTGTTTTACCTCAAATGAAATAAACACCAATCGCATTTTACACATTTTTTTAATTGCAAAATGTGATTGGCGTTCATTTCTTTTGGGATAAGTAATTAAAAATAATAACTGTTCAGGAATCTAGATAAATACTATACAAATACAATAATTACAATAATATAGTGAAAATCTGCTTAAATTAGTAATCATTTTGGTATTACGTTTGTATGAAAATTCGTCCTCCGCTGGCCCCTTAAGCAAGGCACATTTACGATCGTGTATAGATATGAAAGTTTGGGCTCCATATTGGTGCGTCTTGCCATAAATGTTTAGATAACATTTGTTGTGGCACTAAAAGTAAAACCGATATGGGATTCCCAAGTGGGTAAGGAATAAAAAATCCATTTCAGCCTTTGTTTTTACATTCATGTTTCCAAACATTTATCCCATCGGAAATTGTTCCGTGAACGCAAAGTAACTTTGCCCTAAAAAGCATTTTCAACTTTATGCTTCAAAAGGACATTATGCGCTGATATAATCTTTCGTGTTGATTTTTTAACTCCCCTCATAAATGTCCTACTTCGGAGCACCTTGGGGCATCGTGAAGGATTTCTTTATGGTAATAAGGTTCAGAATACACTGGAAAATCTATCGTGCCACTCGCTGGTGTGCTCTGGCCGTAAATGTAATTTCGCTAGTTATAGGTAAGGTACCTACGTCTTGCGGCAACTGGAGCGGATATATCGTATTGACAGGCTCAAACTTCCAACTAAATTGGAAGTAGGGTAGCGCGCAACTAGAGCAAAGCAAGAGTACCTTTATAAAGTAGGAGGTGTAACATACAGAAGTAGGGTAGCGCGCAACTAGAGCAAAGCAAGAGTACCTACCTTTATAAAGTAGGAGGTATAACATAAGGACATAGAGTACCTACTAGCATGTGCATTTCTCCAGCTTCCTCATATGGAAATTGCGAATTCTGAAAACGCCAACATTTAAAGCATAATTGGAGCAATCATTGATTTGAAGGAAAATTAGCGGCGGCCCACGGCTTCGCTGGCCCCGTTCCTGTTACACATCCGTTCTCCGTTACAATATCTTTATAAATTGTAGCCTATGTGTTTTTATGATGTTTACCTAAGCTATATCATTGTAAAGCTTCATTATAATCCATTCGGTAGTTTTTACGTGAAAAAGTAACAAACATCCATCCATCTAGTAGGATAATAGGACGATCCGGCCTTTTTTTTAACACGCTTTTATTAGCTTGGGTTGTAACTGTGTATGTAACGGAATCTTTGAGCATAATTTTCACCAACTTCCAGAAGTTTGATTAATTTGAAACTTTGCACACCTATCAAGGACCGCCAGGATTAATAAGTTCTTTTATAGATCTTCTTTAAGGGAGTATGAGAGATAGAGCTAGCGCGCGATTTAAATACTATCCCTTGTCCGCTAATAATTGATTGAAATATCGAACTAAAAAATGAAAAATAAATATAGTTTAAAAAACTAAAAAACCACGCTTTTATAGCTAATCGAACTAAAAAGAAGAAAATAATGTTTAATTACAGAGTTTCAGAGTAAAAAGCGGGTGCTTGATATATTAAAAGTATCTATGAGCGGAGAAGAGTTATGAAATATTAGTAAAAAGTTATGAAAATATAGTAAAATACACCCCACGTTTTTTACTCTGAAACTCTGTAATTAAACATTATTCAGTGTATTATTTATGACGATCTGCTTGGTATTTGGTAAAACAAAAGACTACCCTATTTAACCTTTATATTAATTCCCTCTCCATTCAACACTGAACCACAGCCATTTACAAGTTTCTCGTTTGATTTATCTTTTGGAATTTTGCCGGTTCCAGAGCAGACGTATGGGCGCCGAACTCTAAGGTCACGCCTAGATAGAACTCAGATTATACCGGTAATCTGTTTACCTATGCCCCCGTGATTTAAATTTTAAACACCTAACCCTAAATATAGCTCTGATTCTTTTTGCATTTCCTGTATGGATAGACCGAGAAAGCTGGAAAAAAGGTAGGGAGGCCCTGCAGTGGGACAAGATAGGCTGAAAGTAAATAATAAATAAATACTTAATATAATAATTGTAGCACTTGACATGTTTTTTTATCTGACCTGTACAAAAAAATTGGTAGTTTGTTAAAGGATCATATAAAAAAATTGTAGGAACCAAGCCGTAGTTTGCTGCCTGTTCTTCTAGGCTTGGTCGCGTGGAACTGGCATCTAGACTCACCTAGCTATATAGGACGTCTTATTGACAAGGTGAGAAGAATTCGTTTCCATTTTTACGTGGCGGTAACCTGCTTTCTGCATAATTGCGGTCTATGACGACATACTTTGCACAATGGGTAAGTGGGTTGGTATTGCGTATTCCTGGAGCGATCAGGTTTATAGGTCAGTGGAGCTTGGAATGTTTTGATTTCAGGCTATTATGATCTTATGGTTCAATCGGGAGAGCTCTACCTTTTATGGACAGTAGTATAGTACTTTTAAGAGTGCCTGATGGTTATGGTTTTACAAATTTAAATATTATAGACAAATCACACAACACTATCTAGCCCCAAACTAAGCAGAGCTTGTACTATTAGAACCAGGTAGCTGATATAATACTTATATACATTTTTTTTTTGTAAGTAAATACATACATGAAACACCCAGACAGAGAACAAACATCTATGTCCACCCCACTAATATTTGTTCTCGGTGGGGATCGAACCCAAGCCCTCCAGCGTAGAAAGCAGAGCTACTACCAACTGAGCTGTAAAGGCAGTCAGTTTTAACTCAATAGCTGCGTAACTTTCACTACCCTTTCAGGATTACTGCAGTTACTATCTAATCCGGTTCAACAAGCAGCCTCAATTCTACCGCAAGGTGGACGCCCGCCCGCCCACACGCCGCCCGCCCACCAGGAAGGCACGCACCGAGCCATGTCCCGAGTGCATAGACGAACAGAACCGAACCGAACCTGACTTGCCGGCCTCGCTAGCTGTCACTAGACTACTGCGGGTTCGTGATACACATACTAATCATAACTGAGGAGAGCACTGGTGGTCTAATGGTAGTGGCCCCGCCTTGCGATCTGAAGGTCGTGGGTTCAAATTCACTTGTGTACCAATGAGTTTTTCTGTCGAATAATTTATGTGCACTATGCCAGTACTCTCAAAACGGTGAAGGAAAACATCGTGAGGAAACCGGCGTGTTGTAGAACCTAAAAAAGTTCAAGCAACACGTGTCAAGAGTCACGCAAAAAGGGCCCACCAGCGGTCTACTTGCGGAAAAACCAGCCCGCACATCAAGTGCGCATGATAAACTTGCCGAACTTGCCTACTAATCATAATCATCTGATTATCCCCACGCTAAAACTGCCATAATGTTAGGGATAAAAATGGCACAGAATACAGTTAAAAGTAGACGAAAGACTCTAGTCCAGTTTTCAACTGGGGTGCGGGGTAGGTATGACACCCCGGGACAGACAATATCTCTCACCTGTGTCTTATTTGTATTTTCACAATACAGTAGTTCTGGAAGGCCACGCGTATCACTTAGAATTTTTCGAAATAATAAATATAACCTATATTTAGGAAGAGCAAAGCGACCTCGAGCCAACTCCAGCCATCGAGAGGAAGTCCCTGGCTGGTTTCCTCTCCAACGCCGGTCCCGAGAAGAGGCAGATGGTAGAACTGCTGTACCAGGACATCATCAGGCCGACTGGCGTGTCGTGGGATGATATCAAGGGCCTGAGTGATGCCAAGGGCTTGCTGATGGAATCTGTGGTGTATCCAGTGAGGTGAATCTTAAGTTACTGCAGCTAAATAGCGTTGCTGTGTTTTAGTTTAAAGGTTGTGGCTGTACCTGTAAATTACTGGCAAATGAGGCTTAACATTATGCTTCAAGTTGACGGACACTGTGTGTGTATCTTCAGGCATATTCCTAACGTGCATGACCTGCAAGGAAATTGTTATAGGTGATGGTTACAACTTATCATCAAGAGAGTCGAGAGCGTGCTCCAGCAGTATATTGTATGAAACAAGCACGCAAGACATTTTATTGTCTTTGGGATCCTGATTTTCTAAGAGTTAATCCAGCGTCAATTCTTTTTCTATACCACGTCTTAGTTTGCCCTCCTTTTGTGCTCAATAATTGTATATTTTTGTGCAATTCATTATTTGAGAAGGCTACATAAACGAGTTTGTTTTCTATCCCCTGCAGGTATCCAGAAATGTTTACCGGTTTGCTGGAGCCCTGGCGAGGGGTGCTCCTCCACGGGCCTCCGGGGACAGGCAAGACGCAGTTGGCCCGCGCCGTCGCCGACCAGAGCCAATGCACCTTCTTCAACATTACATGCGGCACTGTGGTTAATAAGTGGCGCGGGGAGTCCGAGAAGATTGTCAAGGTACTTTGACGACACGACCACTCATGGGCTATACTTTATATTGTCCTCTTGACTATGTGGCCAGACAAGTTGCCGCCTGGCTGGTATGTCAATATTTAGTGCCGAATTAGTGATGTAGACTGGTATAGGTTTCAGAATTTGTGCTGGTCTGATTCGTGAGTTATTGGCCAAAACATGTGGACCACCGTTCAGTAATCAGGACTGTGGCCCCCAGTTTTCTTGAATAACTTTGTATGACCACCCATTTTTGCTACTTGTCTTACCTATACCTCTAATTTCAAGTTCTACTTTGACTATTTGGAAAACATTCAATTCAATTTTCAAAGTGATTCTTGCATCGTACTGAATAAAAAACTATTGACTTTGACTTTGACATTATCTGCGAACCTTTTAAATGGTTCCTTGCAGGTGCTGTTCGAAATGGCATCGTACTACTCGCCGTCCATTATCTTCATAGACGAGGTGGAGACGCTGGCTCGGGCGCGCTCGGCTCCCGGCGAGCACGAGGCCTCGCGCCGCCTGCAGGCGCAGCTGCTGACGGAACTAGACGGCATCCAGGGGAGGGACGGCATCGTCTTCCTGCTGGCCAACTCTAACATGCCGTGGTATAACAAGCGGCACATAACTTTAGCGCTGAGCGATACGCGGAGGGATAGCTGCGCATGCGTCGTAGTGTGCGCATGTCGCGGACTAGATGTGTGGATGTGTGCAGAGTGTCCTATTGGTACAGAGAGCGCAGTGCGACTGTAGAGCCAATCAGCGCTACGCACGCCCGCCCTTCATCCCGCGAGGCCCCCTCAGGTTTTCTATTTTTGACTTCTGCGCAATAACGGTCAGCGCTAAAATTATGTGCCGCTACCTGTAACTATCTTTGATACTCTTTAACACATCGCCGGTGGATAGATCTCCAGTATCGATGTACCTATCTATTTGTATCTTTCTTCTTTTAGTGTTCTTGTGTTTTACTGGTTTATGTGTGCTCATGTAGTAAATCAATAAATGTCTATGTCTATGATAGAGCTCAGAATAGTTCTTCATGGAATCATGTTCTTCATATACAGGGGTGGCCTATGTCCAGCCATGGACTTCTTTAGGATGATGATGAGGATATGCATGTAGGGTGATAGGAGATACCTATTAGACTGCTACTAACCAAAATCTCCAGAATAACATAGGGTACTTAGCCAGCAGTATCAACCAGCAGCTCACACAAACATTATAGAAGGATTAAGCTCGTCGGCATGAGGGCAAATGAACAAAACCAAAAGGTTAACGGTGTGTTTTTATCTTTCAGGGAAATAGATCCAGCGATGCTGAGAAGACTCGAAAAGCGGATCAGCATTCCGCTCCCCGACTCCAAGAGTCGCGTGGAGCTGTTCCAGAAGTTCCTCAACTCGAAAAGCATAGAGCTGGTTCCGAAGGTGGATTTCAAGGAGCTGGCTGCGAAGACGGAGGGGTACTCTGGCAGTGATATCAAGCTGGTGTGCAAAGAGGCACTTATGTGCACTGTGAGGAAGGTTCTGCCGAATATGGTAGGAAGAAGTTAGTATGGCAATGATCACACAGCAGTGATTTTAAAACTTATGGTCGCAGATAGTCATAACTATGCACTGCTGGGCTGGCTCCCATCTACCATGATCCATGATGCTACAATCATCGCGTTATAATGCCCTGATTGAAAAATTGTGATAGATGAAATGAGCTTTTGCTTTCTAGTATTCAGACAGTACTTTTTTTGACTTTAGAATGGCAAAACCTAAATTAAACTCATAAAAATTAAAACAACAAGACTAATGTTTCACCATCATAAGTCCTGGCCAGTAGGCCTACCACAAGCTCTGTGTGGCACTGGATTTGGCTCTGGTTTTGAGTCTGTTGAGTGTTGACATAAATCCTTGACTAAATAAATCCTACTTACGTCGAAACGTCACACACACAGTATAATACACTGGTGAGCACTCACACAGACTCAAAACCAGAGACAGAACTTGTTGTAGGCTGTAGGTTCTTCCTGATTTGGTTGCGTGAGAACTGGCTAGTTTTATGTTACTGTGATGGAAACTACAGATAGCCCTGATGTTAAATGAAAACCATTACCTACCTTACAGATCACTATACGAACAGCCCTGTGTCCATCATCTCATCATCATGTTCTGATCTTAGACTATTGAAAATTATCATTGCGAATTATTTCAGGTACAATTGCTGGTTGCAGAGACAGGCTAGACCTGTGCGACATCCTGACAGCCATCGAGAAGACCAAGCCTGTCTCCAAGAACCTGGCCCAGAGGCACCTGGACTGGCAGAACGAGATGGGCTGCTCATAGGGCTTTGTAGCTTCGGAGTTTTAAATTTTTTTGAGTTTGTTTTGTAATTTGTAATATTGAGAGTTATTGAGATGTGCATTTTTAATTTTGATGTTTTTTTATACAACAAAGTAGACAAACAAGCATACGGCCCACCTGATGGGAAGCGGTTACAGTAGCCTATAATAAATGCCTGCAATACCTGCAATACCAGAGGCATCACAAGCGCGTTGCCGACCCTTTAAAACTTTTTAAACGCATAACACATTATGTGGTTTGCGTATGTGGATATAACATTCTTGTGGTCATGCTATTATTTTACTTTCATTATAAATCTGAACAAAGGATTGATGTTCTCAATCTCAAGTCCAAAGTTAGTTTTTCTTTTATAATTTGACCAAACCAAATACCAAAAACAAAAAAAAACTAACATTAAATTAACTTCCACTTGTGAGTGTTAGTTTATTGGCTTACGTCTGTCGTTCTAATCTATGGCATGTATTAAACAAAGCAACAAATTTTAAAATTAAAGAGTGTTTTATTACGAAGTTAATTTACTGAAGTGACAACTAAACAAATAATTTCCACTATAAAAATTACAAATATTATAACACAACGCTTAGGAGTACGCACATCAATTCCATTTCGAATACAACGCGTTCCTATAAAACCAAGAGAAAAATAAAATATTGAACAAAGAGATTATCTAATTATCTGTCACTATTTTCCAAAATAATATTCAGTTATTTAAGCTTCTGAAATGATAATAAAAAATAAACAATTTTCAAGCCCTAGAAAGATATGAAAATTCCTATACTTAATTGGTGAGATTCCGAGTACAATAAGTTGACTAGAACGTACCAATTTTAGATATTATAGTATTACACATAAGCGCAAATACAGGTTGGGCGTATTTTCAGTGCGTTATTTTTTTTTTCACGTTCATGCGAGCTAAAGTTCCGATCAAGATATTATGCCGCCAGTGACGCGCGAAAATGAGCTTATACGCGCCGATAAAACGTCCAGTCTGTAATCGCTTTAATAGTTTCGATTCAAAATATTTTATTCACTCTTTTTTTTTTCAGACAAAAATATTGCAGGTTTTTTTTATTTGGCACCTTTACGATATTTTGCCTGTTATTTCATATTATATTATATTGCGTTTATTTTGACTGATAACAATTAACAAAAGGACTTACTAGCTAAAAGCTCTATTTTATGGCTTGCGTTCACATATTCGGTCGACGTGCCGTGCAGGCCTGCCGTGAAAAACGTTAATCTGGTGGCAGTTTTTTTAAGGGACACGATCATGGTTTAATTAATACAAATATTAAGGAGTGTATGCTAGAAATACGTCTTTCGCGCATAGGGAACCGAGCAAACGTTTAATGTTTTACCGGAACGAACGGACGAAAAAAAAGTAAAGTATAACTTATAGACGTTTTGTGATATTGTTGCATTTTTATAAGTTACTACGTATTTGGTTTTTTCATTTTCTGCTGCGGAGGCGTTAAATAATAATTAGGAAAACATCGTTTTATAGATTGAAAGTGCTACTTGAGTTGTTTTCATAATTAATGTGTTTCAATATAAGCAGTAGAATAAAAACTTTTTACGTAAAAAGTTGCGTACGATGCGACCGAAGTGTGTATGTGAACGCAGGCCTTTAGATTAGACGAAATTAAAATACAAAAATATCTTCACAACGCTGTTATAGATTTGACAACCGCGATGGCCCACACTGGCCCCAGGAATCAATCTACCCTCAATGATATTCAATCCAAAGAATTCTTAAATCTATAATCCTATCACAGATTCACATAGAATACTCAAAATGTTTAGTTTAATAATCCACATGGAGCAGAAGAATGCCTTTTTGATGATAAAGGCTTTAGAATTATTTTTCTGAGACTACAGCTAAGTTAAACAACTTGTATATCATATACAATACATCTAAGTTTACAAACGTAGGTATATAATGATAAAACCTAATTCCGTCACCACGGATAAAAGCCTATAGTCACTAAGAAGAGTTGTGTCTCACGAAATAGCTACCTTTTTTTATACAACTAGCTGATGGATCAAGCTTATGGCCCACCTGATGTTATGTGGTAACCATTGCCTATAACAAAGCATTGCCTCGTACGTCCCGCACGTCAGGAACGTGCCCTACGATGCACTGCCCTGCGTCCATCAACTTGAGGCGTACAGATATTCAGCCTCATGTGCCAGTAATTTCAATGTTGCATTTTATTGTCAGCAATTTGTAATTTCAAAATTACATTTTTTTTTACTGTCCCTCTAACACTTAGTAACTAATCAATTACTAACTCATTTCATAATAAACTAACTCTAGAGATACAATTATTAATTGTGACTATAGTATACATCTAGTATTCTTAAGCACTACTAAGAAAATAGTTGTATTAAAATTAATTTAAGGCGGTACGATTTCCATACTAATTATTTTTACCATTTATCAGAGTATAAATTGTACACTAAAATGAGATTTCATATTGGTTTTATTTCTGACAAACATAATTAAGTTGAAAAAAACTGTAAATTGACGGTGATAATAGCAAAAAACTAAAAATGGATGATCTTTTATTTATTATCATCAGCGACGAGTTTACCATACTGTATTCGGGTAATAACTTTGTAAATGAAAATAAAGACCAATTTGAAAGCCACACAGACAGACAGTTATTTCAAAACACAAAAACGTTCCAATCCATATGAAACTTCATATGGATTGGAACGTTTTAGTTAAACAGCGTCCAATTATACTCTTATCGCCCATAAATGGTAGAAATCGAACAACCTTAAATGTATTATATTAGAACAAATTACGCTATAAAAATCTGAATTATCAAACACAACGCTATAAAGCAAACTAACAATGGGTAGGGTTACTTTCTATAACATTTGCATTCACATAGCTGTGTCGGGGTATGTCGGGACGAGCCTAAACTTAGACATTTACCTATTACACTCTCCTAAAGCCTTGTGTATAATTAAGCGTATATAAATAAATAAATATTATAGACAATCCACACAACACTATCTAGCCCCTAATTAAGCAGAGCTTGTACTATGGGAACCAGATAGCTGATATAATACTTAAATACATTTTTTTTGTAAATACATACTTAGGTTACAATATAACACCCAGATAGAGAACAAACATCTGTGTTCACCACACAAATATTTGTTCTCGATGGGAATCGAACCCACAACCTACGGCTCAGAAGGCAGAGCTACTACCAACTGAGCTGAGAGGCCAGTCAAATACTATAGATTACATTACTTTGCTAATCATCATACTGTGGACATTGCTTGAGTATTCTCGCTGGTAGAAAGAAATGATTCCAGAATAAAATTTGCCTCTTAATTTTTTTCCATTGGTGTTTTATCGTTATTTGTTATAGAAGAGTGCAAAGTTGCTTTTTAACCACGTGCTCAATTTTGATGACCTAGCAAGCAGAGAATTTTAAAACTGAATAACAAGCGCAGTGAGTGATTAAAAATTTTGAATCCCGAGCGTTAGCGAGGATCATGAGGGCTGGATGTAGTTATTCCTGGAATGGCCTGAAATATACAACCAACACGAATACAACACTAGTTACATCGCAAGGCTCAAATAAGGTCCCACAATACGGCTCTATGTATTAGTTTATGACGACAACAAAAGCGATTCAAAGCCGCGTTCATAATTGCGTCATTTTAGAATACTTCGCTTCTAACATCTTTGTACAGTCACCTGCAAGTACATGATCACATTTTATTATTTGATCGAGCGAGCGAAGCGTCTAAGTTTCGAGATTGGGCAAAAATGCATTTGTCCGACTGTCTGTCTGTTCTCGCCTCTCTCGATGTCCCCGCTGTACCTACACAAATATACCCATCAGACTATACACTGCTCGCTCTTATGTCCTAGTAGTAAGCGTCATATTTCTTTGACTGTACAGACTGACAGTTAATTGGAGAAAACTGCATCAAAACCCCGACAGCTCTTAAATTTGAGAAGAGAAAGCAGACAGTCAATAATCAATAAAAAAATGAAAAAAGAAACATAAAAAATCAAAGAAAAATGACTTGAGCTGTATCCTTGTGTATAGGGGATGACCTGCCTCCAGCGCGTATTATTTGTAACCATTTTCTCCACAACATAAAATTGGTTTCTCCCCACCATTTTCCTCTTTTTAAGTTGATTTCACCTACAGAAGGGCAAGTCCCACTTCACTTACTTACGAAATTTTGTTTTCGTTTCGCCTATTTGTCTTTCTCTATCGTATGCTGAAAAGATGAGACAGCAAAAATACGTGACGTAGAAACGATCGAAACGAGTTGTTGTCTCATGAATTTTCCATACAAAAGAGAGAGACACGTGGTCTCACGAAAACAACATTTGGTAAACGAAACGTGGTAGCAACACTGCGACTTCGGGTACAGGTCGCATTTTTCAACTCATCTGGACGAAACTTGGTACACAGATTATTAGACTTTGTTTTTTTTTTGTGAAGGAGGGGAAAAGTTTAAGTACTAAATATCTCCGCCGCATGAGGTCCGATTTCAATGATTTAATTTAATTGCGCGTAAGTTTTACTTAATACCCTTCACCACACACTGGTTCGGAAGAGCTTGCGATACAACAACAAAAAGATCAAGAGTGATTTTCTACAATGTTTATTTTTTAAACACTCTTCCCATTACATCTTCTTTTTACACATTTACTTGCTTCCCTAAAACTTAAAGAGGCTGACAATTGTCTAACAACTTAACGAAAATTTCAAAATTTTTGAAGAAGATACCTACAAGTTAATTTTACAAAAATTTCAAATCCTACTTTGATATAAATTCATACAGGCGTTCCCCTGTTCTGGCGACACTTCGTAACTAAGTTGAAATTTTTGTAAAATTGACTTGTTCACAACTTATTTTGTAACTCCAGCATTTAGTACATTTTTTTTCTAGGAACCATAATGAAACCTCCCTAAACAACCTCCTTAGGTATAAGTGATTTCGTCGTGTTCTTAGGTATAAGTGAATCTTGACCATTCTGAAGTGAGCTATTCTTTTTTATAAAACTAGCTGACGGAACAATCATATGGCCCATCTGATGTTAAGTGGTAACCATCGCCTATAATCGCATTACCTCGTAGGTCACGCACGTCAGGAACGTGCCCTACGATGCACTGCCCTTGCAATGTTTGTACTACAATGGCCAATGACTGTCGGAAGATACGCCAAACGGCTACCTTCAGACCAGCCAAGATTCGCCGGCCGGATCGCACGGGAGGCGTTAATGTACACCATGATATTGTACACACTGTTATTACGATGCCAGTTAAGCCACATGTACACTGTAGCAATTCATTTAGTACATTATTTTTTACTGTACTGTTCTGGCACTAGATAGAACTTGTCCTTGATACTTTATAGGGCGGATCTGACTAGGATTGGTTAGGTTATGTTAGAACTTATGTGTTTTTTTTTTTAATGAAATTAAAGACGTTATCCTCTTTAGAGCATTTATTCATTGCTAGATAAACAAAATTAATAATCGATATATTTATCTGTTCCAGTGTACACGGTTCTTAACAATTTCACAGTGGAAGAAAGTGGCATCGTTTTCTTGTGTACATTAACTGGCCGTACATTAACCGGACCCGATCGCACCAGTCGGGAGGTTTTTTACCTGCGTCGATATATCTTCAGATGTAGAATATGATGGCTGGAATCTGGCCATCTTCTACGGAAGTGCCATTGTTGTTACCGGCCGCGTATGAGAACTGAAAGACTACTTTCTCTCCGTTATTGCAATCGACGGTCACGCGACGCAAGCCTTTGGTGCCGTAGTAAGAATCGGTTCCCTGGAATTTAACAGCCATATTAATAAACGCAATTTAAATTTAGTCATTGTTTAAAGTTAGCCCTGTCACTTTTTGTCATTACCTACCCAGTGGTAAAGGCCTGCGCACACCTAGTTCGCTGGCGGTAGCGATCAGTGAAACGCTGTCAAATATTCGCTGTCAAATCTCAAATCTGACAGCGATATTTGACAGGCGTTTCACTGATCGCTACCGCCAGCGAACTAGGTGTGTTCGGGCCATAAGAGATTGCAATAGTTGGCACAGCTTAGCTTTTGACATATTTTTATAAGTAAGGTCATTTATGTTTAAAATGTTTTTTTTTTATAAGCATTTGGCTGCTATCACACCTGATGGAAAGTGAGGATGCAGCCTAAGATGGAGCATGCTTAGCCATAATCCATCTGTTCACTTTTGTCTTAAAAGTTCCCAAATTATTTAGTAAATTGTGCTGATCACTTCCATCTGTTCTATCAGCTAGTTACATTAAAAAAAAAACTGTAAATGTTTTTAGTAAAACAAGATAAACAATTACTGTCTGTTAGAACAAATATTACAGTTTACCTTTAATTTAGTGCTAGCGATGTAGGAAGTGTTGGGCAGTATTTCCACAGGCTCTTTAAACATGGCTCTGAACGTGTCGTCACTTCCGTCGCAGCAAAATGTCGTTGTATTAGAACCACACACTTTCTTTGTGGCCAAGTGGATTACCTGGAAAATATATAATACACGGTAAATATTCAAACGATCACGACAGTAAGGACGCCATTTTTTCGTCATAGTAGTTTTGGTTAAGGTTGTCTGGTAGAGATCGCTGTTTAGCGATAAGACCGCCCATTGTATGAGGCAAATAGTTTGAAGTTTTTTTAATGTACCTGTACTTTAAAATTTTTTCGATAAGAGTATTGTAATACCGAGGAGGCCTATACTCATCAGTGGCTGCAAATGGCCTGAAATGATTGATAATTTCTCACCTGTAAATGAACTTCATACTCGGAAGGTCCAAAGTAGGACCCATACAATCCAAATCCAACCACAAAGATCCTCTGATCCACCGTAAATCTAATCCGATCTGTTGTTCCACTATATCCCCATCGGGACTCTGTTTGTGGAAACCTGTTTACTGTCAACTCTTTGCCTGTCATACAGCATCTTGGAGTGTCTAAGAAACCTACATTTGGTTTAGGATTGACAGTAAAATACAGAAACAGTTGGACTATTTCCCTGTCATCCAGTAAACCACTCTGGGCTGGTCCCATAGCAAACTCTTCTACAGACATGAGAGGGAATCGGATGGCATTGAAGGCACGGCCTAAGACCATGCGCTGGTTGGTAGGAGTGACGGGCAGTTGGCGACGGAGGCATTCAGCCTCCGACCAGCGGAGCACTGCGCTGAAGATCTTGGCCTCTCTGACGCGAAGTGTATCTCTGTAATTTAAATAAGTCAATGAATTTTTGCTTTATGGGAACCAAATAACTGATAGAACTTTGCTTTTTGGATCGGAAATGCATACTTATACTAATAAGAGGACATCCAGCCATCATAAATGTTGTTGGTAGAAATCAAACCCACTTAACACAGTAAGGTAGAGAAACTAAACGAACTGTCAGGCCAGTTGCCAAAAAAACTTGGTGAACTACATTAAAATAAAATATAATTTAACTAAAGTTTTTCACCAAAATGCCTACCCCTGCCAAAACTAAACAAAATCCATAAGGAGTCACAATGATAACTAATAAAACCTACTTGTAGTACTAGGGTACTCAGTTTATTCTATTTAAGCCGCTTGTGTTTTTGTTTTGGTTGTGAAATTTTCTTGATTACGTGCCAGAGGTAACATCTTTGGCACTCTAACTATTTAGTGAACAATTAGGTTTGTCATACTAAATCAACACAAGAGAACAATTAAAATAACTGTTGTTTATTTTTGTATTTACAATAACACAATTGATTTGAACCAAGATTCCTCACCTTTCTAACACTGCATTCAATGTCTCTTGGTCTATATCAATGAATCCTTCGGCATTCAAAGCATCAGCTGTGTTCTTATCGATCATCTCTAAGCATAGAGCGGCCAACTGAGGCTCGTCAAACAACCGGGCCTGTGTCAGGAGTAGAAACGCATTGTCCGTCCCCAAGTTACTCTTTAGAAAGTCTACACAGTGCTCCTCTAGGGCAGCCACAGCATACTTCTTAGCTGTGTACAGGATTGTCATAACACTCTCGGGACCGATGCGCACTTCATCCGAGTACAGGAACTTTAACAAGTGCAGGAATGCTGCTGGTTCAACATCGGGGAGCTCGATCTCATCGCATTTAGTAGCAAGCACTCCATTGAACATGGCATCAAACACCGCACTTCCTACTGATAATACAAACTTGTGTGCGGGGAATACTTGTTGGTTCGCATCTTTGCCGACTATAAAATGTACGTCACAGAGTATTTCGTTGTTGAAGAGGAAGGATAGGCGCTCCTTGACGGTACTTTTAGAGGCTTGCCAGTTGTGCAGCCGGCCGCCCGTGTTACTCGGCTGCATGTTCTCCGTGCCTGAGGAAGACGGACCTGCCTCGTTCGCCTGGTTTTCGTCCTCATTCGCTTGCCGTTCTCTGAGGGCTAGCCTCGCGATTTGGTTCGATGGTAGCATGTTCTGGGGCGGTTGCTGGTCACCAGCCCCGGCGTTAGCCCCTCCTTCATCCATTCGTATGTTTAAAATCCCCTGTACTAGATCATTCTTCGAACCCGATGCCATAATCATGAGCCTGACACAGGAAACATAACAAAAAGTGTCGGTAGACAAAATACAGCCGCAAATTGTAAATACAACTAATAGCACATATCCCAATTTGAGATCTTGGGTTGAATACGAGTTGATTATAATTTTAATAGCCTATTTTGATAATAGCGGATCGAGACATTGGTGTTTGCTTTTTCTCAACTAAATTGTCTCCAATTGAATGTCAGCTGTCGTCTAAAACATATTTTCTGACATTGACATATGTGAAACAGGTTTGACGTGACTTTTGACATAACTGACAGAAAAGATCAAACATCTCGATGATAAAAATGCGGGTAGGAATAAAATTGAACTTGATATTCTTTTTTAAGCGTCATCAAAAGTCATGCATGACTACTCACTCACAAGTCATTTAGACACGACTTTTTATCTTTGGTTCCAACCTCCTTGCTGAACAGTTCTCGAACACCATCCTTTTGGAAGCTTTTTTTGGTTATTCCATAATAGAAGTGGCTTAGCGTAGAAATACTCATTCGAAGTGGCTTTTTGGGCTAGCCGTGACTGTGAAGCAAATTTGTTTTAGGCAAAGACAAGACACCGCGTATCGTAAATAAATATCTGGGCCTAACTAAATGGGCCATCGTTTTACAGATGTGGCAGCACATTTTCCGGCAATCCCAAAAATGTATGGTTCACTGAAATATTATCTCTACCATTTTTCGGCGTTTATAATACATAATATTATATTATATGAGCTGCCCATTGCCACTTCGACCTACTGATTCTGCTTATTGAGTTTCGTCGGTTACCTTATTAGTTATACCTACCTAGGCGAATTTCATGGTACATATTGTTGAAACGAAAAATAAGAATAACCATACAAATTGCAAGGTTATTTTTATATAGGCGAAAGGTACGAACAACGATACAAATTGTAACGTTATTTGTATTTTTAGTAAGTGTATCAGTTATCGTCAATACTACAAACATTACATACCTACACTAGACACACATAGGTATGGTACCTGTACAACTAAGTACGATAGGTCTCAAGAATGAGATGTCAAAAAAGGAGGTCAATCAAACACCGGAGTTGATACTTGAGTTCAAGGTTTATTCACTCATTAGGGTGATATCATTCCTGGTACAAAGCACACTTTCTTAAAAAATAAACTTACAATTTATAGAAACGCCGTGAGTTTTCGTCACCGCGATGCAGGATTGGTACATTTTTACTAGCGCCCTCTAGTTCTGACTCTAGTAAGTTTAACATTCCGCCCACCAAGGACAAATTGACACATTTTGTCCGTTAATATTGAACCGCCCACCAAGAGCGTTATGATAGGATAATAACTAACAAGTGTTCTGCTACAAACTATGATAAAAAAAAACAAAACTTTGCTTATCAAAGAAAACTTAACCTATATTGTTCTAAATGTTCATTGTCTCTAATCACTACTATGTTTAAAACACTACTTTAAACTAACACTTCACTTAAATTTTCACTTTTACGGTATACATCAGGCCTTTAGTTTACTGGCAATACACATAGTTTCGAGGTGGGACGTTTGATTACATTGTTATTTTTAGTGCGCAGAGATACAACCCTCGTAAGATTGTCAGCCCCAGGATGTTTGATCACGACACGACCTAGCAGCCATCGAGCTGGTGGTAGATCTGCCTCTTTAATAAGAACTAAATCCCCAATGTTAGGTTCTGGAGCCTGAGTTGACCATTTATAACGGTGCACCAAAGTCGATAAGTATTCCTGCGACCACCGCCGCCAAAACGTTTGCATCATACGTTGCGTTAATTGCCACCTGCGTAAACTACCAATGTTTGATGATTCGAAGTTATAATCCGGGACAGTTAGCAAAGATTCCCCTACGAGGAAATGTCCAGGAGTTAACGCATCGAAGCCCTCTGATTCGGTATCCACCCGTGATAATGGCCGTGAGTTTAAACAAGCCTCGATTTGCCCCAGAACAGTAGATAACTCTTCGTATGTTAATGTAGTATCGCCGATTACCCGTTTCAAGTGAAATTTCACCGCTTTCACCCCTGCTTCCCACAACCCTCCAAAATTTGGTGAAAGCGGAGGTATAAAATGCCAAGTTGTTCCCATAATAGCTAAGCTTTGAGCTAGCTCTTTCGCCATCGCAGATTGTTCTGCAGAGAACAGACAAGCTAACTCCCTGGACGCGCCCACAAAGTTAGTTCCGTTATCGCTCCAGATGTCCGTGCAAGGTCCTCTGCGAGAAACGAATCTCTTAAATGCTGCTAAGAACCCTTGAGTGGTTAGGTCGCTAACCACTTCGATATGTACAGCCTTTGTTGCCATACAGACAAACAGACAAATGTACCCTTTATAGGCATGGTGTCCACGACCTTTCGATGTTCTTATGTTTATAGGACCAGCATAATCTACTCCGCTACATTTGAATGGTCTTGTTGGCGTGACTCTCGCAGCTGGTAATTGTCCCATCATTTGAGTTGAAGAAACCGCATTGTACCGCGTACAGCGGATACACTTCCGAACACATGATTTTACCAGCTCTTTCGCGCCAAGTATCCAGAATTTTGATCTCAAATAGGTCAGCATGAGTTGAGGTCCACCGTGAAGAGTTTTCGCGTGTGCCTCTGCTACCATCAAATTTGCCAATGCCGACTTTCTTGGGATCAAAATAGGATGCTTCCTATCTTTAGATAACGACGATCTTTCTAGCCGCCCTCCTACCCTTAGTATTTTGCTTTCATCTATAAATGGATTTAAAGATTTTAATGGACCCTTGAGTTTTGATGACTTTCCATTATCTTTGTCCTCCAAGCACGATATTTCTTCGCGAAAATGCTCCTTCTGACATTCTCTTACACAAACTTCAGTTGCTTCCTTCAGTTCTTTTGTAGATAAAAACCCTTTTTGCCTGTTTTCCTTTCGTGTCAGAAATCTTTTACAATACGCTATTACTCTAACCATCCTACCCATATTAGAAAATCGGTCCCAAAATGTCTCTTGTTCTGTTACCAAGTGCACCTTTATTTCTTCTACGCTAGTTTCTTCATTTGGTAATCGGTGGTAAGTGATGTCATTTTCCCGTAGAATTTCAGGACCCTTAAACCATAAAACGTTTTCCACAAGCTCTGATGGTTTTAAACCTCGTGACGCACAATCCGCTGGGTTTTGTTTGGATCTAATATGAGACCACTGCTGAGCATCGATAGTTGTCAAGATCTCGGAGACTCTGTTGGCTACGAATGTTTGCCAGCGGCTCGGGTGACTATTTAACCAGGCTAGCACTATGGTTGAGTCCGTCCATGCGTGAAGGTGTTCCCGATTTATTTTCATCACTTCCGCTACCTCAACCAACAACCTAGATACCAAGACGGCTCCACATAGCTCTAATCTTGGGATTGATACTTGTTTTATAGGTGCAACCTTTGTTTTTGCTGTGACTAAGTTAACGTGGATCTGACCATGCTCGTCAATCACACGGACATAGACAACTGCAGCATATGCAATCTTTGATGCGTCCGCAAACCCGTGAAGTTCAACCAACCTGTTTTCATGCGATATTTGGATCCAACGAGGTATGTGCAAAGCTGATACCTTTGGTAAGTCATTGCGATACTCTAACCATTCGTCTCGTATTTTGCTTGGCACTTCTTCATCCCAATCAGTTCCTGAGATCCAAAGCTTTTGTATAATTGCTTTTGCAACAATCACACTGGGTGCAACCCATCCTAGTGGATCAAATAACCGCGCAATATCTGATACAATTTTTCTTTTTGTTATAGGTTCTTTCAACTCCGTCACAGCCACCTTATACTGAAATGCATCAACCATCCGATTCCAGGTAAGTCCCAGGAGTTTCATTACTTCATCTTCTTTTAGGTGTAATCCATTCTCCTCGTTGTTTGCGTCACCCTTTTCCTTGATCTTTTCCATCACTTCCTCACAGTTGCTTGACCATTTTTGAAGCGTGAATCCCCCTTTGCTTAATAATTCATTCATTTCACTATAAATTTGCATTGCTGATTTAACATCTTCGCAGCCTGTTAGCAGATCGTCCATGTAAAAATCACATTTTACTTTTGCAGCTGCTGCTGGATAATTTTCCCCTTCATCGAATGTGACCTGCTGGAGTGCCTTTACTGCTAAATATGGAGCTGATGCAGTACCGAACGTGACTCGGAGTAAACTAAACTCTTCTAGTTTGGATGCCGATCGGTTGTTGGTTGTTTCCACGCATGCCGATGAAGACGTTGATTGTTCTTTTCTCCACAGAATTCGCTGGTAGTCTACGTTTTCAGCTGCAACTTTCACTTGGCGATACATTTCGATTATGTCCGATGACAGGCAAATGCGATGCAACCTCCACCTCATCAGTAAGTTTCTCAGCTCTGGCTGCAAGGTAGGTCCTATCATCATCGTATCGTTTAGTGAAACACCATTCTCTTCTTCGTCTCCTTTACAGGACGCGTCAAAAACAATTCGGACCTTCGTTGTGTCTTTTTCCTCTCTGACTACAGCGAAATGAGGTAAGTATGTTCCTTTGTTACTGTTTATTTCCTCCGCAGGTACCTTCTCTATATGATCAAGTTGTAAGTATTCCTCCAGAACTTGTTCATATCTAGCTTTCAACTCTGTTGCTTTATTCAGCTTTGCTTCTAGGTACGTTAATCGCTTTTCTGCTATTTTCTTCGAATTAACTATTTTCTCATTTTCAGGTTTGAAAGGTAGCTTTACGATATATCGTCCCTCTTCATCTCTCATAGTTGTTGCTGCGAAGAACTCTTCACAGCGGTTTTCTTCTTCTTGCACCACCTGCCCGTATACTGCGGCACCAAGTAGTATATCTATTTTGTTTGGTAATTCATATTTCGGGTCAGCCAGTGGAATGTTGTCTATAACCCAGTCCGCTACAACTAACTTCTTGTTCGGAAGGAGTGTTGTTATAGATTTCAGGACATATACGTTAAGATTAAGACTGATATTATGATCATAGATAGATTTGATTGTAATGTTTACCATTGAATTAGATAAAGCATTCGTACCTCCTCCTACCCCAGAAATCACTCCCCGTACCGGGATCCTTTTCAGGCCCAAATACTGAGCGGTTGCCTCAGTGACAAAGGATGCCTGTGATCCTTGGTCTAGCAACGCTCTGATGATCCGAGTGTCTCCGTTTTTTGATTGTGCTCTAACAAGTGCCGTTGCTAATAGGACCTGGCTGCTAGGTGCCATTCCTCCCGATGCGAAACAGACTACTGGAGCAGCTGTTTCCCCTGATAAATCTTCCATGTTTGAACCTTCCCTTTCTGTCAGGTGAGCTACGGTTCCCGCGTTATTGATATGCAGATACGTATGATGCCTACGACGGCAATGGCGGCAGGTCATTGAACTACGGCATTGACTGGCCCGATGGTTGTCTCCTAAGCAGTTGAAACAGATCCTGTTTTTCTCGACAAAATCCCGTCGGGCTTGTACCTCTACGCTTACAAAATTTTGACAATGAGCCAGTTTGTGTGGCTCCTTACAAAACTTACATGACACATTGTCGTTTTGATCTTCTGCTACATGGAATGATCTTGGTGGATAAAGCGGCTTTGGTTTGTTGCGGTTCAACCCTGAGTCCACGAACTCCAAAGCGCGGAATCGATTTACTAGGAACTCTTCAAATGCTTTCCATGTTGGAAGTTCGTTTGAACTTGCGCTTTGCAGCTCCCACTGCTTTCTAGACTCATGGTCCAACCTTAACGCTGTTGTGTACACAATGATCGTGTCCCATCCAGAGATGTCCACCCCTATGCTAGACAATGCACCTAAACACTCTGAGGTCGTATCGAGCAGTTCTCTAATCAATTTTGCAGACTCGATGTTTGCAGTTGGTTGAGAGAGCAATCGCCTTAAAACTGTGTTACATAAGTAGCGTTTATTATTGTACCTTGCTTCCAACATGTCCCAACAACGTGCATAGTTTTCTGCAGTTAAAGTGATATGCCTAACTAGTTGCTCTGCCTCTCCACTTAGTAAGCCCTTGAGATATTGCATCTTTTCTATAAGTTCCATATCTGCGTTATGGACGAGAGATACGAACAGACCTCGAAATGCACTCCACTCACTATAAGTTCCCGAAAATTTGGGAATAATGATTTTCGGAAGCTTCGCGCTACAGCCCTGGGTCTTAGTAGCTGTTGAGTTGCATTCCGATTTCCATTCTCTTGCCTTACTAAACGATAATGCTAATTCTTTCAAAACACATTTATATTCAAGATATGCCTCATGCGTCTCACTGTAAACATCTTTTACCATATAAGAAGAAGCTTTTATTTCTGTTGGCTTATTCGATTTTAGAAGGCTGGCATGGTTATCAAAAAATTGAGTCCACGACTCTTCCAACGCTTCTAACCTTGACTCAACATAAGCTTTAGTTATGCGCTCCTTGGGAGACTTTTTGAAATTTGCTATTGCCTTTGTTATGCGTGAGCTAAGGTCTTCCTGAAGATAAATTAAAGATTCCATTTCAAAGTTCCAACAAAGTTATCTGAATACACAAAACTCAAAACAAAATCCAATTTTTCTAAGTCTTTTTTTCTTTAAATTTTTCTAAGTGTTTGAAAGTTCAATTCAAAATTCAAAATTTGGGCATAGGTTCCCCGTCAGACTACTTTTCTTAAAACTATTCTAAGTCTAAAGTTAGCTACAATTTTACTACACAAATTTTTAGAGTTATTTTATAATTCATAATTCTTTATTGCACACAGAGACATTTACAAATAAGTGATAACACAGGACATGTACATAGGCGAGCTTAACCCTAATAAGAGTTTTCTTCCAGCAAACCTTTGGGGCTAAGAGAGAGCTAAAAGTAGAATGGTAGTAATGTGTACCAAATTGAAGTTATATTTGGAACAAGAGAAACTCATATACTAATAAATAAACTACTTACACATACATACTACAAAGTACAATAAATACACACAATACATAACCTACCCATATATCTACACACATAAATATATATATATATATATATATATATATACATATATAATATACATATACATATAAAATAATCACATTTTGACAATATTAAATAGAAACTATGAATTTACTTACAAGGAATGATAGTGCTCTTTTACTCTAGCTTTAAAAACATTAAGAGAAGTGCTAGCGCGAATAGCGTGGGGAATGGCGTTCCACAGTTTCACAGCGTGAACTGTGAATGAACCACTGTAACGGCTGGTAGCGTGAGAAGGGGTCTTGAGAAGAAGGGATGTGGTTGATCTGCACGGCTCACCGCGTGGAACAAGAAAATTGAAACGCTCACGAAGGTAAGAGGGAGAAAGAGGATTGAATAAAATGTGTAAGTGTGTTTTAGCTAAACAAATAGAGTTCAAATTTCACTACTTCAAAATTATAGTCCAAGTTGTATATCACCCAATTTGCTGCGATGCTTGCTCCTTCCTGCTGCTGCTGCTTGTTGTGGCCCCTCCTGGCCAACCAACCACTGCTGATGATGATGATGCTGCGTACTCGGTCTGGCTCGTCCTGGCCAGCCACTGCTGCTGATGATGATGCTTTGCTTGGTCTGGCCCCTCCTGGCCAACCACTGCTGTTGATGATGTTGATATGCTCCGGTCGTCTGGTAACCAAGCTACTTCCAGAGCTGGTTTGATCCCCTTCTAGTTTTCGGCTGCTGCACGTCCGTTGACCCTCTCTTGGGTTGACTGGATGATGCTTGATCGTGAACACACTCACTCTTGAGTAGTTCTCCCTGCCGCCGCTCCCAATCTCAAACTTGAGACTCCCAAAAAAGATACACTCGCCGATTCACTCGCACGAATCCGGCTCGAAGGACCAAAATGTACAACTAAGTACGATAGGTCTCAAGAATGAGATGTCAAAAAAGGAGGTCAATCAAACACCGGAGTTGATACTTGAGTTCAAGGTTTATTCACTCATTAGGCTGATATCATTCCTGGTACAAAGCACACTTTCTTAAAAAATAAACTTACAATTTATAGAAACGCCGTGAGTTTTCGTCACCGCGATGCAGGATTGGTACATTTTTACTAGCGCCCTCTAGTTCTGACTCTAGTAAGTTTAACAGTACCTCTTCAAAGGAACCATACCTATCTACTAAGCACATGCAAAGCATCTCTTCGCCTGTGAGCTCAAAGGGTATAGAGCTAATGGAGGTCGCGTCGTTGCGTAGAACAAAGATGCGAGTAGGCTTATAATTGCCGCGAGAATTACGTCTCGCTGAGCATAGCGTAGAGCTCCGAACGCTACGAATGTACTACGAAAATGCTACGAATAATTTTGGCTCTTTCGGGTCTCCTGCTGTCTTTTCCGAGGTTTATCCATCCAGCCTTACTCCGGAACGAAATCTCCAATATGAATAATTATCTGCCTTTCTCAATATTCAACTTTCCTAATTTAACTTTTAAAAAATCTTAAAATTGTCGCAAAGCCGGAAGAGATTATCAGAGTAATGAGTTGCAAATGGCCACACGGCTTATGGCGTGACTTTGCTGAGCACCGTTTTATTTTCTAAGAAAGCTGACGAAATGGTTCTTCACCGTTTTTTGCAAATTAAAAAATCAGCAGTTCCCATCATTTTTGTAGAGAACTTTGCATTTACTTTTTTTGTAAAAATTAAAATCCGTTGTTGGCTGTATGTTAGAAAGAATAATTGCAACTTACTCGTAGCTTGATCAGATAGTATTTATTTTTTCTATTCTAGTCATTGTAATGGCTATGGGCTCTCTCCTACGTCATCAAGGGCACGCACGCGCGCCGCGGTCGATCTAGCTGGCTACAGGTGATCCCGGCAGTCGCATCGGAGCCGCCTGCCCCATCTCACACTCACCATCCTTGCCAATCAAAACCAAACCTTAAACCATCCCAATCATGAAAGAAAAACGCAAAAATTAATTGTTTAAAACTTATATTTATTAAATCTCGCTTCGATTTGGCCTGTGGGAAATATAATAGCAAAGTTTTTTGTATTGCGCGTGAGAATTCAACAGGCGCGTAGTGTAAATATTTTCGTGGCTGTACTAAGTGTAAATAAATTGCTATGTTATTAGAAATTGTTGCCGTTGCTTGCTGATGTGCTGAAGTGTAATGGTGATTGAAATGTATTGAAGGGTGAGTTTTTTATATATGAAAAACGTCAATCTACGTTTTGATAGAAATTATTTTGATGTATTCATTATATTCATATTTGAAGACCTTATTTTTTTATCTCCTATTTTTTCATAATGGTGTTTCATAAAATTATAAAAAATTCTATATTTAAAGGCTTTTTGTAAATCAAAGCCAAGCAATCCACCCATTATATTGTACGTTTATCAAAATGAAAAATGTTATTACATAAAGGCGCTTGCTGCCGTTGTTGTAAGTACCTACCTTCTATTGTCATCATGAGAGATCCAGATCGGACATTAGGTATAGCGTCAGCAACAAAGCTAGTTTGACCTTGGGTACCTATAACATCGTTACAATACCTATTAGTATGTATTATTTTATTAGCCTCAATTCTACTGATATCAAATATAAATACCCTTTATTAATAGAATATTTATTTAACGTCACAAAACATGGTACACGCAAAAAATATAAGTACAACAAGCAATAAGTGACCAAAAAAAGGCTTCCACTCAGCATTTGCCATAAAAGCGCAAGGTTACTTTTTCATTACTTATGAAACTAACTAAGTTACAATGGGTAGATAGTCAGTAAAGAATTCGGTTTTCATTCCCGCCACCCGAGGGCTGACGACATTGTAAAGAGGGCGGGAAAACAGTGGAAAGATCGTTGTTCTAGAAAATGATAATGATAATATTACTGTAATACGATCATCTCATGTTCCAACCCACGACTTTGGGATTTGAGGGTCGTTACTACTAAGGCACTCGAAATTAGGTACGAAATTGGTCGACATAAATTGGTCGAATATCCACAGCGTAGAAAAAAGAAATACTGGTAGCTCCGTAGGTAGTGGCCCCGCCATTCGATCCTAAGGCCGTGGGTTCAATTACAGTCGTGCACCAGTTATTTTTTCTAGCCAAAAATGTATGTGCCAGTACTCTCAAAAGGAAACCGGCATGTCGTAGAACCTAAATAGTTCGAAAATATGTGTCAAGTGCACGAAAAGAGCGAGGCGCACTTAAAATCCTTTCACGACACTTGGTGCCAATGACATAATAAGAAGAAGAAGTACTATCAAACGGTGAAGGAAAACATCGTGAGAAATCCGGCATGTCATAGAACCTAAACAATTCGCAAACATGGTGTCAAGGCCACAAAAAGAGCCTCATTGAGGCGCTAGCGACACAATCAGAAAGAAGAAGCGGAGAAAACAGAGCTATTACTACCAACTGCACAACTCAGTAAGCGACTATTGAACCACCTCTATATATTGAAGTTTTTTTTTAATTAACGCGATCGTTATGCATAATTATAATGGGAAACACGAATATTTATCGCGATTACCTTTATTATTTCCCGACGTTTCGACTGTGTTGCAACAGCCGTGGTCACGGGAGTGGAGTTCATTGGAGTTATCGTCGAGAAGCGGTGGCAGCCGCAGTTGCAACTACCCTCATTTCGGTCGGGAAAAAATAAAGTTATCGCGATAAATACCCGTGTTTTCCATTATAAATATTGAAGTTGTTCAACAGCCGGCCGCAAAATGATGTTATCGCCGAAGATGAACCGCTCCATCCGCGTCAACGACGGCCAGCTGATCGCTCTCTCCGACCGCGCACAGTACGACCACACACAGGTAAGCATTGAACACCACACAAGAAAACTCAGCTACTTAGAAATAATGAAGAAAGGAATACGTTTATTTTACGCACACAACATGCGAGGAACATTTTCACTTGCGTACATCTAATGCTGCCTTCCTACGGTGCGTGGTTCTGCAGATCATCACGCACAGCCGACGACAACGCACGGCAACGCAAACGCACACAGAAAGGGCTCCTGTGCTACCGCGCACTTCGGCGCACGAGACCGTTCCCATGGTGTGTCCTGCGAGCTGATCCGCCTCCGTGCGCGATATCTCACACCGGTGGGAAGGGGCTATAAGCGTTCAGTGCACGATTAGTGAAACGCTGTCAAATATCTCTATCATATTTAGAGCTTAGATTTGCGCAAGACTTCAGAAATAAAGAATACGTTTGCTTGTCGCAAAAAATATGCGAGGAATAATTCGCCGTAGTCTTACGTTTATTTGGAGTTACTTGGTGACAGCAATCACTGATATCTCTTCTATTTCATAAGTTTACTCCCTCTGAGCTAATAGCAGCATTTGTAAATAATCAATTTTCTAAAAGCATTTTACTGACACAAGGTAAGTAACACGGTCTCGTGTCGTTTCGATAAGCTACATCATGCTACGTTAGCTACGACGTAGGTGCTACGGCGTAGCAGTCGTTTCACGGAATTTATCCAGTTCAATGCACACAATTGTTGAGTTTATTTGTTTATTTGTTTATTTATTTATTCTTAGACTCACAGTTACAATATTGTTTATCTTAAGCTATTCGATGTATTTTATACATTAACCAATTTGAATCTACATTATGTAAGCAGTAAAGTAAGTAGGTAGGTACAAAAACAGTTATAATTATTATCTTTCTAAAGTTATGTTCGGCGAACTAATTGAAATAGGTAGCATATCAGGTTATCTAACTAGCATGCTAAATTTGGTAGGTAGTATATTAAGTATTTAGTTTAGAAACTTACATTTAAAATCAAAAGTTGAAAAATAAGAAATTAAAAACACAGATGAATCGCTAAGCAAGTGTGAGATGTGTGTAAAAAGTGAAATTGAGTGAATGTGTAGTGTAGTGTGTGTGTCGTGTGCATTGTAGATAATAATTTTAATAATGTTATGCTATAATATAGATACATGTAGTGTGAGTAGACAAACGCCCAACTTCATCCTGTCAGAAGGGGCAGGTGCAAGCGCAACTAGCGTAAACAAGAAACTGGTTTCTGCATAGTTTTTGTATAGTTTTTGTAGGGTCAGTTTACATGGTGGCGGGCGCATGTACCCAGATAATCCAATTTCGTGGTTTAAGAATCAGGTTTTTTAATTTTAATTTTTATTTTATAATACGTGAGGCGTGTGAAGTGCTAATGAGTGAGGAAGAGTGAGTTACATGTTTGTGTGCTTGATTAGAAATTATTTGATGTTTGCTGTGGATACTCCTGCTAGTACCAGTCTCATGAGAGTCTGGGAATCACAGGAGTATCCGTTATGCATGTGACATGTGAAGTGTTTATGAGTGAGGATGAGTGAGTTACATGTTTGTGTGCTTGATTAGAAATTATTTGATGTTTGCTGTGGATACTCCTGCTAGTACCAGTCTCATGAGAGTCTGGGAATCACAGGAGTATCCGTTATGAATGTGACGTGTGAAGTGTTTATGAGTGAGGATGAGTGAGTTACATGTTTGTGTGCTTGATTAGAAATTATTTGATGTTTTCTGTGGATACTCCTGCTAGTACCAGTCTCATGAGAGTCTGGGAATCACAGGAGTATCCGTTATGCATGTGACGTGTTTAGTACGAGGAAGTGTAAGTTGTGTTTGTGTAACTGTGGTGTGAGGGTGCTTATGTGCGTGAGGGAGGGGAGGGATATAAATAAATAAATGTGTCGCAGACGTTAGGTTTCTATCTTCCTATCAGACATCTGTTTGACCACTTTTGACTTAAAAACAGTTTTTGATGAGTTAAAAGGATCTATGGCACTAAACAGCTTATTATAGGTTTGAGGAAGCCGACTAGTAACACTGTTGGCTGCATAATTTGTGCGATGAGTGGGCACATAAAACAGTTGCGTATGCCTAGTTCGTGTATTTGGGGCTCTCAATTTCATTTGTTGAGTTCCGAAGAAAAGGAAAATTTTACCTTTGCTCCATGCGCACATATTTATTTATTTTATCGCTTGAATAAAAGCAGCTGTCACTGATAATATGTCTGTGTCACACAGTGATGAAAGTCTTTTATATAATTTCTATAGTCTACTTTGTTAGTATCAGGTCTGGTAAACAATTTCAAACATGTCCGAGTCGCTATAATGCTTAGAACATTGAAAACTATGGTATATAAGAATTGTAGCTTGATAAACTTCAACCGTAATGAATTGCTGTTCGTTAGTCTCGCTAAAATTCGAGAACGGCTGGACCGATTTGGCTGATTTTGGTCTTGAATGATTTGTTGAAGTCCAGAGAAGGTTTAGAAGGTGAATAAATATGTTTTTTTTCAACGGGAACAATGCGCATCCAAAGTAGATGCAATAGAGGTGCAGAGGAAAAAGCGGGGTCATCTAATATGGTTGTTGTCGCAGGCCGGGTACCTACACAAGCGGAGCTCGGACAACACCAAGTGGCAGCTACGATGGTTCATCTTGTATCAGGTACGCACTAATAGGCGATTTTAGGAGAAGGACATCACTAATCACTACTGATACCGGACAACGAAAGCTCATCACTAGTCGAAAAAAAAGACGGCGTCGTAAAGCGTAGAGGCCATGCATTCCTTACCGACAGTTATAGAAGTAATACAAATCTGGTTCATCACTTGTGCTACGTAGCGTCTATTTGACTAAAACAGTGGAATAACGTTCTACGTGGCCTCCATTTGGTTGGGTGACCGCTAGTTCTGACACAGAGTTTCAGGACCATAAATGAAATCAGTTGATAGGATACATATTTCTTTATTTCATGGCAAATCAGCAAAACTAACTTGAAAACGAATTGTGTACATTCTAATGTAGCGTCACGTAAAGAGATTGCTGAAAAAAGGTGAAAGGAGTGTGTTTGCGCTTGCAAAAAGCACCTAATACCATTAAAGCTAGGTGTGAGTTTTGAAAGCACACACGTCTTCCACCCTTTTCCAGCAGAAGATTAACTGATGGTTTGTCTGTAGAACACGTTGTTTTACTACGAGTCGGAGAACAACACGCGTCCGACCGGCGTGCTGCTGCTCGAAGGCTCCTACTGCGAGCGGCTCAGCAAGGCGCCCATGGAGAGGAACCCATCGGTGAGTACCATTATATTACAGGTGGGTGGTACAGATGACAAAAATAACTCCCTGTGTGGAACTTTTACGCAAAACTTAATTCAATCCGAAGATATCAAGCCCTAAGTTCCTGAAAGCGTTATTGTAAATCTTCTTCTCACGTGCACCTGTTTATTTCGAACCAAGTGTGGTGAAGGGATTTTAAGCCTCAAAGGCGCTTCTTTTGTACACTTACACATGATTTCCAACTTTTTAGGTTCTATGACATGCGGTTTCGTCACGATGTTTTCCGTTAGAGACCAAATTGCTCTCTAATCTTTAATCTTGCTAATGAGTTTACTGAAAATATGTGTCAAGTGCACGAAATAAGTCTCTTTGAGGCACACTTAAAATTATTTCACCACACTTGGTTTGAAAGAATCAGTGGTACGCTACGAAGAAGTTTACTGAAAACCATCCAGGAACTTAATCACAGACCAGCAATTAAAGATAATTCGGTTGAATACAACTCAACGGAGAACGGATGTAAGTAACGGGAACGGGGCGTAACGGGAACAGGGCGAGTGAAGCCACGAGCGGCTGCTAGTGACATAATAGTAGTAATAGTCAGGTAGGTCACTGGAGCCTTTAAGAGGGAATCACACCGGCGACTCTCCAATAGTCTCCATACAAACGTAGTCCCCTATTTCCTCCCTGGATAATGCCTCTAGAGAAACCATTTTTTCTCATAAAATCCAGATCTGCTATATACGTGCTCGTATGTTTTCCTTTTTTTCAGAAACTTATTGATATATAAAATATGACCCTCATTATGGTTTATATGAAATATGAATTGGATTGCATTATCCAGGGAGGAAATAGGGGACTACGTTTGTATGGAGAGTCGCCTGTGTGATGCCCTCCTAATGCTTTGTCTAATCAAGAAATTATTCAACAACCTTATCATCTTGTAATTTTCGATAGTTTAGCTCTAAGAAATAAGAAATAAGAAATAAGAATAATTTATTGTAAGGCTGTGTAAGAAGATCTTAGGTACATTATGCAATTTTGTTCCAACAGTCTACCCATTTCGGGCGTACAATATTGCTATTCTAATTATTTTGAATAATCAAAATTAGCATTTTTATGAGGTTAAAATTATGTAGCCTATCTTATAGTAGGTTACATTTAATATTATACAAGTATGGACAAGTATGGCATATACTTAAAAATAAAAGTACTTTGGTACCTATTTTATTTATAACTAAATTACTAGTCTACTTAGTCTTTTGAAAATAAACAAAGAATAATGTATCGTTGTTCTATCTATTAATATTCAGAGCTTTGCCTTGAACTCAGCCTTGGTAATGTTAACTTAATCGATATGCTTAGAAAACTGCAGCGTTTATAGACAAATGGAACTTAAGTTATGCCTACCCTAGTTTTAACATTTTAGCATGCAAAGTGTTTGGAGTGAAACGCCAGGTTTATTATAACCACAGAAAAAAATGAGCGCAGTTGTTGCCAAATTAAGTCATGGTCAATGCGTGCGGAGATATCTTTCCTGTGGATTAAGCGAATAAAAAACAATAAACTGCTGCTACTTAACTGCTGGTGGCAACAGATGGTGATAGTTAGGATTTAAAGTGCGCCTGATCAAAAGATGAAAGGATAAGAAAGGAGGGAATTAGGTATATCAGTAATATCAGAATGGATTGTCTCAAAAGTAGCCAGCTACTTTTCAATTGACTCTACATGAACTGTAGGCCTACCATGAGCTCTGTCTGGCTCTGTCTCTGGTTCTGGTTTTGAGACTGTGTGAGTGTTGACTAAATAAATCTTACGTCAAAACGTCACACACAGTATAATGCACTGGTGAGCACTCACACAGACTCAAAACCAGAGCCAGACAGAGCTCATGGTAGGCCTACAGTTAGAGCAATGTGAAAGTGGCATGATTTTCTTGGTGTGTTAATATTGGGCAGTACAGTCGCTAAGCGACAAAGTCCTGCAAATAAATAAAAAAGGAGAGAATAGAGAGATTACGACTGACAGAGGGGATGACATGTTGTGCCGACCCCACATACCGCGGGATAATAGCAGGAAGATGGCATTGTTTTCTATAACGGTTTGAGTGTACTGGCATAGGTCACATAAAACACTCTTACCCCCGAATACTGAAACGCAACTCAGATTTAAGCACGTCTCAAGCGACGAATATTTGACAGATTTTCATTGAAAACTGTCAAATATTCGTCGCTTGAGACGTGCTTCAATCTGAGTTGCGTTTCAGTATTCGGGGGTTAGCCTTATTAATAAAAATATGTCAAAAGATAAGCTGTGCTTAAACTAATTCCATCTCTTACCACTGGGTAATGACCAAAAGTGACAGGGCTAACTTTAAACCATGACTAAATTTAAATTGCGTTTATTAATATGGCTGTCTGAATACAGTCTGCCGTAACTACTTTAGGCAGGGTTTTATCGATCCAAAATAATACAGCCTATTTCCTAGTAATCATCGTCCGTCGGGAAATCAACAGCTCTGTGTTATAAGGAAACGGAAACGTAAGTCTGCAGTCTGTTTAATGAAGTTCCCTTCCAAGCTTTCTGCGCTTTGCTTCTGAGAAAATAACGAGTTAAGCCAATCAGATTTAATTAAGACGCTGGCAACGGTTAAGTAAGTACTCTTGGTTCATTTCAACGTTTTTGAAGACAGAATCACTGGTCAAATAATAAGTGTAGTAGTAGAGTTAGATGTTGATTTATAAATATATGATAGTCTTATCGTTTTGGATAGCTGTTAAGATAACATCTGTAGGCCTACCATGAGCTCTGTCTGGCTATGTCTCTGGTTCTGGTTTTGAGTCTGTGTGAGTCCTCACCATTGTATTAAACTGTGTGTGTGACGTTTTGACGTTGGATTTATTTAGTCAACACTCACACAGACTCAAAACCAGAACCAGAGACATAGCCAGACAGAGCTCACGAAGACCTACTGTAATCATAATAATAATAAATACATCAATTGGTAGGAAAATCTGATTTAATCCAAATCATATTTTTCCTGAACCTTCGTGATTCTCCGAAACTCGGTTGTATCGCGATTTTTCATAACTCTTATGATAAATCTCGATGTATTCCATGGGATCCATTTTTGATATTGGAGGATTTAAGTGATTGGAATACTATAAATATAGATATGATCTAAAAGATTATTTCTTTTTTATATTTATAGTCGAAATCGAGCATTAATCTCTCAATCAATCAGTTTCCACGAAGCTTTGCAAATAAAACAAACAATCAGTGTTTGTTTGCGTATCAAATATTGTTTGAGTTATCCAAATTGCACATGAGAATAATGAACTTGGGCTAATGGTGTAACACTTGATATTTTGCAAACGGCTAGTGGGTTCAAACGGTGATGGAAAACACGGAAACACCTCGTCTTAGTCAGTTCTGCACGTACTGACCATGTTTTCCTGTGGACTTCTGAAATCTAAATCAATAAAAAATAGGACTTTAGGCTTTAGATTTTTATATTTCACAAGCATTCTATTCTTTTCAAAATCAGAATAGGAAAGTCCTTACGTGATAAAAAAGGATACCTAGACAAAGATTTTTGCAACATTTTGCATTGATGCTGTTTCCTATTAATCGTATAGCGTAATGTTATTACAGCATATAGCCATCCTCGATAAATAGATTATCCAACACAAAAATATTTTATTAATTCGGACCAGCAGTCCCCGAGATTAGCGCGTTCAAACAAACAGACAATCAAACTCTTCAGCTTTATAATCTAAATAAATAAATAATAATACGGAAAATCCACACAACATTATCTAGCACCAAACTAAGCAGAGCTTGTACAATGGGAACCAGATAGCTGTTAAAATACTTAAATATATTTTTTTTGTAAATACATACATACATAGAATACAATATAACATCCAGACAGAGAACAAACATCTGTGTTCACTACACAAATATATGTTCTCGGTGGGGATCGAACCCACGACCAACGGCGCAGAAGGCAGAGCTACTACCAGCTGAGCTGAGAGGCCAGTCATAAGTATAGATTACAATCTGATCGTGAAAGAGCAAGTTAATTTGTGTTAAAAGAAATTACTCTCCACACAGTTCTGCTTTACGATCACGTACCGGAAGGAGAGCCAGCGGCAGTACGAGCTTCGAGCTGCTTCCGAGGTGGACTGCGTGCATTGGGTTGACGCCATCCGGGAGGCCAGGTTAGTTACCCTTGACATCATCTTTCCATCTTCTTGACAGAGAATCACACCACACTGGGGCTTCACTACTTTTTTATAAAATGAAATATATTTATTTGTAAGAATAATTATGGTACATTGTTCAAGTTCAAGTACAATGTATAATGTACAATGTAGACTGTACAATGTACAATGTACAAGGTACAATGTACAATAGATAGATAGATAGATACAATATTTAGTTGTATCATACGAATCACCTTGATAGCTAGCCTTAGGCTAGGTGCCACAGTTCCACGTGACCAAGCCTAGAAAACAAGCATATAATGAATGAATGAATGTACAAGTACGATGTACAAGTACAATGCACATGTATGTTGTGAAAGGATCATACAAAAAAAGGTAGGAACCAAGCCGTAATTTGATGCTTGTTTTTCTAGGCTTGGTCCCGTAGAACTGGCACCTAGCCTAAGCCTAGCTTTCAAGGTGATACTTAAGATACAACTAAATAGACAAATCGACATTGACTTGCCTCTTCTTGTTTTTTGTGGCAAATGACATTAAAATTATTCTTTTGATCTCTCTCTGTCGCAAACTACATAATAGTTACAGTCAAAGTTGACAATTCTAGAACAAAGGCCGGAAAGCCGGAGAGTCGTCTAACCTTGGTTACTGCTCTGTAACATTGCAACTCAACAGGCGTACAATACAAATACGTATCTATACCTTACACGTGCCACAGTGAAGGCTAGAACGTAGGCATTCAATGTACCTAGCTCGGTTTACAACCTAGAATTTAATGTTTAATATTTAATTATAATGATTCGTACGTAATCCTGCTATCAAATTCTATTTGTATATTTACAAATTTCCATTTTTATCGAGTAGGAAAGTGAGATCAAAACGTTGTTAGACAAAGTTGTGAATATAGGCATCTATTTTATTTGCAAATTGACACGAAGGCGCAACTTTGAAAGCAAATACACGCCCCGAGTGGATTAAAAATGATTTTTTATACGGAAGTACGCACGGAAACGGCAGTACAGGCGACTGCAAAAGAGCTTCTTGTTTTTATATTCAGTCAACTACCATGCACCATGTTTTTCTGTAGTGCCTCAGTTAAGATGAAATAGCACCAGCTCTGGAGCTTCGTTAGGAGTATTATTTATTTATTGCATTAAAGATTTAGCCAAATTTAAAAAAAACATCGAAATAAGTCTAAAATTCTATAATCGATGCAAAATTCATCATTTTTTTACCAAATTAAACTGGAATTCTAGCGGTATATGATGGTCCAGATTTCTACGTTATTATACAGAAAGATCAGAATTTGATCCTCAAGTATACGGTAATTATACCGTATTATATGTGTATAATATACCCTCAAACCTCTTAAAATTAAAAAAAATGTTTAGACTACTATTACGATTTATTCTTTTGGATATGCATCTAATACCAGAGGACAATTTTGTTTTTCAGGAGCTTCTATGCTCGTTTTGACCGAGAAAATCTCACGGTGGAGATGACGGCAATCTCGGCCATAAACCCGCCAGGTGGTTGTCATTCGTTTTTGCGACAACGTTTGACGTCGTATGACGCTCGACCAAATCGAGACTAAGGCCCCAGCAATCGCATTCTTCTTATTAGCAATTTATGTTATTAAAAAAAAATACGGGTTGCACTCCGGGAGTGCCGGCAGAAGTGAAAACTTGATTATTAACGTTGAGCATGTTTGATATTTTGGAATGGTTAGGGGGGGCTTGTTTGTTATTTGGCACGCTGTAACATACACGAACATTCGCGCAAGCGCCCTGCGCTGCCTAAACGAAACAGTAGGCCCAGGCATACATTTTCGCCGCGCCGTAGAGAGGGGATAGCTGTCTACTCTCCATCCGTCTTACGCTTTTTCGATCGGGTCACGTGTCCTGACGCGCTGACGCGAGTTTAAGATTTTATACCCATTACAGAAAAAGTGCTCAACGCCGCTAAAGAAGTTTTCACTTCAAAAATATTCAATAAATATTATAATTGTTCCTCTCGCCTGTACCGTGACACCGGTAGCCCGGCATGGTGACATCCCCACACGCAATACTCACGTTAAGCGTTTTCCACAAGAATGAATTATAAAACATGCGTTGGCTTTTTAAAATAATTGCCCAAATGATAAATGGTTGTGTGATAAACGCAGAACCTACTGAAGAATGGAATGGAAATGGAAATTAAAAGTTTGTGATTATTAAACTTAGGGCCGATTTCACGGATGTCTAATCACCCGATCAAGAGCCTAATTCTGGGGCCGACCGAGATTTTCAATCTCCCTTATATACACATTGGCATTGCACAACCCCGCACTTTTTCTTTGTTTTCCGTATATCATAGAAAACAAGCAATAAAATAAAATTGCAAAATGATCCGAGATGAGCCGAGAATTAGGCTCCAAATATTAGACAGTTGTTAATGCCACATTTATTGTATGAATTAAATATTTGATCAGCCCTCCATTAAATCCGTCCATAATCTACGCACCCAAATAATAATAAGTACTTCAAACTTATTTTCAAAATAAATACTAAATTTTACATCTTATTGTATTACTATGTTGTTTATTTTTATTTGAAAAATTGTGTGTTCTGTATTTGGTCAATGGTTCAATAAAAAAGTACTTTTTACTTTGAAAGGACACTTTATACAAAAGAGCTAGGGAAACAAACATAGATAGACATTTACAAGGTGTTACGCTAAGCTACTGGTGTGAATATTGTACCATAGGTGCCATGGCACAACCTTATAAAGGTTGAGCTACTACATACGATATATGTATACCTAGAGATGGGCAGAGGGTTTATACCCAGTTGGGCGAAAAGGCCATAAACTGGACAAATAGGGCAAAAACGAATAAACGTCATGTTAAATGCCCAAAATCAGGGCGGAAACTATAATAAGTCAAAATCAGACTTTTTCATTGAGTATTCATAAGATGTACCTGTATAAACCATTTAAATATTAGAACAAATGGTAATTGACCAAAAAGGAGGATCTCACTTAAAATAAAAATGTGTTTGTTGCCAAATTACAGAACTATCAACAAAATCACAGTATTATTTAAATCAATATTTTATATTATTATTATTATGGTATACAGTATACCTACTACTACTTCAACTGAGCTGTCAGGGAGCCTGAGTTGTCAAGCTTCAGGCAGGCGCTTACGCTAAAAGAAATTAAAAATATCTAACATTCTCATTTTTTTTCGTAGAAAGTTATTTTGGGTTAGCCCAGAGCCATTTCAGAATATGACCGCCAATATTTTTTGTTTTGTATGTTTGTTTGTTTTGTATGTTTGTTTGTTTTGTATGTATGTAGGTATGTTTTGTTCTGTTGGTTTAGGTAGTTAATGTTGTACTTACATTGTGTGCTTCTGTGTAGTTCCGTCCGTTCTGTGTAGGTTTTATAATATATTTGTCACGTGTACGCCTTTAAGTCAAATAAATGTATTTTCTTTCTTTCTTTCTTTTCTTATTGTGTAATGGAGAGTGAGCCGTGTGAAACCCGTGCAATAAAGATGATATCCTCTCAGGGTTATGTAATAGACCCGAGGAAATCCCTGAAGGCCGTATAAAGTCCCGTATTCTCGGCACAAAAGCCTTATACAGAGGTCGCATGGTGATAGCCCTATTCACTGAAACGGTTCAGCTGAGCTATTTACAACCGATTTCAATAAAAAAGGGGGAGGTTCTCAATTCGGTTGTATATTTTTTTGTCGCTTTACTATGACCCGATTTGATTTTTTTTATTTGAAAGGTAACTTTCAGATTGGTACTATATAAATTATTATATTATATTAATACCAAGCTAAACAAAAATAACAGTAGTAGACAACAAATATTGCACATCGGCTAATTTCAACTTTTTATGGTTTAGTATGCGTCAGAAAGACATAGCACTCTTCAAATAAAAAAAAATAAAAAAAAAAAAAGAGCCAAAAAGCCGATGTGTAATATTTATTGCCTACAACCGTATAGCACTCTTCAAATTAAAAAAAAAAAAAAAAAAAAAGAGCCAAAAAGCCGATGTGTAATATTTATTGCCTACAACCGTACCTATTTAGTAACATAGTAAAAATGAGTAGGAACTAGGCGGGTAGGACTTTTCTAACTAACAAGAAACAAACAAAAGCTGTATGACTAGCTCTGGCACTGATAGTGATACCATCAGCGACACATTTTACTGCTATATGTAAGTAGGTACTCAAAGAAAAAAAGAAAATTTATTTATTTAACATAACACTAGTAGTTCGGCCCGAACTGAGAACTCGTGATGCGATCCAAATGCAAAGTAGATCAGAAAAGTTAAGTACATAGGTACCTATTCATAAATACCACACACGTATGGGTTTGATGAAAAAAAAATTTTTGAGTTTCAGTTTCAAGTATGGGGACCCCCAAAATTTATTGTTTTTTTTTTTGTTTTGTAAAAATCTTAATTCGATTTACCGAATACATCTACTTGCCAAGTTTCATCAGTCTAGCTCTTACAGTTTCGGAGAAAAATGGCTGTGACATACGGACGGACAGACAGACAGAGAGACAGACATGACGAATCTAAGGGTTCCGTTTTTGCCATTTGGCTAAGAAACCCTAAAAACCCCATATCTTAAAAACCCCTCATCCGATTTTACTCATATACTTAATAACCAGTAAATTTCTCAAGTACAAGCAACCGATTTCTCAAATTTCATGCAGATCCGAGCAACAACGGTTCGAAAGTTATCGTCGGACAAACATACATACATACGCACATAAAATGCCAAATCGCCCAAGTTGTTTATAAGATCTCGTTCGCTTCACTCACTCGATCAATAATAGCTATTTAATCGTTTTTCTATTTTTCATTCATAAATTATGTGAATAAAAATAAAAAAAATATTCTGAATGAACCCGTTAAGGCCCCATTTAATCTCCTTTCGGCTTTAGGGGTAGTTTTGTAACATCCTGTATAATAAATATATAATTTAAACAACTACCAATTTACACCCCTTTTTTCACTTCAAAATATAAAGGTCAAGTTCTATTATGGCCCGAACACACCTAGTTCGCTGGCGGTAGCGATCAGTGAAACGCTGTCAAATATCGCTGTCAGATTTGAGATTAGACAGCGAATATTTGACAGCGTTTCACTGTTCGCTACCGCCAGCGAACTAGGTGTGTTCGAGCCTTATAGTTTGACCGCGACCGCTGTACCGCGCCTAAGGTAGCGCGCGGCGAGACGGGAGAGACAACCGGACTGTCTATGTCAAACGCACAAGAGATACATATTCAAGATGGGACGAGCGTTATTTTGGGGATGTCAAGACCGTTATTTTTAAAGTGGCCGAATATTGTTTGACAGTTCTCTATTGAAAAGTGTCAAACATCTATGCTTGAGGCTCCACTCAGACTCAAGCATTGCTTTTGCATACGGGCCTTAGAAGTGATTTTTGTAAATTCAACCCCAAAAGGTGTGCAGCAAGTTTGCATGGACAAAACTCAACACGAACGAAGTCACGCGGGATTCCACTAGTCGCTTGATAAAATAAAATATCGTTTACGATATCGTTAGATCTATCTGACAATATCGAGATCTCATGTGCACTCTTGCTTTTTTTTCCTCGTCCCCCACCTCGCCGCATTTTCTCAGGGAGCGGCACAGTGGTTGCGGTCAAACTATACTTTAGTTGTAGACGTACTAAGGAACCGTCCGTAGCAATGACGCATTAGTCTCAAACAGCAAGTCCAAAAACGTCATCCTCTCGTTAAAAGGCCTGGTGACCAGAGAGAGCTCCTCGGCTATAACCATGCAGTACAATGGAGAGGTCTTTGTCAATGGTTTCCATTCTACGTTCAGCAGGTCAGTCGTCTGAGGAGTAGGGTTTCTGAGAAATTAAAATTAGAAATAATTAATAGTTATATAGGAAGTAGTCTTGTTCGGGCCGGTATTTGATAATCAGTGCACTCCTGGCTAGTGCTCCAAAACTGTGAAGGTAAACTTTGCATAAGTGAATATTATTATTTTTAATATTGCAGAGGCAATGCAACCTCTCGCGTATGGAATATTTACTTAAAACTGCAAAGTAAACCTACGCGAAATACATATATTTGAATCGATGAATAATCAATTTTTCAACTAACTTTGAGCATGGTGAAAAGTACGAACCCGTATTTGATGAAGTTGGCCCACATAGCTGTCATCTTGTCGATGACAAGTTGGTCCACTGGCGTGGGTTCCTCAGGCATAAACTCCATGTCGAACAGGTAGCCGAGCTCGTCAGCATGCGCTGCTCCTCCACCAACAAGATTATCATTGTTCGTCACTATATTCCTTTCTCCCATATGAGCAAACACAAAAAAGTAAACATTTGTTGCGTTACTCTTCATATAAATATCTAGAGACTGGTGGTTTGGGTATACGAATAGAAAATCTGCAAATACATCTAGGGCCCCACGTAATGTTTCGGCTCCTATGTCATGGTCTCCGAAATAAAAGCTTCGAACTGCACTCGCTCCAGTAAAGTTTTCGTGCTGTGTGTCGAACACCATGCTCAGAAGAATGTCTGCTATGATCGGATGATTGATACCACTGGTGGATGCGGAGAAACCCTCGTCATCTGTAATTCCGACCATTATTGATTTATTGTTGACGTGATGTACCGCTTCATTTACTGATTCAGTTATGAAACTTTCAACTCCTTCAAATTCTTTCTCCACACATGGCCCAGTACCAGAAATATCTACGGCACTTGATGTCAGGATCAATTCACGTGGAGGAACGTTTGCGAGAAACGCAATAGCATCGATGACATTGTCTGTTATGTAACCAAAATGACTGGCTAGGTTTATGGCAAAGTTCGGGTCGGTCGTGCCAAAAGCTGCCGCCTTTGAAGTTCCACTCTGGAGAATGGCGTTATGGAATAACGTTTCACCATCATTTGGTTTCCGTAACATATGATAATCTACAGCAGCCGATCCTGCACTGTGGCCACCAATTGTAATTTTATTAGAATCTCCTCCGAATGACTCGATGTGTTCTTGCACCCACCGTAGAGCAAGAAGTGTATCTTTGAGCCCTTGATTTCCTGGTACTTCTGGTATGTTGAGGCACATGAACCCGTAAGGACCGAGGCGGTAGTTGACTGTCACAAGAATCAGGTCGTATCTGGTAAGATATTTAGGCCCGTACATAAATTTTCCATAGGACCCGAACGAAAATCCTCCACCGTGTATAAACACAAAGACTGGGAGACGGCTGGTGGTATTAACTGAAGATGGAGTGTAGACGTTGATGCGAAGACAATCGATTTCACCCACATATGTTTGGTTGACCTCCTCAATTTGAGGGCAGGTTGACGAATCATCATTTGCTTCAAATACGGTATCAAAGCCAGAATGAGGGATTGATGCCTGGAAACAAAAATAACACATAACATGAAGAATAAACGCAATGGAAATAGAAATAATGATATATAGCTATTTCATTTATGTTCTTTTTACAAACACTTAGGTATTTATATTTTTTTGATGATATTTATTTCTTGTTTTAAACTTTGCAGTTTAGAAACGAAAACGTACCCCAAAAGGATTCGACTCGTTCACTCTGGCATAGGGTATCCCCATAAACTGATTAGTATTCCCATCTGAAGACCTCACTCCTCTAATGGTTCCTAGGCTTGTTTCTACAACAGGTTCTTCAGTATAAACATTATTTATCAAAATAAACAATGTGAATAATTTATAATAAGTCTCCATTTCGAACGACTTTTTGAAACTAAATCCGGAGATTTAAATAATGTTAGTGTTATCATCATCAGTATACCTAATCAAACACCAAATGGATTGGTACATTCATCATTTACTAATATTTTGTGAATTTAGATAAGATAGGACTATCCACAGTGGTGGTCCGTTAGGTTTCCTTATGTTTACGACAATTTTAAATTATTTTACAGGGTGTCCCAGAAAGTATGGTCAAGCGAAATTCCAGAGATAGAACACCCTTTGGGGTACCCGAATCACCCCCATGTATGTTCCGCGATTTCTTATAGTTTTCGAGTTATGAATTTTTTTCCGAATTTTAGAAAATTTTCCACTTGAACAACTTAAAAAATTCAAAAAAAAAAAGTAAAAAACTTTCTTAAGATTTTTTTTTTGCCACTGAATACTGATGAGTGATTCTTTTATGCCTAAAATAATTGGCGAAGTAACTTTGATAAAAGCTATGAATATGTTGGTGTAAAGTCAGAAAATTACATTCGGTGAATTATGACTTCAATTTTCAACTTTAAATTAAAAATCTTAACAAGTGATTCCATGGTTTTAAAATAAGTTTAAAAACTTTTACGAACTCCCGATTTCTTTGTGTTGGAACTACTACAAAGAATTAGTTTACGCAAAAGAAACCAGAAATATGGCCGAATTAAGAACAAAATTAAGACAGGCACAAGAAAAAAATAAGGCAAATAGAATAGCTTTCATACGATTAAAGGAAAACTTTTTAAGACGGTGTAGGATTTGTATCGACCTAGAAGGTCGACATTAAGATTTTTTTTGTTAATAAATGTTACTCATAACTTCAAATATTAATTAAATATTACTTTTTTCGCAGTCGTTTCGGTTAGTTAACAAACAAATTAAGCCTAGGAATGATAAAATGGTCTAAATCTATTTTCTAATCAGATAGCTAATTTTAGGAATTTTCCACCTCGCCGTCTTTGAAGGCTGATTTTAGCAAAAGTAGCCTATTAAGCACTATTTTTTTTAATGATTATGAAAGCTGGGAGTTCGTAAAAGTTTTTAAACTTATTTTAAAACCATGGAATCACTTGTTAAGATTTTTAATTTAAAGTTGAAAATTGAAGTCATAATTCACCGAATGTAATTTTCTGACTTTACACCAACATATTCATAGTTTTTATCAAAGTTACTTCGCCAATTATTTTATGCATAAAAGAAACACTCATCAGTATTTAGTGGCAAAAAAAAATCTTAAGAAAGGTTTCTACTTTTTTTTTTAGAATTTTTTAAGTTGTTCAAGTGGAAAATTTTCTAAAATTCGGAAAAAAATTCATAACTCGAAAACTATAAGAAATCGCGGAACATACATGGGGGTGATTCGGGTACCCCAAAGGGTGTTCTATCTCTGGATTTTCGCTTGACCATACTTTCAGGGACACCCTGTATAGAGTTATTATAAGTAATAATTACATTGCATAAATCCTACTTCCTACTAATAGTATAAACGGAGACGGTTAGAGACGGAGGCTAGAAACCTAGGGCTTATTTTTGACCGTGAGCTAAGATTTATTAAGCACATTAGTGAAAAAGTTAGATCAGCTTTTTACAAACTTAAGGTACTCTATGGTATTCGGGGAAACCTCTCGGAAGAGGTTAAAGTTTTGCTTTGCGACCTGTTAGTTTTATCACCCTTTAACTATTGTAGTGCAGTTTACGGGCCTAGGCTTTTTGTCAAAACCGAGAATGCTATCCAAAAGGTACAGAATGCATGTGCAAGATTTTGTTTCTACATACCCAGAAGGGAGCACGTAACCTTATCAAAAATAATATTTTGAACATGAAGTCCCGAAGAGAGATTCACTTGGCCTGCACTATTCAGAAGGTAATCTGGAACAAGAGACCTGAGTACCTTTTTGAAAAACTAACGTGGGTAAAGGATATTCACTCCCGGAATACCCGCAGTAAATACATGCTCACCTTATTTATACCTAAACGTAAGTCCAAAAGATTTGATGGCTGCTTCAAATACAGTGCATCTAAAATTTGGAATAACATTCCCCCGCCCCTAAGGCAAAAAGTTAGTCCTGATCTTTTTCAACGTAAGTATAAAGCAATACTAATGGACCGGAACAGGAAACTATTTGAGGCAACTTTTAGATCTAAATGACTAGTCACTCAAGCACTTTTTTTTTTTTTTTTTTTGAATACACTTCCAGACACATACACACCCTCCCACATACGCACTCAGGGGTGGCCTTCCCTCTGTGCTAACCAGACTCTTAAGAGACTGGGAGAATCATGGAGGCCCACTCTTGTCACAACACACAATCCTCACACATATGTACATACACACCCACTCACACTATACACGCATAACACACGGTAGCAAAGATCTCTTTTTTTATGTGTTATTGTATTGTTTTTTAATTGCTATTTCCGTTTTTTCTGCTTCTATCATGTTATTTCTTTGTTTTTAAATCCCGCTACTTACTTATTTTTTTTTCTGGTTCGGCTACCACCTACAACGTCGAACATTGGAGTATGCTGAAAACCAGCCCTGTGCATCATCTCTGTATGTTACACAGAATTAGTGCTGAGCCTACTCCTATTGTGAAACTGTAAAATTGATATAATGTGTTTTCTTTTTATGTGTTGTGTCTTATTTGGCAATAAACTTTTTTGTATTTGTATTTGTAAACGCGAAAGTTTGTAAGTATGGATGGATGGATGTTTGTTACTCAATAACGCTAAAACGACTGAGCGGCTTTGGATGAAATTTGGCACAGATATAGATTGTTGATCGAGTGAGCGATGTGAACGAAGATCTTACAGACAACTTGGGCGATTTGGCATTTTATGTGCGTATGTATGTATGTATGTATTTGTGTATGTTTGTCCGACGATAACTTTCGAACCGTTGATCTAATCTGCATGAAATTCGATAAGTCGATAGCTTGTCCTTGAGAAATTTACTGGTATATGAGTAAAATCGAATGAGGGGTTTTTAAGCTAAGGGGTTTTTTAAGGGTGCAAAAATAAAAATTATGACTCAAAAAAATCAAGTTTCTTATGAAAGATCTTTGTTAGGACATTCCAAAACAGTTTTTACTTTTTTTCTAGGATAATCAGTTTTTGCTATACATAAAAAAGTTAAATTAAGATAACCACCGATCCGAGAGCTCCCATCTCTAAGAATTTCGTTGACATCAAGGTTTTTCTACTGGTCGGTCAATTCGTTTGCTTTTTCTCATATTTTTTTCTTGATATAAATTAAGGAGTTACTCCAGTTGTCATAAAATGGTAAAAGCGACCTGGTCTGATGATAGAGCCAAGGTCTATCCAACGGAACTCTTCAATAAATTGGCCAATTGAGTTACCATACAAAGTTAGTGAGGGATAGTCAGAGGCAAGGTCAAACAATAAATCTGGACAGAAATCCTTCTCAAAGTAGATAAAACACAATGCGTGATGGTGGCACATTGTTTTCTGATTAGGAATTTGTTTAGGTACTATGTACTTAACTTTTCAGAGCATTTGAACCGCATCACGAGATCTCAGTTCGAAGCGAACTACTAGTAGGTAGTCTGTCGTCATTGACAGAATGAGTTCTCCTTTTTGGAAAAGTGGCCATGGATTCTAATCAGGACCACTTGAATCCGATCAGATTCCATGTCTTCCAACATCCATGATGGTTTTATTTTAATTACTACACAGTTCACTGCACAGTACACTTTTATACTACACCTGCTTGGAAAGTACCTTGATACTTTATCAAATTTACGGTAGAAAGTACGTCATTGCATATCGAACAAATATGCGGGGAGAAAACGCATCTGAGCGGGAGAGAAAAGTGTATGAAAATCCATTTCTTACGTGGTTTTTATTTTTTATTTTGGGTAAGTTTGTGGCATATAGTCGCAGTAGCCATAACAGAAGAAGTGAAGTGAAAATTATTCTCAAGCAAGATGCTTTTATTTTAGCCGGTATGTGCATACGCTTGCAAATTCCGCCCCTCAAGTGCGCCTTCGATTAACGGTCGGGATAGGTACCTACTACCTAGTTGTAAAGATGTCGTACCTATACTCCAATGTAGAGTTGGTGGAGATGGTCCGCTTGTATGCCATCAGTGGAGACAAGTGATCAGTGCTTTCGACACAATAAAAACGAATGTGTTTGTGTTACGTAAGCTGAAAGAAAATCAGCAACGTCGTGCTAGACTGTGCCTGGAGTGTGACGGTGGAAACTTTGAACTTTGAACGTGCCGCGTTCGTTTCATTGAAATGTGGGCGGAGACTCGTACAGGCTAACGTCACTGGTCATCGCATTCACGCACACAGTGACATGACGCGCGATACATCGCAATGGGTGATTCTGTTTTTTTGAAGAGTTATTCTGAAAAACAATAAAATTGAAAAAACGAAAAGAAAAAGTATTATTGATTATTGACTTGGTATCGTATTGTTGTATGATTATTTACGAGTCTCATAACAACCTCCTGAAATGTTTTGCAGGTTCAAAACTGCACCTTGTATTACATATAATTTAAATAACTACCAACCTACACCCCTTATTTCTCTTCAATATGTAAAGGTCAGGGTCTATTACTTTAGTTGTAAACAGACTAAAGAACCGTCCGTAGCAATGACGCATTAGTCTCAAACAGCAAGTCCAAAAACGTCATCCTCTCGTTAAAAGGCCTGGTGACCAGAGAGAGCTCCTCGGCTATAACCATGCAGTACAATGGAGAGGTCTTCGTCACTGGTTTCCATTCCACGTTCAGCAATTCAGTCGTCTCAGGAGTAGGGTTTCTGAGAAATTCATCAAAAGGGTTTATTATGTAGGAAGGTACAATTTAAACAGTATATTAAATAAGTTATTTAATACCTATCACTGTGCTATCAGATCCTTAACACACAACCTCACACACACACAGACAGGAACCCCTACACACACCCCTCGGGGTGGGCTTCCCTCTATGCTAACCAGACTCTTAAGAGACTTGAAGAATCATAGAAGCCCACTTACGAAACGCTCTCACACACTCAACCACTCGCACACATACCAACACACCTTCACACACACCCACACAAACATAAAACCCAGGTCTTCTTCTTCTTCTTCTTCTTCCTGCCCTTATCCCACTTTTTACCCAGGTACTAATAGTATTTTTATCTAAATGTCATCCATGTTATTTTGTGTAATTAACGTAATAAAAAGGTAATTAATCTATATTCGTTGTCTTAAAAATGTAAATCCGTTTTTTGCTGTATGTTAGAAATTTAAATATTTACTCTAATGTCTTAAATTTAGTCTTATAGTATCATAAGAGCTATGGATTTTGTTCTAAAACAAAATAGATGAAGTACCTAGTCTTGTTCGGGCCGGTATTTGATAATCAGTGTACTCCTGGCTAGTGTTCCAAAACTGAGAAGGTAAACACTGTATGGAGTGAATATTATTATTTTTAGGCCCGTATTCCGAAACAGCGCTTGAGTCTGAGTCGAGCCTCAAGCATAGATTTTATGACAGTTCTCCATTGAAAAGTGTCAAAAATCTGTGCTTGAAGCTCGACTCAGACTCAAGTGCTGTTTCGGAATACGGGCCTTAATATTGCAGAGGCAATGCAACCTGTGAGAGGTTGCATTGCCTCTGCAATATATATATTGATATATTGATTATATAATGGAATACTAACTTAAAACGGCAAAGTACACCTACGTGAAATATATTTGGATTGATAAAAATAATCATTTTTCAACTAATTTTAAGCATGTTGAAAAGTACGAACCCGTATTTGATGAAGTTGGCCCACAAAGCTGTCATCTTGTCGATGACAAGCTGGTCCACTGGCGTGGGTTCCTCAGGTATGAACTCCATCTCGAACAGGTAGCCGAGCTCGTCAGCATGCGTTGCTCCTCCGCCGACAAGATTATCTTTGTACGTCACGAAATTCTTTTCTCCCATATGAGCAAACATAAAAAAGTAAACATTTGTTGCGTTACTCTTCATATAAATATCTAGAGACTGGTGGTTTGGATAATTGAAAAGAATATCTCCGAATATATCTATGGCCCCACGTAATGTTTCGGCTCCTATGTCATGGTCTCCGAAATAAAAGCTTCGAACTGCACTTGCTCCAGTAAAGTTTTCGTGCTGTGTGTCGAACACCATGCTCAGAAGAATGTCCGCTAAGATCGGTTGATTGATATTTCTGGTGGATGCGGAGAAACCTTCGTCTTCTGTAATTCCGACCATTATTGATTTATTGTCGACGTGATGTACCGCTTCATTTACCGATTCAGCTATGAAACTTTCAACTCCTTCAAATTCTTTCTCCACACATGGCCCTGTACCAGAAATATCTACGGCATTTGATGTTAGGATCATTTCACGTGGAGGAACGTTTGCGAGAAACGCAATAGCATCGATGACATCGTCTGTTATGTGACCAAAATGACTGGCTAGGTTTATGGCAAAGTTCGGGTCGGTCGCGCCAAAAGCTGGCGACTTTGTAGATCCACTCTGGAGAATGGCGTTATGGAACAACGTTTCACCATCATTTGGTTTCCGTAACATATGATAATCTACAGCAAACGATCCTCCACTGTTGCCACCAATTGTAATTTTATTAGAATCTCCTCCGAATGACTCTACGTGTTCCTGCACCCACCGTAGAGCTAGAAGTGTATCTTTGAACCCCTGATTTCCTGGTACTTCTGGTATGTTGAGGCACATGAACCCGTAAGGACCGAGGCGGTAGTTGACTGTCACAAGAATCAGGTCGTATCTGGTAAGATATTTAGGCCCGTACATAAATTTTCCATAGGACCCAAACGTTAATCCCCCACCGTGTATATAAAAAAAGACTGGGAGACGGCTGGTGGTATTAGCTGAAGAAGGAGTATAGACGTTGATGCGAAGACAGTCGATTTCACCCACATATGTATTGTTGAACTCTTCAATTTGAGGGCAGGCTGAGGAATCATCATTTGCTTCAAATAGGGTATCGAAGCCAGAATGAGGGATTGATGCCTGAAAATAAGACTTTTTATGACGAAAAAGCGCATAAAAAATAGAAATAGTAATAAATAAAAATTAAATAAATATTAAAAACAATCCCACAACACTATCTAGCCCCAAACTAAGCTGAGCTTGTACTTTTGCCTGGAAGAGATCGCTCGAAGCGATAAGGTCGCCCATTGTTTAGCCAAAAATCTTCATGAATACTGTATTATATTTCTTTGTGGTGAACCATAAAGAGTTATCTATCTATCTATGGGAACCGATAGCTGATAATATATAATAGGTAACTGTTTTATTATGGTTAAGCAGCACAAACATCTAGTTACATTTTTTTGATGATGTTTCTTTCTTATTTATACTTTGCAGTTTAGAAACGAAAACTTACCCCAAAAGGATTAGATTCGTTCACTCTGGCATAGGGTATCCCCATAAACTGATTAGTATTCCCATCTGAAGATCTCACTCCTCTAATGGTTCCTAGGCTTGTTTCTACAACAGGTTCTTCTGTATAAACATTATTTATCAAAATAAACAATGTGAATAATTTAAAATAAGTCTCCATTTCGAACGAGTTTTTGAAACTAAATCAGGAGATATAAATAATGTTAGTGTTATCATCATCAGTATACCTAATCAAACGCTAAATGGATTGATACAGTCATCAATTATTAATATTTTGTGATTAAAGATAAGATTAAGCACTATTCACCGTGGGGGCCGGTTAGGTTTCCGTATGTTTACGAGAATTTTAAATTATTATATAGAGTTATAAGTTATAATTACATTGCATAAATCCTACTTCCTACTAATAGTCTAGACGTGAAAGTTTGTAAGTATGGATGGATGGATGCTTGTTACTCAATAACGCTAAAACGACTGAGCGGACTTGGATGAAATTTGGCACAGATATAGATTGTAGTCTGTCGTCATTGACAGAATGAGTACTCCTTTTTGGAAAAGTGGCCATGGATTCTAATCAAGACCACTGGAATCCGATCAGATTCCATGTCTCCCAACATCCATGATAATGGTTTTATATTAATTACTACACAGTTCACTGCACAGTACACTTTTTCTAACTAACTAAATGACACTGCACTCTTCTTTATTAATTATCAACACAATACTGACAGTAATTTATAATAACAACAATTAAAAAAGCAGCCAAGTGCGAGTCGGACTCGCCCATGAAGGGTTCCGTAGCACGACGAACTACAAGAACCTTTATATTATGTTACTTGATGTAACATAATAAGGTTCTTGTAGTTCGTCGAAAGGTAAATTGCGGTTTACGGTTTATGACGTATAAAAAAAAAACTACTGACTAGATCTCATTCAAACCAAAAATCGTTGGAAGTTTACATAGTAATGTACAACATATATTTTTTTTAGTATTATCATTCTCTTACTTTAGAAGTTAGAGGGGGGGGGACCAACTTTTTTCCACTTTGGAAGTGTCTCTCGCGCAAACTATTAAGTTTAGAAAAAAACAATATTAGAAACCACAACATCATTTTTAAAGACCTATTCATAGATACCCCACACGTATGGGTTCGATGAAAAAAAAATTTTTGAGTTTCAGTTTCAAGTATGGGGACCCCTGAAATTTATAGTTTTATTTTTATTTTTATGTTAAATTCTTAATGCGGTTCACAGAATACATCTACTCACCAAGTTTCATCAGTCTAGCTCTTACAGTTTCGGAGAAAAATGGCTGTGACATACGGACGGACAGACAGACAGACAGACAGACAGACATGACGAATCTATAAGGGTTCCGTTTTTGCCATTTGGCTACGGAACCCTAAAAACAAAACACTCTTCTCTCTAAGGCCGAGATTCATAGACGTGACTTTGCTTTACAGCAAAGGAGTCTTCGCAAAGTAAGCTTTGTTTATCGAAATTTACTTTAAAAATTTTGAATAAAGAAGAGCTTGAAAGAACTATGAAATATATTTTTGGTTGAAAGTAGAACTTTCCATCAAAAGTAAAGTCAAAGTTCGGTCTATGAATCTGGGCCTAAGCACCGGGCGGCGCTAAGTAATGAAATGATCAAACGAAACAAATATTTTTGCACTTTTCGTTCTCACTCGCCTGCGCCGGCAAAATTTTATGTTTTTGTTTCCACGCGCCGCCAGGCATACCGGTAACCATTAGGCATTGGATTAACGATTAACGAACTTTTTGCATTGTAACGGAAGTTAACGTGTCCATTAACATTTTTATTGCTAGGCGAGATTTTGACAATTTTTCATAGAAAATTCACAAACATAATTCGTGCTCGCACTCACTTGAAAATTTCGATTCTTACTGTCATATTAAAAGCTTATATTTTGTGAGCGACGCTCAAATAAACTCAAAATTCTCTAAATATCTTGCGTTCTAGTCGTATTTGATATTTTTTTTATTAGGTATAATCCTTTTGCCACACTTGGTTTGAAAAAACTAATGACACGATAAGAAGAATTAAAAAAAATGTATTGTATTTGTAGGTTCATTGTATTTAATATATACACAAAATAAAAATTTTATTGAGACAAAGCATTTAATTAATCGGTTTTTTAAGGTGCTGAGAATCTTCATCACTGCTTGCTGGTTTCTTTGAGAAGTTTGTTTAAGAACAGTTCTCAATATAGACTGCCAATGGTCTGTTCATTTAGATAGATTTTTCATTTTAAACACGAAATCCCCAGCATACAATCTGCCTCAAAAATAGTTTGTTTTGTAATTTTTTGAAACTTTATGAAAATTTCTATTTACATAATATATTTCTATTATATTTGCACGGTTGGCTATTATTTTCATGCAAATAAGTGAAAAATGTTTAAATGTAACTTTATTGTATAAATAAACATACCTAAAGCATATAAAATGTAAGAAATCGGAGTTACCGGTTTTTTAAAATTGGCAAATATTCAAGCACTAAATTATCACCCAGTCATTCGATAATCACATCCGATCACATCACTTCGCTCTGTATATTATATCAATACCAAAAATAGCAGTAGTAGCAACAAATATTGCTGCTTCTTCTTCTTAAATGTAAGAGCTTAGCTCTTGTCGGGGTTTTGATGCAGTTTTCTCCAATTAAGTCTTTCGAGTGCGGCCTCCTTGACTTCCTTATACGACATGACAAATATTGCACATCGGCTAATTTCGGCTTCATAAGGGCGCTTGTACACGCTAAGAAAAAACGCCGGGTCTACCCAAGAATTCGTGTCGTAACTAGAAAATAACTGTGTACACTGCTCGCAGCGGTGCACGAAAAAAATCTTATCTGCGCAAGACACGACGCGGCGAACGTTGTTGCGTTTTCGTGTGTGGAAAAGACAAAATTCTTGTCGTTTACACGAAGAATTTGTCTTGTCTGCCGCAGGAACGGCAAATTTTCTTAGCGTGTACAAGCGCCCTACGGCGTAGTGTGCGTCAGGCAGCGTACTGTTTCTGCTTTTGCTATCACAGTTGCTTAAAATAAAATAAAAATAAATAAAAAAATAATAAAAATGCATTTTTATTCTTAGATAACTAATTTACATTGTTATTTAAAATCTTACAATAAAATTTAAATATTTAAGAATCCTTACGGTTCCTCCTCCAGAAGATACTTCCAGTTGTCCCGGTCCAGTGCTAGATCTCATCCTACGTAGCTTTTTTCCAAATAGTTGTCTACTTTAATAATTTTTATATTTTTCATTCTTATATTATGTGAATAAAAAAAATTGTGAATGAACTCATTATAAAGCCCCATTTAACCTTGTTTTGGCTTTAGGGGTAGTTTTGTAACAGCCTGTATAATAATAAAAATATAATATATAATTTAAATAACTACCAACCTACACCCCTTATTTCACTTCAATATGTAAAGGTCAGGGTCTATTACTTTAGTTGTAAACAGACTAAAGAACCGTCCGTAGCAATGACGCATTAGTCTCAAACAGCAAGTCCAAAAACGTCATCCTCTCGTTAAAAGGCCTGGTGACTAGAGAGAGCTCCTCGGCTATAACCATGCAGTACAATGGAGAGGTCTTCGTCACTGGTTTCCATTCCACGTTCAGCAATTCAGTCGTCTCAGGAGTAGGGTTTCTGAGAAATTCATCAAAAGGGTTTATTATGTAGGAAGGTACAATTTAAACAGTATATTAAATAAGTTATTTAATACCTATCACTGTGCTATCAGATCCTTAACACACAACCTCACACACACACAGACAGGAACCCCTACACACACCCCTCGGGGTGGGCTTCCCTCTATGCTAACCAGACTCTTAAGAGACTTGAAGAATCATAGAAGCCCACTTACGAAACGCTCTCACACACTCAACCACTCGCACACATACCAACACACCTTCACACACACCCACACAAACATAAAACCCAGGTCTTCTTCTTCTTCTTCCTGCCCTTATCCCACTTTTTACCCAGGTACTAATAGTATTTTTATCTAAATGTCATCCATGTTATTTTGTGTAATTAACGTAATAAAAAGGTAATTAATCTATATTCGTTGTCTTAAAAATGTAAATCCGTTTTTTGCTGTATGTTAGAAATTTAAATATTTACTCTAATGTCTTATATTTAGTCTTATAGTATCATAAGAGCTATGGATTTTGTTCTAAAACAAAATAGATGAAGTACCTAGTCTTGTTCGGGCCGGTATTTGATAATCAGTGTACTCCTGGCTAGTGTTCCAAAACTGAGAAGGTAAACACTGTATGGAGTGAATATTATTATTTTTAGGCCCGTATTCCGAAACAGCGCTTGAGTCTGAGTCGAGCCTCAAGCATAGATTTTATGACAGTTCTCCATTGAAAAGTGTCAAAAATCTGTGCTTGAAGCTCGACTCAGACTCAAGTGCTGTTTCGGAATACGGGCCTTAATATTGCAGAGGCAATGCAACCTGTGAGAGGTTGCATTGCCTCTGCAATATATATATTGATATATTGATTATATAATGGAATACTAACTTAAAACGGCAAAGTACACCTACGTGAAATATATTTGGATTGATAAAAATAATCATTTTTCAACTAATTTTAAGCATGTTGAAAAGTACGAACCCGTATTTGATGAAGTTGGCCCACAAAGCTGTCATCTTGTCGATGACAAGCTGGTCCACTGGCGTGGGTTCCTCAGGTATGAACTCCATCTCGAACAGGTAGCCGAGCTCGTCAGCATGCGTTGCTCCTCCGCCGACAAGATTATCTTTGTACGTCACGAAATTCTTTTCTCCCATATGAGCAAACATAAAAAAGTAAACATTTGTTGCGTTACTCTTCATATAAATATCTAGAGACTGGTGGTTTGGATAATTGAAAAGAATATCTCCGAATATATCTATGGCCCCACGTAATGTTTCGGCTCCTATGTCATGGTCTCCGAAATAAAAGCTTCGAACTGCACTTGCTCCAGTAAAGTTTTCGTGCTGTGTGTCGAACACCATGCTCAGAAGAATGTCCGCTAAGATCGGTTGATTGATATTTCTGGTGGATGCGGAGAAACCTTCGTCTTCTGTAATTCCGACCATTATTGATTTATTGTCGACGTGATGTACCGCTTCATTTACCGATTCAGCTATGAAACTTTCAACTCCTTCAAATTCTTTCTCCACACATGGCCCTGTACCAGAAATATCTACGGCATTTGATGTTAGGATCATTTCACGTGGAGGAACGTTTGCGAGAAACGCAATAGCATCGATGACATCGTCTGTTATGTGACCAAAATGACTGGCTAGGTTTATGGCAAAGTTCGGGTCGGTCGCGCCAAAAGCTGGCGACTTTGTAGATCCACTCTGGAGAATGGCGTTATGGAACAACGTTTCACCATCATTTGGTTTCCGTAACATATGATAATCTACAGCAAACGATCCTCCACTGTTGCCACCAATTGTAATTTTATTAGAATCTCCTCCGAATGACTCTACGTGTTCCTGCATCCACCGTAGAGCTAGAAGTGTATCTTTGAACCCCTGATTTCCTGGTACTTCTGGTATGTTGAGGCACATGAACCCGTAAGGACCGAGGCGGTAGTTGACTGTCACAAGAATCAGGTCGTATCTGGTAAGATATTTAGGCCCGTACATAAATTTTCCATAGGACCCAAACGTTAATCCCCCACCGTGTATATAAAAAAAGACTGGGAGACGGCTGGTGGTATTAGCTGAAGAAGGAGTATAGACGTTGATGCGAAGACAGTCGATTTCACCCACATATGTATTGTTGAACTCTTCAATTTGAGGGCAGGCTGAGGAATCATCATTTGCTTCAAATAGGGTATCGAAGCCAGAATGAGGGATTGATGCCTGAAAATAAGACTTTTTATGACGAAAAAGCGCATAAAAAATAGAAATAGTAATAAATAAAAATTAAATAAATATTAAAAACAATCCCACAACACTATCTAGCCCCAAACTAAGCTGAGCTTGTACTTTTGCCTGGAAGAGATCGCTCGAAGCGATAAGGTCGCCCATTGTTTAGCCAAAAATCTTCATGAATACTGTATTATATTTCTTTGTGGTGAACCATAAAGAGTTATCTATCTATCTATGGGAACCGATAGCTGATAATATATAATAGGTAACTGTTTTATTATGGTTAAGCAGCACAAACATCTAGTTACATTTTTTTGATGATGTTTCTTTCTTATTTATACTTTGCAGTTTAGAAACGAAAACTTACCCCAAAAGGATTAGATTCGTTCACTCTGGCATAGGGTATCCCCATAAACTGATTAGTATTCCCATCTGAAGATCTCACTCCTCTAATGGTTCCTAGGCTTGTTTCTACAACAGGTTCTTCTGTATAAACATTATTTATCAAAATAAACAATGTGAATAATTTAAAATAAGTCTCCATTTCGAACGAGTTTTTGAAACTAAATCAGGAGATATAAATAATGTTAGTGTTATCATCATCAGTATACCTAATCAAACGCTAAATGGATTGATACAGTCATCAATTATTAATATTTTGTGATTAAAGATAAGATTAAGCACTATTCACCGTGGGGGCCGGTTAGGTTTCCGTATGTTTACGAGAATTTTAAATTATTATATAGAGTTATAAGTTATAATTACATTGCATAAATCCTACTTCCTACTAATAGTCTAGACGTGAAAGTTTGTAAGTATGGATGGATGGATGCTTGTTACTCAATAACGCTAAAACGACTGAGCGGACTTGGATGAAATTTGGCACAGATATAGATTGTAGTCTGTCGTCATTGACAGAATGAGTACTCCTTTTTGGAAAAGTGGCCATGGATTCTAATCAAGACCACTGGAATCCGATCAGATTCCATGTCTCCCAACATCCATGATAATGGTTTTATATTAATTACTACACAGTTCACTGCACAGTACACTTTTTCTAACTAACTAAATGACACTGCACTCTTCTTTATTAATTATCAACACAATACTGACAGTAATTTATAATAACAACAATTAAAAAAGCAGCCAAGTGCGAGTCGGACTCGCCCATGAAGGGTTCCGTAGCACGACGAACTACAAGAACCTTTATATTATGTTACTTGATGTAACATAATAAGGTTCTTGTAGTTCGTCGAAAGGTAAATTGCGGTTTACGGTTTATGACGTATAAAAAAAAAACTACTGACTAGATCTCATTCAAACCAAAAATCGTTGGAAGTTTACATAGTAATGTACAACATATATTTTTTTTAGTATTATCATTCTCTTACTTTAGAAGTTAGAGGGGGGGGGGACCAACTTTTTTCCACTTTGGAAGTGTCTCTCGCGCAAACTATTAAGTTTAGAAAAAAACAATATTAGAAACCACAACATCATTTTTAAAGACCTATTCATAGATACCCCACACGTATGGGTTCGATGAAAAAAAAATTTTTGAGTTTCAGTTTCAAGTATGGGGACCCCTGAAATTTATAGTTTTATTTTTATTTTTATGTTAAATTCTTAATGCGGTTCACAGAATACATCTACTCACCAAGTTTCATCAGTCTAGCTCTTACAGTTTCGGAGAAAAATGGCTGTGACATACGGACGGACAGACAGACAGACAGACAGACAGACATGACGAATCTATAAGGGTTCCGTTTTTGCCATTTGGCTACGGAACCCTAAAAACAAAACACTCTTCTCTCTAAGGCCGAGATTCATAGACGTGACTTTGCTTTACAGCAAAGGAGTCTTCGCAAAGTAAGCTTTGTTTATCGAAATTTACTTTAAAAATTTTGAATAAAGAAGAGCTTGAAAGAACTATGAAATATATTTTTGGTTGAAAGTAGAACTTTCCATCAAAAGTAAAGTCAAAGTTCGGTCTATGAATCTGGGCCTAAGCACCGGGCGGCGCTAAGTAATGAAATGATCAAACGAAACAAATATTTTTGCACTTTTCGTTCTCACTCGCCTGCGCCGGCAAAATTTTATGTTTTTGTTTCCACGCGCCGCCAGGCATACCGGTAACCATTAGGCATTGGATTAACGATTAACGAACTTTTTGCATTGTAACGGAAGTTAACGTGTCCATTAACATTTTTATTGCTAGGCGAGATTTTGACAATTTTTCATAGAAAATTCACAAACATAATTCGTGCTCGCACTCACTTGAAAATTTCGATTCTTACTGTCATATTAAAAGCTTATATTTTGTGAGCGACGCTCAAATAAACTCAAAATTCTCTAAATATCTTGCGTTCTAGTCGTATTTGATATTTTTTTTATTAGGTATAATCCTTTTGCCACACTTGGTTTGAAAAAACTAATGACACGATAAGAAGAATTAAAAAAAAATGTATTGTATTTGTAGGTTCATTGTATTTAATATATACACAAAATAAAAATTTTATTGAGACAAAGCATTTAATTAATCGGTTTTTTAAGGTGCTGAGAATCTTCATCACTGCTTGCTGGTTTCTTTGAGAAGTTTGTTTAAGAACAGTTCTCAATATAGACTGCCAATGGTCTGTTCATTTAGATAGATTTTTCATTTTAAACACGAAATCCCCAGCATACAATCTGCCTCAAAAATAGTTTGTTTTGTAATTTTTTGAAACTTTATGAAAATTTCTATTTACATAATATATTTCTATTATATTTGCACGGTTGGCTATTATTTTCATGCAAATAAGTGAAAAATGTTTAAATGTAACTTTATTGTATAAATAAACATACCTAAAGCATATAAAATGTAAGAAATCGGAGTTACCGGTTTTTTAAAATTGGCAAATATTCAAGCACTAAATTATCACCCAGTCATTCGATAATCACATCCGATCACATCACTTCGCTCTGTATATTATATCAATACCAAAAATAGCAGTAGTAGCAACAAATATTGCTGCTTCTTCTTCTTAAATGTAAGAGCTTAGCTCTTGTCGGGGTTTTGATGCAGTTTTCTCCAATTAAGTCTTTCGAGTGCGGCCTCCTTGACTTCCTTATACGACATGACAAATATTGCACATCGGCTAATTTCGGCTTCATAAGGGCGCTTGTACACGCTAAGAAAAAACGCCGGGTCTACCCAAGAATTCGTGTCGTAACTAGAAAATAACTGTGTACACTGCTCGCAGCGGTGCACGAAAAAAATCTTATCTGCGCAAGACACGACGCGGCGAACGTTGTTGCGTTTTCGTGTGTGGAAAAGACAAAATTCTTGTCGTTTACACGAAGAATTTGTCTTGTCTGCCGCAGGAACGGCAAATTTTCTTAGCGTGTACAAGCGCCCTACGGCGTAGTGTGCGTCAGTCAGCGTACTGTTTCTGCTTTTGCTATCACAGTTGCTTAAAATAAAATAAAAATAAATAAAAAAATAATAAAAATGCATTTTTATTCTTAGATAACTAATTTACATTGTTATTTAAAATCTTACAATAAAATTTAAATATTTAAGAATCCTTACGGTTCCTCCTCCAGAAGATACTTCCAGTTGTCCCGGTCCAGTGCTAGATCTCATCCTACGTAGCTTTTTTCCAAATAGTTGTCTACTTTAATAATTTTTATATTTTTCATTCTTATATTATGTGAATAAAAAAAATTGTGAATGAACTCATTATAAAGCCCCATTTAACCTTGTTTTGGCTTTAGGGGTAGTTTTGTAACAGCCTGTATAATAATAAAAATATAATATATAATTTAAATAACTACCAACCTACACCCCTTATTTCACTTCAATATGTAAAGGTCAGGGTCTATTACTTTAGTTGTAAACAGACTAAAGAACCGTCCGTAGCAATGACGCATTAGTCTCAAACAGCAAGTCCAAAAACGTCATCCTCTCGTTAAAAGGCCTGGTGACTAGAGAGAGCTCCTCGGCTATAACCATGCAGTACAATGGAGAGGTCTTCGTCACTGGTTTCCATTCCACGTTCAGCAATTCAGTCGTCTCAGGAGTAGGGTTTCTGAGAAATTCATCAAAAGGGTTTATTATGTAGGAAGGTACAATTTAAACAGTATATTAAATAAGTTATTTAATACCTATCACTGTGCTATCAGATCCTTAACACACAACCTCACACACACACAGACAGGAACCCCTACACACACCCCTCGGGGTGGGCTTCCCTCTATGCTAACCAGACTCTTAAGAGACTTGAAGAATCATAGAAGCCCACTTACGAAACGCTCTCACACACTCAACCACTCGCACACATACCAACACACCTTCACACACACCCACACAAACATAAAACCCAGGTCTTCTTCTTCTTCTTCTTCTTCCTGCCCTTATCCCACTTTTTACCCAGGTACTAATAGTATTTTTATCTAAATGTCATCCATGTTATTTTGTGTAATTAACGTAATAAAAAGGTAATTAATCTATATTCGTTGTCTTAAAAATGTAAATCCGTTTTTTGCTGTATGTTAGAAATTTAAATATTTACTCTAATGTCTTATATTTAGTCTTATAGTATCATAAGAGCTATGGATTTTGTTCTAAAACAAAATAGATGAAGTACCTAGTCTTGTTCGGGCCGGTATTTGATAATCAGTGTACTCCTGGCTAGTGTTCCAAAACTGAGAAGGTAAACACTGTATGGAGTGAATATTATTATTTTTAGGCCCGTATTCCGAAACAGCGCTTGAGTCTGAGTCGAGCCTCAAGCATAGATTTTATGACAGTTCTCCATTGAAAAGTGTCAAAAATCTGTGCTTGAAGCTCGACTCAGACTCAAGTGCTGTTTCGGAATACGGGCCTTAATATTGCAGAGGCAATGCAACCTGTGAGAGGTTGCATTGCCTCTGCAATATATATATTGATATATTGATTATATAATGGAATACTAACTTAAAACGGCAAAGTACACCTACGTGAAATATATTTGGATTGATAAAAATAATCATTTTTCAACTAATTTTAAGCATGTTGAAAAGTACGAACCCGTATTTGATGAAGTTGGCCCACAAAGCTGTCATCTTGTCGATGACAAGCTGGTCCACTGGCGTGGGTTCCTCAGGTATGAACTCCATCTCGAACAGGTAGCCGAGCTCGTCAGCATGCGTTGCTCCTCCGCCGACAAGATTATCTTTGTACGTCACGAAATTCTTTTCTCCCATATGAGCAAACATAAAAAAGTAAACATTTGTTGCGTTACTCTTCATATAAATATCTAGAGACTGGTGGTTTGGATAATTGAAAAGAATATCTCCGAATATATCTATGGCCCCACGTAATGTTTCGGCTCCTATGTCATGGTCTCCGAAATAAAAGCTTCGAACTGCACTTGCTCCAGTAAAGTTTTCGTGCTGTGTGTCGAACACCATGCTCAGAAGAATGTCCGCTAAGATCGGTTGATTGATATTTCTGGTGGATGCGGAGAAACCTTCGTCTTCTGTAATTCCGACCATTATTGATTTATTGTCGACGTGATGTACCGCTTCATTTACCGATTCAGCTATGAAACTTTCAACTCCTTCAAATTCTTTCTCCACACATGGCCCTGTACCAGAAATATCTACGGCATTTGATGTTAGGATCATTTCACGTGGAGGAACGTTTGCGAGAAACGCAATAGCATCGATGACATCGTCTGTTATGTGACCAAAATGACTGGCTAGGTTTATGGCAAAGTTCGGGTCGGTCGCGCCAAAAGCTGGCGACTTTGTAGATCCACTCTGGAGAATGGCGTTATGGAACAACGTTTCACCATCATTTGGTTTCCGTAACATATGATAATCTACAGCAAACGATCCTCCACTGTTGCCACCAATTGTAATTTTATTAGAATCTCCTCCGAATGACTCTACGTGTTCCTGCACCCACCGTAGAGCTAGAAGTGTATCTTTGAACCCCTGATTTCCTGGTACTTCTGGTATGTTGAGGCACATGAACCCGTAAGGACCGAGGCGGTAGTTGACTGTCACAAGAATCAGGTCGTATCTGGTAAGATATTTAGGCCCGTACATAAATTTTCCATAGGACCCAAACGTTAATCCCCCACCGTGTATATAAAAAAAGACTGGGAGACGGCTGGTGGTATTAGCTGAAGAAGGAGTATAGACGTTGATGCGAAGACAGTCGATTTCACCCACATATGTATTGTTGAACTCTTCAATTTGAGGGCAGGCTGAGGAATCATCATTTGCTTCAAATAGGGTATCGAAGCCAGAATGAGGGATTGATGCCTGAAAATAAGACTTTTTATGACGAAAAAGCGCATAAAAAATAGAAATAGTAATAAATAAAAATTAAATAAATATTAAAAACAATCCCACAACACTATCTAGCCCCAAACTAAGCTGAGCTTGTACTTTTGCCTGGAAGAGATCGCTCGAAGCGATAAGGTCGCCCATTGTTTAGCCAAAAATCTTCATGAATACTGTATTATATTTCTTTGTGGTGAACCATAAAGAGTTATCTATCTATCTATGGGAACCGATAGCTGATAATATATAATAGGTAACTGTTTTATTATGGTTAAGCAGCACAAACATCTAGTTACATTTTTTTGATGATGTTTCTTTCTTATTTATACTTTGCAGTTTAGAAACGAAAACTTACCCCAAAAGGATTAGATTCGTTCACTCTGGCATAGGGTATCCCCATAAACTGATTAGTATTCCCATCTGAAGATCTCACTCCTCTAATGGTTCCTAGGCTTGTTTCTACAACAGGTTCTTCTGTATAAACATTATTTATCAAAATAAACAATGTGAATAATTTAAAATAAGTCTCCATTTCGAACGAGTTTTTGAAACTAAATCAGGAGATATAAATAATGTTAGTGTTATCATCATCAGTATACCTAATCAAACGCTAAATGGATTGATACAGTCATCAATTATTAATATTTTGTGATTAAAGATAAGATTAAGCACTATTCACCGTGGGGGCCGGTTAGGTTTCCGTATGTTTACGAGAATTTTAAATTATTATATAGAGTTATAAGTTATAATTACATTGCATAAATCCTACTTCCTACTAATAGTCTAGACGTGAAAGTTTGTAAGTATGGATGGATGGATGCTTGTTACTCAATAACGCTAAAACGACTGAGCGGACTTGGATGAAATTTGGCACAGATATAGATTGTAGTCTGTCGTCATTGACAGAATGAGTACTCCTTTTTGGAAAAGTGGCCATGGATTCTAATCAAGACCACTGGAATCCGATCAGATTCCATGTCTCCCAACATCCATGATAATGGTTTTATATTAATTACTACACAGTTCACTGCACAGTACACTTTTTCTAACTAACTAAATGACACTGCACTCTTCTTTATTAATTATCAACACAATACTGACAGTAATTTATAATAACAACAATTAAAAAAGCAGCCAAGTGCGAGTCGGACTCGCCCATGAAGGGTTCCGTAGCACGACGAACTACAAGAACCTTTATATTATGTTACTTGATGTAACATAATAAGGTTCTTGTAGTTCGTCGAAAGGTAAATTGCGGTTTACGGTTTATGACGTATAAAAAAAAAACTACTGACTAGATCTCATTCAAACCAAAAATCGTTGGAAGTTTACATAGTAATGTACAACATATATTTTTTTTAGTATTATCATTCTCTTACTTTAGAAGTTAGAGGGGGGGGGACCAACTTTTTTCCACTTTGGAAGTGTCTCTCGCGCAAACTATTAAGTTTAGAAAAAAACAATATTAGAAACCACAACATCATTTTTAAAGACCTATTCATAGATACCCCACACGTATGGGTTCGATGAAAAAAAAATTTTTGAGTTTCAGTTTCAAGTATGGGGACCCCTGAAATTTATAGTTTTATTTTTATTTTTATGTTAAATTCTTAATGCGGTTCACAGAATACATCTACTCACCAAGTTTCATCAGTCTAGCTCTTACAGTTTCGGAGAAAAATGGCTGTGACATACGGACGGACAGACAGACAGACAGACATGACGAATCTATAAGGGTTCCGTTTTTGCCATTTGGCTACGGAACCCTAAAAACAAAACACTCTTCTCTCTAAGGCCGAGATTCATAGACGTGACTTTGCTTTACAGCAAAGGAGTCTTCGCAAAGTAAGCTTTGTTTATCGAAATTTACTTTAAAAATTTTGAATAAAGAAGAGCTTGAAAGAACTATGAAATATATTTTTGGTTGAAAGTAGAACTTTCCATCAAAAGTAAAGTCAAAGTTCGGTCTATGAATCTGGGCCTAAGCACCGGGCGGCGCTAAGTAATGAAATGATCAAACGAAACAAATATTTTTGCACTTTTCGTTCTCACTCGCCTGCGCCGGCAAAATTTTATGTTTTTGTTTCCACGCGCCGCCAGGCATACCGGTAACCATTAGGCATTGGATTAACGATTAACGAACTTTTTGCATTGTAACGGAAGTTAACGTGTCCATTAACATTTTTATTGCTAGGCGAGATTTTGACAATTTTTCATAGAAAATTCACAAACATAATTCGTGCTCGCACTCACTTGAAAATTTCGATTCTTACTGTCATATTAAAAGCTTATATTTTGTGAGCGACGCTCAAATAAACTCAAAATTCTCTAAATATCTTGCGTTCTAGTCGTATTTGATATTTTTTTTATTAGGTATAATCCTTTTGCCACACTTGGTTTGAAAAAACTAATGACACGATAAGAAGAATTAAAAAAAATGTATTGTATTTGTAGGTTCATTGTATTTAATATATACACAAAATAAAAATTTTATTGAGACAAAGCATTTAATTAATCGGTTTTTTAAGGTGCTGAGAATCTTCATCACTGCTTGCTGGTTTCTTTGAGAAGTTTGTTTAAGAACAGTTCTCAATATAGACTGCCAATGGTCTGTTCATTTAGATAGATTTTTCATTTTAAACACGAAATCCCCAGCATACAATCTGCCTCAAAAATAGTTTGTTTTGTAATTTTTTGAAACTTTATGAAAATTTCTATTTACATAATATATTTCTATTATATTTGCACGGTTGGCTATTATTTTCATGCAAATAAGTGAAAAATGTTTAAATGTAACTTTATTGTATAAATAAACATACCTAAAGCATATAAAATGTAAGAAATCGGAGTTACCGGTTTTTTAAAATTGGCAAATATTCAAGCACTAAATTATCACCCAGTCATTCGATAATCACATCCGATCACATCACTTCGCTCTGTATATTATATCAATACCAAAAATAGCAGTAGTAGCAACAAATATTGCTGCTTCTTCTTCTTAAATGTAAGAGCTTAGCTCTTGTCGGGGTTTTGATGCAGTTTTCTCCAATTAAGTCTTTCGAGTGCGGCCTCCTTGACTTCCTTATACGACATGACAAATATTGCACATCGGCTAATTTCGGCTTCATAAGGGCGTTTGTACACGCTAAGAAAAAACGCCGGGTCTACCCAAGAATTCGTGTCGTAACTAGAAAATAACTGTGTACACTGCTCGCAGCGGTGCACGAAAAAAATCTTATCTGCGCAAGACACGACGCGGCGAACGTTGTTGCGTTTTCGTGTGTGGAAAAGACAAAATTCTTGTCGTTTACACGAAGAATTTGTCTTGTCTGCCGCAGGAACGGCAAATTTTCTTAGCGTGTACAAGCGCCCTACGGCGTAGTGTGCGTCAGTCAGCGTACTGTTTCTGCTTTTGCTATCACAGTTGCTTAAAATAAAATAAAAATAAATAAAAAAATAATAAAAATGCATTTTTATTCTTAGATAACTAATTTACATTGTTATTTAAAATCTTACAATAAAATTTAAATATTTAAGAATCCTTACGGTTCCTCCTCCAGAAGATACTTTCAGTTGTCCCGGTCCAGTGCTAGATCTCATCCTACGTAGCTTTTTTCCAAATAGTTGTCTACTTTAATAATTTTTATATTTTTCATTCTTATATTATGTGAATAAAAAAAATTGTGAATGAACTCATTATAAAGCCCCATTTAACCTTGTTTTGGCTTTAGGGGTAGTTTTGTAACAGCCTGTATAATAATAAAAATATAATATATAATTTAAATAACTACCAACCTACACCCCTTATTTCACTTCAATATGTAAAGGTCAGGGTCTATTACTTTAGTTGTAAACAGACTAAAGAACCGTCCGTAGCAATGACGCATTAGTCTCAAACAGCAAGTCCAAAAACGTCATCCTCTCGTTAAAAGGCCTGGTGACTAGAGAGAGCTCCTCGGCTATAACCATGCAGTACAATGGAGAGGTCTTCGTCACTGGTTTCCATTCCACGTTCAGCAATTCAGTCGTCTCAGGAGTAGGGTTTCTGAGAAATTAATCATAAGGGTTTATTATGTAGGAAGGTACAATTTGAACAGTATAATAAATACGTTATTTAATACCTATCACTGTACAATCAGATCCTTCACACACACACAGACAGGAACCCCTACACACAACCCTCGAGGTGGGCTTCCCTCTGTGCTAACCAGACTCTTAAGAGACTTGTAGAATCATAGAAGCCCACTTACGAAACGCTCTCACACACTCAACCACTCGCACACATACCGACACACCTTCACACACACCCACACAAACATAAAACCCAGGTACTAATAGTATTTTTATTTCAATGTCATCCATGTTATTTTGTGTAATTAACGTAATAAAAAGGTAATTAATCTATATTTGTGGTCTTAAAAATGTAAATCCGTTTTTTGCTGTATGTTAGAAATTTAAATATTCACTCTAAAGTCTTATATTTAGTCTTATAGTATCATAAGAGCTATGGATTTTGTTCTAAAACCAAATATATGAAGTACCTAGTCTTGTTCGGGCCGGTATTTGATAATCAGTGTACTCCTGGCTAGTGTTCCAAAACTGAGAAGGTAAACACTGTATGGAGTGAATATTATTATTTTTAGGCCCGTATTCCGAAACAGCGCTTGAGTCTGAGTCGAGCCTCAAGCATAGATTTTATGACAGTTCTCCATTGAAAAGTGTCAAAAATCTGTGCTTGAAGCTCGACTCAGACTCAAGTGCTGTTTCGGAATACGGGCCTTAATATTGCAGAGGCAATGCAACCTGTGAGAGGTTGCATTGCCTCTGCAATATATATATTGATATATTGATTATATAATGGAATACTAACTTAAAACGGCAAAGTACACCTACGTGAAATATATTTGGATTGATAAAAATAATCATTTTTCAACTAATTTTAAGCATGTTGAAAAGTACGAACCCGTATTTGATGAAGTTGGCCCACAAAGCTGTCATCTTGTCGATGACAAGCTGGTCCACTGGCGTGGGTTCCTCAGGTATGAACTCCATCTCGAACAGGTAGCCGAGCTCGTCAGCATGCGTTGCTCCTCCGCCGACAAGATTATCTTTGTACGTCACGAAATTCTTTTCTCCCATATGAGCAAACATAAAAAAGTAAACATTTGTTGCGTTACTCTTCATATAAATATCTAGAGACTGGTGGTTTGGATAATTGAAAAGAATATCTCCGAATATATCTATGGCCCCACGTAATGTTTCGGCTCCTATGTCATGGTCTCCGAAATAAAAGCTTCGAACTGCACTTGCTCCAGTAAAGTTTTCGTGCTGTGTGTCGAACACCATGCTCAGAAGAATGTCCGCTAAGATCGGTTGATTGATATTTCTGGTGGATGCGGAGAAACCTTCGTCTTCTGTAATTCCGACCATTATTGATTTATTGTCGACGTGATGTACCGCTTCATTTACCGATTCAGCTATGAAACTTTCAACTCCTTCAAATTCTTTCTCCACACATGGCCCTGTACCAGAAATATCTACGGCATTTGATGTTAGGATCATTTCACGTGGAGGAACGTTTGCGAGAAACGCAATAGCATCGATGACATCGTCTGTTATGTGACCAAAATGACTGGCTAGGTTTATGGCAAAGTTCGGGTCGGTCGCGCCAAAAGCTGGCGACTTTGTAGATCCACTCTGGAGAATGGCGTTATGGAACAACGTTTCACCATCATTTGGTTTCCGTAACATATGATAATCTACAGCAAACGATCCTCCACTGTTGCCACCAATTGTAATTTTATTAGAATCTCCTCCGAATGACTCTACGTGTTCCTGCACCCACCGTAGAGCTAGAAGTGTATCTTTGAACCCCTGATTTCCTGGTACTTCTGGTATGTTGAGGCACATGAACCCGTAAGGACCGAGGCGGTAGTTGACTGTCACAAGAATCAGGTCGTATCTGGTAAGATATTTAGGCCCGTACATAAATTTTCCATAGGACCCAAACGTTAATCCCCCACCGTGTATATAAAAAAAGACTGGGAGACGGCTGGTGGTATTAGCTGAAGAAGGAGTATAGACGTTGATGCGAAGACAGTCGATTTCACCCACATATGTATTGTTGAACTCTTCAATTTGAGGGCAGGCTGAGGAATCATCATTTGCTTCAAATAGGGTATCGAAGCCAGAATGAGGGATTGATGCCTGAAAATAAGACTTTTTATGACGAAAAAGCGCATAAAAAATAGAAATAGTAATAAATAAAAATTAAATAAATATTAAAAACAATCCCACAACACTATCTAGCCCCAAACTAAGCTGAGCTTGTACTTTTGCCTGGAAGAGATCGCTCGAAGCGATAAGGTCGCCCATTGTTTAGCCAAAAATCTTCATGAATACTGTATTATATTTCTTTGTGGTGAACCATAAAGAGTTATCTATCTATCTATGGGAACCGATAGCTGATAATATATAATAGGTAACTGTTTTATTATGGTTAAGCAGCACAAACATCTAGTTACATTTTTTTGATGATGTTTCTTTCTTATTTATACTTTGCAGTTTAGAAACGAAAACTTACCCCAAAAGGATTAGACTCGTTCACTCTGGCATAGGGTATCCCCATAAACTGATTAGTATTCCCATCTGAAGATCTCACTCCTCTAATGGTTCCTAGGCTTGTTTCTACAACAGGTTCTTCTGTATAAACATTATTTATCAAAATAAACAATGTGAATAATTTAAAATAAGTCTCCATTTTGAACGAGTTTTTGAAACTAAATCAGGAGATATAAATAATGTTAGTGTTATTGTTATCATCATCAGTATACCTAATCAAACGCTAAATGGATTGATACAGTCATCAATTATTAATATTTTGTGATTAAAGATAAGATTAAGCACTATTCACCGTGGGGGCCGGTTAGGTTTCCGTATGTTTACGAGAATTTTAAATTATTATATAGAGTTATAAGTTATAATTACATTGCATAAATCCTACTTCCTACTAATAGTCTAGACGTGAAAGTTTGTAAGTATGGATGGATGGATGGCTTGTTACTCAATAACGCTAAAACGACTGAGCGGATTTGGGTGAAATTGGGCACAGATATAGATTGTAGTCTGTCGTCATTGACAGAATGAGTTCTCCTTTTTGGAAAAGTGGTCATGGATTCTAATCAGGGTCGCTGGAATCCGATCAGATTCCATGTCTTCCAACATCCATGATAATGGTTTTATATTAATTACTACACAGTTCACTGCACAGTACACTTTTTCTAACTAACTAAATGACACTGCACTCTTCTTTATTAATTATCAACCCATGAACACTGACAGTAATTTATAATAACAACAAACAAAAAACAAAACACTCTTCTCTCTAAGGCCGAGATTCATAGATTTGAATTTGCTTTACAGCAAAGGAGTCTTCGCAAAGTAAGCTTTGTTTATCGAAATTTACTTTTAAAGAAGAGTTTGACAGAACTATGAAATATATTTTTGGTTGAAAGTAGAACTTTCCATCAAAGTTAAGTCAAAGTTCGGTCTATGAATCTGGGCCTAAGCACCGGGCGGCGCTAAGTAATGAAATGATCAAACGAAACAAATCTTTTTGCACCTTTCGTTCTCACTCGCCTGCGCCGGCAAAATTTTATGTTTTTGTTTCCACGTGCTGCCAGGCATACCGGTAACCATTAGGCATTGGATTAACGATTAACGAACTTTTTGCATTGTAACGGAAGTTAACGTGTCCATTAACATTTTTATTGCTAGGCGAGATTTTGACAATTTTTCATAGAAAATTCACAAACATAATTCGTGCTCGCACTCACTTGAAAATTTCGATTCTTACTGTCATATTAAAAGCTTATATTTTGTGAGCGACGCTCAAATAAACTCAAAATTCTCTAAATATCTTGCGTTCTAGTCGTATTTGATATTTTTTTTATTAGGTATAATCCTTTTGCCACACTTGGTTTGAAAAAACTAATGACACGATAAGAAGAATTAAAAAAAATGTATTGCATTTGTAGGTTCATTGTATTTAATATATACACAAAATAAAAAAAATATTGAGACAAAGCATTCAATTAATCGGTTTTTTAAGGTGGTGAGAATCTTCATCACTGCTTGCTGGTTTCTTTGAGAAGTTTGTTCAAGAACAGTTCTCAATATAGACTGCCAATGGTCTGTTCATTTAGATTTTTCCTTTTATACACGAAATTCCCAGCATACAATCCGCCTCAAAAATAGTTTGTTTTGTAATTTTTTGAAACTTTATGAAATTTCTGTTTACATAATATATTTCTATTATATTATTCTATTACCGGGCCGGCGAACATTCAAGCTGTTTACATGCATGCCGTGCAGCCCGGCGAGCTGCCTGGCGAGCTGCGCGGCATGCAACTAGTGTTACCAGGTACACGGTAATTACCGTAGATGCACGGTATTTTTGGCTTAAACACGGTATACGGTAATGTTTCACTACCGTGTCATTTTCTACGGTATTTTTAATTATGAATTACCTTGACAGTCAATATGTAAATAATTACGAAGTAGGTATTCCCCGATCATCAAAATACGTCTAAATGTAAAAGTATGCCCTTTGCCGTAAAGTAAACATAAGTACCTGCACCAGATCGCGTAGAATCTTTTTTTTTCTTTAAGTGGCGCCTAAATGTTCCCATTAGGGTCTCTTTTTTTGTTTTCAAATCCTTGATTGATACATTTAGTATTCTACCAATTTTCCCCCAAGCATTGTGGATTTTTTTCTTGTCCTTATGGAATTTATGCTCGGGGTTCCATAATAATTCTTGTTCCTGGTAATGTTCCAGGAACGTCAAAATTGTCTCGTTAGACCAATCGACCATGTTGTAATTATTACGACCAATATAGAAGAGTACTCGGTGATTACGACTTTGTAACCTAACTAAACATGAAGACATTTGTCAAACAATAATTGACTCGTTGTCTTAGCAACAGTCACAGAGGTTTTATTCTAACTGATGCAACCTCAACAGTAATCTCCGATCGTAGCGACTTTTTTTAGCAACGTCCACTCGTCACGAAAGCGCGAGAGAGACTGACTGCCCACCAGTGTTGCCACGTGCCAAAGCAAAATATCTGGGGACAGACGGACAGATAGACAGACAGACAGTCAGACGGACAGACAGTGAAGTCTTAGTAACTATATTTATTAGACTAATAGTATTATCAAAAGTGGATCTAAATGAATATTTTTTGCCTTTATTATGTTTAAAGATGTTCATCTTATCATAGACTAAATCAGATTCCAAAAATCTGTATAAAAGTAGGGTAAAATCTGTAATCTGTAATACTACCCTAAATTCTGTATAAATACAGATAAATCTGTAAAATTGGCAACACCAATTTGGCCCGCGCGCGTGTAAACAGTCACCGGGCGCCCGCACATTCATCAAAAAACCGACACTCGCCCGGTTCGCGGCATTCACGTTCACAGGCGCGTTTACGGGCTCGGGCGTACCGTTTCCACGCGCGTGAATGTGAATGTGCACGTTGAATGTCGAGTTGAACGCACGCGTGGAAACGTGGCATGAAATGTAAGAAATCGGAGTTACCGGTTTTTCAAAATTGGCAAATATTCAAGCACTAACTTATCACCCAGTCATTCGATAATCACATCCGATCACATCACTTCGCTCTGTATATTATATCAATACCAAAAATAGCAGTAGTAGCAACAAATATTGCTGCTTCTTCTTCTTAAATGTAAGAGCTTAGCTCTTGACGGGGTTTTGATGCAGTTTTCTCCAATTAAGTCTTTCGAGTGCGGCCTCCTTGACTTCCTTAAATGACATGACAAATATTGCACATCGATCGGCTAATTTCGGCTTCAAAAGGCGTAGTGTGCGTCAGTCAGCGTACTGTTTCTACTTTTGCTATCACAGTTGCTTAAAATAAAATAAAAATATATATAAAAAAAAATGCATTTTTATTCCTAAATAACTAATTTACATTGTTACTTAAAATCTTACAATAAAATTAAAATATTTAAGAATCCTTACGGTTCCTCCTCCAGAAGATACTTCCAGTTGTCCCGGTCCAGTGCTAGATCTCATCCTACGTAGCTTTTTTCAAAATAGTTGTCTACTTTAATGATTTTTATATTTTTCATTCTTATATTATGTGAATAAAAAAAAATTGTGAATGAACTCATTATAAAGCCCCATTTAACTTTGTTTTGGCGTTAGAGGTAGTTTTGTAACAGCCTGTATAATAATAAAAATATAATATATAATTTAAATAACTACCAACCTCCACCCCTTATTTCACTTCAATATGTAAAGGTCAGGGTCTATTACTTTAGTTGTAAACAGACTAAAGAACCGTCCGTAGCAATGACGCATTAGTCTCAAACAGCAAGTCCAAAAACGTCATCCTCTCGTTAAAAGGCCTGGTGACCAGAGAGAGCTCCTCGGCTATAACCATGCAGTACAATGGAGAGGTCTTCGTCACTGGTTTCCATTCCACGTTCAGCAATTCAGTCGTCTCAGGAGTAGGGTTTCTGAGAAATTAATCAAAAGGGTTTATTATGTAGGAAGGTACAATTTGAACAGTATAATAAATAAGTTATTTAATACCTATCACTGTACTATCAGATCCTTCACACACATCCTCACACACACACAGACAGGAACCCCTACACACACCCCTCGAGGTGGGCTTCCCTCTGTGCTAACCAGACTCTTAAGAGACTTGGAGAATCATAGAAGCCCACTTACGAAACGCTCTCACACACGCAACCACTCGCACACATACCGACACACCTTCACACACACAAACATAAAACCCAGGTACTAATAGTATTTTTATTTCAATGTCATCCATGTTATTTTGCGTAATTAACGTAATGTGGTCTTAAAAATGTAAATCCGTTTTTTGCTGTATGTTAGAAATTTAAATATTTACTCTTAAGTCTTATATTTAGTCTTATAGTATCATAAGAGCTATGGATTTTGTTCTAAAACCAAATAGATGAAGTAGTCTTGTTCGGGCTGGTATTTGATAATCAGTGTACTCCTGGCTAGTGTTCCAAAACTGTGAAGGTAAACACTGTATGGAGTGAATATTATTATTTTTAATACTGCAGAGGCAATGCAACCTCTTGCGTATGGAATAACGGCAAAGTACACCTATGTGAAATATATTTGAATTGATAAAAATAAAAAAAAATTCAACTAACTTTGAGCATGTTGAAAAGTACGAACCCGTATTTGATGAAGTTGGCCCACAAAGCTGTCATCTTGTCGATGACAAGCTGGTCCACTGGCGTGGGTTCCTTAGGTATGAACTCCATCTCGAACAGGTAGCCGAGCTCGTCAGCATGCGTTGCTCCTCCACCGACAAGATTATCTTTGTACGTCACGAAATTCCTTTCTCCCATATGAGCAAACATAAAAAAGTAAACATTTGCTGCGTTACTCTTCATATAAATATCTAGAGACTGGTGGTTTGGATAAATGAACAGAATATCTCCAAGTACATCTATGGCCCCACGTAATGTTTCGGCTCCTATGTCATGGTCTCCGAAGTAAAAGCTTCGAACTGCACTCGCTCCAGTAAAGTTTTCATGCTGTGTGTCGAACACCATGCTCAGAAGAATGTCTGCTATGATCGGATGATTGATACCACTGGTGGATGCGGAGAAACCCTCGTCTTCTGTAATTCCGACCATTATTGATTTATTATTGACGTGATGTACCGCTTCATTTACTGATTCAGTTATGAAACTTTCAACTCCTTCAAATTCTTTCTCCACACATGGCCCTGTACCAGTAATATCTACGGCATTTGATGTTAGGATCATTTCACGTGGAGGAACGTTTGCGAGAAACGCAATAGCATCGATTACATTGTCTGTTATGTAACCAAAATGACTGGCCAGGTTTATGGCAAAGTTCGGGTCGGTCGTGCCGAAAGCTGGTGACTTTGTAGTTCCGCTCTGAACAATAGCGTTATGGAACAACGTTTCACCATCATTTGGTTTCCGTAACATATGCATATCTACAGCAAACGATCCTGCACTGTTGCCACCAATTGTAATTTTATTAGAATCTCCTCCGAATGACTCGATGTGTTCCTGCACCCATCGTAGAGCAAGAACTGTATCTTTGAGCCCCTGATTTCCTGGTACTTCTGGTATGTTGAGGCACATGAACCCGTAAGGACCGAGGCGGTAGTTGACTGTCACAAGAATCAGGTCGTATCTGGTAAGATATTTAGGTCCATACATAAATTTTCCATAGGCCCCAAACGTTAATCCCCCACCGTGTATATAAAAAAAGACTGGGAGACGGCTGGTGGTATTAGCTGAAGAAGGAGTATAGACGTTGATGCGAAGACAGTCGATTTCACCCACATATGTATTGTTGAACTCCTCAATTTGAGGGCAGGCTGAGGAATCATCATTTGCTTCAAATAGGGTATCGAAGCCAGAATGAGGGATTGATGCCTGAAAAAAAGACTTTTTATGACGAAAAAGCGCTTTCTTCTTCTTATCGTGTCACTGATTCTTTCGAACCAAGTGTGGTGAAAGGATTTTAAGTGCACGTCAAAGAGGCTCCTTTCGTGCACTTGACACTTATTTTCAAACTGTTTTTGAAAAAGCGCATAAAAAATAGAAATAGTAATAAATAAAAATAAAATAAATATTAAAGAAAATTCACACAACACTATCTAGCCCCAAACTAAGCGGAGGTTGTACTATTGCCTGGAAGAAATCGCTCAAAGCGATAAGGTCGCCCATTGTTTTGCCAAATATCTTCATGAATCCTGTATGATTACTTCAGATTACTCAAAATTAATAGCCATATGGCTTTTACAATTATTCGGTTTTGTCTGTTTGTGCCTAAATTTACCTACTCTTTAAGATGTTGTCAACTGTGGAAACACAGTGAGCTGGTGGAAGGCTTAGACAACATTCTAAAGACTACTTTATCATCGGTTTTGAATATTTCCTTGGATGACAGGGCATGGTCGCAGGCCTCCCTGCCTGTCAAATTGGGAGGCTTAGGTATTCGCAAAATTTCGAGTGTAGCCCTACCAGCTTTCTTGTCTTCTGTCTATAGCACTAGCTCTTTGGTTAAACAAATTCTATCTCAGTCTTTTTCGGTTACATCTGGTATTACTCTCCAAATTTCGTATCTAGACGAAGCTCGAAATGCTTGGCATAGTGCATGTCCCAATACTGCTCCCCCCAAATCTCTTTCATCTCAACGGCAATGGGACGAGCCTCTGTGTGAGTTGACACGGAATTGTCTGTTACAAACGTGTTCCAGCTCTGCAGATTGTGCCCGTCTTCTTGCTGTTTCCAAATTGGAGTCAGGTTATTGGTTACAAGCTCTTCCTTCATATAACACTGGTACTTTAATGGATCCCGTCACGTTCCGTATTGCAACCTGCTTACGGTTGGGTGCGCCGTGCTGCGCACCTCATCGGTGCCAGTGCGGTACTGCAGTCAATCAGCTTGGGCACCACGGATTATCGTGTTCTAGGGCCGCCGGTCGGATATCTCGTCACGCCAGCTTTAACGACGTCATTCGACGGGCCTTTACAACCGTCAACGTACCAGCCATTCTCGAACCGAATGGTCTGTTGCGTGACGATGGTAAGCGGCCTGACGGTATGACGCTTGTTCCTTGGGAGTTGGGGAGGCCACTTGTGTGGGATGCTACGTGTGTCGACACACTTGCGCCTTCTCATCTGCCAAGGACATCCGTTGTGGCGGGCGCGGCGGCAGATCTGGCCGAGGATCTCAAGAGGCGCAAATATGCAGGTCTCGACAGAGCTTACTTATTTGCTCCTCTTGGGGTTGAGACTCTGGGTCCGTGGGGAACCGAGGCCTCGCGGGTCTTCAAAATGTTGTCTAGGCGACTGATCGACGCGACGCGTGACCCCAGAGCTGGTGGGTATCTGGCGCAGCGTATAAGCATTGCTATTCAGCGTGGCAATGCCGCCAGCGTCTTGGGGACGCTTCCGTCTGGCACTGATTTGGATCAGTTGAGCTATCTCTAGATCGTTTGTAACGATCTGCAGATAGCTCAACTGTTTCTTGTGTATTTTGTACATTTTGTAAATATTTGTTTAATTGTAAGTTTTTTTGTCAGATAAGTAAAATCCTGTATTATGTTTCTTTGTGATGAACAATAAAGAGTTATCTATCTATCTATCTATGGGAACCGATAGATGATATTGATAATATATAATAGGTAACTGTTTTATTATGGTGAAGCAGCACAAACATCTAGTTATACATTTTTGATGATGTTTCTTTCTTATTTATACTTTGCAGTTTAGAAACGAAAACTTACCCCAAAAGGATTCGACTCGTTCACTCTGGCATAGGGTATCCCCATAAACTGATTAGTATTCCCATCTGAAGACCTCACCCCTCTAATGGTTCCTAGGCTTGTTTCTACAACAGGTTCTTCTGTATAAACATTATTTATCAAAATAAACAATGTGAATAATTTAAAATAAGTCTCCATTTCGAACGAGTTTTTGAAACTAAATACGGAGACATAATCCGGAGACATAATGATAACACTTGCATTATGCAAGTGTTATCATCATTAGTAAGCCTACCCCAAACTCTGTCTGGCTCTGTCACTGGCTTTGGTTTTGAATCTGTGCGAGTGCTTTATAAATAAATACTACGTCGAAACGTCACATCAGTATTCAGTATATTTATTGCCTTATTATGCATGTAAATTTAACAGTCAGATCTTAGAACTAGTTTAGAATCAATACATAATTTACCCTGCAAGGGTGTTGCACTACAGTAGAAGCGGACCGATATGGTATAATCATGCAGATTGGAATATTACTAGTAGTTCGCCCCGAACTGAGATCTCGTAATGCGATCCAAATGCTCAGAAAAGTTAAGTACAGTGGGATACAGCTCAAGTTACCTACAAACGAAGAATAATGACGCTTACTACAAGGACATATAATAAGAGCTAGCAGTGTATAGTCTGATGTGTATCCTTGTATACATAGGTAGATAGTAATCAGAAACAATGTGCCGCCATCATGCATTGTGTTTTATCTACTTTGACAAAGTATTTGTGTCCAGTTTTGGCCATTTGATTGAAGAGTTTTGTTGGACAGACCTTAGCTCCATCATCAGACCAGGTCGCTTTTACCATTTTATGATAACTGAGTACCTTCTTAATTCATTTCGAGAAAAAAAAATAAGAAAAAGCAAACGAATTGACCGACCAGTAGAAAAACCTTGATGGTAACGAAATTCTCAGAGATGAGAGCTCTTGGATCTTTGGTTATCTTAATTTAAACATTTTTTTGTATAGCAAAAACTAAGTGTCCTAGAAAAAAAGTAAAAACTGTTTTGGAATGTCCGAACACAGTTTTTTCATATGACATGTAACTTGATTTTATTGTGTCACTTATTTAATTTTTGCACCCTTCAAAAACCCCATATCTTAATAACCAGTAAATTTCTCAAGTACAAGCTATCGACTTATCAAATTTCATGCAGATCCGATCAACGGTTCGAAAGTTATCGTCGGACAAACATACATACATACCTACATACGCACATAAAATGCCAAATCGCCCAAGTTGTTTGTAAGATCTCGTTCACTTCGCTCACTCGATCAATTTCAATCTTATCTGTCTGTGATAAGTCAATAGTTAAATTATTATTACATAATATGTCAATAGCTTAAAACATTTAAGATAGAAAATGTCTCGATACAATAATAATTAAAATAATTCCAAATTAGGTCCAAATGTCAAACACAAACTGAATTTCTTATTACGTTGTTATCTTATCGGCTAGGAATTCGTCAGCCGAAAAGGAACACTTGGATAGGAGCAAACTTTTTTTTTATACGTCATAAATCGTAAACCGCAATTTACCTTTCGACGAACTACAAGAACTTTTATATTATGTTACTTGTTGCTACGGAACCCTTCATAGGCGAGTCCGACTCGCACTTGGCCGCTTTTTTGGTTGTATGTAATGCTATAGTGGTCTGAAATGCCTTTATTGTCAACTGTAAGAGTAAAAGCTTTATGGTTTGTAAACAATAGGTCAATACATTTAGATGTTGAGGCCGTAACTCGGGTTGGATTTTTTAACTGCCTGGTGAAAGTTATATTCAAACATCACATCCTCCAGTTTTCTGTAGTCTTAACAGTTCGCCAGCGTGTTTATATTAAAGTCACCTGTAATAATAATGCGTTTTGTGTGGTTGTTGTGCTTTACTAGCATAAGTAGCCTATTGATAAACAAGAAGAAGGTCTCAATTTCACGGTTCAGTCTATAGACGTTGATTATTCTGGGAACCTATGTACACTGCGCAACATTCCACTATGTACTCCACCGATAGGTTGACATATTCTGGGAGCTCCTGGTATTCCCCAGACCGTTCCGTATCAGTATCTCTACTCCACCACCTTTGTGCTCCTTTCGGTAGAAGGCTGATGCGAAGTCGTAGCCGTCGATAGTAAATAGATGTTTTTGTGAATCATAAATCCATGTCTCGTTTATACATACAGCTTGGTAGACAGGTTCTTCATGCAGTAGGCTTTCGATGACGTGTAGTTTATTTTTCATGCTCTGGGTATTTTGAACAAGTAGTCTAAAAGCGAAACGTACCGCTAATATTCTGGGTGTTATCTGGTTTACTTTGTCGGTTTGTCTCTTCATTAGGGTTTATTTGGGTCCTAGTCCGTTTTGGACTGAGTTTGGTAGCGTCTATCTGTTCACTTATATAATAATAATAATAATAAATATCTTTATTTCAGACACAAGAGATCCATATTTTACTTAAAAACTAACACAAAAAAAAAAAAAAACAAAAAAAAACAACAATTAAACAATTAGGTACAGGCACTATAAATAGGGTAGATACCTACTAATGTTAGGTGGCAATATGCACCCAACGCTCATACAGTTTGGTCAGCGTAAGCCTTTCCGCCAGACTCCTGATGATAATATTGCCACACGAGTCAACTCTGGACATAAAAGACGCTATCCTCTTTCGTTGGATAGCATTAAAAGAGTCGATCCGGGCATCAGTGAACATTTCTGAGGCGCTACAGAAGCGCCTCAGGCCCATCAGGTGCCTAAAGGTATTGTTATATGCAACCCGTATCCTATCGTGCGTCTTTTTGGTGTAGTTAGTCCAGAGTTGACACGTGTAGAAAACTTATCACATGTTGTTGTGAGGTCGATTCTTGCGGTCCAACAGCAGATTGTTGTCCAGCGTATCTTGTCGAGTATCTTTTTACGCGTTGTTCCCTTCTTTCCTGTAGTGTTCTGTGATCTAGGAACTCTGAAACATAGAGCCCCGTTGATTGAAATTGCCTAGCGTTGTCGATTATGTATTTGGTCATTCGTTTGCTGATCAATTCCACTAGAACCAGCCTTCGGTTGCCTCTTCGACCAAGGCGTGTAATTTCTTCGACATACCCGGTGAGGTTGATATTCAGTATCGACTGAAAAGCACATATTACTCTCTGTTCTAGTTCTGCTTCATACTCGCCATGGTATTCACTTAGGCCACGTATAACTATTATTTTACTTACTTCTTTATCTATAGATTTTATGTTATTTCCGGTGTTGTTTTGTAATTGTTTTATATTGTTTTGCAGTTGGTCACGTTCCGATTTCAATTTTTCGATTTTACTATGCATTTCTGTTATATCTGCTTTGATATTCATCTGTGCTGTACATAACTTGTCAGTATTTTGGGTCAGTTTTCGTTTTAAATTATATATCGCCTTAATGATTTCTGATTGAAAAGTGCTTCTCATATCCTCAATTATGGATTTCTTGTGGTTTTCTAATTTTTCTTCTAACTTCGAGTAAAGTAAGGTTTTGAATTGGTTGAGCGTGATACTAGCTTCATTTGAAATCGGTTCAGCGCTTATAGCCATTTCTGAGCTTTTGATTAGAGTTTCCCCAATAATACTTTTGTCGTACAGTAAATAGTCGTCTACCGACATCGTTGTATCGTGCAGTAAGCTTTGATGCTGTGTTCTGGTCGGAGTTTCATCGTTCCGGTTACGTCTTGTGTGGGCTCGTCAATCGTAGCTAACAAGCCGCGACTTAGTTGGCGGCCGATCAGCTGGTTTGGTTGAGTCACTGGGCTGGGCACCCTGCGGGCCGCTATGAGCGTTGTGTTTATGTTTTGTAACGGTCCATGCACATTTATTTTGCTGATAACTTTGCACTGCACTATAGTTTTTTCGTGTAAGTGGTATTATTAGACAGCACTTGCGATAGGGTTCAATTTATTATAAATTTCCGCTTCAACTTCGTATTTTTTCTCGCCTTGTTTCGGCTTTAGGGTTAGTTTTGTAACAGCCTTTATAATAATAAAAATATAATAATTTAAATCAAAGTCAAAGTCAATAATTTTTTATTCATTACGATGCAAGAATCACTTTGAAACGTCTTAAAGCTAGGTGAGTCTAGGTGCCAGTTCCACGCGACCAAGCATAGAAGAACAGGCAACAAACTTCGTCTCGGTTCCTACCGTTTTTTTATATGATCCTTTTACAAATCAAAAATAGTCTAAAATAATAGCAGTGAAGTTCCAGTGTGGTGCCACTTCACTTAGTCAGACGTATGCAATGCAATAATACAAAAGCAAAAGTTTCAAAGACAGCACACGCTACGCTTCAAAGTTATACTATAGTATCTACACAGCTTATATAAAAATAAGATACGAAATAGTAGGTACAGACATTGTAAATTGACATGTTAGCTTCCTATGGGTAGAGTGACCGGGACATCGGGCCACGCAGTTTTATCATTCATATAGCTATCTAGAGTATAGTACGCTTTCTTTATTAAATTATTCTTAACAAACAAAAAATAACTACCAACCTACACGCCATAATTCCCTTCAATATGTAAAGGTCAGGGTCTATTACTTTAGTTGTAAACAAACTAAAGAACCGTCCGTAGCAATGACGCATTAGTCTCAAACAGCAAGTCCAAAAACGTCATCCTCTCGTTAAAAGGCCTGGTGACCAGAGAGAGCTCCTCGGCTATAACCATGCAGTACAATGGAGAGGTCTTCGTCACTGGTTTCCATTCCACGTTCAGCAATTCAGTCGTCTCAGGAGTAGGGTTTCTGAGAAATTCATCAAAAGGGTTTATTATGTAGGAAGGTACAATGTGAACAGTATATTAAATAAGTTCATTAAATACCCATCATTGTGCTATCAGATGCTTCACACACAACCTCACACACACACACAGACAGGAACCCCTACACACACCCCTCGGGGTGGGCTTTCCTCTGTGCTAACCAGACTCTTAAGAGACTTGAAGAATCATAGAAGCCCACTTACGAAACGATCTCACAACTCAACCACTCGCACACATACCGACACACCTTCACACACACCCACACAAACATAAAACCCAGGTACTCATGGTATTTTTATTTAAATGTCATCCATGTTATTTTGTGGGGTAATTAACGTAATAAAAAGCAGCCAAGTGCGAGTCGGACTCGCCCATGAAGGGTTCCGTAGCATCAAGTAACATAATATAAAGGTTCTTGTAGTTCGTCGAAAGGTAAATTGCGGTTTACGATTTATGACGTATAAAAAAAAACTACTGACTAGATCTCGTTCAAACCAAATATCGTTAAAATTTGCATAGTAAATGTACAACATATATTTTTTTTAGTTTTATCATTCCCTTATTTTAGAAGTTAGAGGGGGGGGGACCAACTTTTTTCAACTTTTGAAGTGTCTCTCGCGCAAACTATTCAGTTTAGAAAAAAACGATATTAGAAACCTCAACATCATTTTTGAAGACCTATTCATAGATACCCCACACGTATGTGTTCGATGAAAAAAAATTTTTTGAGTTTCAGTTTGAAGTATGTTTGGGGACCCACAAAATTTATAGTTTTTTTTCTATTTTTGTGTAAAAATCTTAATGCGGTTTACAGAATACATCTACTCGCCAAGTTTCATCAGTGTAGCTCTTATGGTTTCGGAGTAAAATGGCTGTGACACGGTCGGACAGACAGACAGACAGACAGACAGACAGACATGACGAATCTATAAGGGTTCCGTTTTTGCCATTTGGCTACGGAACCCTAAAAAGGTGATTAATCTATATTTGGTGTCTTAAAAATGTAAATCCGTTTTTTGCTGTTTGTTAGAAATTTAAATATTTACTCTTAAAGTCTTATATTTAGTCTTATAGTATCATAAGAGCTATGGATTTTGTTCTAAAACAAAATAGATGAAGTACCTAGTCTTGTTCGGGCCGGTATTTGATAATCAGTGTACTCCTGGCTAGTGTTCCAAAACTGAGAAGGTAAACACTGTCTGGGGTGAATATTATTATTTTTAATATTGCAGAGGCAATGCAACCTCTCGCGTATGTAATCTTTATACCTTTAAACGAGAAAATCTTGTATATATATATATATATATATATATATATATATATATATATACAAGGTGTATCTAAATATGTGTACTATGCGAAGGTGGGGGGTTTCAGACCACAATGGTGATCAGTTGTGGGGGGGAGAAAATTAAAAATTCCTATTTTCAGTTTCCCATACAAAAATATTTAATTTCATAATGCCTAAATAAATTGACAACCCTATCCTTGTAACCCCTTGACCCCTTGACCTACTACCTCTGTAGGTCTACTACTACTACCTACTACCTCTGTAGCTGAGTTTAGGGTTGTCACTTTGTATAAAGTCAGCTGTTCATGTTGAAACTTCGTTGCAGTTTTTTCAGAGATACCAATCGAAGTTCGAAAAGTCGTTGAACAAAAGTTGTTCCCCGGGGGGTGGAAATTCACCCCCCTTCGGGATAGTACACATATTTTGATACACGTTGTATATATTTAGGATCTCGGAAACTGAGCCAACAATTTTCACGAAATTTACTATACAAGGGTTTTCGGGGGCGATAAATCGATCTAGCTAGGATTCATTTTTAGAAAATGACGAGAAGTTGGTGTTTTGCAATAATCAAACATAAACTCAATATACGACTGTTCCTGCCATCTATTGGCGATTGTGAGCAACTAACTGCAAGCTAGAAGGCGTTGTTAATTAAAAATAAGCCAATAAAGATACGAGTCTTCCTGACATCTATTGGCAAATAATAATACTATTTTTTTTTAAACCCGAGCGAAGCTCGGTCATACCAGCTCGTACTTACTTAAAACGGCAAAGTACACCTATGTGAAATATATTTGAATTGATAAAAATAAACATTTTTTCAACTAACTGAGCATGTTGAAAAGTACGAACCCGTATTTGATGAAGTTGGCCCACATAGCTGTCATCTTGTCGATGACAAGTTGGTCCACTGGCGTGGGTTCCTCAGGTATGAACTCCATCTCGAACAGGTAGCCGAGCTCGTCAGCATGCGTTGCTCCTCCGCCGACAAGATTATCTTTGTACGTCACGAAATTCCTTTCTCCCATATGAGCAAACATAAAAAAGTAGACATTTGTTGCGTTACTCTTCATATAAATATCTAGAGACTGGTGGTTTGGGTAAACGAACCGAAAATCTCCAAGTACATCTATGGCCCCACGTAATGTTTCGGCTCCTATGTCATGGTCTCCGAAATAAAAGCTTCGAACTGCACTCGCTCCAGTAAAGTTTTCATGCTGTGTGTCGAACACCATGCTCAGAAAAATGTCCGCCATGGTCGGATGATTGAAAACTCCGGGGGAGGCAGAGAAGCCCTCGTCTTCTGTAATTCCGACCATTATTGATTTATTGTCGACGTAATGTGCTGCTTCATTTACTGATTCAGTTATGAAACTTTCAACTCCTTCAAATTCCTTCTCCACACATGGCCCAGTACCAGATATATCTACGGTACTTGATGTCATGATCAAATCACGTGGAGGAACGTTTGCGAGAAACGCAATAGCATCGATGTCATTGTCTGTTATGTAACCAAAATGACTGGCTAGGTTTATGGCAAAGTTCGGGTTGGTCGTGCCAAAAGCTGGAGACTTTGTAGTTCCGCTCTGGAGAATGGCGTTATGGAACAACGTTTCACCATCATTTGGTTTCCGTAGCATATGATAATCTACAGCAAACGATCCTGCACTGTTGCCACCAATTATAATTTTATTAGAATCTCCTCCGAATGACTCGATGTGTTCTTGCACCCACCGTAGAGCAAGAAGTGTATCTTTGAGCCCTTGATTTCCTGGTACTTCTGGTATGTTGAGGCACATGAACCCGTAAGGACCGAGGCGGTAGTTGACTGTCACAAGAATCAGGTCGTATCTGGTAAGATATTTAGGTCCGTACATAAATTTTCCATAGGACCCGAACAAAAATCCTCCACCGTGTATATACACAAAGACTGGGAGACGGCTGGTGGTATTAACTGAAGATGGAGTGTAGACGTTGATGCGAAGACAGTCGATTTTACCCACATATGTATCATTGAACTCCTCAATTTGAGGGCAGGTTGAGGAATCGTCATTTGCTTCAAATACGGTGTCGAAGCCAGAATGAGGGATTGATGCCTGGAAACAAAAATAACACTCATCTTATAGAATAAACGCAAAATAAATAGAAATAATTTTATATAACTATTTCATTTCGTTTTTTGTACAAACGCTTTTTTTAAGTTTCTTTCTTGTTTTAAAATTTGCAAACTGCAAATTTTACCCCAATAGGATTTGAAACGAAAACTTACCCCAAAGGGATTAGACTCGTTCACTCTGGCATAGGGTATCCCCATAAACTGATTAGTATTCCCATCTGAAGACATCACTCCTCTAATGGTTCCTAGGCTTGTTTCTACAACAGGTTCTTCTGTATAAACATTATTTATCAAAATAAACAATGTGAATAATTTAAAATAAGTCTCCATTTCGAACGAGTTTTAGAAACTAAATCCGGAGACATAAATAATGCAAGTGTTATCATCATCAGTAAGCCTTTCACAAACTCTGTCTGGCTCTGTCTCTGGCTTTGGTTTTGAAGCTGTGTGAGTGCTGTCTAAATAAATACTACGTCAAAATGTCACATCACACAGTATAATACACTGGTGAGCACTCACACAGACTCAAAACCAGAGCCAGAGACAGAGCCAGACAGAGCTTGTGGTAGGCCTACAGTATACTTAATCAAACACCAAATGGATTGGTGCAGTCATCATTTATTAATATTTTGTGAATATAGATAAGATATGACTATTCGCAGTGGGTAAAATTCTTGTAAACATACGGAAAACGGTTAGGTTTCCGTATGTTTACAAGAATGCGGCTTAACAGGTTTCGCTGGTAATTGGTAAACCAGGAGAGGGACTTCGGATACTTTTTATCCCGAAAAATTAACGGGAACGGGACGAGAGAAGCCGCGGGTGGTCGCTTGTATATAATAAAAAATTAAATGTTATTTCTCTGTATAAGATGCTAAAAATATAAATGGCAAATAAATGGCGATAGATTTATCCTTTTAAATGAATATTATAAATCAATGCGGTTTATTACGCAAAAGTTTTCAACCCTTTTTAACCGACTTCCAATCTAAAAGGAGGAGGTTCTCAATTCAGTTGTATTTTTTTTTTAATGTTTGTTACCGCATAACTTCGTTATTTGTATGCCGATTTGAAAATTTATTTTTTTATCTGAAAGGTACTGCTTCCAGATTGGTCCCATTTTTATTTGATTAAAATCGGTGTTGCCATTTTTTTTTAAATAATTTTTTTAATGTTTGTAACTGCATGCCTCCGTCATTTATGAACCAATTTAGAAAAATATTTTTTTATTTGGAAGGTTATTCTTACGTCCAGATTGTCCCAAACAAATTTCATTAAAATCGGTTTAGCCGTTTTGCAATGAAGTCGGTTTCTCAAGTTTTTTAAACTTATAATTATTGTCCCATCAAGAGCAATAATTCAATTTTGAGAAATCACATGGTGTGCCATAAAAGGAAGCTATACTAGCTTTTAACCTGTAGCGGCTTCATCTTATCGTGTCACTGGTTATTTCCTAGTGTGGTGAAAGGCTTTAAGTGCGTCTCTATGAGGCTCCTTTCATGCACTTGACACATGGTTTTGAACCTGCAGCGGTGGTGATTACCTATATGATTATGATCTATAAGATTGAGATAACTAACTTAATCAGAAAAAATAATATTTTTAAAGATATTTTGTTGATAAGTTATGTTTATCGATGCGCACCTACTTATACTTATCAATGTATTAAGAGGGCATCACACAGGCGACTCTCCATACAAACGTAGTCCCATTTCCTCCCTGGATAATGCCTCAAGAGTAACCATTTTTTCTCATAAAATCCAGATCTGCTATATACGTGCTCGTATGTTTTCCTTTTTTTCAGAAACTTATTGATAAAGAAAATATGACCCTAATATGATTTATATGAAATATGAATTGGAGGTGATATTTTCTTTATCAATAAGATTCTGAATAAAAGGAAAGCATACGAGCACGTATATAGCAGATTTGGATTTTATGAGAAAAAATGGTTACTCTAGAGGCATTATCTAGAGAGGAAATAGGGGACTACGTTTGTATGGAGAGTCGCCGGTGTGATTCCCTCTTAACTAAAAGTTTTGTACCTACTAAATGTAAATTGACACTACCTATCTATGTAAAATTTAAGCCGTATCAACACTATCAACCAACTGCAGGGTTTAAAACACTGAGCAAATGAGCATTGAAAAATTGGAATTGTTTACAAAGGAAACGCAAGAATTACTAGTAGTTCGCCCCGAACTAAGATCTCGTGATGCGATCCAAATGCTCCGAAAAGTTAAGTATCCTATTTAGATGGTAATCAGAAAAAAATGTGCCACAAAACACAATGCGGGATGCATTGTGTTTTATCTACTTTGAGAAAGTATTTCTGACCAGATTCACTGTTGGGCTTTGCCTCTGACTATCCCTCACTAACTTTGTAAAGTAAAAAAGTTTTACCTCAATTGATTGAAGAGTTCCTTTGGACAGACCTTGGCTTCATCATCAGACCAGGTTGCTTTCACTTATTACCTTACACTTATTTACCTTTCGACGAACTACAAGAACTTTTATATTATGTTACTTGTTGCTACGGAACCCTTCATGGGCGAGTCCGACTCGCACTTGGCCGCTTTTTATTTGTTTTTGGACCCCTAAATACTAGCATAAATGCAGTACATTTCTCAAGCATAGTATGGACTCAACTAGACGATAAGTATTTATGAAGTAAACATCAGGAACTTAACTATAGAAACTGTTATATAGAGTTGCGTCGCTGACAGTACCACGCCATACACTCATACACATACATACATACATGCTGCAGTACTCGTATAATATGCCATAGCATCGTGGCTCCGTCCCTGACCCAGCATCGTCGTTGGGTTATGTTATTTATACGCTTCTATGCAACAAACTACTCATAAGTCCACTTGACTATGGGGGTTTTGAACCGTCATAAATGTAGCCGGATGAAATTGTAATATTTATGAATCCAACCTTGAATTGCGTCAATTTGCGTCTAAGCGTTCTGCAGTGGCAATCAGTGAAACGCTGTCATATACGCTGTCACATTTGACAGCGTTTCACTGATGCTTGAATCATGAGTTCCACGTCACGCTGGTCTAGAAATAACAAACTAGGACACTGCAAAAGTCAAAGTAAATTTATTGGTTGAAATACATGTCGAAAAGATGTTCTTATAATAGATAATGTCCAATGTAGAATACATGCTTATGTCTATGCAATTGTGGTGAACTCCTCTGTAGACTGGTAAGAACTTTTTGTTCATCATAGTTTTTTTATCGAACGTTTAGGTCCATATTCAAAATTTTAATATTTAGGCAAGAAAACAAGCAACGGCACAAGCGGGAAGAGGCAGTTGTTGTCAGTTGCTCCTCGCTCTCGCATCTGGGGATTTGATCACATTTCTTGAAAAGACGTGCTGTGTTTTTGTTTTTTATGATACTTTCGACCGACGGTAGGAAGAATTTGGACTCCTAAACAATATTCAAAATTTACAAGGTAATGTCATGAAAATATATACATTAGTGAAGAGACTTAAAAATAAAATCATATCGTGGCTTTTCTATAATTGTATCTGAATAAGTAAAGAATTAGGAACAGGCGCTGGTTGCGCCCCTCCAACAATATTCAAAATTTATAAATGTCATGAAAATATATACATTAGTGAAGAGACTTAAAAATAAAATCATATCGTGGCTTTTGATATTGTATCTGCATAAGTACGTGGGATTACGGGCGCCGCTGCCACCCTGACCTGTGTAGCATATAGTATGTGTAGTATATACCTACACATTGGAATAATGTGTAGGTATATACTAGAGCCGATTATCAGCCGATTACGAGCATAAGACAGACTAGTGATGGACGCAGGGCAGTGCATCGTAGGGCACGTTCCTGACGTGCCTGACCTACGAGGCAATGCTTTGTTTTAGGCGATGGTTACCGCTTAACATCAGGTGGGCCATATGCTTGTTCCATCAGCTAGTAGTCAAAAAAAACTTAATAAACGCCTAACACTGAAATGAAAAATATTTCTGTTATTTTAAGACCGCAAAAAAGCAATAAGTAAATAAATAAATACTAAATATTAAAGACAACTCACACAACACTATCTAGCCCTAAACTAAGCAGAGCTTGTATTATGGAAACCAGATAGCTGATATAATACATACATACTTTTTTTTTGTAAATACATACTACTTAGAATACAATATAACACCCAGACAGAGAACAAACATCTGTGTTCACCACACAAATATTTTGTTCTCGGTGGGGATCGAACCCACGACCTATGGCTCAGAAGGCAGAGCTACTACCAACTGAGCTGAGAGGCCAGTCGAATAAGTGTCAAAAGTATATCATTTTGATCTTTTGAAACAGTAATTATTTGAACATGTGTCACACAGTCGGTGTGTGCCGAGTGACGATCGAATGAACCCGTAGTAAAATATTTAGTCCGAATGTTGACCGCTACCGATGAGTTCCCTTGGCCTATATAAAGGCCGGGAGCACCGGGAACAAGCACCGACTGTACTGGGAACAATTCGCTCCAGTAATCCATATCTATGATATCATTTATCAAACGATGGAATATCTAACCTTGAAATGAAATTATTTTGCTTACCATAATTGCAATTAAAATTACCATAATTACCAATTTGCAAATAAAAATAAATCCTTTTTACAAAAAAATAACCGACTGCACACTGAAATAACGAATAAACATAAATACACTACTATCAAGACAATAAAATCAAGTTATCCTTTTAAGAAAGTATTTATTTACACAAAGAAACTTACAATTAAACAAATATTTACAAAATGTACAAAATACACAAGAAACAGTTGAGCTATCAGTTGCAGATCGTTACAAACGATCTAGAGATAGCTCAACTGATCCAAATCAGTGCCAGACGGAAGCGTCCCCAAGACGCTGGCGGCATTGCCACGTTATCCTTTTTAATTTCAATTTAGTAACCTCGAATTTTTCGGAGCCAAAAATAATAAATATTCAATTCTTACTCATAAAAGATTGATACAGTAGTACTTAAAGCCTCGTTGGCTTCAGAAAAGAGGTCAATACGAGCGGATCTAACATAACCTAACTGAGCCATGGGATTAGGTACCTGCTCAAAATGTTTTCGTTTTCGAGCACGGATACTTTTTTATACACCGAGTTTGGAATACGTAGATGCTAACTGATAACCATACTAGAACATTCTAGCAACACGGCTCGATTGAGTAACCGCTGAATCCACATTCCATTTTCAAATTTTTCAAACAAAAATTGACAAGGCACATCGATGTGATTTGTGTTGCTGGAATCGACGCTCAGAGCATTTCTCACAAGACCTTAAAAACGGGGAGCCATTACAACGGTGAGTAATAGAGCACTTTCAACACGCTTTCAACGGGTTGAAGTGAAGTTAAGTATGCAAATAAAAAAGCACAAAGACGCTTTAATCCCTTTCTTTATTAAAAATGCTTCAGCCATTTCCGTCTTCGTAAAAATGTTGAACTTGGCAACTGCTACGGGAGGTGAGGGGGGGGGCAATTATCCACGGAAGCGTAAGTACTTACATATTCTCTGAAGGGGAGGTATTCACACGGCTTGATGGCTCATCTTTTATTTAAACTGGGGGTTGTGTGCAAGAGAGCAGCGAAGTGAAAATGAGAGTAGGTATTGCTAATTTTCGGGACTGATTACTTTTATCTCGTTTAATTATTTTAACCTTCGCTACCAAACATACGTTGGTATAAAAATAAACAGACAAAAGTTCCATTTTATTCATTGACCGCAAAACCCTTTAGATTAGAGATTATTAAGGCCGTTTAAATTATTTTCGCGTTTCAAAAACTTTTGCCACAATATTTATAACAATGATTTTGTGGTTCAAAGGCAAAATTTCTCACACACAGACGGACAGACAGGCAGATGGACAACAAAGTGACCCGTTTTTATTTTTCTGATACCTACGGAATTGTAAACAAATTTAACTGAATTTCTTTTCAAAATGACGTTGTTTTCCTCAAACTTAATAATGTAGTTTCTAGTGATAAATTCAAGGCTTTTATATAATTTTTGAATGAATAATAAATTATTCGAATAACATTTTGTTATGAATAACAAATTATTCGAATAATTTATTATTCAAGGCTTGTTCCAGAGCCAAAATACCTACGGGTCATCCATCCAATGGCGACCTCGTAAAACGTAACCAAGCACGTTATAAAAATGAAGTAAAATAAAATGTTTTTCATTCGTAAACAGCGGGCAGTCAAAAATCCGCCAAAGTGCAGAAATATATAAAGTCAAAGTCAAAGTCAAAGTAAATTTATTGCTTGAAATACATGTCGAGAAGATGTTAAATTATAATAGGTAATGTCCAATGTATTCTGCTTATATCTAGGCATGCAATATTAAAATTTACAAGGGAATGTCATGAAAATAAATGCAATGAAATCCGATTTGAGAGGATGCGAATATTGTAATTCACGCCAATGCCGATTCGATTCGACGATTCGTGGGTTTGATCCAAACCGAAAACAAGTGTTTGTATAGTAAACAAAATACAAGCTCTGCTTAATTTGGGCCTAGATAGTGTTCTGTGGATTGTCCACAATATTTATATTATTTTTTTATTATTTTATCTAGATCGTCTGCAGATGGCTCAACTCTTTCTTGTGTATTTTCTATACATTTTGCTGATTGTATAAATAACGAGTATTCATCTATCTCTAATTATTGTTTCCTTTGCAACAACATTTACTAGTACTTAGAAGAAACCCGAATACTGAATGCGTTTTATTTTCGCACTTTCCGATTTACTTTGAAATGATTGGCCTCTAATCGAAATGTAAGCCCATTGTTTTAATAGCTGAGATAATGATTGCTAGAGAGAAGCTCGGTTGTGAGCTTGTTGAGTAAAATCAATAAGTCGAAATGCTGAAGCTGAGAGGTCAAACACTTGTAAAGTGCCGCCCAGTTCCACAAAACGAAGCTAATCACAACCTTGTCTTACCTAGCATTCTTTCTTTCATTGACCCCTAAATACAAAAAAAAATACAAAATACAAAATTATTTATTTACCAAAGAACATAATATTACAGTCTTATTTAAATTACTGGTGGTCCCCGCACTAGGACAAGCCTGTATTGCGGGAGGCCAAAGTACTAGAATTATATGTGAAACAAAAGCAGACAACACAGAAACAAGGCAAGACACGAGAGAAAGAAAACTAATATAACTAAGAAACGAAAAGTAAAACAATTTAATAATATGTAGGTAAGCAAACTATAGAACACGACATGATAAAAACCAGTTTTGAGAGTGTGTGTGGGGTGTGTAGGGGGTGTATGGGATACATCTATCTATCCATCTTCTATATATAATTATAAATGTTATGTTGGTTTGTGTACGCTTCAAAAATTCAAAAAGTTCTACACCGTTCGGCTGAAATTTTAGCATGATATAATTACAATCCGCATATAAGATTGTTTTTTGTTAATCAGATTGTGCCACAGCGAACAGCCAGTTACGTATATTTTTTTATACACTGAATAGACCGTCTTTTGAGAAAAGTAAATTAAAAGTGTAGTTTGAATTAGAAAAGTTCGGATTTTAGGTTTTTCTATGCGAGCAAACCCGCTAATGGATATCAACTATTATGTATTATGTATGAGGCAAACCACAAATTTATAAGACAAACAGGAAAATACATACGAAGTGCTCATGACGTAGTTAGTTTGGTCATTCTTAACCGTCATTATTTGAATGGTTTACAGCTGGTTGCTCTCACACACAGAAGAGAAAAAAACACTTTTTTGTTCTATAAGAGCACAGAACAAAAAAGCTATTTTTTCTCTCATCGTAACTCTTCTTAGCGTTGGACACGAACTGTCGTCCCAGCTATTGAAGTCCGATTAAACTACTAAGTACAACATTATATTATGATATTGAACTACTTACTACAAAACTCGATTCGAGTTTTATTTTTATTTTTGTGTGTTATTTCTTGGTGATCCTAATAAATAAACAATTTCCAATCCCAATCCCATCGATTTCAAGGATTCCATGGATTTCGGTGCTTTATTTTGACAAAAATTTGGTCAGAAAACCCATATAATTTCTGTCAGAATTCCAAGCAAATTGAGATTTGGATTAAAATATCGCGTCAGTAGTAGCGCTTTTGATAGTAAAAGCATGCGCAAATCTAGGCAATGGCGATGGCAACCAGAGAAACACTGACAAATATTTCTGTCATATTTGACAGCGTTTCACTGATCGACATCGTAGATCGCTGAGATGTGCGCAGGTTGGCGCAAGGCTTAACTCATTCAAACTTAGTTTAGTGCGCTCAAATCCGGCTATGATTAACGGCGCATCTGCGTCGTGATGGATCAACATTAAACTTGTTTCATTAGTGAAATAGCAATTAATTTGTTCGAAAGGACCTTTTAGTTAGCTTAACAAAACGACAGTATAGTTTAACAACTCACTTCGTTTTAACACGCCGATTAAGACGCAGTTAGTTCATTAGCCAGTCGAGTGTATTATAGTCCCTCCTTCAGTTCTTTAACAGCACCTACAAAGAGGCCTCTATAATGACCTACAAAGAGTTCGTTATGGAGTCAGAAGTGAAGTCGACCTTATCAAGAGGTAGTTTAGGTAATCCTTTGAGGGATCAACCTTGAAGATGAAAGGGATTACATCTTCAAGGTTTTGTAGAGTTGAGGAAACCGAGAGAATAAATACACAGGTACTACGTAAGTTTATGGAATATAATATAATGGAATAGTTTTTAAAAATAATAAATAATTTACCTGGAAAATGTTTAATTTTTTTTTATTTGTTTTATTTCCTATATTGAGGGTTTGAGACCGTTTTCATGAAAAACTCACCAAGCTCTAAAAGTATGGCTAAATTATGTAACGATCACATACCTTTTCTCGAAATAAAATGCATCTAGGCTAGGTCTGTTTAAAATTGCAAGTAGATTGGCCGGTCAATATTCCATGGCATTCTTCTACAGTTTCAACAAAGTCCTGCTGCAGAAGGAGGAGTTGGAACAGAAGCAGCTGCATCTTCTCCAGGTGGTGGAAAGTGAGCGCACGTCACGGTGGCAGTACGCACAACAGTGCGATGAGCTCAGCAATGAAGTAAAGAAACTCAGGATTGAGGTGACGTATTCAAAAATATGGCGGTTATGGACATGCTACCGGCAAAAAGGGTGTTTATAATAATCCTGGCGCAACGCTGGAGTAGTTAAATCGTGTTTTGTCACATTTGTTCGAGTTGACAATTGCATGTCAATGCAAGAGACAAAACACGGATCAACTAGTCCAACGCTACGCCAGAATTATTAATAAGAAGGATAGAGCGATACGGACGCGCTTTGTTAGAGATTGAAAAAAGGATTTTCTTTCTAAGGCACTTGACCCATGTCAATCCCAGGCCCAAAGGACTCCATTGTTCCGTTTGGAGGTGTTGTTTGGGCTGTGGCTGTCATTTTCTAATAATCCTCAACACGTAAACGGTGTTTGATTAGTTTTTATCAGTTCAACGCCTGGAAAAACGCCTTGTGCCAGTGATAGCAGCAGTCTTACCGCCAAGTATGGCGAAATTCACCGAGCAATAGACAACACTGTTTCCAACCAATCGGCTGCAAGCCTCAAAAAGATTTGAAGAGCTGATTGGTTGGAATCAGGAGTTGTCTATTTCTCGGTGAATTTCACCATACTTGGATATATTATGCCAGTGCCAGTGCTATGCCAGTGCTCTCAAACTATGAAGGAAAACATCGTGAGGAAACCGGCATATCGTAGAATAGAACCTAAAAAATACGTGTCAAGTGCACGAAAGGAGCCTCTTTGAGATGCACTTAAAATCCTTTCACCACACTTGGTTCATTGACAAGAAAATTCATTGACACGATAAGAAGAAGAAGAAGACCATACTTGGATGGTGAAATTCATAAAATTTGCCGGTATGGCTGCAGTTTAAATCCTTTCACCACACTTGGTTCCAAAGAACCAGTGACGGGATCAGAAAAATGGTATTCCAGCTATGCATGTATAAGAAAGAGCACGAGCCGTCTCACCGCGCTGCGTCCTCCGCCAGCACCAGCTCGTCGCCGAGCCACTCGCCCGAGGTCGACCCCACGGAGCTCAAGAAGATCAAGAAAGTACAGGTCAGCGCTCAGCCTTCATGTCCCTTACTACATCATCCAGCTGGATAAGCCTCCCCTATAAATTTCCCAGGAATCACGATTCTGGACACTCTCCATCCACCGATCTTTATTCTTCCTATTCTTAGATCTTTATTGCCTATGAAACTTCATATTCCTTTCTCAATGACGAACATTGATAGTGCTATGGAAGCATTGTACGCTTGAAGAAATCCGCTGCTTGAGAGGACTGCGTCCTACCTTCTGAAGAGCGCGTATGAACTAGCGGCCTTCTAGTCGGCCGCTAGTTTTGCCTTCCGGTTCGTGGTTGCCATTCAAGAACCGTACCTCGTAGGGAAGCATAAAAGCTACAATTGGTCCGGGGTCTGTGTATGAGAAGCCCGGGTGTAAGCTACTTAGGATATAAATTAGTTTGAAGCGATATGATTAGAAGGATTACATTATTGTTTAACCTAGAATACGTTGTGCCTATATATTTTCACATAAATATTGAATAAACTAAAGCTGACTTTACTATGATTTTAGAGTTTCTTTCGAGGCTGGTTATGCCGTCGAAGATGGAAGCAGATCGTGGACCAGTACATCAAGAGTCCTCACGCTGAAAGCATGAGGAAGAGGAACAGGTATGATCTACATTGAACATCGACTCAGCTTGTTATACCACTTGCTAGATAATGGATTCAAGGTTCATCATCATAAGAATCATGAAGAAATCTGGGCTACCCTTTTATTTCCAAAATAATGGATTCTATATGCCTTCTACATCCAACTACTTTGGATGCCACTACATAACCAAAGGGTGACCGATGTTTTATCGTCCAGTTCGTGATGCAAACTGGCATGACTAAAAATATTTTTTTCTTGCAGTCTTGTCTTCAAAATGGTAGAGTCTGAAGAGGAGTATTTGGAGCAAATGGAAATTTTGGTAAGCACATAGTCATAAGCCTAGATGTGCGCAGGCTTAAGTATCTGAAGTAGGTTCTTACCGAAAAGTTATGAGGATGTCTCCCGCGGTTGTGTTAATTTCATTTCATTTCAAATGTTTTTAGAATGTTTGTGCCAACCTCTTTTATTCACATAGGTAACGTGCTTTCTACGTCCGTTCAAAATGGCCGCCAGCTCCAAGAAGCCACCCTGCACCCACGAGGACGTCAACTCCATATTCCTGAACAGCGAGACAGTGCTCTTCCTGCATCAGATCTTCTTCAAGGGACTCACTTCGAGGATGGAATCTTGGCCAACGCTCGTGCTAGGTGAGGGTCTTTTCTGTCGTGTATAGAAATTATCAGCAATATCTCAATACGTCAGCGTATTGAGACTCAAAGAAATCACAAAGGTTTAATCAAAACTCTGAAAAAGTGGATTCGAATCTTATATCCTTTAGTTCCACTGTGTAGGTCCTTTTATTTGTTGAGTTTTCAGTTTCTGGTTGTTCTCCTGTAAGACAGTAACTTAGTATTACCATGCACAGGAGACTTATTCGACATGCTGCTGCCCATGCTGACGATATACCAGGAGTACGTGCGGAACCACCACTACTCCCTGCAGGTCCTCACCGAGTGCAAGCAGTCCCAGCCATTCGCTCAACTCTTGGCAAGGCTGGAGTCCAAGACGTCGTGCCAGGGACGATCGCTGGAAACCTTCCTCACTTATCCTATGCATCAGGTAGGTGTTAAGAACCATTGTTTTATAAAGAAGATACTTTGTGAAAACACGCTCACCTTAAAATTATAGAAGGCAGTGTCTGGGAGGAACCTTTGCTTCAGATTCCAATCCAATTATCCTCTAGAACAAACGTCTGGGCGATGTCTTTTCCACTTGGGCATTACAGTCATATAGACTTCCAACACATGCTTTTGTGAATGCAGATCCCGCGCTACATAATAACCCTGCACGAGCTGCTGGCGCACACGCCGCACGACCACGTGGAGCGGCGCAGCCTGCAGCACGCGCGCGCGCAGCTCGAGGAACTGTCGCGCCAGATGCACGACGAGGTAGCTATCACCCTGCACGACCAGCCTTGCAACTTTCTCTTAAATTGCATTAGGCATCATTGACTCACCTGAAAATATATTCCACAGGTCAGCGAGACGGAAAACCTGCGAAAAAATCTAGCAGTGGAGCGGATGATCATTGAGGGATGTGACATTCTCTTGGACGTCAACCAAATCTTCATCCGACAAGGTACACTTTTTTGTTACTCCTATCCTATTCTATTGATATTCAGAACATGTATCAATAACTTCTAGACTCAAGTTAGTAACGTATAGTTAATCTCCTGACCATTTGCTCACAGGAACGATCTCCCAAGTGGCTGGCAAAGGTCGTCGAGCATCACTCCAAGCTCGTCAAGCGTTCCTGTTCTCTAACTACTTGTTGCTGACCACCCGTGCCACGGGCGGCCGGCTGCATCTACCCCCCACGGGGAAGCTGCCGCTGCATGACGCGCTGTTGATCGAGGATCCTTCTAACCATGATGATGACGGTATGACAAGGACAACAGGCTTAATCTGCAAAGCTCTAGGATGTACCTTGCTTGGACAATTTTGACATTCTAAACCAGATGGGTGACGCAAGGGGCATTTCCATCTGAACACTTTTTTTCTTCGTAAAGCACGCTAAGTAGTTGGTCCCGGCTCTAACAATCGTTAAGTCATGCGAAATTCCTTCAGCTAGATTTATGAGAGCACCGAGGTTTACCAAACCAAATAAAATAGTATTGACTACGCACTTTCAGATTCAACGTCAGTATGTTCTTCCCCGGGAGGCGACACGTACCAGGGCAGGGACTTCAAGATCCTCGTCGAAGTCAAGGGCGAGCAGATCTGTGCTCATTTGGGTAAGCTAATTGGTTTTTGTTGATCTGTTTGATTATGGCTCTATGTATCTCTTATATTTTTTTACCGTAGGCTGTATATACGCGTTTCCGCTAGCCATACACTTTTGAGGTATGCAAGCGGTGAGAAAACGACGATCTCTAGTTGCCAAATCGTTATGCTATCAATGGCAGACTGGCGAATCGGACCAATGTTTCGCTCCTTCCTCTCGCCACTACTAATAAGCGTGTTTGGTCAGTGTGCGCCACTGCGGAGGAGAAGGCGTCATGGACGAGTGAGGTGGCGCAGTGCATGGAGTCGGCCGCTCTGTGCGCGTTGCTGCGCGCGTGCGGGGCGTGCGGCGCGGCCTCCGCCAGCCTGCCCGCCTGCCGCTCCGACCGCGCGCTCTTCACTGATGACGTCGACATCAGGTATGTCACTGTCTCCGTCGTCCCCAGTCGTCACCTCAAAACGCAACGATAGCGCGATCTAGAAACCATACACTTTTAGTCGCGCCATTTAGTTGTGAATTTAGAAACAATTCAACAAACGAACGTTTACACTTACTTGGTGATCGATATTCCCTCAAATTTCCTTGCTGCTTTTGAAAATGTCATCCACCTGAGACGTATATTTTCATGAGGGTTTACATTTAAACATCACAAAATTAATCTTACTACGTATCATCACTTTTTTAAAAGTCCCTACTACCAAATGTATTTCCTGTAAGATTTGACAATTTAGAAGCTGTAGGCAAGAAATTACGTATGCTGCTGTTCTTTATTCTAGGTTTAGCAGGACGCTGAATTCCTGCAAGGTGCCGCAGATACGGTCAGCTACTCCTCAACGCCTACTTCAACGGCTTACAGGTGAGTTATACTACCGAGATGATCTCGTAGCTGGATGGAAAGAACCAAAGACCGGGTTCGATGATCATCGCTCTTCTCGGCATCAATACAGAGTTTATCCACACATAAATTCCTGGGTTTTTCGTATAAATCGCTTTTCGAGATCATTTCTTACTCACGTCCTTGGTGTCCTCACCATCAGGTGGGTCGTAAGCCCGTTTATCTTTTACACTACTTTCTCTGTGAGCTGTCAACCTCGTGAACACATTTAAAGTGCTAACTTTTACTGTTGAATGCAATTTACTGCATTTTGAGCAGCTATTTTTCTCATCATGCTAAGATCCAAATCATTCACATCGGTGGAGACATCCCTCTGTTTTGCTGCCCCTTATTGGAAGAAGTACCCCTCCAATCAAAAATCCTAAACGACAAAAATATCTACATCATATAACCTGTGAAAAAAGCTAATACAAAGTGGCCGCTTTGTTCCAGACCTTCGTTTCATCTCAGTGGACTTCCTGAACACGTTCCTGTTGACGTATCGTGTGTTCACGGATGGCGTGACAGTACTGCAAGCATTGCAGCAGGTCTTCTACGAGCAATCACAGCAGGAGATGGAGCTGGCACCGCCGCCCGACACCACCAATAGGAAGACCAGTGCCGCTAGCTCAGTGTCTGGTAAGACAACCTCCTTGAACTCAGTACTAATGGACCTCTTTTGGGAAACTCCGATTCTGATATAAGAAACTTCTTGCTAATTGACCTCCTTTAGATCACTCTGTGTCTGATAACTTTATAAGACAATTTTAATCTTAGCGCAGCGTTTTATGCTCATTGAAGACAAGGGCGATCACATTGTGACTCGACGTTTGAATTCTGCAGAGTGATATGCTTTTATAAGATACTGAGTTGTCTACTGCTGTACCATGGTATTTGAAGCTACCGGGTATTCATGAAACTTGGTAGTGCTAGGCACTAACATAATTATTATGTTCAACATTATTTTAAATCTAATCAAGAATTTGTGAAGCAGTTAAACTGAACGTAGATAACTCCAATGCAGGTTACGGAAGTGAGTGCGAAAAAGACTGGCAAGCGCGCTTCTGGAGGGCTTCTAGAAGGAGTAAGTTTGTCAACAGTACCTCTGTTAATCATCATCTTTATCAACTGTCATTTTTATCAGTATAACCTCTTGATTATCTTAAAATTAAATTGTAAGTACCACGATTGAATTAAGCATCCGATTCAATTTTGAGTACATTACACTGACTTCATCATCAGCATTAATATCAGCCTGAAGAAGTCCACTGCTGGACTTAGGCCTTCCCTATACATTTCCAGGAAGAACGGTTCTGAGCCGTCTCCATGCACCGACTTCCCGCAATCTTAATGATATCGTCTGTACATCGGGTGGGTGGGCGTTCTACGTTTCGTCTTCCAGTTCACTTCCTCGAGGAAGAATGGCATCCAAAGAGATGGCTATCTGTCATGTGGTCTATTCTCTGAATTATTCCTTGATACGTTTGATATTTGAAACGGTTGACTGGCCTCTAGCTCAGTTGGTAGTAGCTCTGCCTTCTGCGCCGTAGGTCGTGGGTTCGATCCCCACCGAGAACAAATATTTGTGTGGTTAACATAAATGTTTGTTCTCTGTCTGGGTGTTATATTGTATTCTAAGTATGTATTTAGAAAAAAAAAATGTATTCAAGTATTATATCAGCTATCCGGTTCCCATATTACAAGCTCTGCTTAGTTTGGGGCTGGGTAGTGTTGTGTGATTTGTCCACAATATTTATTTATTTTATTTATATTTATATTGTTTGTTATTTTAGGTGAAGAGGATGATAAACTATCTCCGCATTTAATGCCACCCTCAAGACGAGCATCTTCGGTCAGCAAAGTGAGTGACGTTGTAAGTTGCCATGCTTAACCATTGATTTCATAATTGATAATAAAAATAACCAATATACCAGCCTAATTTCTATTTACAGAGAATCATAATCTTCTTCTTCTTCTTCTTATCGTGTCACTGATTCTTTCGAACCAAGTGTGGTGAAAGGATTTTAAGTGCGCCTCGAAGAGGCTCCTTTCGTGCACTTGACACATATTTTCGAACTTTTTAGGTTCTACGATATGCCGGTTTCCTCACGATGTTTTCCTTCACCGTTTGAGAGCACTGGCATAGTGTACATAAATTTTTGGGCAGAAAAACTCATTGGTACACGACTGGATTCGAACCCACGACCTTAGGATTGGAAGGCGGGGCCGCTACCACTAGGCCACCAGCGCTCTCACTAGAATCATAATGAAGTAGTTATCAATTGATCATAATTTCATTAGAGGAGCATACTAAAATATTTAAGCTTCTTTACATAATTTGTTTCCTTTTAAAATGCTTACGAAGCCGGAAGAAGATAACAGTCATTTGACTATTCCAAAAATAATGGCCACATCATCCAGCAACGAGACATTAAAAGGTAAGTTACAGGAAATGTGTTTGGTCACCAATAAGAATAGTTTAATTATTGTTTTAAAATAAAATAAATAATAATCTTCCTAGGAGCATCACCATCTTCACCTGGTGCTATCAGCTCAGTCACTCTAGTGGGAGGAAGTCCGAAAAAGACAAGCCCAGGTGACCCACAAAAAGCTGAAAAAAAATCTCCGATAAAAGATAATGATAGGGCCGCTAAGATCCTAATGAAAGAAGAAAGCATAGAACTTGTTGATCAGAGCGATGAAGACATCAAGTACAAAGAAGAAGAACCAGAGAAGACTAAGTTTAAGGAGGAGAAATTCAAGATGTCTCAAAGGTTTTCAGAGGTAAAGATGTGTGCTGAAGAGATAAGTCCTGGTAGTTTTTGTAACGACGTAGAACATTCTTGTTTGCTAAATGTCATTGGTTGAAAATTATGATTTGCTTAATTCAAATATGAATAACATAAATGAAGAGTGTGAGAAAGGAGCCTGTAATTTTTATTGCGTTCAAAATTTTGCACATCATAGACGTAGAATAGCACTTTACCCCAAATTCCTTACTAGCGTTAACAATATCAAAAAGGATGTTTCTAAAATTGCAAACCATTGTCAATAGAACTCTAAGAACAGTTTCAACAGTCTGAAACGACTATTCCACCAGCGCGTGCGCACCTCGTCTGAGAGTCCTCGGCGCCTGCTCCCGCCGGGGCCCGGGGACGCCAGGCGACGCTCTGACAGTGCCAAGGATGCGCCTGCATCGCCTAACGAGCCTCGCAGGGCTTCCGATTCTACTGCCAGGTTTACACCTAGGAGATCGGTTAGGTAAGGCATTTTCAGACAGCTTGTTTTTCCAGCAGTCACTGTTCTTCTTATCATGTCATTGTTTTTTCGTAACAATTATGGTGAAGGTGATAGGATTTGAAGAAGCACTGCGCACTTCAAATCCTATCATTGGTGCTTTTCTATATCTACTAACTTTTCTTAAACCAATCTACCAAAGTTCACCATCCTCTCATCCATCCATCATTTCTCTGGTTGCCTGTCCTTCAGCGATAAGATCGCTCTTTGTACATTTATTAAATAAACAATCGTGTGCTAAATTATCTTTTTATTAGTTTGTAATATGTGCAACAAAGAACTGTTTATTTATATAACTTTGATTATGAACAGTGAGAGGCGGTACACCAACTCTTCGATCAACAGCGAACGTCGTCGGCATTGGGGTGGCAGCTCTGAACCTCGCTCTTCTGTCACTTCACAAGTGTCTCAAGCTGCACAGGTATGTCATAACTTTTTTTTATTCTAGCTGATGCAACTAGGTAAACTAGTTTAAAACTAGGTATTTTAAAAATTTATGTCCGCAAAATGAAATCGGCCTTAACGGAAAACCAGCGTGGGTTGATGCCAACCTGCATCATACTGAGTTCCATTTTGCAGCACCATAATAAGGTTTTTTTGTCTCATCTCATAAATTGACGGCATTATATAGGGTGGTAATACTTCCCGGGACGAGCCCTTTAGAAAGAGCTCTACTACTCTATTCTATGGTTAATAAGTAATCAAAAGTGCTTGTAGGTAAGTAATAGTTCGATCCTTTGGTCATTTAAAATGCTTTATTTTCAGAGTTACCGTCGTGAAACAGGTCAACCTAAAGCAGGAGTGGTCATAACATCATTTAGACAATCTAATCGCAGGTACAAAGAGTGTCAATTCTTTTATTGGAGGGTCTTTTATCTTAAGCCTTGTGCACATCTAGATCTCCTACGATGACGATCAGTGTATCACTGTCAAAGTTCGTGGCAATGTGTGTATTGTATGCTGAAATCGATTACCATCGCAGATTGTCTAGATGTGAGCTATCGTCGTCGCAAAATAATAACTTTTCAGTATGGCACAATATTGGGCTTTGAATCTCAATGTTGGCATGTACGAAACTTTTCTTATCTTCTTTCTAAATTTTCAATTGGTGTAGCTTTGCACGACTTTTATACATTTTCACTATTTCAATATCAATCGATTGAATCTGTAAACTTATTTTACTTAGGAAGTTTTAAGCGGTATCATTAGTTTTTTAAGTAATTGATGTTTCTACCAACAAATTAACAAAAATTAATTCAACAGTTTTGGCAAAGACCTGTTATGGTGAGTGGTCCGCGGAGGGAAAATTTACTAATAGAGGTCTGAATTTGTAGCGAATTAGCCGAAAGTTTGGAATTTTTGCTTCAATTAGAAGAGTTTTGTTCCCTTTTTCAAATTTTAGTAGGTACTGTATATTGGCAAGTAGATGCCCCATCACATGACACCACTGCAAAACACAAAACAATCTCACTTAATAATTGTTTAAGGTCCTATAACAATTTATCCCTTCTTATTTACCCAACTATCAACAATGCCAGAATTTTGGAGTGTTTTATTTGAATGTATAAACAATGTACAACTTTAAAAAGAATTAAATTACTGTGGTCATGATTAAAATAAAAAAAAAAAATTTACAAAACGTGTAGGTATAGAATGGTGCATACATTTTGCACGATGCACATTAACCACGGATTCTGGAAACATCTCTATGATATAATACATTATCTAACTCAACTTCACGACTTTCGCAATATATCACGTCTTTCATTGTTACATTTTCTCCACTTCTCATACTTCAATCTTTCACTTTTACAATACATTTAGATTTTAGAATCTGAGAAATGACACAAAATACAATGTTTTTTACCTAGGTATGACTGAATTGGCTTTGATCTAGATAGTTTCAAAATTTGTAGGTGACTTAGATTTAGTAAAAAATGAAATGCACGAAGAACTGGATTAAAGAAAATGAAACCGGTAGTTGTGTAAATATAGTAAGTAGTTATAAAAAGGCATTGGCATGTTTTCAGATTCTTCTTTACATCTTAGAATTCTTTAGTGTTTCTGCGTGTTTCCTTTCCTGCATGTGTTTGGTCTTTTCAAAATTTTATGATACCTTTTGGTCTTATCTTAGCTCTCACAAACTCTTTAACTATCACCCATCTTAAAGCCTACTAGTAGTCATGAACACCTCCTATCTCACTGCCCATATTGTCTTCGACTTCTGCGGTATGTTATGACTTCCTTATTAATCCTTTCTGAGAATGTTTTTTTAATTTATCTTTGCCTATTATAATATTAATACGTGTATATAGGAGTAGTACATCGACTGCTGCCGCTGCGTTTGCCGTGGCCACTTCAGCGTCATCGAACCCACGCTCTCCGCCGACCACTTCGCCGCCCACCACCAGGCGGGACTCTGTTATATCCACTGCTGCTACTATGAGAGTGCTCAACGTCTTGAGGTTAGTCATTTATTTAAAAAAATACATCAGTTTTTTGTTTTAACAAAGTAGGAGTTGTTTAATTTTGTGCTAATATATTTTATTTACAAAAAAACGTTAAAAAATAACAACATAAGAATTTATTTATCAAAATGTAAAAAATACATCGCTACAAAATGCTTGAGCTAACTGCAGACAATGGTTTGTCAAGCTAGATTGTTGTTACAAACAATCTAGAGATAGCTCAACTGATCCAAGTCAGGACCAATAGGAAGTGTCCCCAAGACGCTGTCTGCGTTGCCACGCTGTAGATTATTTTTTCACTCGGGTCAAAGTTTTGTTTAATCTTTAATTTTATATTTTATATTAGGCACTGGATCTCAAAGCACTCTTACGACTTCTGGTCTGACGATCGCCTCCGCGGCCTGACCATGGACTTTCTGAAGGAGATCGAAGGCAGCCCTAATCTGCTCCCCGCGGAGCACAAGGCTGCCTCGCAACTCCTGAGGCTACTCGAAAGAGTCCCCGACAGGACTGTGGATCTGAACGTTCTATTGGCACCACCACCAGTAAGTATTCTACCATCTACCACGTAAAACTAGCAACTAGATCCACTTTGGACTTTGAACGGCACAACAGTGGAACTTTACTGTTATTTTGAGATGTAAAAGGATCATGACAAAAAAACGGTAGGTACTAAGCTGTAGTTTATTGCCTGTTCTTCTAGGTTTGGTCGCTTGGAACTAGCAAAGACTCGCCTAGCTAGCTTATCACTTAACTTATGTTTCAGGTACCATCAAATGAAAGTTTGGAAACGATCTCCGCATTGGAAATAGCCGAGCAGATGACCTACCTGGACTACCAGATCTTCAGGTCTATCAATAGCGAGTAAGTTTTATCTGCAGACCGTTACAGACGATCTAGAGATAGCTCAACTGATCTAAACCAGTGCCTTAGGGAAGTTATTGAATTTATTATTGTTGTTTTAGGGAGTTTTTGGGTCAAGCGTGGACCAAGGCAGACAAAACGGAAAGAGCGCCGCATATTATGATGATGACCGCTCATTTCAACCACATCTCTAGCCTCGTCGTCTCCGAAATCTTGAGAAAGTACACTTTGGCTGGTGAGATCTTTCATAGCATTTAAAGTTTTGTCAGTGTTCTACTACATACATATAATATACTATTTTTCCCCTCAGTTTTGAGTTCAGAGAGCACTGGTAGTCTAGTGGTAGCGGCCCCGCCTTCCGATCCGAAGGTCGTGGGTTCAAATCCACTCGTGTACCAATGAGTTTTTCTGTCGACAAATTTATGTGCACTATGCCAGTACTTTCAAAACGGTGAAGGAAAACATTGTGAGGAAACCGGCGTGTCGTAGAACCTAAAAAAGCTCGAACAAGTGTCAAGGGTCACGCAAAAAGAACCCACCAGCGGCCTACTTGCGGAAAAACCTGCCCGCACATCAAGTGCGGATGATAAAATTTGCTAAATTTTCCCCTCAGTTTTACTTTTTCTGGCATGACGATTTCTTTTAATTGATTCAGAATGATTCATTTCGTGCGGCTCTTTATTTTCATAAATCTGTCATTTCGTGTAGGTCGAGTCGCTGCTATAGAGAAGTGGGGGGCAGTAGCGGATATAGCACGTTGTCTGCATAACTTCAATGGCGTGTTGCAAATCTGCGCGGGACTCGCTAACCAGTCAATCTTTCGCCTCAAAAAGACTTGGGACAAAGTCTCCAAAACGGTAATATATCAAATCAACAGCGACATAGCAGCAGCCCTCACAGCTCGTTGGTAGTAGCTCTGCCATCTGCGCTATTAGAGGGCGTGGGTTCGATCCCCATTGAGAACAAATATTTGTGTGATGGACCCAGCTGTTTGTTCTTTGTTTTGGTGTTATATTCTATGTAATTACAAAAAATAAGTTTATAGGAATTTTATCAGCTTTCTGGTTCCCGTATAGTACAAGCTCTGCTTAGTTTGAGGCTAGATTGTGCGGGTTGTCAATACTGCTATTGAAGAAATAGATCTTCTCAGTCGTTCACACCATGAAGAATACGAGTATACAGCCCCAAAAACGTTTACTCAATCTCAAAACTCCATCAAAACTTCATCAATCAAATAGTTTTTGAAATGTAAAGAGCCTTCTTTACGCTTTCACAAATAATTAAAGGAAGGAAATACTTAAATAGAAAATTAAATTAAATATGTACTTACAAAATATTTTCTATGATAAACCAATACTTACTGATTTTACAATAAATTGATCAACAATGTGCTATAATTATTTGCAGACTAAACAAACTATTGACAAACTACAGTCCTATTCATTATCAGAAGGTCACTTCCGAGTCTTGAGAGATGCGCTTCATAGGTAAGTTTAGTTTCTAATATTCACACACACACCTACTAAATCCAGTCCTAAATCCGTTTCTGCATGGTTCTAGCTGTCTGAGACTTCTTTTCTCTTTTCTCTTTTCAAATCTGCAGCAGTGCCCCAGAATACAATACCGTACGACATTGTTGAGTGAAAGTATTAGAAATATACGCGAAATATACCAACCACGAGCAACCTCTTCTCTCTTTATATTATCATGTAAAGGTATGACGGTATTTGAATCAGCTGGCTTGTCTCAAAGCGCAATGAGCTGACGAAATCGTAAATACATATTATTTATGAAGAACAAATAAAAGTTTCAATTTTTCAATTTCAATTTCAATTTATTTATTCCAGTACCACTTTGAAACTTAACAAAAACTTAAAAATACTTACTCTAATAACTGTTATTTACTAATAACAATAGCTAACAATTTTAAAAAAAGGAAACTAAGTCAAGATGCAAAGACTTAAAAGGCTATCAGATAAGATTTTCCCTAAGGAATTCATGGGGTTCTTAAAACCATAGGCCAGTAACCGCTTTGAGCCTAAAACTTGTTCGTCTAATACCGGATTATGATGATGATGGTGGTAATATACCCTAATAATGATGATTTCAACGTTCTATAGGTGTGACCCGCCCTGCATTCCTTTCGTAGGAATGTATTTGTCAGTTCTTACGTTTATCGAGGAGGGCTCTCCCAACTACACTCCTGACGGACTGCTCAACTTCTCTAAGATGAGAATGGTAAGAAATTTATACAAAAATATATTTTACAATGTACCACGAACTTAGGCTGTACCTAATTTGCGTTTTGACCTTATTGTGTTTCTCCTATATCCATGAAATTCCATATCGGCGATTGACGATTTTGAGCCGGAGCTATCTTTCAATCTCAAAATAATGTTTGTCCATCAAGGGGGCCTTCCTATATAGTTAATCGTTTATTTTATTTCCCAGCATTGGTGCGGCCGTGTGATTAAATATTTGCTGTAACATTTCAGATTGCACACACTCTCCGAGAAATAAGGAATTACCAGCAAACTCCATACAAGATTGAACACATACCGAAGGTGAGTTGGGATGTTCAAATGCCTATTAATAAAATAGAACCTACAACGACATAGATACAAAACTTTTCAATAAACAACGTCGCAATAACGTGGAATAATAGTAGAATGGAAGCAGCAAGCAACGGTAGGAACCGAGCCGCAGTTTGTTGCCTGTTCTTCTAGGCTTGGTCGCGTAGAACTGGCACTTATAGTATAGGATCCCTAGAAGAAGGACCTTCACCGAGCTGGTTATTTAATGAAACGTATTTTATATTTAATTAAACATGCCAATAAATATATTCTATATGGGTTGCCTATCAAATTTCAATCCAGGATGTGATTAATAAATAATTTAAAAAAAAAAAAGTTTTTTTAACTTTCCACCGGTTTGTTTATTAGACAAATTCTATACCAATCGAAAGTATAGACCCCATAGAATATGCAAACGTTAGGTTGCCTATTTTTTTCCGGTCACAACTCTCGGGTAGCCACTAGCCAGGTATAAACAGGAAAATCGATACTAGCATTTTGCACCGGTATGTTTATTGAATAAAAATACTGGGGTCTATACTTTCGATTGGTATAAGATTTGTTTAATAAACAAACCAGTGGAAAGTTTTTTTTTTTTTTTTTAATTATTAATTAATCATAATTATTATCCTGGACTGAAATTTGATAGGCAACCCATATAGAATATATTTATTGGCATGTTTAATTATATATAAAATACGTTTCATTAAATAACCAGCTCGGTGAAGGTCCTTCTTCTAGGGATCTTAGACTATTAGACTCACCTAGCTTTTAGACGTTTCAAAGTGATTTTTGGAATTGAAATTAATAAATTTTGATTGAGTTTGAGTTTGAAGCAACAATATAATCCCAAAATGTATAATGTGAAAGGGTAGTGATCTGCGTTGAAAGTGTTGACCTCAATTGTGCTGGCTGCGAATGCGGCTGCTCTTCCATCACTACCTACACGTGCTGCACCAATACTCGTTAATCGCCAAGTTATACATGTTAGATAAGGACGCGTAGACAAGGTTGTTGAAGTATACTTACGGTTGTAGGCAATAAATATTGCACATCGGCTTTTCGGCTTTGTAGAGCGCTCTCTCTTTCTGACGTACACTACTCTCTAAGAAGCCGAAATTTGCCGATGTGTAATATTTGGTTGTAGGCAAAACATATTGCACTTCGGCTTTTCGGCTTTGTAGAGTGCTATTTTTTTCTAACGTACACTACGCTCTATGAAGTCAAAATTTGCCGATGTGCAATATTTGTTGTCTACTACGTCTTTGCCGTACTGTGCCGTTCTGTTTACTTTGTTCATTAGCCGTGTTTCCCAGGTGTGCGACTTCCTGCTAGACCGCGGGCTGATAATCCCGGACGAGCGCCAGTACACCCTCTCGTTCGAGATCGAGCCCCGCGCGGCGCGAGGCTCGGGCGCCGGCCTGCCGCCCCCCTCCCCCGCCTCCTAGCGGCGGCGCCGCGCGTCCCGCGCCGCACTCGACCCGCTGCGGACCTAAGGATGCGCGATAACAACCTATCATTTTTATCAGTGCTTTTTAAAGACGCTTTTGTGCTACAGACACTTTTTTGCGATACAATACGTATGTGTTTTTGAGCGCATTTTAAATTCTCGATCCTTGTCGGAACTAAGGACGTGCGATACTACCGATTCATTTTTATCAGTGCTTTTTAAAGACGCTTTTGTGCTACAGACACTTTTTTGCGGTACAATAAGTACATTGTGTTTTGAGCTCACTAGAAATTTCGATCCTTGTCGGAACTAAAGACGTGCGATAAAAATGGATGAATTTTTTCATTGCTTTTTCAAGACGCTTTTGTGAACAGACGCTATTTTGTGATTATTTAATTGAATCAGCGTTTTTAAGCGCACTTGAAATCTCGATCCTTATCGGAACTAAGGACGCGCGTTATTATCACCGATGAATTTTTCCAGTGTTTTTTAAAGACGCTTTTGTGCTACAGACACTTTTTTGCGATACAATACGTATGTGTTTTTGAGCGCATTTGAAATCTCGATCCTTGTCGGAACTAAGAACGCGCGTTATCATATTTTCTAGTGCTTTTTAAAAACGCTTTTTCATTACTCATACTCTGAAAGTAGGTCTGAAGTTGCCTGAGGGGCCTAATTGAAAGTAAAACTTTCAGCCCTAGGGAGAATCGCTTTCTACTGACAGCTGTCAAATTATAAAAAAAACAAGTTCTATTTTATTCAACCATGTTCCAACTTTCTAAAGTCTTTCTAACTGCAAGGAGGTTGTTCAACCAAATTCCAACTTTTTATTCAGCAAGTAGGTTGGAAACCCATTACAACGGTAAGAAGTTTAAAAAGTCTAATTAGAGCGCAATGTAATATTTAAATTTAAATAACATAAAGATAGTATTAAATAAATAATATATCTTCTAAATTACTTGATTAGTGTATAGCTTCAACTATTTATTTAAAATAACATAGATTTAAATTATGAAAATGAAAATAATGGCTGAATAATGCTGGCGAGCCGAAGCCGAAGGCCCGCCAGAGAAAAAGAAAAAAAAACCGGGAAGGCGGCAATTCAATCTTCATTTTCACTAATTTTTCTTTCATGTTTTTATTTTTACTTTCTTTGTATTCGTAATGAAAAGCACAGTGTTTACCTCGGGTGAAAGTCTTTTGAGTCCCTCAAGCTCCATTGGCGCCCTCGCTAACGCTCTGGCGCCAAACCCGTCTCGGGACTCAAAAAACATGACTTTCAACACTCAGGTAACAATGTACTATTGTGCTACAGACGCTATTTTGCAATACATATTTGATTTAATCAGCCTTTTTTCAGCGCACTTAATATCACGATCCTTGTCGGAACTAAGGGTGCGCGTTATCCCGATGAATATTTTCAGTGCTTCAAAGACGCTTTTGCGCTAGATTTTTGATTTCAACTAGTACTAAGTACCTACAACAGGACCGAACCACAGCCGTAGGTACTGTGTCCCTATCTTGAGACTGGGGTTGTTGCATTCCAGATTCTATTTTTAAAATAGTACAAGTTGCAGAATACCAATTTGACAGTTGAGTATTGTTTTGAAAATAGAACCCGTTATCAAACCCCACTCAAGGTAGAAAACCTAGAATATTTTTGGCGTCGTGGAAGTCTCGCGCGGTATAAATCTACGAATTGTTCAGTGCTATGGACGCTATTTTGCGATACATTATTAGATTTTAATTACATTCGTATTTTACGCTTATTATTGTGCTATACGTAGGTAAAGACGCTGTATTGCGCTGGTATTTTTGAGAATTTCTTCTCAAAGTCGATTCGTATTCTTGTAAAACCATTATTTTGGGGACCTAGAGACTCCCGATATCAATCGGCGCTTCTGTGCTACGGACACTCTTTTGCGCTACTCTGTTATTTTTTTCTGTTCATTCTCTATATATAAAGATTAAAAAAGTACGATGAATAAATCCAGCGGGACTGGTATGACGTGTGATTTCTTATATAGATCTTTAGTGCTTTTTCTGCTGATTTTACACTGTTTATTAATCATGCTAAATTTTCATCTTTTATCATTATCATTTATGAAAATTTCAGTCAGAAGCGTAAAGGTGTAAATTTTTAAGACATTAAATTATGTAAATTTTTATGAAAACCAGTTCAACCGTGATCATGGTGCATGCAACTGTGCCAAAATATCGGAAGTCAACTCAACAAAATTTAAACATAGTAAATATCCCGTTGTTTCATAAAAATAGTGTTAAAAACCATGATAGTTTCAAAAGTTTTATTAAAATATGTCTTAAAAATTGAGACCTTTTTGCTTCTTACTTTTACTTTTCTTACTACACATTAAAATATTTGTCTTAGACCAGCTTGTGATGAAATGTTAAGGCTTAGCGCATATTATCAGAAAACGGCTAACATAAAATTTCTAATCTGCATCGGAAGGCCTTCGGCACATTACATTTTGTACTAAGCCCGACAGATGGTAAGAAAACTTAGAGATTAGAAGTTTTCTGATGATATGCAATGGACTAAAATGTCAGCATATTAATAGGCACATTTATTTTTATATTGATCAATCTGTGTTTCCAGTCAAGGTAGATAAATTCCTTTAAAATCCATTCTTACTAAGCTAAATATTGAATAATGAGTCTTGCTTGTCTTGAGGTATTAAATCGAGTGATTTTTTTTGCACATAAGATGTTTTAATTAAATGAAAATGTGCATTTATAAATGGCCCGGCAAAACACCGGCATTATTTAAGCATACCTAATTATAGTTTTCTACTATGTAATGTGTTATATTTCTTATTAATTCATGCTACTTATCTTTGTGAATTCCTATACAAACCTCGATTTAAATATAAGAAATGAAGAAAACTTTTTTCAGCTCAAAAGTATTTTCAAAATTATTGTAAATATTGACGCACACTCGCTTTACGAAGCTTAAAAATATAACCTCGTCAGTTATTCTATTTTTGTAATCTATTGTCAATTAGAATAAAATATCACATATCACTTTAACTTTACTGTCTGTTTGTTCTCAAGACAATCATAAAAGAGCTTTTGTAAATAATTCGAAATTACTTAAATTTATCAAACTAGGTTATAAATTATTGGAAACTAGGTACATAGGTCATCAATACAATAGGCCATGATCTCATGATCGATATTAATAATGGATATGAAATGAAAAGTAAACATTATCTAACGCGTATGAGTGTTAAATTTTAAGACCTTGAAATGTTGCACATAGAAGATTTGTTTAATGTATGAAATACTAAACTTGTAGCTCAAGTAAGGTTACTCTATCCTCGATAGAAAATGATAAATACGTCAGAACTCGTCAGCATGACGAGTTAGCATGATGTGAAGGTCACATCTTGGGTTGTGGCGTTGTATGATCATTTTTCCTCACATGATCTCTATAATGATAAGGTAGAATCACTGATTTCTTACCAAGCACTGCCACAATGTGGATAGCCTATCTACTAAGTACTTTCCTATAACAGATGCTATCATAAAATTTACGTCGGAAAAGACTGCTTTGAAGAGCAGAGTATCTGAACAGAACTTTTATTAGAACGATGTTGTCGCAGGCGTTTTACAGAGTGCTTTTCGTAAAATAGTACGAGAGTGGTTGTTAAATGTTACCTAAGGTTGTTATTGTCATTTCGACAGCTTTATACGATCGTAATTAATATTTTTCATGTTTTTCTATCTTGCTTGTTATTTAAACTAAGTGTTTGTAAGATGGAGTGTCTCAGGGCAGACACTCGACCTCTTGTTACTCAAAGTCTTTATACATGATGATTGTTCAAAAAATAGGTTATTTAAGTAAGAATCGTAAGGTAGACGATATTATAAATTATACCATGATGTGGTAGTTGTATTTATGAACTATTATCGTATTCTAGAGCAATGTCTGATGTGACCCTACGTGATTTCCAGTGAGAATATTCGGCTATTGTAACTTTTCTACGTCCTTTTCTATGACATTTAATGTTAGCGTTGTCTTAGATTATGAAGATCTTTGTTAACTTTCGCGTGTGCTAACGTATAATAATTACAAGTAGTTGATTAAGCGAAATAGGGTTGTACCACTTTTATACTAAAGGTTAAAACATTTATTATTATTTGTTACACTAAACAAACTATATTATTAAGGTCCCTATGGATCAAGGTCTGAAATAAAAAGTTTTTATTTATTTTTATTTATTAAGGGGCTATAAAAAAATATCACATTTTTTGGTTTAAAAATTTCACCAATTAAGAGAAAGATAGGTATTATCCTTGCACCTTAATAATAAATACATATAATTAATTGCATTCTGTATTGTAAAAAGTTCTTACTTAACTATTTTCAACATGTAAGTAAAGATAATTTAGTTCATAAAAAACATTAATCGTATCGTTCTTTACGTATATCGATATAGGTATAACTGGTTACTACTATTAAAAATTATTATACTACTTATTCAAAACTAAGTACTTCTCTATTTATGAAACACTAGAACTGAATTTTATGGAAATAGATACTTTTAAAGAATTACAAGTTATGATTGAGCTATTTCAATCAATAAAAAATACTTATGAAAAATATGAACCTACGCTTCGATTTTAAAATTTCTTATGAATTTAATGAATAAGAGTTTTAAAAATACGTAAAATTTTCAATACTACCTCTTGTAACATAATTCTAAAATAAAACTGTGGATAGAAAACTCTCAAGTTGCTAATTAAGTACCTTTTACTTATTTATTGTTGAATGTTGTAGTTTTAAATAGCTGATTGGCAGTTTTTTCTCATTAAGTAAGTATTATATAATTTAGTGATAAGACCTTCTGATGCGGTGTCGCTAATGGTCTTTTATCAGTCTTTTAGCTTAGCTGACCGATAACTGTGTTGCCATCTCTATTTATCAACATGAAAGCGACAGTGAAGAGAGATTATAAGCGAGCCGTTAAAAAGCGACAAGCATTATGAAATGAATGAGGGTGTAAAAGTATAAAGTTGAATAAGTATATAAAAAATATCATTATCAGTTATGTAATTTTAGGAATTGGTGGGTGTAAAGATACGGTTGTAGGCAATAATTCACATCGACTTTTATGCTTTCATAGAGCGCTATCTCTTTCTGACACACATCACGCTCTATGAAGCCGAAATTAGCCGATGTGCAATATTTGTTGCCTACTACTATACTTGGGTAGTAAAGTACTAAGGTAGCCTCAAATTAAACCAATGCGTCATGATTTATGAACTTTGTTCTTCAATGCTACAGATGATATAAAACTACTAGTACTAAAAATGTTTTTTTGCTTAATACAGATCAATTAAATGGATAAATAAATAAATAATCTATTAACCAATTTAAGATAGTAGAAGAGAATGTAAGTAGTTTTTGTTAAATATTTAGATAGGTAGATACTAGGTACCTTTAAGTACCTTGGTAAAGCCTGGTTTGGTCGTAGGTATACCTACCTACTTTAAATCACACAATTTACAAGGGTTAATGTCACAATTTTATTTTTATTTGTGACTTAATTTACCTACTCAAAACAGCAACATAATATTTAATATATAATTGTACTTTCCTCTAAAATGCGCAACCGAAATATTATTAGTTTGGCAATTAACGCCCTGACTACAAACCCATGCGATGCTATTTTTGGGCTACTTTTTTGAGGTTTTCCTGAGTACTTAGCTGTCCTTAATATAGTAGTAGGTCTACTACAATCAATACTAAGTTAAGTAATACAATATACCTACTGTTAGTTATCTTGCCTTTGAAATCATGAAAACTGTTATTTCCTTTTAAATAAAGTTGTTATTTGTGTCTATTTCAATGTGTGTTTTATATTTTAGTTTAAACAACCCACGGCTAGCCCCTTGATACAAAGGTACCTACATAATATGTAGGTAGGTACATTGATGATGCTTATGATTTGCACTTTTTAAATTAACGCGATCACTAGGCATTAAAACTAGTATCGGATGTGCAGCAAACATGAACAGAGCATTATTATTAAGGTAAAAATGGTTCAAGAAAGAGATTCATTTTGCACGATAGTATCTACTTAGTTTTCAGATAACTTTGTTTGTGCAGTCGGTATCAGTTTCAGTGCGTGATTTCGTTGTATTTACATTTCCAATTTTGTTTAGGTATGTACTTAATATATTTATATTATGATGATTAGACTGACTGAAAGGTTTCCGCCTCAAATACCTACTTTGCACCGATGCGATGTTCAACTCAGGTAAAATGTATAATTCTTTTAAATGAAGAAGACAACAACATCATCAAACTCTTTTTATTATTTTTTTCAGGTAATGTTTGTTTCTCAAATATAACAAAACTAGCAGCCCGTCCCGGCTTCGCACGGGGTAGACAATATTGTTGTACATTATTTTGTTCTATCGCTAATAGTTTCGGCAGCGCATTCGACGAAAGACATTTTAAGACTCATTTTTCTACACCTTCGGTTACATTGTTCAAATTTTACCAAGGATCCCTAATTTTTTTCAAAATGAAATGTAGCCTATGTCAAATTGGAAGAATGTAGCATTCTATTGGTGAAATATTTTTTTAAATCGGCCCAGTACTTTTTGAGCCTATTCATTACAAACATACAAAAATAGGTACAAATCTTTCCTCTTTAAAATATTAGTATAGATAAATATTGTTTACTACTGGGCAAAGGTTTCCTCCAATAGACATCCAGTCTTTTAAAAGTTTTTCAGAATTCAAAACATTATGAAAAATAATGTACACTATAATCTTTTAACGGGCATCACTTTACTTCTATGAATGAACCTGTCAAACTCATTCACAATCCCACAGATCCAATCTCTCCGTTCTCAGTCTTTTCGGCTTCTTCAGCCTCTTTCAGCAACGGAGTTGTGCCGCATATCCTGAGGTCCTTCGTGTACGCAATGACTCCGATACACACGCCGGATACCACGAGCCAGGCACCTCCCATGTAGAACGTTAGATCCCATTTGCCCGTCAAGTCGTATAATGCTCCTGAAAATGTCAACAAAAAGCCGTTGAAACTTTAAAGGCCTGCGCACACCTAGTTCGCTGGCGGTAGCGAACAGTGAAACGCTGTCAAATCTCAAATCTGACAGTGATATTTGACAGCGTTTCACTGATCGCTACCGCCAGCGAACTAGGTGTGTTCGAGCCTTTAAAGATTTCAAAAAAAGAAGTGGAGGTTCTATTTTTGAAATCTTTTAATTCGTTCGTTTGTTAAAGTCGTATCGTCGCCTTTTCATTTAAATGCCGATTTAAAAAAATGTGTTCTGAAAGGTTATTCTTCCAGATTGGTCCCATGTCATCAAAATCGGTTTAGCTGTATGGTTTGCGAGTTTATAAAACTGTAATTAGTTTTTTTATAGTGCTTACTAAAAAAAGTGTTAGCATAAGGAAATCACAAAGATTTTTATGATGTCCCAATAGTTAAAAACCGAGCGGGATGCAAACTCGCGATCTTTCCCTTGAGTGTGATTAGCCTAATAATCGAATCCTAATCAGATTAGGATCCGATGGCGTAGTGGTCAGTGCAGCCCCGTACCAAGGAGAAGGTCGCGGGTACAAATCCCACTCGGCTCTTAACTTCTGGGACATTATAAAAATCTTTGTAAGTAATTGGGTATTTTGCATCTTCAAATCTGTATGGGTCAAACTTTCATTCTTATCATACTAGGAAAGAAGATGTTATTAATTGAAAGCGAAGAGAATCACGTCAGCAATTTATCTATTAACTAGACGGAAATTCCCTGTTAAATTTGGTATAAAAATGAGTCAGAGTGATTATGAGTCTTACATTTACTGAGAATAACGTCGACCGATTCGACCTTGAGGTCGCATTCGAAATACTTAGAATTTCCCTGCATTTATTTTCTCAAAAATTTCGTCTCTAAACGTCTACCTCGTTTTATAACTGAAGAATGAAGCGTACTTATATAATATCGATTGAACTTCACTTTCAAAACCCCGACAAGAGCTAAGCTCTTAAATTTAATCACCAAAATCAACATGACATTAATTCATATCTCACCTCCGATGGGCGGTCCGATGAGATGGCCCAGCCCCTGACTCAGCAGAATCAGGCCATACGACACCGTGAACCGATCAATAGGCATCAGCTCGAGCAGGATCGCAGGAGTGTAGGAATAGGAGCTCGCTAGCGACAGCCCGAAGATTATAGACACAATCACTAGGCCTGTGTAGTTGGTGATGACGAAGGGATACGCAGCGATGGAGAGGCCGCAGATGATCATGCATACGGCGTACGTCTTAGTCACGTTGATCCAGGATTGATCGCCAGCCCAGCCGAGCGCTACCTAGTTAAAATACAATGGATAAGTATAATAGTTTGGACGGTAGGTACACACATGCATAGAGGGAAAATTTTATTTTAGTCACTTTATACTTTGCAAACAGGTCATCAGCTCAATAAGGATTAACTAAGTAAGGTTAATCCTAGTTTGGGTACCAATGTTATCCCACCAGGAAATTTGCATTTTAAGCTGTAACCTAACTGTATAATAATGCTACTGTAATGTTTGTTAATATTCAATAAATTTCATTTCATTTTAACTAAGGAAGAGCTAATAAATAAATAAATCTAGCCCTAAACGAAGCAGAGCATGCACGATGGAAACCAAATTGATATTTTTAATACTTAGTGTAAGTACAATATATTTCCACTATACAGGATGTATGTGTTGTGAAAGTTAATTAAGTACACATAGATAAATATTTTTGATCATAAGTTTAAGTTATTGAAACAGGAACAGTGCTTGAGTCTGAGTCGAGCCTCAAGCAAAGATTGAAATATTTCAATGGAGAACTGTCAAAAAATCTATGCTTGGGAGTGCTTCAGCTCGACTCAGACTGTCTTTAAATACCTACGGGCCTATGAATTGGACACTGTTTAACTAAAACGTTCTTATCCATATGAAACTTCATGATTGGAACGTTTTAGCTAAACAGCGTCCAATTAGGAACTAGGAATGCTGATAATGATAATGAGACAAGTGCTGCTTACAATTCCAATGCTGCTGGAAACGCCGATGATTGCAATCAGGGTGGGCTCACCGTCCATTTTTGCGTCCGTCATGTAAGACTTGAGGAAGAAGTAGGGGACGATGAACCAGATGGCGAATATCAGAGATGAGAGGTTATACATGAGGAAGTGGAACTCTGTGAACATCTTGACATCGAAGGAGGATTTTACATTCTGCCACATCCGGTTATGCCATTTCTGTAAAAAAACATTACTTTCTATAGAAATGATGGAAATATGAATTTATTTAATAAAATGTTTTTTTAAATTAAATTTTGATTTCAAAAACACCTTCGTGTTCGAAATAATATAACCAAGTTTTGTTATTATTATCAGATCCATACCAAAATCAATTGAAGACTAGAATAGATAATTTATCGTTTATGAAATGCAATCCTTAACTCCATACAACTATAACTATATTAACTATATTTATTTTTCAAGCCCCTTTTGAGCCCAGAACCAGCAAACTCGACTCCATATTCTTACCAGCAAAATCATAAGGTCTACCTCAGTGTCTGCATAATGTCGAACTATCAATATCAATGCAGAGTAGCTAAACGGTTCAAATATATTAATACGTTTATGCTCGGTCCTTGTGGAACGACTATTCATCACGTTCTGAGAAATTACTCAGGATCGATTAACAAGAGATCTATTTTTATAAATTTTACACCTACCATTTCATCGTCAGTCAGAGAGTCCAGCGACTCCATAGAATTCCTATACATATCCGGCAGAGACGACGCTTTTAGTCGGTATCGTGGTATGCTCATCATGGCACCTCTGTGCATCATCGTGTTTTTGTACAACGGCATATCTCTCAAATAATGACCATCTGTGGTTGTTATGGTCGATATCTGACGTAACCAGCTCGGTTTCGGTGCCTCTGGTTTTGGTGTCACAGGTTTTGGTAGGGGATCGTTTGGGTTTGCTAAGCTCACGATTAGTTTAACGTCAGTTTTTTTCTTCTCGTCAATAGTGCCATCACCAGCTTCTTTATTCTCTACAATTGTATTATCGCCTCTGTCTTTACGCTCGTGGTTTTCAGATCCTGGACTTTTGGGCTCCTTAGCTCTGATCTCAATGGGTACAATAGCGGGTTCAATCGCCGCGTCTGCTGGTGGTGTTTCAATGGTGAGGTTAGTTTCAGATTTGCTTCTTGCTATAAGGTCAGGATAGTTTTGCAGGATAATGTGGTAGAGGCGTTTGTTCTCCATTAGTTTCTCGATCACTTCTGGTGCAACCTGAAATTATAATACAATTTTTGATTCATATTAACTGCGTTTTTCAGGAACCTAAATTTCTAACCTAAAGTTCTAATAATCTAATTTACCTTATCATTCCGCTGTATAAAAGTTGGCAAATGAACAGCTGAGTGCATTCGCTTGTACGTTTGATCAGCATTCATGTCCGTGTTAGCTTCTAACTCTTTGGCATCTTTTATACTAGACGCTAGAGTGGCCAGGATGTACTCAGGGCTCTGCCCACTTTCTAGTAAGGACTTCAGTTCTTCTGCTCCTAGG